>JANFPS010000009.1:3418173-4093847 GCA_024703675.1 Drosophila nebulosa
ATTTCAATTTGGCGCTGGCTTTTGATGCAATTAGCACTTTACGGGTATATTTAAGAATTCTTTTTTTTTTTTTTTTAAGTGAACGACACACAGAGACAGAGACATTGTGCTCTGACCCCCGTTCCTCATATGGGAACGATGCATGAAAGCGGTGGGGAGAGGGGGCATGCAATGGATTGCGTGCACATAAAATTGTCCTTGTTCCTAATTGATCAACATAAATATTGATGAAATATTCTAAAGTGTATGTAGAGTGGAAACAAGTACATACATATACATATGAACATACATACATACATACATACATATATATGACTTTGAAAACTATTGACACATGTCTGTATTGATTTTCCTTTAGAGTGCAAACTTACTTTTCCTAAACACACTTAAAAAAAAAAAGGGAGTCTAAAATCGTTAATGGGTTAGGCATTTTCCATAGTTTTTATCGCTGATCTTTGGCATGTGTTCTCCAAACTGTCTATTTAATTCATTATCTTGTTGCTAGGCATCCACAATTGATCAGTTGACCAATGACATACATACATACATAATAGATCTTATGACTACATATATTGAGTGTTTTTATATTGAACTCACTTCAAATATTAACGAAACTTTAATCAGATTCCAAGTGTATATTTAGAAATTGTAATCACACTTGGGCTTAGTAACTTATTCTAAAGACATTCGGTGCGTGGCTTCCTTACATACTCAATAGATATCACTCTCCATGGGTGTGATTTAAAGTTTCACTAACTAGAGGCATGGTTATTATCAGTTTTATCAGGGAAAACCCGCCCCACTGGTTCACTCAATGCATGCATGCGGTATAACGGTCATCGGTGAAATTCGTTTGCCGTTTTTGAGGGAACAATCCTTTTAGCTGTTACACTTTCACCCGGTAGTCAATCAGTGATTTTCCCGTTTGCACAATTGCAAAATTTTGCATAAGTTTTATGCAAACATACCCTTAATCTAAATACATTTTGATGCTAGATCTGTAATTTGAAATTGTCGCTGCATTTCCTGGCCGGTGCAACAAGTGTCCACTATTTTGATCCAGTCTACATACATACATATGTACATACATACATACATACATACATAGTTGCAATGCAGTTTGTCAACATTTTTCTGCTGTTTGCCTGTTTCTCGTCTGTGTTTAGCTTGGCAACGTTTCTCATATGTATGCATGTGTGTGTGTGTGTGTATGTTGTATGTGTGAGCTGTGTAGAAATGTTAATGTGAGTGCTCTCACGTTGTTGCTTCGGATCTCTCCTTCTCCTTTTCGTTCTCCATTTCCAATCGCTCTCTTGGCACGTTTTGTTTTTGTGTTCCTGTTGCTTCTCGACGTTTTGTTTTGGGTTGCTGCCGAGATAGAGATGACGCCGTGACTGCCTTTCAAGGAATGTTGTTCGCAATAAACAATAAATGCCGAGACCAAAATGCGGTGTTCTTAAATTCTGCAAGGTGCTAGATCCTAAAGGTTATAGAAACATATGAAGATAGCACTGCAGATGCAATTGTTTATCATTTGTAATTACTAGCATGTAATGCAATGCTACATTACTCACGTCCTCATCACTAGTCGAAATATCTCACCATGTGTTAGTTGCTCTCTCTCTCTCTCTTTCTGCCTCTTTTTTGCATTACCATTTCCTACAACGTACTACACAGCTCACCTTGCTGCGCCGCCTGCTTACATATATTCACAGTTAGCTGCAAAAGTATTTTGTCAAAAGGATGTAGAGTTTGTATAATGGGGATCTATAACTATCTTCAAAATAAATAGTTGTTATTAATTAAAATTACCCAATCAAGTTTAATATAGCATTTAAATCGTTGGGCGTTTTATTGCAATATTTGTGTACATAAGGGCCATCGAAAAGAGAGTTAGGAAAAAATATGTACATACATACGTACATATGTATAAAAGCATTTTCAATAACGATTTTAATTGTCTTACACTGTTGTTAGTAAAAAGTAAAAAAAATGTGTCTTAATAAAGACAAGCAGATCAAAGAGAGATACATATGTAGTAAAAATAGCGAGGACAATTTTTTTAATACATATGTACGTATTTAATTCTCACATTGAAATATTCTAAAACACAGAATAAAAAACCAAAGCAGTGTAGCCATTTTACCCCTTTTTCCCTTTCTGACGAAGACTTTCACATAGTCTTTTCTTTTTTTCTCTTTCTTACGAAGAATTTCACATAGTCTTCCGACTTAATAATAGTGAAAACATACATACAACATAAGTATGTATGTACATATATACATATATATGTACATATGTGTGCACATGCGTACATACATACATACATACATATGTAAATAAGGTAATTCATATTCTAAGTTTACAATATGCAATTATATTCTGCTAAGAGCAAAAATAAATGCCACGGCAGAATTTTTAACGTTTTCATGTACATACATACATACATATGTACATACATATTTAAAAAAAAATTTATTGTATAAAATTTTAAACAGTTTTGGACTTAGAAAAAACTACAAATTTCCATACATTTTCCCTGTAATTACCAATACAGAAATCAGATGCCTGTCTGCAAACGAATAATGCTCCTTTGTTTACATCGCCGTTTATTCATATATGTAAGCCTGCAGAGTAGGTGTACATATGTACATACATATATATATATATATATACATATTCATACATACATATATATGTATACGTGAATTATTGTTTTAGCTACAACAAAATTCTTAAAAATTGATAAGCCATATGTTGAGAATTAAAGGAGTTTTAGTTTATAAGAAGTGTGTGCATATTCTTTTTTAGTTTGCCAAAGTACATATGTACATATATGTATATTTGTACATATACTTTTGCCATTGACTGTATACAGCACGCGCTGCGCCGGCTCGCATTGAGGTCCGAGACTTAGTCCAACTCAGTCGCTTTTCGAATTCGAATTGTAACGGTCACGAAACGGACGTGCGATTCCTCCGGGTTGTTTTTGTTTAACGTTTTCAAGTGTTTCCCAAAAATCACAAAGTGGAAATCCAACTGAAAGAAGTAAATACATACAAAAACAAATATTTATCTATATAAATATACATGTACATAAATTTATGTATAAATAAGTTGAGAATGTGAGCGATAATCGAAAAGCAATACATGTACATACAAACATTCATACATATATGTACATACATATGTAAGATTGTCAAATCTAACACACAAATTCTCCTCCATGTGCGTGTCTTCTTAAAGGCGATAAAAATACCGCGTTTTATTCTACAATTCGTTCTGTGTGAATGTGCATGAGTATGTGTGTTTTTTCTGTGTGTGTGTGTGTGTGTGTGTGAGTGGATGTTTGTGGGCATTTTTGTTTTGTTTTTGGGCTGTGACGTTTGCATTTTGCTTTTCTTCTTTCGAGCCAAGTAAGTGTGAAGGTCTTTCCTTTTCTCTTTCTGTCGTCTCCTAGATCGCAGACAAAGGAGGCAAATAACTACATACGCCACACCAATTTATACAACTATGTACAGTGAATACCAATATTTTCGAACACATTTACTTTATCATTTATTAATGAAGATCAATGCAAACAACACCAAAAAAAGGGTCCTTGGCATAGAAGAAAAATGTGATTTATTCTATATGTATTTCACTCTATTTCGCTTCATGAGAGCGCATGTCTTATCAAGTTATTTCCAGGAAAAGTAAGACTGGCCGAATATATAATGTATTTACTGTAAATGCATGTACATACATATGTATGTATGCACATAGATTTGTATGTCTTGCTCTGCATACGGTGCTTTCTTTGTTCAACCGCGCGACATTCTTCTCCCGCATTGCTTGCACCTGACACGTTTACGATCCAACACTACTACTACCAGAAGGAAGTCTCAACGGGGCAGCTGCATTTACCATTTTCGTACACTTTTTTCTCTCTCTATCTTTTTTTCTTTGTGTATGTGTGTGTGTATGTGTGTATTGCAATTAAAGTTTTGTTTTTTCCGTGGTATATTGTTTACCCTTTTTTCCAATATTTGTTAATATGTATTTGCAAATAAAACTCATTTACCTGCAGATCATGAGCTCCATAGAGAGGAAGGAGAAGGATGATTGTTAGTGTTGGAAAAAGTCTATGTGGGTTAGTTTACCGTTACATCGGGCTAAACGACACACTCAATAGGCATGCGACAGAATAGGGGCCAATAAAACTTGTTGCGCCATAGTTAGACAGATGAATTGCTTCTTACTGGGAAAACTCAATGTGTGAGGTAACACACACTCGCAAATGAACAGTTATTGTTAGTTAACATTGACCACATTTTCAATTGAACAAGTGAATGATTGGTACTACATACATACATACATACTTACTTAGGAGCATAGGAAATGGAGTACTGTCTTATCAGTAGTAGTCAACTTTAAAGGCCTTGAAATCAAATACAATTGATAAGAAAACACACGCTAACATAGAAAAAGTGAATATAATATAATTTTAATTAAATGCTATTATATAATTAAACAGCTGAAACGAAACACATATGTACATATGTATGAATGTACACATAATACAAAATTAATGCTATTGACCACACCAAAAAATATGGTGGCAAATTTCTCCCGTTGAGTTGATTACCTGATATCCCTCCAGCTGATTTAAGAATTTCGTAAAACAAAAATGAGAAATGTGATAAAGTTCAATGACATGGAATTTTTGATTGTTGGCTTCAAAATGATGATATATACATACATACAAACATACGTATTACTTCACTTAAAATAAACACATACAAGAATATGAATGTACATACATACATACATATGCATATTGATTGGTTTATATTTCACTTTTACTTACACATTCAAACAGACAAAAGATTGTCGTGATTACCGCAGGGTTTACTTTATATTTGATTAAAACGAAATGCGGCATTGGCTGCTGCTGCTGCTGCTGTTGCTGCTGCTGCTTGATGATCATTATGCAATGGCATGATCACACTGTCAACTTGAATACAAATTCACCTCATTTAGAAGTTTGATTGCCAATTGATTCATAGAGCAAAAGAAAAAAATAAAACAACCCAACACTGTGTCAAATGCTTTTCTTATACTCTAATATTTTAATAAAATATTTTTGAACTTGCACCTCATCCAAATGAGATATCCGTCAAATAGAATATTTCCAAGTATCAATATTGATTTAGTTGAGGTACAAATATTTACCAAAATAATTTACACTTTCATTCCGTTGATTAATATACATACATATAATCAGATAACGTGATTTTCTATTATGATTTAATTCCCACTTACTAACCACCATGAGAACGTAATCAAATTTAATCATTCAATGAAGCATGAGTAGTTACTTTATGCATATTGTATCATATAACGATATCAGATATTTTCTTGCTCGTTCTGTGGTCATTGAACAGCATACGCAATGATGATACCTATTTGATGTTTATTGGCCATGATGTAGCAGTTATTTAATATGTCGGCATTTATTTTACTTTTTTGGAAACATTTTTTAAATTTATGTGCCCGTTGAGTTTGGTTAGACAATAATTTGTATGTTTAATATTTGCTCATTCACATCTGTTTTAGTTATTTAGACATAAACTTCGCTTTAAAAGAGGGAACACGAAAGAATATTGTCAAATTGTCCCCTAGAAGTTTTATGGTGTCTTTCTTTTCAAAATTGGTGTTTTTAATCTATGATTTGATAGAGATTCTATTGGTTGCACTTTCTTAGAGTGAACATTTTTGAATTGGTGACCCCGACGTTTTCTATTAGCTAACATTTTGGGCTTATTATAATGGGTATTGTTAAATTAAAGTAATTTTCTATTGCTGACCCAGTGTTTTTTTTGTCTTTCAATGGAAAGTATTAAGTTGGTGACCCCGATGCTTCACATAGTTATTGAAATCCCCCTTGCCAATTGTACTTCCCACTGTTTTGTGTCTATCTTATTATTTGCCTTAGGTCTGAAACTAAAACACATTTATTGTATGTATGTGTGTTATTTTAGATACACAATGCCAATGTCAAGTTCATTCAAATGGTGTGTTGCTGTCGCCGCTGCTGCTGCTGCTGATACATAAATAAGTGACATATTAATTGCCCCGCTAATAATTTTTATTCAATAGCTTTCCATATTTAGATGTTACAATGAATACAACAAAATACAACAACAAATTTTGTACGGCAGGGTTAAGCAATGATGTAATAAAAATAATAATGATTATAATGTGCTACGAGGAAGTGTTCCATGAAGGTGAAAACTAGATGGAAACAAAAATTTTACAGTACAATAACCTCAATAAAATCAAAAAAAAAAAAAAAAAAAAAAAAAACAGCAATTTGCATAACTTTTCTTAATAAATGGCAAACATCATCTAGAGTCAGTCAATTAATTTTCAATTCAAATTGTATTAATCTCGTATTCCGCTCAGTGAATTTCCGTTGCTATACGCTGGATGTTTGGATGAATGATTCAAGCCGCAAAAATACTATATACATACATACATACATACATACATGTACATATACATACATACATATAGTGCATACATATGTATATTTAAAAGCGATATACAAAAAAAAGAAATAAATACATTTTTGCGCGTTTTGTTTTTTTTTTTTTTGAGTGCCATTTTTTTCTCATAACTCATAGCTAGCCGCAGTCTTTGTTATATTTACATATGTACATACATAATGTATTGAAAAGTAAAGTTTTAGTTAGTGTTCTAGATTTCTTGTTGTCAAGTGCCAATGCAGGCGACAGCGGCGCATGTGAATGAACCAAAAAAAAAAAGAAGAAAAAAAAAGAAAACAAAAGTTAAGTCTAATTATCATATGCGAATTTATGCGAATGTCGCCTAAGGTGAGCTTGTTGTCCACACACAGTTTGCGTAATTAGTTTAGCAATACACACACACACACACACACACACACACATACACACACAACTGTAATCAAAGCAACATGTACAGTTGTGTCTTGCAATTTTTGTTTTTTTCTTTCAGGTATTAACAGTTTTGCGACAAGAAGTTTAATTTTAGCTTACGAATTGTTGTACTTTAGAATTTGTGTTTAATCGGTTCACTTACTACCAAGTGACCAGCTTCCAGATTAAGTTTATATACAAACGTCTAGGTTAGGGTCTAAAGTGCATAACGAAAGCACTTGAGATTATGAAAAGGCAAAAAAAGAAAAAAACAAACCGAAACTGAAACAAACAGCTAACCCGCTTTCTATCCCCCTCACCTCCCACAACCCACCCCACCCCCTGTTCCACTTGTATTCATATTCATTCTATTGCTTTTAAATTAGCCAATTTAAAATTTGAACATTTGTTTGCTAATTTTAATATGTTTTGTTTTTGAAATTTTTCTCTTGTGTTTAATGCAGTTTTTGTGTGTTGTTAATTATTGTTTATGATTTTGTTTATGCCTAACTTTTTAATGCATAAATTACTAACTGGATCTAGACGATATATTTTTTTTTTTTACAAAGCAATTAATACAATTAATGCAAATGCAAATGCAAAATCAAAAAAACAAAAATAAAGAAAAGATTTTAAAATTCTATTTGCAAGTTTGATTAAGAAATGTGATAAAGTGTTAGGCTACCAACTAACTAACTAATCATACGAGGTCTGTTTAAACCTTTCTTTGCACAGCCTTTTTCTTTCGCTCTCAGCTGTTTCTGTTTTGGGTGTGGTTAACAAATCAACAGGATCGATGACTTTTTTGCTCTGATTTATTTTCACATTAATCGTTGCAACCAGTTTTCACCTGTTGATGACCAGGTACCTGGTATCGCACAAAGTTTCGTTGCCTTTTTTATAACTTCCGCATCAAATGCTAATTTTGATCATGTAACAACAAAAACAACAAGTTAAAACTGCTTCCAAGCATTTTGTAAATATTGTACGTGAGTAATGAAGGCTTTCAGAGCAAATTCATTATGCCCTGCTGCAAGTGCTCAAAGCTGAAAGACCTTTCTTTTTACTGCCAGCCGCAACTATTATATCAATTAGCTTGTAAACACTTCACTTATCGAAAGAGACAGAGAAAGGGAGATGTCGCCTTTTTACATTCTAAGTGGGCAGGCTCTCTTTCTCTCTCTCCAAATGCAACAAAATGCCATTTCAAAAATTGTTTGTAAACGGGCAATTAATTTATTGACTATGACTTTCGTGGGTTTCCTCTAGTAAGAGGGCTGCCTGCCTGCCTGCTTCTCAGCCGCCTCTGATCCGCTGCTGCTGAGTAGTTGTGGCACTTCAATTAGCGGCGAACGGCGGCGGGATGGGAGGAAGAAGGGAGGGGCCGCAGGCGGCGGTGTTACGGGGGATTTCAATTTTCAACGTTTCAAAGAAAAAAAAAACGTCGTCGCTTTAATAATAAATTGTTGTAATATCATTAGATATTGTTAAGATCATGTGATATCTGGTTTTTTGTTGGGAGGGGGTGGTAATTCAACCATAAAGTATTTTTACAATCAACACGAAATTCAATTTTTTAATTGCATAGTTTTTGCATTAGAATTATAGTGAAAAATCTTAATTATAGTATCCAAAATCTTGCGTAAACCTAGGAAACTTCAACTTCTTATCTCTAACATCATTCATAAACATTTTCCAATTAGATTTATCCATCTTAAACTGAAAACTATTGCTTGACAATTATTTAAGTTTGCACAATTTCCCAAGCAGGCCAACAAATGTGTGTATGTTTTTTGTTTTTAAATTTTATTTAATTATGATTTGTTTTTGTTTTGTTTTTTTTTTTCGTTCGTTTTTAACAACTTGCCGCCTTTTAGCAAAGTGCTTATCTTTACTTTGCAGTCATTTTTTTTTTTTTTTTTTTGTTTACCTTTATTGTGTCAGTCGAATTGTAACCTGAGATGTGTGACTGTTTGTTGTTGTTATTATGTTCACACGAGATTATCCGCTCTTCCGTTTGCTTAGATCTAATGATGATCGTATAGCCTGTTTAGTCTAGCGCCCTCAATTGTTTATGAGAGAGTCCCTACAAAAAAAAACTTAAAGTTAAGCCAACCGAGTCAAGATTCCCAAAGCTTGTTGTAAATTCCATTTTTGAGTCAAAAGTCAGTCATTAATTGAAAATATTTCCACAGGCAATTAAAAAAAATAAAAGTGTTTATTGCAAAAAAATAAAAAAAAAGTTTAACACGCGCTGTTGTAGTGTGCCCTAGTGCCGTTGTTTTTTTTGTTTTTTTTTCTTTGTCTACCCTTTGGACCGATCATTTCTCTATTTAGGCGAAACGTTTAATAATTTTTCAAGATTTTTGTCACTTCAATTTTGCTGTTTTCCCCTTTTTGCTTTCCCTTAACTAAGCAAACAAAAACTCATAGCGATAAAATCGAAAAAACTATTTATAAAACCACGCCCCTAAATAATACTAATGTCTGTACAATGTTACAATTTTTTTTTCCCCTCTACTCACCACTCTCTACTCCTCGCACTCCTTGCTAACTGAAACTGATAGAGAAAGCGAGAGAGAAAGAGCGAGAGAGAGACGCATCAATTGATAAAGTGGAACATGATGTATATATACATATGTATGTACATAGCTATATATTCATGAGTAAACATATAGATTGAATACTGTATCTGTATCTCGGGTCTCTATATAGACCCAATCTCTGACAGTGGCGCTATCAATTGACAATTGAGCCTACCTACGTCAAAATGTGCCCTGAATATCAATCAAAATGAATGTACTCGACTTAATAAGTATATAAGCGGGAGGGGAAATATATTACAATATTTTTAAATATTAATAAAACAAGTGTAATAATAATAAATGAAAATATCATTTAAGGATTATGGATCACTACTACTAACCCGGCTTGGTTAGTCCGGTTCGTTCATTTTTGAATTGAAAAATTTTCATTTATGAGTCAGTCAATGAACCATCGCATGTGACACGCCATGGATCCATTTTCGTTAGTTTTTCTTCTTCTTCTTCTCTACATACATAGATATATACGTATTTATGCTTATATTCCATTGACATTGACATTGGTGTGAGGCAAGGGGCGGTGGTGGAGGCGTTTCTAGGGGCTAGCTATAATTAGGAAGGTCTTTTTCTAAAGTATCTAAAAAGATATGTAAAAGTCAACAACAACACGTGCTATACAAAGAGGGGGCCGGGGGCCTTAATCAAGAACAAAAAGCTATATTTTGTCTGGGTTTAATGGTCTGATTGATTGTCCGATAAGGCCAACCAATGTTAGGTCGTGCCTCCCAGAAAAATAAAAATAACAAAAAACAAACAAAAAAGAAACCACACACACACACAGAAAAGAAATTACAGCCAGGAAAATATGGTAGTGCAATATGTGGATATAAATTTATATATATATTTTGTTTGCTATATATAGTTGCTACCATTTGGAAAACTTACGCATTGATGATTACCTAACAACACACTCTGGGGGCCAAATGTATGGAGACGAAACGTCATGAATATTCCACTTGGACAATTCTGACACCCAGACACAGTTGACAGCTTTCTAGCACAGCACCTCAGCCCAAAAGAGAAGAGTCAAGTCGACGTGTGAACGAGTGCATTCAAATATTGACAATTATTTAGATTTGAATTAGAATTACTAATTAATTTAGCAAGTATTTGGTAAAGATCTTGAGCAGAGAGGGAGGAAGAAAGTTGAAGCCTTTTTAAGAGAATGAATAATATTTAAAGCTGTATTGAAGTCATTTTAATGAAATATTTTTAAATTATTACTAATTGTTGACCATTCTTTTATGTCACTCCAATTTTTGTTTGCGCGTTTTTTGGTTCTTTTTTTTTATTGGAATTTGTATCACGCGCCTCTGTGTTCTAGATTCTAGCTTTCTATGTTAATGATTTTCAATTGAGGATTTTGTTCTGTGCTTTGTTTTGTGGGTTTGTCTAAACACCAACAACGACAACAAGAAAGACAATTTTTTTTTTTTTTATATATTGATGAATGGCATTTTAATGAAGCGTGAACGATGACAATCGATTGTAGGGTTGGGGCAAGAGGAGAAAGAAAAGAAATATATAGAAAAGGGGTTTGGGGGAAAGAATACATGGCAACAAGTGTCTGGTTTCCATTTTCATTTTCATTTATAGCAAGGGGCTCGTTTCTTATTTGAAATTTTTGTGTTTTTTCTTTTATTGATTTGCCTTCTTTTTGTTTACTTTTAGATTTATCAACCAGCCGATATCAAAATGGAAGTGTAAGTATTTTGGGTTGAAAATGAGAATGATGACATATGATATGAATTTATTATATGTATATGTAGATTAATTTTTAAGCCCAATAGTGAAAATCAAAGCCTGAAAAATACATTACAATGAAAATAGATCAGTTCTTTGTGAAATATTTCAATCGAATTTAAAGCAACTCAAAAATATTTTAAGGTTTTGGATCAACAATGCTTAGGACCGATCAGTGTCTATATAGCAACTATGGCAATTAAATGTTTATAAAGAAAAAAGTTGAGATCATATATTTGTAAGATATCTCTAAAAGCAAAATATTATCTGTCATTAAAACCGTCATTAAAAACATTTCTGACTAATTGTTTATAATATTTAAAAAAAAATGATGTCAATGCTTTGAAAACCTAACGGTTTAGTTCAGTGGGGATCGGTTCCAACTCGATTGGCCAACAGTTAGATGATAGACAATAGCTCTACCCTATTTTTCTTGTACCATCGTGTAAAGCCATTTTCAATGAATATTTTTGGATTTGATTTTTTATAGTGAAATCGGCGAACCGGCACAACCGCCTGCAACATGCTCGAACTTCGTGTCAAATCATTGGAAAGGCCTTGTGGTCTTTTTAGTGCCTTTGCTATGCCTGCCCGTAATGCTATTAAATAACACACCTGTAAGTTTAATCGTAATCTATGTCAAAAATGGGCGTTAACAATTTCGTTTTTTCCCTTTTCGTTTCTTAGGAATATCGCTGTATGTATCTTTTGCTTGTAATGGCCGTATTTTGGGTGACAGAAGCATTGCCACTTTATGTTACATCAATGATGCCAATTGTAGCGTTTCCCATAATGGGCATTATGGTAAGGATAAGCCAGTGTAAATTAAAATAAATTGTTATTAATTATTATTTGATATTTTGCATTTCGTATAGAGCTCCGATCAGACGTGTCGTTTATACTTTAAGGATACGCTAGTTATGTTTATGGGTGGCATTATGGTTGCCCTTGCTGTGGAGTATAGTAATCTACACAAACGTCTCGCTCTGCGGGTCATTCAAGTGGTGGGCTGCAGTCCCCGAAGATTACATTTTGGTATGATTGCTGTGACCATGTTCTTGTCCATGTGGATCTCGAATGCTGCCTGCACGGCCATGATGTGCCCCATTATTCAGGCTGTATTGGAGGAGCTACAAGCTCAGGGTGTCTGCAAAATCAACCATGAACCGCAATATCAAATTGTTGGTGGCAATAAGAAGAACAACGAGGATGAGCCACCATATCCGACCAAGATCACGACATGCTATTATTTGGGCATTGCATATGCCTCTTCATTGGGTGGCTGTGGTACCATTATTGGTACTGCCACCAATTTAACCTTCAAAGGCATCTACGAATCGCGTTTCCCCAATTCGACAGAACAAATGGATTTTCCAACATTTATGTTTTATTCTGTACCCTCAATGTTGATCTACACATTCCTTACATTCCTCTTCTTGCAATGGCATTTCATGGGTCTGTTCCGTCCCAAGAGTAAAGAGGCCCAAGAGGTGCAAGCAAGCAAAGATGGTGCCGATGTTGCAAAGAAAGTGATCGATCAACGTTACAAGGAGCTGGGACCAATGTCAGTGCATGAAATTCAAGTGATGATATTGTTCATTTTCATGGTTATTATGTACTTCACACGTAAACCGGGCATCTTTCTGGGATGGGCCGATTGGCTAAATACGAAGTAGGTATATTTTTTTTTTTATGACATTTCTATGTGATTGTAACCTTTTCCGCTTATTTCCAGGGATATTCGTAACTCAATGCCCACCATTTTTGTGGTGATTATGTGTTTCATTTTACCAGCCAACTATGCCTTCCTGCGTTACTGCTGTAATCGTGGCGGCCAGCCAGTGCCAACGAGTCCAACTCCATCTCTAATTACCTGGAAATTCATTCAGAGCAAAGTGCCATGGGGTCTGGTCTTTCTACTCGGCGGTGGATTCGCTTTGGCCGAGGGCAGCAAAGTTAGTGGCATGGCCAAATTGATTGGTAATGCTCTCATCGGCCTCAAAGTGTTGCCTCATTCTGTGCTCTTGCTGGTGGTGATTCTGGTGGCCGTATTTTTAACTGCATTTAGCTCGAATGTGGCCATTGCCAATATTATTATACCAGTGCTGGCGGAAATGGTAAGCAAAAACTGCAAATAGCGAAGCAAAATTGGTTAGCAACTAATCACGCGTCTTTTTTTCCCATTACTACTTGCAGTCGCTGGCGATTGAGATTCATCCGCTGTATTTGATATTGCCCGCTGGTCTGGCTTGCAGTATGGCCTTCCATTTGCCTGTGAGCACACCGCCCAATGCATTAGTAGCTGGCTATGCCAACATTAGAACAAAAGATATGGCAATTGCTGGCATTGGACCGACCATTATCACTATTATCATCCTATTCATATTCTGTCAGACATGGGGTCTGGTTGTCTATCCCAATATCAATACCTTCCCCGAGTGGGCACGTATAGCGGCCGCAGCAGCTGCCAACAAAACGCATTAGTTTAAATCTTTACACCCTTCTTTTTTTGTATAGTCTTCTAAGTCAACTCACAAGAAATGGTCCTTTTTAATCCTTTTCTTCTGCTATCTCCCACTCCTATTCCTTGTTTTCCCTTTTCCTCTTTCTATTTGTTTTTTTTTTCTTTTCTTTTATATATTTTTTTTTTATTTCTGCTTTGTGTTTCCTAGGGGAAAAATTGTGCCTTTTCCAAGTAAAGAAAATTCATGTCTAGGCAAAAAAGCATTTAAAATTAATGTTACTTAATTGTTGCATTTAAAAAAAAAAAGAAAAAAAACAACAACAAATTAAATGTATTTCGTTTTTAGTAACTGGACTGACAAATGAAACAAAAACCACGTACATATTGAAAATGTGAAATGCGAACATGATAATGAAAAACAAAAAACTCACTCAATACATATTTGAATGCAAACTGCAAAGAGCACACAAATAGCCATAGTTGATAAGTATAAAATAATAATTGTGTACATTTTTGCAAAAACATTTATAGTTTTTTTTTCAAATGAACCTGTTTTTTTTTTGTAATATAGTATGTAAAGATTTTGAAAAACGCAAAAACAAAAAGAACAATAAATAGCTCAAAAACAAAATAATGATTTGTGTTTATCAATTCGACGAAATGACAACAATGTATGTATATGCATTTAATAGGGCTTTCCAGGGACCATGAACTGCCGTATTCGATTGTAAATTTCTTGTGTAAGCATTTTTTTTTATTGCCTCGATGATTGCATTATAAATCTTATAATTTCAATGGCCATTTCAATGACATCTATATCTTTAAGAGAAGGTAGGCATTGAAAAAGATGTATGTATACATTTTTCACGGAATATTGAATATGTTCATGATTTAGACGAGTGAGATTTTGGGGGTTTTGACTTGTTAGATCCTGATGTTGAATAGCAAGGCTCTAAGGGTTTTGACGAGTTAGGTCCTGATGTTGTTGATGAATAAGAATTTGAGGGTTTTGACGAGTGAGATTCTGAGGGCTTTGACGAATTAGATCTGGATGATGTTGTTGAGGATGAACTGGCTCTACAACATCCCTGATCAGCTTTATGTAGCTGATATAATGTCTTATATGCTTCCTGAATCAACAGAAATGTTTCCGAACAAGTAAAATTTCCTGTTTTATCTGGATGATGTTTGAGGGCGAGCTTTTTGTAGGCTGTTCTTATTTCTGTTCAGTTGGGAGTTATCCGTTTCCGAGATTGCGATATATATTGGTTTTTTTTGTTGAGTGTTTATATTATTTGTTAAGTGTTAGCGTTGCCAATACAGTTGAAATATTCATTATGATATATCGACACATCGATATTTTGCTTTTTTCTCAAAAGACGTGTTTTGGTGATTGATATTTATTCGAAATTTAACAGCATCATTTGTGAGCAATGTTAGTCTTTTAGCATCGTTTGTGAGCTCTGTTAACTAGAAGGCAGCGACAGTAAACAAGCGCTATATACACATGCAATTAATTTAAGGGTTGGCGCCTTTTTTTTAAACAGCGCCAAATTATTAATTTAAAATTGATATATTTATTTGGAAATTAATTATATCCATTTTAAAAATTTCGATATGTAGTATTCTTACGACTATCGATAACAGTCATATTTATCGATATGACCTTTTCTACTGCTGCCCAACACTCGGCCATTTTGGTCAAAGTCACCTCAGTGTAAAGTTCTTGCTTTGGTATGTTAAAAAATAAAATCTTTAAAAATAATTGCCATCCTTGTGAAAATTCATGAAATTATACTGTAAAATTAAGCCATTTGATAAATACTAATGATTCGCTTTAATATTTTTTTAGTTCTTAAATTCCGCAAACGAGTCCCTAATACAGCTTTAAAATGGTTAGGGAGAACAAGGCAGCATGGAAGGCTCAGTACTTCATCAAGGTTGTGGTAAGTACGCGACTAATACTTTATGGAATGATGAATTGTATTTAATATCTTTTAACGTCTGTCCATAGGAACTCTTCGATGAGTTTCCAAAGTGTTTCATTGTGGGCGCCGACAATGTGGGCTCCAAGCAGATGCAGAACATCCGTACCAGCTTGAGAGGGTTGGCTGTGGTGTTGATGGGAAAGAACACCATGATGAGGAAGGCAATTCGTGGTCATTTGGAGAACAATCCTCAGCTGGAGAAATTGTTGCCCCATATCAAGGGTAATGTTGGCTTTGTGTTCACCAAGGGTGATTTGGCTGAGGTTCGTGACAAGCTGCTGGAATCCAAAGTTCGTGCTCCAGCTCGTCCCGGTGCCATTGCCCCGTTGAATGTCATCATTCCGGCCCAGAACACAGGTTTGGGACCCGAGAAAACCAGTTTCTTCCAGGCTCTGTCCATCCCCACTAAGATTTCCAAGGGTACCATTGAAATCATCAACGATGTGCCAATCCTAAAGCCTGGCGACAAAGTGGGTGCCTCTGAGGCCACTTTGCTTAACATGTTGAACATCTCGCCCTTCTCGTACGGTTTGATTGTCAACCAGGTCTACGATTCTGGTTCCATTTTCTCACCAGAGATTTTGGACATCAAGCCCGAGGATCTGCGCGCCAAGTTCCAGCAAGGTGTTGCCAATTTGGCTGCCGTTTGTTTGTCGGTGGGTTATCCAACCATCGCTTCGGCTCCACACAGCATTGCCAACGGATTCAAGAACTTGTTGGCCATTGCTGCCACCACCGAGGTGGAGTTCAAGGAGGCCACCACCATCAAGGAGTACATCAAGGATCCCAGCAAGTTTGCAGCTGCCGCTTCGGCCACGTCTGCCCCAGCTGCTGGCGGTGCTGCCGACAAGAAGGAGGAGGCCAAGAAGGTCGAGTCCGAATCCGAAGAGGAGGACGATGACATGGGCTTTGGTCTGTTCGACTAAGCAGCAACAGCAGCTTCTAGCAGTTTTCATCAATGTTCATTCGGTTTGCATGCAAATTATTGTCGCGGTTTGACAATCCCAATGGCAAGTTGCATTATCAAACAATAAAAACTGAACAAAAGTAAAAATATATCAAACGTGTGCATTTTTTTTGTTGTTAGTTTCTTGCTGGCATAGTTAAGCCTGTTAAGGTTAAACCTCTAACTAGTCAAAATGGAAGTTTTTATGCGAAAATACTTTCTGTTGATTATATTGCTTTTGATACATTTGCTTTTGTTCATATCGAGTTGCCTTGAATCATTATATTAGTTAGTAATTTGTGACTTATTCCAAATCATATGCGAGAGAGATATAGAATCGAGAAACATATAAACATTTGGATAAACTCTTATGTACAGTCTAATAGAAAATCTTTCGTCACTTTCGAAGTGAATCATTGAGATTGTTGGTTCTAAGGCATAACGATAAAGTCTTCTAGTTAAACTTTAAAACGTAAAAGAATTCAATTTAAACAGATATCTTTAAATGGAAAAAGTTGCATTCTTTATAAACAATTTTATTTGATTTCTATTTGCAGTTTGAGCTGCTGCTATTCATGGAGTTTTATGCATACTTCCGGGTATATTGAAAATAACATTTTGCTGCTGAAAAGAAAACAATATCAAGCATGGCTTTATACGATTTTGAATTGCTGGCCCCTAAGGATATATGTACATAAAGGTAGGGAGAAATGTTAGATGAAACGATAGAAAAACCTAGAACTAATACCAAAAAGCAGTAAAAATGTTAGCCATGTTATGAGTCTAAACGATAAAGCTCTCTTTATCTGAGAGAGTAATGAAAACTTTTAGAATCTAGATGTAGCTAAGACATTCGAATGCTAAAGAAAGTATAGTACATATGTGCGGGGTTCCGTTTTTAGTTTTCTTTTTTTTTTTTGCAAGTTTAAATGCCTCACCAGCCGGGCGTTTTATTGCCCTTTTTCAAATGGCCAAAAGGCAGTGGCAGCAGCAGAAGTTGTAGTAGCAAGTGGCAAGGCAGAATGCAGCCAGTCCTTCGGGCAACAACACCCAATCCCCATGGACTGCTCCAACCCAACGTCTGTTGCATTGTCTGCCACCCCATATATTTACAAAGTAATTACTTGTGATAAAATGAATTTTCACAAGATGAGAAAAGTTTAAAGTTTTGGCCCTGTTGTAGAAGACGACAACGAGAACGAGAACGACGAGAAGGACGATGACGACGTCTTGCGATTTCTTTTGCTTTTTCTCTGCAGAAGCAACAAGGACAACGACAACAACGCCAACAACGACGACGCTCATAAAAATTCAATTTGTCTTGACAAAATACGCAAGAAATTAAGAATGTGCCAAGTGGCACCAAAAGAAACTTTATTTCCCTTATTCCTTCCTTACTGCTGCCGTTGCTGTTGCTGCTGCTGCTGCTGCTGCTCCTCCTTCATCTTCATCTTCTCTTGGCCGTCTGTGAAAATGAGTTACGCGAGTGGCGCGTGAAAATGAAAATGCCACGCCTCTTTAACACTAAGCCAGCCAACCAACAACAAGTCAAATGCGCCTCTAGTCCAGAAAGAAATGAATGAAAGAAATCAACAACAACGACAACCAAATTCAACAAGGCTTTGGGCCAAGTTATACACCCAAAGGCCAAAAATAAGAAATTGGTTTACGTTTAAGTTTCATATTGGCCAACATTTAAACATCTCTGTCACGTGAATCAAGCGATAGTTTTGCTAATTCAAAAAGAGAGGACGAATTTTTTTTTCTAGACTCTATTTTATTTTACTTTCCTTGAAAAGAGCTAATTTAATCGATGTCTAAAATATGCAATATTAACTTTCAAAAAACAAAAATGATCCCATTTGGAGTACATAAACTTTAAAACATTTAAATTAAGAAAGACATTTCAAAATTTTATTTTTTTTTTTTCTTAAGAACTGCTAATAGTTTGCTTAACATTGTTTTTTACGTTTAGTGAAGTCGTATTCATAATTTTTCGTTGTCTTCAAAAATACGAATATCGAGTTAAGTTGTTTGGAAGGACTTCGTCTGATTGACTGACATCTCTAGCTTGGATTTGAACCCCATTTGGTTTGGTTTGGTTTGGGTTGATTTGGTTGATAAATTAATAAAGGCATTGCATAATTTCAGGCGCCGCTGGCAGACAAACAAAAAAAAAGTGAAGAAAATTAACATAAACTCGAGCAGAGCCAAATAAAACCAAACGCAACGCATTTTGTGTGGGGTGTTTACCACCCTTCTTGATCCCCACCCTCCCACACTCCCCCATCATCAAACACTTTCCAACTAGTCGGCCAAACCCCCGACTTCCCTCCATTCATCCATCCATACATCCATCCATCCATCTCTTCTACTCTTCCGCTGGTAGTCCAGCTCAATCAGCAACTGACATTTGAAATCAAAATGCGATTGGGCAAAATGATTTGCTTCAATTTTTGTGATGCGCATAACAAATGAAGTTTTGGACATTTGGACAATTGATTGGGACAGAAAAGACAGAAGAGACTAGAGCAGGACATACTCTATATATATATATACATACATACATACATATATATGATACCACACCATGCCACTCACACACACACACACACACACACACACGCACACTCATATAAAAACGTGTATATGTATATGTTGTTTGCCATGCACAACAAAATTTAGAGCAAATTCAGATTCAAAGTTTTAGACTTGCACTCGGAAACTGGCAACTGGGAACTCAACTCGATTTTTGGCATAGAAATACATAGAATAGATTTGTATGCATATTTTTGTGCTTTGGCATTTTCCGTTTTTGTGTGCTAAACATGTGAATGCCATCGATATAACGATACCGATGATGCTGTATACGTCCAGTCTTCTGGTATCCTGTCCCTGGTCCCTGGTCCCCTGTCCCTGGTCCTCTGTTATCTCCTCCGGCTTTAGCTCTATACTTTTATCCAACTCCTGTTTCCCATTCCATCATATTTTCGTTTTTGCCTCCAACTCTCTGCATCGTGTATGTATGTGTATTTGTGCTCAGCTGTGATTTGTTTGGCTAAAAGATTCGGGCCAGGGTTTGGTTTTCTGGCAAAAAGTGGGATGTTTAGTTTCTGTTTTTCTAGTGGCAATGGACTTAACGATTTAAATGATTCTATGATTGGGTTGCAACAAAAATGCTACAAATTTTGTTAATCGATTCCTCTGATGCCCTACACTTCACACTCTCTCTCTCTCTCTGTCTCTGTCTCTATCTCTGTCTCTCTTTATCTCTTTCTCTCTCGTTAGCTTTAGCTCTATTATGGCCTTTAAGGAATTCTTTTGCTCAAACATTTAGGTCAATCTATTAAACCAACAAAATGTACGTAAGAAATGAGGTGAAAGACTCTAGCTTTCCACTCAATTGCATAGGAGCATTTTATACTAAAATCGTGAGTAATCTTCTTTAAGGTTCTTTGAGAGTCCTTGCAATAAAATTTAGTATTAGATTCCCAGTTCTTTCTTGCCATTTCTCTAGAACTTAGACTTCAATTGCTTCTGTTTGTACTAAAGCTATTAATGAAAAATGTTTTTAAGTACACAAAGGAGTCATGCCTTTGTATGGAGTGAATAATTACTCCCGCACAGGGTCGAAAATCCTTTAGAAGAAGGTTGCGATTGGGTCGAGTTGAAGACAGCGTCATAAAAGTGTGAGTTTGTAGTGCTAGGATTACGATCTTTTAACGGCTTGTGCTTCTCTCGCTTGCTTGTGCGTCTCTCACTTGCTTGTGCGTCTCTCACTTGCTTGTGCGTTGCTATGATCCAAAGTTCTGACTGAGTATCCAATTTGATCTGATCATCGTTTAGTTTTTGGTCATAGCACTTCAGATTTACATTTTTTTAGACTCACTTTTTGGCATTTATTCTACCTGGAAAATATAAACCGCCATAAAAAATGTAACTTTTTATGCCATCTATTAAGCGAGCTTATCAGTTTGCCGTCAGATTTTGGCCAACTGTAAGCTTAATATCCTTACAGCAAAACTCCTAAGCACCATCTAAAAATAAATAAATACATTTTTAACAGCTTTATCAAAAGGGAAAAAAGCTGCAAAGCCTCTGACTCAAATAAACCAAACGACAGGCAGACAAACAGACAGAAGGACAGACAGACAGATAGAAGGTGAAACAGAGAGACAGAGAGAGAGAGAGAGAGAGAGGTTGGCAAACTTGAACCAATAAAAATTAAAATATTTAAGTAAAAGCGTAAAGATGCAAAGCCACCGCTTGCAGTAAAGAAAGATACATGGGTCCCATGAACAGAAGGGGTGGCGGGTGAGTGGGTTGTTTTTTGGGTGGCAAAGGTTTTCGGTGGTTGGCTGTAGCAGATTAAAAATTCCACACAACCTGTGAAAATTCGAAAAAGACGAAGAGTGAGAGGAGGTGAGGTTAGGGGGGGGGGGGTCGGCTATGAGACCAAAAGGAAAAGAAGTATCACTGCAAAAAGTTTTCATTCTTTCTCGCTCTCTCTCTCTCTCGCTCTCTCTCATTCTTTCAGTTTACCAGCGATTTCCAAAGCTGCGGTAAAATGCCTGCAAGGCAAGGACAACCAAGACCCATTCGTTCTGTCTACCACCTCCCCCCCCTCCCCCTTCCCCTCACCAATTCCCTTCCTTCTCTCTCTCTCTGAGTGTGTGTGTGTGCTAAGTATTTTCTCAGTTAATTATGCAAAGATATACGCTTAAAATTTTGCAATATTACGTGCATATTTCAAATACCCCCGAACGTAAAATTCTCGCTCAGCGTAAAAATGCCTCGAAGGATCTTCTTGTTTGCCGGCGTATAGGGCGAATAGAAAAAGAAAGAAGAGACAGAGACCGAAACCGAGAGTGAGGTTATGTGGCCCCTGTACGTGTGGGTTACCTTGGCACAACCTTGGCAAGCTGCTGCTGCTGCTGCTTCTGCTGCTCTTGTGTGATGCTGGCATACGACTTTTTAATTGCTCGTTTGCCTTGCAATCATCGGCAGCCTCGTAACTGTTGTGTCGTTTATTGTTTGCCCCACCCCTTGGTCCTTGCCATCAGCCCATTCATGTACCCAACATTCCCTCACGTTGGGCGCCAAAAAAAAAAAAAAAAAAATACCAAAAATCTAGCGAAAAAAGGGTCCTTAAAACGGTTCTTTTTTTTTTTTTTTGCTTTCTCTCTAATTAAAGCGTTGCGATTTTAATGGCATTAGCCGAGATATTTTAAGAGAGCAGCTTACCAAATCCTTGTGCTGAAAATTAATTTTGCGCAATTTTCAGTCAGTTGGAGTTAGCCAACTCATCTGTAACTTGTAACCAAAAGTTCATACCGTAAGAAAATAATTATTTTGCAATTGTTTGCAAACATTTTCGTTAGTTTACTTTTATTTTTGAAATGTTAAATCTGTCTATTTTTCAAAGTGTCTGACTGACGTGCAATATATTTGGAAAATGGTTCAACATTGAGACGATAGATAGGATACCTTACCTCAACTCAGGCAAACACACACACACACACACCCACACACAACATGCTCAATTCGGTCTCGTCACATCAAAATGTTGTTTGCCTCCTCCTCCTCCTCCGCAATCACTCTTTTTCGCTTCATGCGCTCTTGTCAACATTTTTCGGGAAGGCTTACCGCTTATAATTTATCTATGCATATGTTTTGAGTTGCCAGAACAGAAACAAGGAAGCAGCAGAGACCCGGCCTTACATAAATCACAGACACACAACCATTCACCCACTCACCCACTGCCACACACACACACATATACACACAGAGCGTCCCATTTCGTACACCCCTTTTTCCTGTCATGGCAATTTTCGGTCGTAAAAATCTAAAAGCAATTGTTGTAAAATATATTGTATAAAGTATATCACGTGCCTACTAAAAAAAACAACAACAATGTGCCATGTGCTTGGATGATTTTACGAGATCAATGAAAGTATTTATCAACTTACATATATAAGCAAAATCAGATTTAACAAATTATGCATAATGCAAGAAGCTCTGTTAGCGATTGTTTACTCATTTGAGGTTCCAATTTTACTTCAATTTCGTCCAAAGTTACTACTGCTATATCTCGACCGACGGTTCCAATAAAGTTGGGAGTTCAATATAAACATACAACTAATTCTTTTGCCATCATAAACCGATCGCATAAGATTTAAAATGTGCGAATATACAGTGCTTATCATATTTATAACCCAGTTTTCCCAAATGACATATTCCCTCAAAATCTTGAAAAGTGAGTAGCTCAATATTTGAATGATAAATGAAAAGCAACTTCTTTACTTAAAATTAACGATTTAATAACGATTTCTTAAAAAGAAGTCAAATCAAAGAAAAAAAAACAGCTATTTGCTGTATCAAAATTATAGCCCAATTTTATGGAAAAAATCCGAAAATGTTGCGGAATGGTGGAATAGTGCGGCCTCCATTTTCCATAGGTAACCCAAAAAACCCTTTTTTTCATTGAAGCCACTAAATTCCATAAAAGGTCCTTTTCGGGTCTTTGCTATTTATTTGGAATTTGCGTTTTAAGATATGCAACTGTCTCAAATTGGCGATTATTGGCATACATCCGTCTTGCAAGAATACCCTAGACATTTTCTATTGGGTTGAGATCTGGAGAACATGATGGCCAATCAAGGACAATAACATCGCATTCCTCCAAACTCTCCTTTGTACGTCTGCTCGTGAAATACTCAAAATAGACTCTCCTAACTCGAAAAGTGAGGAAAAGAGGCCCTTTTTATTATCAGATAATATATAATATAATTATGATACACAAAAGTGCAAGCAAAGATGCGAGCACACAGCATAAGTTAACGGTTTTTTTTAGTTTTCTATAAATAGAACTCAAAATGCAGTATATTCTACAATAACATTTTTTTTTTTTAAAACCTTAAAAATATTGTTAAAATTGGTTCAAAGCTTAAAGCTGCTGGGTGGGTTATAAATATAATATATATAAAAAAAATATAAATATCGATTAAAGGTATTTTTAATTTTTCTGAATTCGTGCAAATTGTTTTAGTTACCAGTCTTGTAAATGTTTCTGACGAGTTTACCCAGTTCAAGTTTACCCAAAAAAAAAAAAAACAGAATAAATTAGCTCTGTATAAGGGATAGTAATGCATTTAGCATAAGCATACTTAATAACACAGGTTTTTTTTTATTACATTTTAATTCGTAGTTTAAAATGTATAAGTAAATATATTCATTGTAACTAATTTTTACTTATTATCAAAATGTTAGGGGAGATACCAATATTTATACATTTATTTAATATTTAAAACGTGATTTGCATTCAAACATTAACGGCTTTTTGCAATTACAGAAAATATCGTTTAAATAAGCTCTAACATTCGCTCACACTCTCATTTCTAGCAATGTCAAAAGCTGCAACTGTCTGGCAACACTGGCACTATTTATCACGTCGCTTGTCACGATCGCTTCGCGTTTTGTTCGCTGTCCTTTGTTTTGCTTTTTTGTGCGCGCGTGTTATTGCTTACATAATTTTGCTAACAAATTGCGTAAGTCTAAAGTTAATGCAATTAGCTAACGCGTAGTTATATTCGTATAATCAGTCGCATTCTTATTATGTAATACATCAAAGAAAATTGCGAAAGTGCGTGCGTGTGTATATGTAGGTATGTATGTATGTATATGTGTTGCATTGAACACACTAGTCTTAAACTGTGTGTTGTTTTGTTGTTTTTGTTGTTTTTACAGTAAATGTTTAAAGAAAACGACAATGTATTGCTGGAAGAGTGATAAAGAAACATCTGGCGGCTACAAAAACAAAACAAAATGCAGTTATGAAGGTAAGAAAAGAAATTTGTATTACGAATGAATATTTTAATACAGTGAAGACATTTTGTAGACACAATAGCAATAACAATATTCATATACAGTGAAAACAGGGACAGGGACTCTTGAAAATCAAAGAGGAGAGTATTTGTTCTTTCTTTGGCATCTCTCATTTAATACAGTTTTGGGGTAAGTCTTATTCGTTCGAATTACATGTGTTAAATCCCAGCAACTTAGCTTAATTTGATTCAAAATAGTTGAAACGGAGCTCAGCAATATTATCCCACTTGGCTCATTCTCAAGTTGACCACAGACATAGGAATCTCTGGGAAACGAAACCCTAAGCTCTAAGCCTTAACTAAACTTGCACTAATAGCCCATAATCATAAGCCATAATGACTCCTACTTCCACTCCCGCTGCCATTGCCACCTCCTACAAAGGCTGTGGCAGAAGGCCTTAGACCATATAGCTCATAAACTTTATGAATGACATCGAGACATAGAGAGCGACCAATAGAGAGAGAAATATAAATACATACATACATACATGTATATAGATAGAGACAGAGAGAGAGAGAGAGAGAGAGAGAGAGAGAGAGAGAGGAGGAGAAGAGAATGAGATAGAGGTAAGAGTGCTATGCGATATGTTTGCACTGTCATTTGCATAAAAGTAAAGTTCATCCACTCGAAACCTGGGCGAAAACTTTTTGCCAAATTTTAAATTATAAATAAGCTTGCAACAGCAGCAGGCAGCAAAGGGGTAGGATGGTGGGGGAGGTGGCGGGCAGTCGGCGAAGAGAAAGGAGCAGGAGGCATGACAACAAACCTCATATGCATCGAAATGTAACGGCAAAAAGGATTTTAAGTGAAGTTGAAGTTGACTACACGACCGCATCGCCTCCCGCCCGCAGTTACCACGCCCCTAGAGACCGCTTACACCATTGCAGTTTTTGGGTAAAGTTTCTGTCTCACCCACATCTACACACGAACACACACATACACTCACACATACACACCCGCAAAACAAAGTGAAATTTGCACGCGCTGCTCCGCCTCACCAGACATTCAAAGTGCAAAAGCGTTGCGTCTTTTTGGTGGTTGCTACCCCATCTCTTGGAGCACTAACCTCATCACCTCCCCCTCACGGCCCGCCACTACCCCCACACGGACACAGAGCGTCAAAAGAGCGTTTGCTGCTAAGTTTAAATGTCATGTAAAATGTTTCCACTTACACAAATTAATGTGTAAAATTTAATTTTCATGTTGCAAATGAGACAAAGCCAAACATATATACAAAGAAACGGCGAGAAGGAGATGTGTGTGGGCCAATCCTTTACCCATAATCCTTGCACTAGCCACTATCAAATTGCAAAGAGGATACAAATAGTGCGTAGCATTAGGCCACAACGAAATACCCAAAGCCCCTTAACTATAAAAACTAGTGAGAAAATTAAATTACTATCTTATTGGCAAATGAAGAAAATATAAACTGGCTACAATACTTTTGGGAGTGATCCAAAAATTTGTATCCCCAGACGATAGAATAGACAATTGATTTTGTATTAGTAAGAAAAACTCGTTGAACTTTGTAATTACTCAAAATTTATTGCTAGATTTGTTATTATAATGTAATGCTAAAGTGCAAAAGTATACTCTTTATCTATTTCTCACCAATAGGGTTTCTTTACCAACGAAATTTTTGGCTTTGTAAGAGTTAAAGCCTTCAAATTTTCAAATTATAAATGTGTCAATATCAAAAATATTACTATTCCATAAATAATCCAAATCATAGGAGTACCATCTATGTATTACTAAACCAAATGAATGTAAAATGGAACGAGTTATGCGTAGAAACGTTATATAACAAGGCTGCCTTGGTCGATAGGTGCGCTAAAGTGCTGCCAGCTGATGCGTTGTAAGCAGTTCAATTGATTTTAACCTTATAAATTGCCCACTTGGAAATTGGAATTCTTTTTTTTTAACTATTTACATTAATTTTTATCGACAATTTGTTGGTTTTTTTTCTTGTATTAAACGAATTTTTCTTTGATGACTTATAAAAATTATTACTTTCCGATATAAACCAACGATAAGTATTAATATTTTTGACCCACATATGATAAATCCTTCTCCAAAGTATAAATACCTTGATTTTGATTTAAGCAAACACATTTTATTGAAGTATTTTGTTACTCGAAAATTTGCAGCCACACTGAATTTTTGCCGCTGTTGTTGTTGTTGTTGCTTATGTATGATTCACTTCACTTCACTTCACTTCATTCCCAACGGACCAATTAAATCAACGTAACCATCGATTATACCGCATCAAAAACCTTTTGCTCTCTTCAATGTTATAAAGTAACAAGGAGAAACACACACACACACACACACACACACACACACACACACACATACACATACATAGAGAATATCATGTGCTGATATTCATCACTTTAGACAGAATCAACCACCCACCTACCCATCCCCATTACCGTCAGTCTTTGAATGCGTTTGCATTTCTACCAAAAATTCTCTGAACTAAATGAAGCACAAAAAAGCAGCCCCAAAAAAAGGGGTCTCATGTGTGATACGGTTGAGAGACTTTTAGCTTCATTGCTTGATTTGTTTAAATCTCTTTACTGTGTTTGGTTTATGGTTGTGTGTGTGTGTGTGTGTGTGTGGGTGGGCGAAGTTGGGTGCTGAAGTTTGGGGTCGAGTTCTTAACTTGTCGGAAAAATCTTGTTTTCATCCTAAATGAAAAGTTGTCCTAGCAGTTTTGCATTTGGTTTGATGGCTCATAGATACAAAAGTTATTTGCACAAGCTAAACCAACTAAAAGCAACCTCCGAAACACTCTCACCACCCTGCGCCCCTCTGCCTGCCCCCCCATCATATAACATTCCCCCTTTTGTCTCCCTGTAAATGTCAACATATGCATATAATAATAAAAACAAATATGACCAAAGTCTCTGACAGCTTGGCTCAGCACATTTCGTATGTGTATGTGCGTCTATGTGTGTGTGTGTGTGTGTGTGTCTCTCTCTCTGTGTGTGTCCTGAATCAGTTTTATCTCTGTCTGATAGCCAGCTTTTAGATACATTTGTATCCCACAACGCATGCATAATATATAAATAGCTCAAATTAATTAATTGCCTTTGCCAAGTAATAACATGATTAACATCATATGGGGGATTGTTGCTCTGCTTCTTCTACTTTCTTCTTTCTCTCTCTCTCTCTCTCTCTCTCTCTGTCGGTCTTTCTTTTTTGCCTTGTAAACATTTTTCGGCTTAATTTCAGACCAATTAACTCTTTTCGAACAAATGAAGATATTATAAGTTTTGCTTGTTTTTCATTCTAATTTAGTTGTAAAGTATTTACAAAAAAGTTTATTTCAATCTTAATTAATTTATTCGCTTACTTGTCTCATTGACAAACTCTTTGCAAATTGATTAAGCAGATTCACAGCTTATATAAATTAATGATCGAACCAAAATCAGGTAATCATCACTGACACAAACATTTTTTGAAGAAGAAATAATTGAATTGTCTTTATCTATAATTGCAACAAAAATCTTATAAAGTTGGAAGTCTTAGAGGCTTCAACGTCCATAGTTAAAAATTCTTGCATAGTTTGATCTAGTTCTGGGCAGTTAAAATGCTCAGAGATCCTGCATTACCTGTTTAATGGGAAAGTTTTTAAGTTGTTTGAATAAATTGATTTATTTTCTTTCTCAAGAATCGTGATCGATTAGTCAATTAACTTAATTTCATATTGATAAAAACGGAAACGACATGAAAGCAGATCAAGAGGATAAAAAAGAAAGGTGAACCAATATCAATATCAATTTGATCGAAATTAAATGAAATCGGAAACGGAAACAGGCGATATCGAATTTAGACTTTCGACTAAAGTGAAAAGTCGTCTATGGGGCAGGTCCAAGAGAGCTTTAAGCTTGTAAGGATTCTACGCGGAAAGGATGAGAGAAAAGTGATCGAACAATGCATTTGAAAATCTCAGGCTGGTTATTTTAAACAAAATTTTTTAAAATTTTAATGATATGAAATGAGCTCCTGGAAGCATTGTTTATGTTATGTTTAGTTACAATTTCATTTCAAAGGTCCTTCAAAAATTTCGATTGCATACTTAAGGGGGATAATTTTCTAGAATGGAAGTTAAAAGGAAATCCTCTGCAAAGTGTGAGTTAGTGATTTGGTCGTAATTTGCGTATGTATGTGTGTGTGTATTTACCTAAGAATAGATTGATTTTCCTGTTTTGCAAAATTTGTGTGTTTATTCACCTTTTTATTTTTTGTTTATTGCTTTTCCCTCTTTTTGGCTACTTATAAATTGGCTTCTTCTCGTGCAACTATTTGGGTTGTTTGTTCATTTACTCAAAACTTTCAACCATTAAGAAATCTGTGTGCGTTTCATTTTCATAATTCTTCGTTTTTTTTGTGCTTCTCCGCACACCCACACACATACACACACACAAACAAACAAATTACAAGCTCAGCAAAAACAAGAAGAATAAATGGAAGACGTAGTCTTTGGAGGATTTGAAAATGGAAATCTCTTTGGCAGGTTGCAGAAAATCTGAATTACCCCCCAAACAAAAAAAAAAAAAAAAAAAAAAACGAGACGAAGAAGAAGTAGAGAAAAAGAAGAGAACTTGTAACAAATACAAAAGTCAATGGCGCTGCAAAAGAAGTTTTCAGCTGTCTTTTGGCTGGTTGGTTGGATGGTTGGTTCACGCGTTCTCTGCCAGAGGTAAATCTTTTGCAAGCTAAAACTTTCGACTTGCTTAAATAAACTGAATGCATCACACACACACACACACAGGGAGAAAGAGAGAGACACACGCACTCACACTGGGACAAATGTGAAGATACGGTTACAAACACACACGCACACAGTCTCAAATATCTATATATATGTATTTTCAAGATGCAGGTCTGGGATTTCAGCTATAAGCTGCTTTTACACATGCACACACATGCCGGGGCCAGAGACTCTCAAACTCTGACTCTAATTCTGATTCCCAGAATGTTTCCGATTTGTGCTCCCTGCCCCTGCCCCCGACGCCCGTCCCCTGTTAACTTTCTTGCCCTCCGCCCTGTGTGTTCACTCTCGCATTTTCGGCAATTTGATTATAGGGTGCACAGTGGCACTAAATTGATTATAAATTGAATTCTCAAAGCCATGTCCTTTCATTGACACATATTTGATAAAATTTGCATATCTCTTTAACCCTTTCGAATCATGATTTGATCTTGGTTCGCAAGGACATTCAATTATAGAAAGATCTCATTGCAAAACGTTATTCAATTCCTGTTGAAGTACAAGGAATATAAGATCAACAATTAATGGGATTGTATTTGTTTTATTATTGAGTTTTATTTCGATGCCGAGAAAATCCAACTCAACACAAATTGAGCCATGATTGTGGACCGAAAATGCCTGCGTTTGTACTTTTCAAAGGACAGATTTCAAATTCACATACTAGTCGAAACAGCGAAATACTTCTCTTAAAAATAATAGTCACAAATAGGACCTTCCTTCATAATTTTCATAAATAATCCTTTGAGAGCAAGAAGTTTTCCCTAAGAATTCATTAAGGATTCCTAAAGGGATTACCTCTAAGTACCACAGTAAAAACACTTTGTCAATGACATAACTAAATTGTTATTACAGCTGTCCAAAAGAAATGTTTGTGGTATCTCAGGAAAAGGAATTTTGGTTAGATAGCAATGATAACAACGAAAACTATACCAATATCCTGAGTGTGCGTGTGTGTGCGTGTGTATATGTCTGTCTGTGACTAAAATTCGTACTAAAGTCGAATGCCCGTTTTTGCAAGCGATGTGGATCCACGGTTTTTCGTGGGCTTGCTGTTGATTTACAACAAAAAAAAAAAGAACAAGGTGGATGATGAGGGATGGTGGGGGGATCTCTGCTTGCAACCGAAAACGACCTTGCCAACAAAAACACGAAGAACAAGAACAACAACAAAAGCAAAAATAACAATCAATGGCAAACAACTAGCCAAAGCCAAAGCCAAAAGCTCACAGGACTCACAGGACTACTTTTCAATCCACCCAGTACTCTATTCTGTGCATGCTCAGCACATTTGGAGAGAGTTTTTCGGTCGAGTTTTGCGAGTTTTCTTCTCCCCTCCCCCACCCCGCCATCATTCCACCCATCGCTAGTCGTTCGCTTCCGTCGTTCGAGGATATTTGTCTGCTGAATTAATTGGAATTAGTCGCGACATGCTTATACCAAAAGTCTAGAATAAACAATAAAATGGATACCTATTCAAATAAGGAGCAGCATAGCACAGAGACAGAGACAGAGATTGAGGGAAAAATGGGGAAGTGGAGTCAGTCAGTCAGTCAGCACTCGTCAGGGATAAGGGGCGGGGGCCGAGCGAGAAAAACAGAGGGCAGAAGAGCAAGAGCAGGATGGCGAAACAATGCAAAGTTTTAATGAATTTTGGTTTAAGTTTTCACAACGGGCACACAGTCAGAGTCAGAGTCAGAGTCAGAGCCAGAGACACAGTCAGCCAGAGAGAGAGAGAGAAAGACAGAGATAGAGACAGAGTCACAGGCTTAAGCAAGGGCTGCGGGGGCTATTTGAGGAAAACCTGAGGATAGTATGGGTGGGGGGGGGGGGGGGTATGAAGAAAACACGGCGAGCCCTTTGCGATTTCCTCTAAAATGTATTTTAAACGAGTAACGGAAATTGCATTATTTCAATTACAAATTCGTTAGGCTTGAGACACAACCAAGAAAACAGAAAACAGAGACCGAGATACATGCATAAAGTAAAAGAGTGAGTGAAAGACATTGAGCAGAAGCGAGAAGCGAATTCAAGCAGACAGCAAACGCCGCAGGCAATTAGTCGTGTCAAAGCTTTCATTATTGTTTTGTCATATTTGCTTTTGTATGTGTGCGTTCGCGTGTGTGTGTGTGTTGCCTGGAGATGTGAGCGTGTTGAATAGTTCTAAATTCATAAAGAGAAACTTTCCCTGGGACATCAATTCGATAGCAATAGAATGTCTAAAGTCTAATGCTTTAGGCGATCTTTTCTGAAAGACAAGCCAGATCCTTGCTGCTTATCTCAGTTCATCATTGACTCGATTTATTGCAATAGATAGTGATAATTGCTCTGGGCCAATTTTTAATCGTTAAAGGGCGCCCAAGCCTGGAACCATAAGCTTTAAGCGGCATTCCACCATTTCTTGTGCGCCTCTCAACTGCTTGTGCGCTTCCCTCAGTTTCTTGAGCGTCTTTCATTGCCATTTCTCCCTTCTCGGTTTCGAGATGGCAATCCTTCATTGAGGAATCCTCCAGGATCCTCCTCATCATCTTATCGATATACTGACCTGTTGTCTCACGTAGCCATCTCTAGATCTATTGTGCATGGTTGTATGTCATCTACACTCTAAAGTCTTAATTAATGTATAAATATATATGAAAACAGAATAGATTTTATTTAATTAGTGCGTCTTGAGACTGAACAAACTTTCTCTGACACGAAACTGTCGCCGAGCAGCAGCAGCAGCGACAGCAGCAGCAGCAGCAAAGGCAAAGGCAATAGCAACAGCAACAGCAGCAACATCAACACAAAGGCAAACACAAATGAAGTGGAAGTTTTGTTGGACAAACCGCGGGGAGTCTACTCCAGCCTCTCATTTTCTGAACAGAAATGCCTCAAGGCAACCATCAAGGGACTTTGCAAAAAAAAAAAATAAAAATAAATAAAAAGAAACTTTCGACAGTTGAAATCTGAAATGCCCGGAAGGGTCGATGGCGATCCCTCCGTCCGTAGTTCAGTTGGTCCACAAAACAAAAGTGTTGCATTGCACTTTGAATTTTTCGGTTCAATATTGTTTGAGAAATAATGCCATAAGGGGACCTGACTCTGACTCTGTCACTGGATCTCAGCCTCTTAGCCTGACATCTTTTAATGAAAATGCAACTGAAAACACTGATTGGTGAGATTTATTTTTCCTTTTCGTTACATTTTTCGTTACGTTTCGTTCTGATTCGTTTTGTTTGAGGCAAAAGTTTAGCTTTTAGTTTAAATGGAGTTAATGCCCAGAAGGCCCAAACAATGAAAATGGTGACAGAATGTTAAGAGAGCAGGCCATTTTTTGATGCTAACTGATGGGGAATGAGTTTTGCTTATTTTAGGGTGGAAATAAGTTGTTGGTTTTTTTTGTTGTAGATTGATTTAAGATTCGAACAAAGGGAATGCAACAAAATAATCTACGTATTACGTTTGCTAAACGAATAACCTTTACATTTTTATAAACAAAATCACTTATATTTTAGTGCTTTCTTTTTAGATGTTGTAGAAGAGATTTAATTAAAGATTTACCATGAATTTTTTATCAAAATATTAAGTAAAATTGGAAAAAACTGGTTTTATGCGATTAGGCGAACTACTTCGTCAATATTTCTTTAAAAAATCTCAAGTCTGGTCCAGAAAACTCAGTCGTTTCGAAATTTACAGTTTGAAATCGACCCTAAAGTTTTGAAATGGCATTTGCTTTAGAGATTTTTAGTTAAACCACGTTTAAGCTTGTTATTGTATTATTATAGGAAATGTTTTCTGAAATTTCTTTGTCCCATTCTACTTCACTTTACGTAGGATCAATGATCTCCATTAATTCGTAAATCGATTTAGGGAACCCTTCCTAACTTGATCAGCTGTGATTGCTTAACATTGAATGTAAGGAGCCATAAATTCCAAGTTTTATCCTGTCACTGTATATACTAAGCTTATATAATTCATATTGGCTTACTATACAATCCATTTTAGCAACTTTTAAACCTTGGATAAACCATCAATTTGTCATAGGTTTTTAATGATTTTTAAATGCTTAAAGACAATTTAAATTGGCTTAATAATCAATTAAAACGATTCTGAGTTTAACTTTGAATATCTTTTGTAAGAAGTTGGACTTTTAGCCATTTCTTGCCGGGTTTTTCTTCTTTGTTTATCATACCATTTAACCCCAATATTTACACAACTGTTCAACAATGTTGTTTTGTTATGATAGCAAAATGCCTCACAAATGGATTTTCCTTCTCGCATGCATTTATCTTGAATGTACCCTAATACAAATAGGGTATATCTCTTTTTCCATTGAAAGGATCATAGAGAATAAATTTCCTTAGTCATTTTGTCAATTAAAATTCCAAGAAATTTCATCAAAATTGTCAAGTTCAACGATCACTTTAAGTTATTATTATTTATCAGATAATAGGTAGGGTATAGAAAGGTCAGCTTGGTAAACATGCAGAATTCTGGCATTTTTTGTTCTGTGGTCTCGTTTTTATCAATATATATGTATTTCCTTTTTATGTTCTGGTATTTTGTTGTAGCGCTTGGCCAACATTATCATTGTTCAATTAAACTTTTCAACTGAAAATCGGCTTTTGTTTTTATCAGGACATGCTGCTGCTGCCTGTCGAATGCCAAAAACAGAAAAATACGTCAGTACACACACTCGCACACACACACACACACACACATTTGCAAACTGAAAATCCTGCTATTGTAAAATAGCATTTTTTTTGTGCTTTCTCTCTCTCTCTCAATTTTTGGATTTTTTCGATTTCGCTTTTGTTTTTTGTTTTTTTTGGTAGGACAATTTTTAATCGCCATATCAACAGTTTCACGCTTGCACGATCTACTACGCACATTAAGTACAGCAAATGGTGGTGTTTGGGAGAGGTTGGTGGGGAGGTAGATGGTTGATGTTGATGGACATAAAGGGAAAATGCATTTTCCAAAGCATCCAACAGCAATAACAATTACTTGCTGTTGTAGTTGTTGTTGTTGTTGTTGTTTTTGTGCTACTGTTGTACGCACAATTGTGCAAATGTGACATCATCATTTTCATGTTTATGTCGGTCAAGTCAAGTGCCAACTACACACACACACACACACACAGGGAGATATATTAGCATAGCACAATGGGCATACATAATACAGTGAACACTCGACAAAGCATCAAATCGAAATGGAACTGTCATAAACAAACTAAAGAGTATCAGATGACGAGAGATATGCATATCAAGTACTTGTATATCGAAATTTCAAGTGCATAAAAAAAAGTATTTTCTGTTTGTTTTATGCGCTTTTGTTTCATATTTTATTCAAGTGAGTGTGTTGCTAGGTTTGTTTTAAACAATTTAGTTTGTAATAGACTTATACTATAGTCCATTCTAGTTCACTATAATTTTTATTACGTTAACATAAGAATTTAGTTAGGTACATCAAATGAACTATTCCTTACATTATTAGTTTAGCATGTGGCAACCTATTATTTTCGATCTTTTAGATATACCCCAACTAGCTTCAGTTCTATATAGTCAAGACTTTGAAGTTAACGATATTTTTATATTTCCTTGCAAAAGAAGTATATTAAATGTTCTTCTCTGGGGCTATGAAAGGGTAAAGTAAATTTCTTTGCGTTTAGGGTATTAAGTACTTACCAGAGTTTTGTGAAAATGCAAAAGACTAATACTTACATTTTCTTTCAGATGACTCATTTTCCCCTTTGTGAATCTTCATAATTCAAGTAAGTTTCATACTTTAAACTAGATCACTCAAGAAAACTTATATCTATTACTGATCCTTTAAATACCTTTGTAAAAAGTGGTCTAATCGAGTGTTGGGTAAAATTTGTAGCTCTTCCATTGCAAATCTTGAGATCGGCGTACTAAATTATTACTTTTCATATCGCCTACAATTATTGACCTCTTATTGTCATACAAATGTGTATAATTTGTCGATATTATGGAATGTCAACTGTAGGAAATGAGATGGAGAATTGTAAATGTTCTTGATTCAGTCATTTCTCTCGATATTTGTCGTTGCCTCTGTTGCTGTTGCTGTTGCTGGCTGGCTGACTGTTGCTGACTGGCCTGGAAATGCAGTTTAATGAAGCAAGCGAGGAGGCGGCAAAAGCCTATAAAACCCACTAACTAACTGCATTGACTTACATGATTTAGTTTCTAGCACCCATTTACCCCACCTACACCAACCCCTCCGACCGACCGACCGACCGACTCCATGTATTCTGCAATGCGCTGGCAATGTGCGTCCATTATCGTCGTAGGCATAATCATCATCATCATCATCATCGTCATAGGGTGAGAGCCTCTAATTAGTATTAAGTGGAAATTATTTCTTCAACAATTTTTTTATAGACCCCAATTGATGTGTGTGTGTGTGTGGTGTGTGTGTTAGTGTGTGCAATTGTTGAGAATTGACGGAGAAGCTGTGGGAAAAAAATAAACCTTAATCATTTCCATTTCATTTCGTTTCTCTGATTGCTGAAAGTTGCCATAATTAGGCAAACCATAAATAAGTATAAAAAGAGGGCACTGAGGGGGGGGGGGGTGTGTGGCCTACTGGACTGAGCCACATACACACACACACACACACTCACACTCATATATACTTAATGAAAGTTGACATGGTAATAGTAGGTGGTTGGATGGGTTTGTGTTTGTTGGGAGAAGAAATGTTATCGTTTAATTATTACCGCACAAATTTATGGAAATTCATTAATATGATGAGTGCTTCAGATGGGGAATAATACAAAATATATGCATATCAAGCACACACACACACACACATATATATATATATATATGTATATCGATGAAATGTTCAATCAAGTGAGGCATATTTCAATATAACAATATGTGGGTGAAGGCTGCTGCTGCTGCTCCAATGCAAAACAAGCGAACAACAACAATCAAATTAAAAGAAAAAACAAAAAAAAATTACATATCACAGACAATAAAGCGCATGTGGAAGGCAAGTCAGAAGATTAAGTTCATCAGACATTATAAGAATGGCTCAAAGTTGTATGCAATTATTTTCACTATATAACAGAACAAAAAGAACAACAAGTAACCATAATTTAACTCACAGGAATTGTTTGAACATGTAGACATTCTCTTTTGTTTTGAATTTGTTGGTTTTTTTTAACTAGAACTTACTTGAGTCCCTGTGAATCGCAAAGGAGAGCTTTTACCTAGAAGAATGAGCGAATTCTTTCCTAAGCAATTCTCCATGGAACAAGTAACCAAGTTGCTGAAGAGACTTACGTGAACTTTCACTGTCAAGTTATTTGGATTCAAATCGTTTGCCATATATTTATTTATGTATTGTCATTAACATTATCAAAATAACACTTTTCAAATAATTTTCTATTGGTCTTTAATATGTTAAAAGAAATTCTAGATAAATTGGCATTAATTCATCAGAATTATTGTTAGCAAAAACGAAATGAAATCGCACAGTGGCAAATTTGACTTTATTAAGTGCGGAGCAGACTTTTGGATATACAGACATTGTAGTTAAGTAAATTAAGAGGGAATATGTGATTTTGGAAACATCACATCATTTAACAGAAATTCACTTTTTCCCCTCGGACTCAAAGGACTGAAAGTTAAGAAATTTCTAATACAATGTAAGCTATTACGGGGTATGGAAAAAGACTTTGTTTCTTTTCTATAAAATTGCTTAAATTTTTGGTTTTGAATTTTAAATTCCAAATGGCTTAAAGTAGTCTCTTAAACTCAATTGCCTATGTACCATACCCATGCCCATACCTCTGCCCCTGCCAATGCGTCCCTGCCCTTTGCATCTAATTACATCTTGCACCTTGTACACCTGTCTACCATTTTCGTTTGTTTCGATGGCCAGTCATAAAAACAAATATTAAAATTGCAACAGTCTCACAATAATAGCAACAGCAACAGCAACAACAACAATTACAAAAGCGAAAAAAAGGAACCCACAAAAACCATTAAACAATTTATGTTATTTTTTTTTCTCTCGCTGTGCCGCAATTGCCGCAAAACTCGCTAACCAATACCCGTCCCTCCCAAAAACACACACACACACACACACACATAAATAGAGAAAGGGAGAGTGGTAGCAAGGGGATGTGTGTGGGGGGGGCGTATAGAAAGAGAGATATATAGAGGAGACACGTTCACAGTTATTGTTTTTACGAGCTTCCCGTCGCTCGCTGGTTCGCTCGCTTGCTGGCCATGGCTAATTGAAAAATACTTTGTTGTCCAATTTTATTGCCGCCTACTAAAAATTGGCACCCACAGAATTGAGTTGGTCATTGGCACAGTTTTCCTCGTTTTCGTTCCTTTTTTTTTTTTTTGGTTGATGTTGTTGTTTTCTGGCTGTCGGTGTTCGAATTCACTTTCCATACAAATTGCCTAAAAATCCAAGTAGAGCTCTTCGTCCTCCGTTTGAGTTCCCATCGTTCCCCTCGTTCCCCTCGTTCCCCTCGTCCCCATTCCCATTCCTATTCCCGGACCCGTTTCCCTTCCTGTGCCCGTTCTCGCTCTCCTTCTCGTTTGGCCTTTTGTTGTTGGCACAGCGCTAATGAAAATTAACATAAAATGCTGCTGACAGCAGCCAATCGAGCGAACAGCAGGACGACGACGGACCCAGCACAGGGTATCCAGATGGGGACGACGATGACGATGACGACGACGACGACACAGATAGTTTGAGAGCACGAGAGATTGGGTGGTGGGCGGCGGCGGCGGGGAGTGGAGCACTTGCCGTGTTGTCCTTGCCCGAAAATTGCAGTCAGTGAAGATGCAGCAAACTGATTTTAATGCGATTCAACAGCTCTGCACGCGATGCCAGAAGAGTGAAAAAGAGACCCCGAAAAACGTTTTGCTAGTTTTTGGACTAGCTAAAAAGTCCATTCTATTGCATAGTGGTTAAAATATCATTGGCAATGATGTGAAAAGCAAACAAAAAAAAACAAAACGAAAATATGTGATATGATTTAGTTTTGCTTTTGCTGAAATTTCTGCTTCAAATCAATTGGACAGCTTGAACAGGAGTTTTGCTTGGCTGTTTCTTCTTAGATGATTCTTAAAGACTTAGTCATCCTGCCGCGAATAGGCTTTGAACTTCTATCCTTTCCACCATGTAAGACAAAGATAAAGATCTTTACTTTAGCATTTCTAATTGTATCATCAGTTTAATAAATCGATTTCTTTCTCTCGCTTTTTGATTGGTGTAAAGCGATTGAGTTTATTGGCCGATCTCACTTAAACGCACTTACCAAGTTTTCTGAATCGGAATATAATTTTAATATTTACTTTGTGTAGAAACAGATCGTCTGGTATCTGGTGTGATAAGCGTTCTCTACTTTTGATTTATTTTTACATTGGAAACTTATGAAGATAAATCGAATTTTGAATGACTGTATTTTCAATTGTATTTGGGAAACTCTGCGACCACTGTGCGCATTGCCAACAATTTTCTGGTTTAGCCTCTGGGCACAGTTCTCACAGTCACAGGCAACACCCGAAAACTCAAACCAATCCATGGCACACAAGCACGGCCCGGCGCTGCATTTTGATGATGTGGTTGGGCTTGATACTTGGGCGCCACCTCCCACTCTGACAGCGGGTACACTCGGTACACTCTGTCTCTATGTGTGTGTGTGTGTGTGTGTGTGTGTGAGTGTTTGTGTTAGTGTTTGTGTGTCTGTGCCTGCCATGGCATGAGGCCATTGTTAAGTTTAACCAAGGTAATCTCTGTGCTTCCATCGCCTATCGTGACAAACTGACATAAATGCCCGTTGGCGGCAGTGGCACAAGAGCGCATAGAGAAAGAGAGTCCAATCAACGCCCAGCTACTTGCAGCTATGGATTCACTTGCTCCTTCTCGCCGGGTTTTGTCTATGCCCTGCGGTTGCCCTACTAACTATTATTATAGTAGTTGAAAAATTTTTCGGGTTGCCTGCCTCTCAAGGCCCACCGCCCACCACCCACCGCCCATCGCCTCCCTGACTGACTGCGCGTTTACGTATTATAGAGCACTTGGCAAAACGCCGCCATTTTTGCAACCATTTTGCCCCCTCCCATGCCCCTTCCTAGGCCAACACCCGCATATTCCCTTTCCCGTGCCCCGTTTTCGTCGTCCATCCGCTGTTGCTTTCTCTCTCTCTCTCTCTCCTTCTCTCTTTCTCTCTTTGGCTGCAATTGACGGAAGTTCATTGGTTAGCAAATGGCAGTTTTTGTACGCTCATTAGCATTATTTGTCAGTTCTGTGGTTTTTTGGGAGCTAAACTGAGTTAAGTGAGTGGAGCCGATGGGATCTCTGTTTGATCCGTGTGCGGAGTGTGTTTGAGTTGAGGTGATATGGTGAACCCGGGAGAGGAAAGAGACCAGATAAAATGGGTTAGTTAGAGTTGAAAATGAAACTTTGCTCAGAAAATTGGTGTATGCCAGTGTGTGTATGGTTGTATCTGTGTGTGTGCTGAGGCATTTTATTATTATCGTTTCGTTTCGTTTAGTTCCATTTCCATTTGTTTTCTTTTTTTTTTTTTCGTCTTTGATTAGGATAAGTAGGTTAAGTGCCAACTGCAGTAATTATAATCGAATTGAAGGGATTCGATAAATCAACGCAAACAGAAAGGTTTTTAAGAAACTTTTAACATTTTGATTTATTGACAGATTAAAAAAAAAAATGTTTTTTATTGAGAGCTAAAGCGTTTTGGAGATAATACGAGGGTTGCATAAGATCCTTTAACATTTCAGTTGTTGTTCCTAGAACATTTCATCGAATAAGCCAATATTAGCCATTAGGTCATCTTAATTTTTTCCATTAAAATAATTAATATGCTTTGTGAAATGTTTTTTTTTTCGAAAAGCATAAAAGCTCTGGTAACAGCATAACAGTTTGGACTAATGTCCTGTTTACACTAAATCCCTGGTATATGAAAAGCTGTGGTACAGGAGATACTTTATTCAATTTCCTAAGGATACTTTTTCTAGTATAACAATACGATAATTCCGTTGAAAGTATAGCAGTTTCTCTCACTGTATAAACTCAACATCTATAAGCTTATTAAAGTTTATTGTTTCGCCAAGAGTATAACAGTTATTTTCCTTTGTTATAGAATTGGATTGGCTTATGAGTCTCGTAAAACTCGATTTGATTATACCTATATCAGTTTTCGTTAAGCTGTCAAAGGTATTTTTTTTTTTGCTTGCCCCATTTTAAGTAGGCATTTTAACCCATCAGCTTTTCACATATAATCCTTAAATGAACTCTTTCACTCGCTTCCCGCTTCCGCCTCGTCGTTTCACTCTCACTTCTGTTCGGCCACTTGCCGCCCGCTCTGCGGCGTTAAGCCGCGAATCCATTAAGAAACTTACGTGAAAATAAATATCAGCTCAACCCCTCTTAAACTTTCCTTAATACTCATTACACGATATTTTCACGCACCTTTCCCCTTTTGTTAATAACTTGGCCATAAAACTCTCTACTTGTCTTTTTTGTTCTTTTTTTTTTTTTTTGTTGTATACTTACTTTTTTTGTTGCTTTTCTTCTCTCCACTTGGGTAAATTACAAAAGTCTACAGCACCTTAATCCTTATATGGTCATTATTGTCATCATCGACATCAACTCTTGCATCGACACGAAGACTCATCGTCATCATCATCATCATCATCATCATCATCATCATCGCCGTCGTCGTCGTCGTCGTCGCCATCGTCATAATGATGATTATGATGATTGGTTATGACAACTTTTGTATTACTTGTGCTTGACAGCTTTTGCCAAATGAGTTATTGATTTTTAATTTGCCACACACGACATTTCTCGAGATACTTGAATATGAAAAAGGGGCAACTTTTCATTACTCTCATCAGTTTTGCAACCATATCAAAATGCAAGACTTTTCTTTCACCCACCCCTACCTCCCAACTTCGCTTCTACTTCTACCTCATTCTCTTACACACTCTATATGTATGTATGTATCTCTATCCAACTGACAGTCGCTCATTTTCGCATTAAAACTCGCACACACAAAAAAAACTTACATCATTTTTCAATATGCCGTTGGAAAAGTTACTCGGAACACACACACACACACACATACACACACATGCACGCAAACAAATGCAACTTCAGAGAACTCAGAAACTCAAACCTCGAACTCTCAGTGAGGAACTCATTAATAAAACACATACCAATACAGAACCATAAGCATTAACACACACATACACACACGCATACACAAACTCACACTGACACGAAAACGCAACGACAACGGTAACATGTAATTGCATTTCTTTGGCGCGCTGGTTTTCTTCACATCACATGTCATCATACCGACGACAACGACAACGACAACGACGACGACTACGACGACTACCATGCTAGGTGGGTAGTAACACGGTAACGAGCGTCAACGACTTTTGCTTACGCCCCAAAAAACTATGCTATACCAAAATGCATTGCAATGCAACACAGAAAGAGCGAGAGAGAGAAAGAGCAACCGAAACATAGAAAGAAGGGATCTAGAAGAAGAGAGAGGATATGGCAAAGCTCCAAACCACCAAAGCCAACCAATATAGTAGCACAATACAAAAGCATTGAGTGAGTGAGTGTGTGAGTGTGTTAGTGATGAAATGTATGCGATAGATGGGGGGGATTTCGGCTGGGAATGGGTCAACAAATCAGCATGGGTGAAAGATTCATGGTTCAATGTGCTTAGGAGATCTAGGCAAAAGCGGGTTTGCGATGCAAAATATGTAATTATAAATAAGTTTTCATTGGGATATCTGTTAATGATAATGTCATGATCAACTCTGATCATAGAGTTTTGTGTTGTCATTAACACTACCGACTATAAATTCACAACTACACAACACTGCAAGACGCATACACATATATACATATGTACACATAGCATACACTCTATACACTATCGAGCTCTTTACCAATTACGTGCGCTTCATTGCTCTCGAAGCCATTAGTGTGATTACGTTTCATTGTCTGCCCCGGTCTGAGTTCTGGTTTGGTCTGAAAGAGAAGGTTCGTGGTGAAGAGAGGGGTTTGTAATACTCTGTGTGTGTATGTGTGTGTGTGTGTGTGTGTGAGCGCCTTTCAATTGTGTGTCAAAATGTAGTCGTGACGAGACTTGACAGTCACGAGGAGAGTGTAGAGAGTTGGCGAGAAGATGGGACATGGAAACAGAGAGATAGAGCTAGAGCTAGAAGGAGACCAGCCACGTACATAATTGTATCTTAGTTACTTACGATTGCACAAATTTGAATTCAATTATGTTTTACTTATGTATTTGTCCGCTCCCTTCTCCCCCTACACACACACACACAAATACACACTCTCTGCTTGCTTTCTCTGTCTTACTTTTGAAGAGAAAATTGCATACATTTCGTTTGTGGAATTGAATTATGTGCCCAAGTAGAAGAATGAAATAGAAGAGGACACAGGGCACAGATGGGGTTCTCTCTGTAGTTCTTCTTTTCACTCCTCCACTGCAATTCAACTCAATTCTCCTGCTTCTGCTCCTTCTGCTCCTACACTCCTGTATTGGCAGCCATTTAATTTGCAATTTTTGTAATTTAAAAGGAAATTTTTCAGTTCGATAACTCAAATGATGCCAAAGCATGGCTGACTGAATCGGGTTTAGATTTCGTGTTTCAAATGCAAATTGCAAATGCAATTTATCGAAATTGTAAAAGCAACAAACAAATCGAGAAATAAATAAATTAAAAAAAAAGAAGAAAAAAAAATGGCTCTCTCGACGAATGGATACAGCTTACAGAAAGCGACAACAAAAAAAAAAAAAAAAACACGAGAACATGGTGTAACATAGTGTAAAGTTCTTCATTACCACTAACTTGATTAAATTTTAAATGATTTTTATTGGTTTCCTTTACCCTCTCACATTGGGGCTACATTAATTTTCTGCAAAAGTATGCAACGTTCTTGGGATTCTTAAAGTTAAGGTGAGATCGATTAATCCGCTTCGGATCATCGGATCGAATTTTAGTTGCGGAACTGTGTTACTTTCAAATTGATTGTCATAGAATTTAACATATGTTAAAATGAAATATTAAGATCGTACGACTAAATCATTTAGTTTCCATCGGTCTGATCACTCAACTTAAACTCTTAATAGATTACCTATTACATACTCTGAAAAACGTCCTGAAAATTGTACGTCTCTTTTTGGTTAGTGAAAAGAAAGTTCGGTGAATGTGAACAAGTAACGAATTTCTTTTCCTATACATGTACATACATACATATGTATATACTATATGGCATATACCGTTTATATTTGATATATATCCACATCGTTGATTCTGTGGCATTTTATTTTGAATTTAATTTTGTGTTTCTGTAATTAAAGCAAGTGGCCCAGGATTATTTATTTATTTATTAGAATTGCGCCAACCGATTTTGCGTTGATTATTATAATATGGTCACGCCCACTACACATATTACCCACCTCCATTAGAAGTAGTAGTTGTAGTTGAAGCATCTCTTTCTACTTGTTATGAGGCTGGGCTTGGCTGGGCTGGGCTGGGCTAGGCTGGGCCGTTCAACGATTTTGCATTAAATATTTACCATAATTGAAGTGACAAGCGCAAATGCCGCTACATTCCAGGGAAATGGTTTGGTTTCGTTTGGTTTTGGAGTTCCATCTCCATTTCGGCCTGCTAGTGACGGCAGCAGCTGCTAATTGTGTGCAAGCTCATTAACATAACCGCAGGCCATGCCCAGAATTTACGCCCACAAGCCAGAACTACAGCCAGCCAGCCAACCAGCCAACCAGCCCCCTCCTGGCCCTGGGCAATTGCACAATATATACACACACACACACATATATACACACTTATACAATAAACACATATACATTATATATATATATATATAAATGTCTGTGTGTGTGTGACCTAGGGAAAAGACCCGGGGGCATGGCCAGTAACCAGAAAACAGCTGCTGGCTGGATAGCCTGGATTGCATGGAGCACGGAACCAACTCACATCACATGGAAGGGTGCCAAGGTTCGGTTTTGCCAAAATGTGGCCGGCCGATATTTAATTTTTCTCTTCTTTGATATGCAACAGTTTTTGCCAGTTTTTGGCTATGTTTTGGTGATGCTTTTAATTTTAATTTAATTTCAACTTTTATAATCATCTTTGGTAATATATAATTTATCATTGAATTAATATAGTGTATTTCATTTGGTTTCAAAATATGCAATCAAATCGATCTAATTTTTTTTACCAAATGTTGTTGTTGACTTCACTTGATATTCGATTTACATTAAGTTTTAATTAAAATTTGCAGTTTCAATATTAATTAATTAATTTTCAATTTCAATTATATTCAAATTGTACTTTTAATCCCCAAGTTTCATGCTAACAATAATTGAATTTTAATTTGAATTTCAACTACATTTTATAATTTTCAATTAAATTTCGTTTCAATGTTTTTTTTTTTTTTTTTAAACTTAAAAAACTCTTGTGTGATATTTTGATCTCTTCTGCGTTTGCGTGTGCCACATAAGTTGCAAGTAAAAGATATCGCATAATCCTACCAATGTCATCGCATGACAAACAGCATACGCATAACTTAATACTCCAATTCTGAATGAAGCGCATCGGCCAAAACCGACAAAATGAATTATAGCCGCTAAATTGTAAAATATACGCCAAATTCCAATAAATCAAATCACGTACAACACATAGACATACATATATACATATATATATATATATCAACCGAAATCCGAATACTCGAAATGAGTATATGCATTATGTGTAAGTGTGCGTGTGCTGGTGCGTGTTCGTGTGTGTGTCTGTGTGTGTGTGTGTGTGTGGGGAACATAAAATCCATCTACATATACTTACATACATTTATGTATAAATCATGTTGGCAAGTTTTTATGCCTTTTTCCGTCGTCTTTCGTTTTCTTTTTGACTGGGAAAAAGACTTTCTATTAGCAGAGGCGGCTCATATAAAGATCGCAAGAAGGTTCCTTTTTTTTCTTTTCTTTTTTTTCTCTCTTTGCTGCTGTTGTTTTTGTTGTTGTGAGTGTGCATGAATATTTATGACGCAACATTTGGCATAAGTGGGCACTCATTTTCAATAATCATCTTAAGCAGATTAAGTTAAATGTCAACCATTAGTCATAATGGCCAAAGCTTTTTGTTGCTGCCTGCCGCTACTTGCTGCTGCTGCTATCCGAAAAACAACTTGCTTACATTTCGCATTTTTATTGCCAAGTACTTATACACACAATGCCATATATAGTAGCTCAGAGAAAAACGCATAAAAATCAAAGAAAGAGACAGAAAGAACAGAGAGAAAAAAAAAAAACGAACGAACAAGCGCAAAACGTCGCAGAAAACCTGACTGGCCCCCATTTATTATGATGTGAATTCTGTTGAGGCTTGTGTTATAAACGCTCTTCACAGCACTTGAGTTAAATGTACATTTCTTTTGATACCCTTGCATTAAGAAAGCATCTTCGACTACATAGAGCACAATGACAATTGTCTTAAATTTACATCAGACGACCAAGTCATTTAGCTTTCTGAAAAGCCTTATCTTCAAAAGACAATTTTTTCGATCTCGTTAAGAATTCAAGATCGTCGATCAAGTCAAGATCAGTTAACTAAATTTCGAAGAAGCTCTAACAAAGTCTTTAAGAACTTTTAAAAACTAAAATTTCTGCTATCAATAACTCATTTTAATTGGCTTAAAAAACTTCTTCAATTTGTTTTTAACATTTGTTTCACATTTGAAAGATTATGATTTTTTCTAGATTTGTTTTTCTAAAAAACTGTTTTAATGCTCGAAAAGACGAAATTGTTATTTGCTATAAAAGAAAACAACTTTGAATAAAAAAATTGATGGAAAATTGTGATCTATTTGCTAAAAAAAAAGGGATACAAAATTTTTCAAGGGTATTCCAACTAAGACACAGTGAAAGCTAGCTCAATTTACTGATTTTTTGTGCTCTGTTTCTGGCTGGGAATAGCCAGAAGAACCCATCATCCAAATGTTACAATTCCATTGTCATAGAGTAGTAGTAGAAAGTAGAAAAATGCGTAGAAAAATCGCTAAAGTGTTTTTGGTGTGGAATTGAAGTGGTGTGAAGTGGTTGGATGGTTGGATTGGATTGGCTGGCTGGCTGGCTGGCTGGCTGGCTGGCTGGCTGGCTGGCTGGCTGGCTGGCTGGCTGGCTGGCTGGCTGGCTGGCTGGCTGGCTGGCTGGCTGGCTGGCTGGTCAGGTGAAAAGTGGCTGGCTATTAATTTGAACGCTGTGTCAAATGACATTAGGCATGTTAAGCATTCTGTTGAATCACTTGAGCGCTAACGAGATGCCATTTTGAATAGCTCAACGGTCCTACGACCCTAAGCTGCGTATAAAAACGCACTGTGTGATATTATTCTGAAAGTGGCAATCTGAACAACCATTGAAAATATACATATATATGTATGTATTATACTAAAATATATATATACATATTTATATGTACATCTATGTAATAAATGCGAATGGAAATGAATTGTTGTTTGTGCAAACCAAAAAATAATAAAAAGGCAAATCAATTTCTCTTGTCCCTTTACTTATGTCATTTATGAAAAGTTTTAACTTTTTTTCTTTCATTATTTATTTTTCTACTTCATAGTTTTTTTCACTACTTTTCTTAACTTAATTCATGTAGTCTATGAGCTGCTGGTATTTTCTAAATTGTTTTAAAGTTCTATTTTCAATTGAATTTCTGTTTATTTTTCCTCAATAATCCGATATTTGTGTTAGGTTCAATGCTCACTTAAGTCCATTTTATTCTATGTGTGTGTGGGTGTGTATCTGTGTGTGTGTGTGTTTTATTTTTTGTCTTTGTTAAATTTACATACGACATCATTGGTAAATGTAGATTTAGCTTCTTCTTCCCCATGCACATTAATCTTTACCTTATGCAAACAACTTATTTGCATATCTAATAGTTTTGTCACATCGTTACTCTGCTAAGAAAACTTGTTTTCTCTTACATATTTGCTAAAACTCTGACTCAACTCCATTCCTCTTCAATATCCTCCAAAGAGCTTAAGCCTTTTATCAAGTCAAGCTCTGCCTCAATATGCAACTCTTGCCAGTGACTTTTGCTCCTTGAGGCAACTTCTTTTGCGGCTGCCACTGCTCCATCTCCATCTCCTTTTTGGCCCACGTCCTCATTGTCTTCTTCTGCTTCTTCTGCTTGTGGTTTTTGGTTATCGCAAGTTTCAACTCTCAGCCGGAGCCTCATTGCCTTGTGGCAGGTATGCATCAATTCATTGCCTAATCTATTTGCTGCTGCTGCTGCTGCTGCTGCTGCTGTTGAATTCACCTGGACTCCTGATTCGCTCTCAAGAGAGATTTCTCTTGTTTCTTTTTTTCTTTTTCGTTTTCTATTTGGTATAGAAACTTTTACACCCTGTCCTCCTCTCGTATGTATGTGTGTGTGTGTGTGTGTGTGTTAGTGGGTGTAATTTAGAATCCTTAGGATGCTGACAGCCAGAGAACGAACGCGTCTGTGCGTGCTGGCTTATCTAAAGTCCCAGTTCACAGTCCTTCAATTCGATTTAGAGATGGCAACGTGAATGCAGCAACTCAACTACATTGCCTCGAAATGCATTTGATTAGCAAATTAAATGAATTTATTAGTTAACCCTTATAGAGAGTACTTCAAGATCATAATTGGACAATTCTTTGGTTAATTCTATTTGTTCAGATTGTTCAGAAATTTAGATTTCCATTTAATTTCAGAGTCTTTTCAAGTCACGCGTTCATCGCCGTTTTTTTTTACTTTGGACTGCAATTCAAATGCATTTATTTTTTCTTTCGGTTTTTGCCTTTTTTATCTCTGTCGGCAAGGATTTTCCCCTCCATCTCGGGCAGGTTTACACACGCATAGACATCAATCAGTAAGGGAAGAGGGCCATAGCAAGGAGGGATATACGCCTGTTTGGCTATGCAAACCACAGCGCTGACCGCCTGACCCAACAAATTACTCAATTTCATTGTGCCGTGCATATCCCATTTCATTCTAGAGTAGTACCCCATACCCTTCACCCATAGTAAGACCCAATCCCAGTGGACAGGACAGGACAGGACAGGACAGGCTGCCGCTGCTGCTGCTGCTGCTGCTGCTGGAGGCAGTCATCAACAATCAACTTGATGACGAGCACAATAAAAATGAAAACCGAAACCGTCGTCTTCGACGCACTTGAGGCTATCACCACACTCACCCACTCGCTCAGCCAGTCAGTCAGAGACTGCCTGACTTCTCTTTTCTTTGCCTCTCCCTCGCACTCGCTCTGTCAAGTTATTTGCTAACTTTTATTAATGTCGAAACGTACGGCAACGATTTACAACGACAATAAAAATGCGCGTCCTGCTATCATATCGCACAATGTCGCTCATAGTCATAGTCATGGCACTTGCTATCTAACCGAGGCAAGCCACCAAACTCCAAGGCAACCTCAAAAGCTAAAGCCAAGGCAAGGGAAAGGCATCCTTCTCCGTATCCTGACAATGCCAAAGAAGGTGCGGATTTCGATTTATGTGCACTGCACGCAGCCAGTAGCTGCCGTTGCTGCTGCTGCTGCTGCTGGTGGTACAAAAAAAAAAGCGTAAAAGGAATGCTGCTTGGCAAGGAGTTAACGACTGCCTTCGTACCTTGCAGTTTTGATTCGTCTTCTTTGATTTTCCTAGTCAATGGCAACGCAAGTATCAAGTATCAGTTTTATGGCATATAAACTGAGGCCATTTTGTCTGTGTATTCCGTTCAGATTAGTACTATTTACAGACAATAAATTGTTGGTTACACATTTCAAATTTAGTTGAGAACTTTACAAAAGCAAAAAAACAAAACTTGCATTAAATAACCACATTTATAGATGGCACTGATAAAAGACATTAAACAACTGGTTTAGGATAAACAATTTCTTGACTTTTTCTAATATTTCAGTTTAAGTTTTTAATCTCTGTCAATAGCCTCCTTTCTAAGGGATTTACATAAAAAAGCTTGAGAATAAACTCATCTAAAAGACTTTGGTTTCCTTTTGATGGTAGAAGATCTTTTGATCAAATACGATCAAATTGAATTACTAACTAAATAAAGTTTAGAACTTTAAAAAAAATGTGGGTTAAATTTGTTTGGAATCGGTTCTAGTTTCGTGTAATTTATAGCATTGATTGGTATAAAGTGATTGGTAGAACTTTCGCCTAAGTGTCTAGCATGATTTTGGTTCTAGCCGTTTTCCAAAGAAATAAAGAAAAAAAAAACGGGGTAGCACAAATAAAAAAAATGACTTTGGCTCTCTGTCCGACAGGCAGACAAACAGACAGACACAAAGACTGCCACACACACACACCCCCACACACTCACACACACGCACACATTCACAATGCATGGAATGTGAAAATCTTAAAGACTTTTGAATTGCCAGCCATAAATGCGCATTTATTTTCTATGCTCAAGTTACATATAGGCAAAAGAGTTGTAGGAGTGGGGGCGAGAAGGGTGGAGGGAGGGGGAGTTCGAGTTGTGAAAGAAAGGTCCGCTGCAGCCTGCGTCACTTTGTCTCATTTTTGTGCTTCGCTGACAAATGCAGCCGTGCATATGCTACTACTGCTGCTACTGCTTCTCGTCCTCCGCTCCCTCTCCGACCTCTTCTCCATTCCTTCCGCTGCTGCTCCTCAGCATGGCACCCACACATATGGAGCAGGAGATGCTGCCCCCTGCCATCCTTCACCCACATTGAGTTATATCCTCTTTTAGCTGCCCCTATATCCCGCCACCTATCCACCCGTCCTATCCACCCAGTTGGCAGTCAACGCATATTGGTAGCTAAGTTATCGCATTTGCGACAACAATGCCAGCGAGGAAAAAGAGATCTGGCGATGCAGTTGAATTCAGAATCGGAGTTCGAGGTCTATATACATACAGTCACATTCATTTTACAGCCATCTACTTACACTTGAAGAAACTAAACTATTGCAAAAAATTATGGAAAAAAAACAAACACTTCAAACTAAAACACAATTGAATTATATATTTTTATTTCTTATCACGATTAAGAATTTTAATACAAAATAATAGGACTTTCCTTAACCAGGTATGCAAATTTCTTGCTAAATCTAATGTTAATAATATAATTTATAATAATCAAATCAAAAGAATTGCATTTTTAAAAAAAAATTGTAAAGGAAAAGCACTATCTGAATAAAGTGAGTGGAAAAAGAAGTAGCGATTTTTACATTTCTCTCGAATTTACATTTGAGAATCCCATAGAGGAGTAGTTAACTTTACCGATTTCTGTCCTGAAACCTGAGGGACATATAATATTGTAATCCGAGTTTTCGCTCAGTGTTAAAGCATCTCTTACACTTGCTTGCATATTTTTGCCATTTGAATTTGTAAAATCAACATCCATTAATCTGCACTCCCAGCAGCAGCAGCAGCAGCAGCGGCACTCCAGCTCCAGCACCAACTTCAGCCTCGAACTCCACTTCCACATTCACATCCACATCGAACTCCAACTCCTGTGACTGCATCTTTGTCGCCTCGTTTTGCATGCTCGGTTTCATTTTTGGAAGCTGGTAGCATCAACATCAGCAGCACCAGCAGCCAGAAAATATGAAAAATCTTCTAGTTATACTAGAAATACTCAAAAAAAAAAAAAAAAAAACAAAAAAAAAAACCCCAGGAAAAAAAAGAGAATGAAAAAAAAAAAAATTGTAGAAGAATAGTAAACTAGAAAGCACTGGCAGTCAGTGCCAGTTGCCATCGCCATCGCCAGTTAGCATCGTTTTGCGATAGTCTGGGCAACGTCGTCGTTGGGTTGGTTGCATTATTTGCATTTTACGAGGTTGCCGTTGCCTTTCGGTAGGTTGGAAGGTTGCCACGCTTGTAGAGCCATGTATGGATGGATGGCTGGTAGTGGATAGCTTTGCTGGTGAAAGAGAGTACACGAGGGTGAGTGAATGAGGTAAGGCTGGGTGTATCAATGTGATGAAAGTGTGTTAGGTGGTGATTTTTGCTTCGAGGCGACACTTCAATGAGCTAACTACATGCATATGTGACGTCTGCCGCTTAACTTAAAACTGGGTCACAAATTTAGCTTGATCTAATTGTTAAAAAAAAAAAGTGAGAAGAGGGAGTAATGATCCTTTAAACTAGCTTAAAGCCAATCACATAATGGCAATCATTTCGATCAGCTGAAAGAGAGACATAATGTCTTTCATAAATTTAGCTTTGGGTATCCCTTTAAAGTTTTCAGAAATCTTTGTGATCTTTTTAATGTTCATAGCAAATTAAGTTGTTCAATGAAATACAGCACTTTAGTTTCTATATAAAAATTTAAAAAAGTACTTGAAAAGAAGCTGAAAAAAAGAGTTAACTCTTAAATGGATTAAGGCTCTCGTTTTTTTTTTTTTTTTTTTTCAAGTTTTCTATAACTTTTATTCAAGCATTACAAATCTGCAAGCCTTTCATCTCATTTCGCATGCCTCAATTATTGTTTAGCTGTAAGGTGCTCAGCTTCTTTTTTGCCTGCCTCACTTGGTGGCATTACCCTTACCATTTATCTGAGGGGTGAATGCCGTTGGCATCGCACAGTCACTGTCGCTGTCGCTGTCGCCGATGTCGACGCCGACGCCGCCGCCGTTACCGTTGTCAACATCGACGGAAGTGCATGTGTTTTTCCGTTGGAATAACTCCATTGTGTGTTTCGGCGCAGTCAGGCGGGCCACATCTAGAGTGTGGCAGTGATGGGTGGGTGGGTGGTTATAGCAGGATTCTAGCAGTTTCTCCACCCAGTTGCCATCATCAAAAACGAGGACAACCGATACGTATGCGTAACGTAAGCCAAAAAGCGCTGCTGTAACGTAACGTAACGATGCCAGAGTCATGATAAAGATGCAGCTCGTTTTCATTTTTGCCCGGTTGGCTGCTTCAGCAGCTACCCCAGCTATCTGCCTCCTCTTTCTTCCCCCCCTCCATCTCTCTCTCTCCCTCTGTCTTCCTCTCACGTGAAAGAGAGGCACCAAAATGCCTGCACACATGTGACCCGGCCAATGCCAGAGGCGTTCCATAAAAACCTTCTGATCCTTTAACGAATCCTTTTACTGCATTTTTTTCCTACCTCCATGGTGGAAAAGAAAGAAAGAAAAAAAAAAAAACAACAACCAAAGTCTGAAAATTCCCGACTCATGCCATGTCAATTTTTGCGCTAGACATTTTTAACTGCGATTTGCGTGGGTAACAATTCGTTTCACTTAAAGGAACGGTTGCCATTTGTTGGTCGCTCTCCCTTCCGCTTCCACTCTCTCTGTCACTCTGTTTGCCTCCCGCGTTTCTATTTTTGCCATTTTGAATTATTGTTGACACTGGCCTGGAATAAGAAGAAAGAGAGAGAGAGAGAGAAAAAATTAAATGAAAAGAAAAGGTAAAACAAGAGAACAATTCTAAAACATAAATCATTTGTATAAAAGTTTCTTCATCTTTGTTTGTATGTTGTGTGTGTGTGTGTGTGTGTGTTATTTTAGCGAAACATAAAATATAATAACTAACGAGAGAGAAAAATATAATTGTAAATAGCCAAAGGACGAGGGCAAAAACTCTACTTTTACTTTGACTCGACTCGACTCGACTTGACTCACTCTCTCTCTCTCTCTCTGTTTGCTTCTTGTTATATTATTGTGGGCCCATTTTCAAAGTGTCAAGCTGTGGCTAAAATGCTGAATAGAGATGGCAACGAAAAGTCGAGTGGGGGGTGGGAAGGGGACCGACACATTCACATACCAACATAAATTGCTGAAAAGTGTGAAGAGAACATAATTGTAACATTCCTTGCTTGGCCTAAAGCAATGCACCAACCAAGGCGAAAGCAGAATAACAACAATAACAACAACAACAACAACAACAACAGCACGAGCAACAAACAACAAAAAAAAAAAGCACATGGCATGGCCAGGATGTTAGATGGCAAGCGACTCCTGTTGTTGTTGTTGTTTTTGTTGCTTTTGTCGGCCTGCCTTTTTCAAGCATTCAATTATGTATGTCTGGGCTTTTGGGTTCCCTGGGCCAGCCTGCCACAAACACACACCGACTCGCACACACACACACACACATTCAACAAAAACATGGCAAAAGTTTTGTAATGCCCGCCAAAAGTAGGAAAAAAGAACGAAAGCGAGACAGAGACAAAGTGACAGAAGAGAAGGGCATTAAAAGGTGTGAAGGGCGGTAAAGATATGACTGCCAAAGCAAAAGGCGACTATTTGTTGGTGTTTTATTTAACTTTCGTTTAGGGTATATGGAGTGCACTCTTCACTATATGCCACACACATACAATACCATTTTCAAGGTGAATCTTAAACTATAATTCCTAAACCATCCTCTACTTTATATCTCTAGTAGTTGTTGTCTTAACTTTGACCACTATCATTTTTACTCTTTTTCTTTTTTTAAACCTCTTTCCTCGATTATTTCTTGCCCAATTCATTCACACTCTTTCAAACATTGTTTGTGGTATTAAGAACGATTTGGTAACATTTCTTCGAATTGTATTTCCATTTGGAGTGTTTTTAATTCTAAATTTTACATTTCTATCAATCTTTGAGATTTTTTCTATCGAAGTAGAATTCCAGATAATTATTACCAATATGTTCAATACTTGTACTCACATTTGCTGGATCTTTTAGGAGCCGAATTGGTATGTTGATAAGATATTTTTTAACTGACATTTTAAAACTTATAGAAACAATTTGTTTCGCTGAGCGTATTTATAATTCGTATCGGTAAAATTTAAAATTTTCCACCTAGATTATGCCGTTTGTTTTTGTTATTGTCGTCAGCGCGCCATAATGTAAATGTAGCACAAACCTTTTTATAACACTGACAAACACACACACACACACACACACACACAGCAGGAGAGAAAGGGGAAAGAGATGGAGTTGGTGGAATGAGTGAAAAGGACAAGAGTTATGTGTGAGCTTTCGCTTTTTCGTTTTTGCACATAAAAAATAACAACGTAACAAACGTTACGAAAAACTGGACCAAAAACTTGAATGGCAAAACTGTAAGAGTGAGAGGGGATAGGGAGGAGCGCAGAGTTGAGAATAGTAAAGAGTAAGAGTCAGCTGTTTTTTTTTTTGTCCTTGCCTCTTTTTTGGCCCAAATAACAAGAAGCAGGAGAAGTAGAAAAGAGAACAAGAACGAACGGCCGAAAAGTCGAAAGAGAGACGAGGTAAAAGCAGATGTAGCATGCGAAATATGTGCGTTATTTTTTGGCAAATGCAGAAAAACCAAGTACAATCACCCACCACCTCCCCCTCCCCCCCCCCCCCAAAAAAAAACATAAAAAAAATTAAAGTAAACGTTAGCTTTCTGCCATTTAATTTCCAGTAGTCTCGGCAGCACTTCAGCTGTAAAATCAGAATAGCAAAAAAAAAGGAGGAAATAGGAAAATAAAGTACAAAAACTTCCATTTCTCCGAACATTTATGAATGGTCAAAAAGTTTATGCACCCGAAAATTGCTTACAAAATATGCCAAGGACCATAGTTATAATATTATAGAAATAATATTTCTGTAAAATTGGGGCCAACCAAATAGAATAGATATATATATATCTATATAAAATATTTATATATATATATACAGTTGAAATAAAATAGTTTGTTTGAATCGAGAGCAGAGTTTGGGCCTTGCTCTGTATGTATGTATGTATGCGTGTGTGTGTGTGTGTGTGTGTATGTGTATGTGTGTGTGGACACAATTTAGTTTGCGGTTGGCATTTTGCTTTAAGTACTTGATTTATGGATATTTGAATTGCTTTATACATAAATATTGCCCGAACTGACAAATGGAATTAGGCATTTTGTGCTTTGCGGGCAACGGAGATGTCAAGATGCTTTATGAGGGCGACCGATGGCTTATTACAACAAGATGTTTAGCATGGTGCGGAAGCGTAGGAGATGAGGCGGACGGGTGTGGGTGGAAGCTGTGGAGAGATGGCAACGACAACTGCTGCTGATGCTGTTAGCGGGAAATTAGGGAAATTTCTGCTCTTGGGGATTTCCAATTTTCACGTTTTTTTTTTTTTGTTTGGTTTTTGTCCTTTTCTTGGTTTTAGGTGGAAAGCCAACAGAAAGATGAATTGCTTTTAATAGAAAAAGGCATTTGGGTTGCTCTTTAAAGTTTTCTCCGTGAGATTCAACCATTCGAAAATGGGGTGTAAATGAAAAGTAAATACACTTTTGGCTAAAATTTGTTTGTTATTTCAATTCTTGTAAGAAAATTTTCTAAAGTCCTTGAAATCTTTTGTTAGTTTGCTGACAGGTGGCAGCTTAAATTAAGCTAGATTCTTGGGAAGAAATTAATTTCTAACTACTTTGTAGCATAGTGTAAAAATGAATTTACAGATTCCATAAATTTGACTAAATCGAAAGTCAAAAGAAAACTTTTTCAAAAGCAATTTTCCGTAAATTAAAATCCCACAATACGGCTAGAACAAAGGAAATGCCTCCCTTTCCCTCTCTCTCTCTGTCTCTCTCTCTCTTCCTCTTTGCTCCCATCAATTATATTTCTTGGACATTGATTTGGAATAACCCACATCAAAAGGGCTTAAATGGGCAATACCCACGGCGACTTCTTCTTTCTTGACACCTCTCAAAAAGTTTTCAACAAGCATTTGCCCAAAAAAAAAAAGATCTCTTCTCAAGTTTTGGTTATTAGAAGTAGATGAGAAACACGCAAAATGCAATATGCCAACAAAGTGAGGCCAAAAATATCTATTGGCTGGCCCAACAAAGGGTCGCCAAAAGCAAAAAGGAAAACGTGAATGAAGTGTATACCATTTTGAAGTCTTTCTTAAAAGAAAACTGCAACGGAAACCGGAATTCCCAGCACAAGATGTCAACCCTGGTAACAGAACAAAAAAAAAAAAAAAAAAAAGAAAACAGAAAAAAAATTAGAAGAGAACCATAAAATTGAAAGTACAAAAAACTAGATGACGAAAATGGGGAAGAGGGGAAACCAAAACCGAAGAAAAAACCCTCATCACACAAAACGCCTGGCCCAACTGTGACCCCAGTCCCCCGGCTCCCCTTTCCACCAACCATCTTGGACAAAAAAAAAAAGAACGAAATTGGGAAAGCATTTCTTCTAATAACTGCGCAAAAAAACGCACAAAACGAGACAGCGGCAATTTCGCTTACAAAATTGCCAAACCAAAAAGGACTTTGAATTCCAATTGCAAAGCGGTGGGCTATCTGGAATGAGGGGGTAGAAGAAGAGGAGAAAGCGTTTCGTTCGCTCGTCAGAGCCTCAACCGCAAAACATGCACAGACGTGCCACGCCCACACGAACAACCGAGCCAACCAACGAACATAAATCATAGACAAAAAAAGAAAAAAAAAAAAGTGCTCACAACAAAAAACTTCCAATATCAGCAATGCAAATTTTCAAGAGCGTTTCGAATAGGACACCAGAAGGAGGCGGGCTGGGATAAAGGAGCAACTGATGGGGAGAACTGGGGATTGCGAGGGCCGGGGCGGTGTCCTGATGACGCAACACCCCCTGAAGGCGAATAGCAAACCATTGAAATCTATGCACCAGCATCCAGAGAGCCATCAACGATGAGTCAATAGGGTCAGTTCTGCCCTCGGGTCTTGGGTCACAGTGGATAAAAGTTCATTAGACAAAATAAAAAACAAAACTAAAAAAAAAAAAAAACGAACCCCTAAAAACCCTATTCATGCTCTCGAAATTACACTACACGTTTTCAATACATTCAACAAACAAAAAAAAAAATTACAAATTGGCAGCAATATCTATGCATTGATTTGAAAGGATCTAGCAATAGCAAAGGACTAAAATTATTTTAGCTGCACTTTGATTGCATTTTGGATTTCCAAAGAGACAATACGACAAATTCATGGTTAATGCTATCAATTATATGCTGAGATTCATTAAGTGGCTAAAAGTCGGCTCAAAGCAGGGTAAGACTTGGTAATTAGTGCCATAATTTATCTAATAGATCGGTTAGCTAAATCAAATATCTCTTGGGTTACTTACTTTTTTGAGGTATCACAGAAGAGCACCTTAGAGAGCAATCATCTTGTTTTAGTCATTGTAATTTTTTTTCTCTCTAGTTTAGATATGTTATAACTCACCTTTCTTACTACGTATCTTACTTTTTCGCGCCAATTTTCGCGAACAAATTCAAACACTTTCTTCAAGTTGAAAAATATTAAAATATGAAATACATAATTCTTGTAAATTTTATCAATAACTATGTCATAAATTATAGAACGCAAGAATTTGCAAGGGTATCAAAAAATTCGGCATGGCCTAAATTAAATATCTGTTTATTTAAGACTTTACATTGTACTTCCTTTCAAAAAAGAAAGCTAAGAAAAGCTTGTAAAATTCTTTTAACATTAAACTTAAGCAAAATTATTTCCTAAATATGATTAAGAAGACGAATATGTCTGTTAAATAGAAATAATTTTACAGTTTTAATGTCGATGGATTTGTTATAGAGTTTTAAATCGAATTGAAAAATTGTAATAGTCAGTTTTAGAAAATCTTCTTTAAATTAGTTTAGTATATACACTTTTCTTTTACTATTATTTTATCCTTGTTAGAGTAACAATTGTTTAACCACTGTTCATTCTCACTGATCAGACATTGGGCTTTGCTCTGTCTCCCTCTCTGCCGCTCTCAGTCTCCCTCACTTACTATCTACCACACCGAGGGCGCTTCATTTTGAAAAGCTTTATGCAAACGTCTTTTGCATTGATGAAATTGCAAAAAAAAAACGAAGAAAAAAAAACAAAAACAAAAAAAAAATTGTAAATAAAAGTCGAGGAAAAGCGGACAAAAATAAGCGAGAGGTTTTGTCGAAAGTAATTAAAAATGCTGCAGTTGATGCTTAACTAGTTTTTAATAAGTTTTTAATTAAAAATAAATATGCATTTGTGTGTTAAAAAAAAAAAGAAAACGATGTGAGCAGAGGCAAACGAAAAGAAAAAAAAAACACACACACATACTAAGGCAAGGGACGAGAACAACGCACGTGATGGGCAAGGCACGTGGCAGTAGCCCTAACATATAGCCCAAGCATAGCACATTTCCAGCCCCAGTGGGAGATGGTTAGGATATACATAGTATATGGGAGGGATGGTGGAGGTCGTGTGACTGTGAAAAACTGTGAACGCATCTTCGTCATCATCAGCATCATTATGGTCTTGGCTCTTCATCTGCTTGGCATTGTTTGCTCTACTCATTACATGGCGTGTAGACAAGGCAAACACAATTGAATTAGCATGGCGAGCGCTGAAAAAATCACGCATACGTCACGCCTGGGGAAGTCCACACTCCAATGAAATACAGAGACACATATAGCCGACATAAATCCTCTGGGAAGTGGGTGAGTGGGTAGGTGAAGGAGAAGGAGGAGAGCTTGGCATAGGCTAACGCTATGTAAGGATCCATTTTACAGTCTTTAATGCGGTGTCTGTTGTCCTACAATTGCCCTCAACAATAATGAAGTGTGACAAGGGAGGAGTAACATACATTTTTTATACATTTCCCCCCCGCCTTATCTTGGCAAATGACGGCAATTGTATACACTTCTTTTGAAGCAATAAATGCCTTAGAAACGATGAGAAAAAAAGTTGGTTTCATTCAGAAAAAGAACAATTCTATTTCAAGACCAAAACAATTGTAAGTATAAGCGAAGAAAGGTTGTGAAATTTCACAAGCAATTATCAGCAAAACCCGGCAAGTTTGATTAGGCTAGAAACAGTTTCTAAAGGGGGAAGACTTTGTCACATCTTTCCTAGGAAAAAGTTCCTTACCTCAAACAAAGATCTTCAACTCGGTTTAGAATGATGAAAGATGAAAGAAAGGCTCTGTAAATTTCTTGTCAGTTAAAGCAAAAGCCTTTAACAACTTTTTCAAGAATTCTAGAAGAAAACATTCTTAAGAAATTTCACCCATTTTTTTTTATTTAGCCTTCCTTTTGTCAATTTGAATGACCTAATCGAGCTACCATCTTTAGTTAGTCTATAATAATATGGTAAATGGTGGGCCCCCAAGGTGACTGGGTGAATGGAATGCTGGAGGGTAGGTTTATTTTTTCTTCTTTCGTTAAAGTGGGTACAGACGAGGGCTGAGGAGGTGGTGGGGAGAGGGGGGTTGGGTCTGTGATGACTGGTACCTCAATCCTAGGCCTATATTTGCTTTCACTAACGAATGCAGGCGGCTCAACGCTCGTTGGTCTTCTGGGGGTCTTCTGGGTTCCTTTTTTGGGGTCCCGAGAGGTTGCTTGCCGCTCTCTGCTACTAAGCGTGGCACGGCTCACAGATGAATTCAAGCACAAAATTATGTAACCACACACACACACACACACACACACACACACTCAGAGAGACATACACATAGACAACATCGAGTTGTATATTTGTGGGACAATCAAGCAATGAAATTTCATGCGTTTGCACATGCGTTTGCCCTGCCATCCTAGGACTACCTTCGCCCATTTCCCACTTTAGTCCGTTGCCCTTAGCCCGCTTCATAAACAAGTAACACATTTTCACTTCCTTTGAACCTGTTAGGAATTTTAAAATGTTTTTTTTTTTGTTTTTTTTTTGCTTTTGCAATTTTTTTTTTTCCCTGCTCCTGTGTAGATTATTCCCGCTTTTAGTCAGCCGCCAGCCAGTCGACTGGCCACGCCTATCACAGACATACAACATGCCTCAATGCCGCACAATGCATAAAAAGCACGTACAATATCCAGAATAGATGGCAAGTTGGTGTGGGTGGCTCTCTCTCTCTACTAGGGGATTTCTGATCCCAGGTCCCCAAAGTTCCCTCTCTGGCTCCCTCGGTCTCTCGTCTCTCCCTTTTCCTCTCCTGTGTGTGTGTGTGTGTAAAAATATTACTTGACTGACATTTAAATTAACACAATCACAGTTATTGGAGCATTTTTTGTGGGTGACTCGTGCTCGCCGGCTTTCTGCCTGTTTTTCTGGACAAATAAGCAATGAAAAATTTGTGTTAGTCGGCCTTAAAAACAGAATACAAAACCAACAACAAACGTGGTAGCAGCAAAAACCGTTACCAAAAAAAGTCAAGTTGCAAATTGTACAAGAGAAAAAGAAAAGATAAAAAAATAAAGAAAAATAAAAAATTCTACTAACAAAAAATTAATGAATCGTCCAGCTCTCTTGTGTATCATAGCATTTTAGATAGGTATTACCAATAGATCAGTTCAATAGAGCATCTAGGTTGACGTGTAAAATTCTGATTTAGTTGAAACTAATTTTTGAGATGTAATAATAAGCTTAAAGTTCATTTGGCACTTTATAAACGAAGCACCTTAACTAAGTTACTTAAGCAGAGAAAAGCACTGACCTAAATAGAGTCGACTCCTCTTCTCTGCGATTCTCAAAAGACCAAGTAAGTTTGCTCAAGTTACTTAGAATCTTAAATTTTTAATGCACTTTCTTGAACTTTTGAAAATTGCAGAGAAGCATGTCTTTTCTTTAAAATTTAACAAAAATTCAAGCTAAGGTAAACTAATTTTTTTTTTTAGTTTAAAGGAATTGAGTATGTCTACGAGGTCGAGCACTTCCTTGAAGTTAAATTATGATTTATAGTTTTTGTTGCCTCGCTCGTGTTGATTTTTTATAGTTTATATAATCTGCTTTTATATATTTTGCAATGTTCGTTTTTCTAAATCTTTTTTTTCACAACTTTTTGTTCTTTAATATTTTTTTTTTTTTAATTATCTTTTTCTATTTATTTTTTCGTTTCGGTCTTCTTTAATAATTTTTTTTTTCATATACTAAATCTTATCTTAAAGTTCTTTTGTGTTCGGATCTTTAATGTCTTCTTCTATATTTTCTTTTTAGGCATTTCTGTCATAGTTTCTCTTATATAATCTTCTTCTGTTTGTAATTCTTTTTATATATGCTTATTTATTTTGCGTAGATATATATTTGATCTGCTTACTAAAAGGGAAAGCAAAATGTAAGCCCATTTTTCTATAGATTACGTCATTTACTTAACCAATTGTGTTTTTGTGGACACTTTTAACTAGGATAGAGAGTAGAGCATTAAGGTAACGCCCAGTTTAGAATAGAGTTGCAATTTTAATGCAATGTGTGTGTGTGTGTGTGTGTGTGGGTGTTTTTGTTTTTTGTTTTTATGGTAAACCTTTTGCGACATTTTTGGCCCCATGTATTTGACTCTGGTTCAGCTACATATTTGGTTGCAGCCTCCTCTTGTAACTCCTCTTACACGCGCGGGGGCGTTTTTTAATCAAAATGTAACAAGCCAAAAGCAAACAAGCATAGCCATCCCTTGTCCCCCGTCTCCAAAATCCTCTGTCTCCCTTCCCTTCCACATCAGCACTCTTTTTGCCTTTTTTCCCCTATCTTTCTTTTGCTGTCAGTGGATGATGTTGGGGATTAGTAGTGCAAAAAGGAGAAAGGCAACAACAACAACAGCAACAAAAACAACAACTACACAAAAAAAAAAGAAAAAGAAGAAAGAACGAACTAACGAAAAGAAGAAAGAAAGAAAGAGGGATAAAAAAAAGGCCCAAAACAGATAACGAGAGTTCGAGTTCAGAGCTCAGCTCGACTCTACTCTCTACTACTCTCTGCTGCTCTACTCTGGCCTGGCCGACGACTACTCTTCTATAGAAAGATAGTTTTATTTGCCGGCATACACTTTTTATTGGACTTTATGCGCTTTTGTAGTCCTTGCTGTTTGCTTTGTTCGAGGCAAGTAAAGCACACACATACAAACACACACACACACACACACACACACACATAGACCAATAGATATAGGAACACAAAGGGCAGACGGGGGAAAGAAGGCAAAGGATAAAGGTAGCGCAACAAAATCCTATAAAAAACCATAGCCGCTGGCCAAAGCAACTCAATAAGCGTAAAAGGAACGAATGAACGAAGGGAAGTCTTACTAATTTCTAGGACCCAAGTTGATTAAATATGAAGCAAATCGATTGCTGCATGTGAGATTGAAGTGGAAGTGAATTGGGGTGGAGTGGAGTGGAGTGGAGTGGAGTGGAGTGGAGTGGAGTGCAGTAAGGAGAAGGTTTAGCAAAAGTATATAGTTTGTATTGTATTGATATTGATGCTTTTCAATCGGATTGTGGGTAAAACCACAAATTAGCCCAAAGTTCGTTCGCATCGAGTGCTGGAGCTGAGACGATTCCAAGTACTTGGTGAGAGCCAAGCTAATTTGTAACCAGTTAGACAAACAAAAGGGAAGCTAAAGCTTAGCCAGATGTAAGCACTTAAAAGCGCCACTTGGAGTCATCGTTTCGGTGTATGTAGTAGGTCCTTTTGTTGGTCCTGCTCCCAGAAATTAATTAACCAGCACTACAACACACTGGGCATAGTTTCAATAGCAGATGCCAAGTTGAACAATAAAACAATAACAGACCACCGACCATCACAGCCTTGGACTGAACTTGACTGGACTGGCTAAGACTGCCCGAGACTGCCCGGGACTGGACTGAACTGAACTAAACTGAACTGGACAGGACGCAGTCGACGTCATCAACACATTACAAGCCACTCAATAAGCTGCCACCGATGGCGCCTAAAGTGCCAAATACACACACACACACACACACACCCACCCATACACATACATACAATGAAGAATCATAAGGACAATGATGATAATGACGATGCTGTTGCTGTTGATGAAGCTCTGAACTGTGCGTTGTCCAGCACAGAGTTTAGTTAAAAGACGCAATGGGTCGTTCGTCGTCGTTGGTCGCTTTTGTTCTCTCTCAGTGACCTCCTTATTGCTCTAACAATGTGAAGGCATCGTCTCCCTTCGCCTTCTGTGCTTGCTTGCTTGCCGCTTGGCGCCTGTCCCCTAAATGCCTTTTCTATGAAAGCATTCGTCCGTGTGGTTAAGATTTTTCTGCTGGTCATCATCATCATCATCATCATCCTGATGCTTACCTACTGCTGATGTTGCTATACAGGGACCAGACATCACTTTTGTGGGTTAAGGTAAATGCTGCAAGTGAGTGGGTGGTTTATGAAGTTCTTTGATGCGAATCAACGATTAGATCATACAAATGATAACAAATCTTTAGCTATAAGCTACTATTTATTATATTATGCATATCATTGGCCTAATTGTCAATGTGACAAAATATCTGCACGTTTTTACTTTTAAGTGAAAGTACATTTTCGGTTTGTGGGCTTTTGCCTTGTGATTCTCATCTAGTTGAAGGCGTTGGATAAAATTTACCAAACCAAATTTTTAAGAACACATATAATATTATCATGTCATGCATATATTTATATGTACATATATATTTTACTTTTCATTGGTCATTTATCAAACGTTGAACACTTTTTATGCCACCCATGCATAGAGTCCTTTATCGGGGGGTTTATTGCGATTCTAATCAACTGCCCCCCTTTATGCCTAACGATGTGTCTAGGGTTCTGTGTGACGTCTTTGTTCATCTATTTCTCTCAGGAGAAAGTCCATCTGCCCATGTCTATGTTGTTGGTGTGGGTGTGTGTGTGTGTGTGTATGCGTGGTATCCCAAAAACAAAAGACCCATAAAGATTATGTCAAAAACAAACTATTCAATTAAGTAACTAAACTAACTGACATTGGCAAGAAAGAAAAGGAGTGGAGTAGTAGAGAAACAGTTGAGTCCTTCTTGTGTTTGGCTTCCCACATGCCATACACTCACTCACTCACTCACAAACACACACACACACACTGACACTAGCACATGCATATATGCCAACTGTCGTTGTAGGGAACTTTTGGTCTTTGTCATGCTAAAAAACAACAACAACAACTAGAACAACAATTACAATAGCCTTGTCCACTGCGTTTTTGCTTTATTTGCATACCAGGGAGACAGAGAGAGAAAGATAGAAGTTGATTTGGGTTTTTATTGAGTTTTTCTTCTTTTTTTTATTTTTTCTTCCCTTCATATCTATCTTTATCTCTGTCTCTATATATTTTCTTTGTTTTTTAGGTTTTTTTTGATTCACTTGCATTGAGAATTTTGTTCTAAGAAAAATATTGTTAATTTTCTTGATGGCCCAGCTACATGTACATATTCTTTTATACCCTAAGGGTACAGCTTATTCGGAAAGAGCATATTGCATATGCAAGTCAAATGGAATGAATTCATGATTTTTGCCAACACCGACTTACAGCTACTTAAAATCCATTAAAAATTCTCCCTCGATAACTATAATTTATAATTATTTCACACCTTTTTTCACACCTTTTGGGTGAATTTTTTCTTCCAAAAGCAAACTAATTTGCTACTTACATTTTAATTGCTATTTTCAAGAGGACATTCTAGTGTGGCACATTTAAAATTTTGTAGATATTTCTGTTCTATTCAATAGTTTTTGTCTTGAAGAATATTCCGCCTGAATTTCAAATAACAGCTTTCTAGAGAGTAAACTCACTGTGTTTTTTTTGTTTTTTTAAATTACATTTTTCAATTTGATGCCTTGCCAGCTCAAAGAGCAGTTAGCCGACTTTATATCTTAACTCAGTATTCTTTGTGATATATGGATTTACTAGGATATTTTCTATCGGTTAAAAATTATAAATTTGGCAGTAAAAAATGAGTCCATTATGAACAAAAATCCTTTCATTTTAGCAGGAAATTTAAAACATTTGGTTCCGGCGACTCGTTTAGTGTAAAAAAATTTATCTAGTAGTTTTTTGTTATTTAAAACTACCGAAAAATTCCCTGTGCTCACTATATTATGGCCTTACCTTTAAGTTAATAACTTATTATTTGTTTCATACGATCCACAAAAAGTCGGTGCCAATTGTAGTCCTTAGATAGATTTTGAATAATTGCTGTGCTATGATATTCTAAGGCCAAACAATGGGCGTAATTTGGCATGTTATTTGTCTCCTACTTTCAATAGATACAAAAGTATCTTTTATTGATAACAATCTTACTATAGTTTTTGTCTATCTACAAGTTTGAAAATAGATTTGAACTAATTTTTGGATTTCTTTAATTTATGCTGAGCATTCGTTAGTCGTTGTAGTCTATATCTTTTGCAATATTTGCTGTTAGTTTTTCAATATTGATGAGCAATCTCTGACCAAGAGTGGACCATGTTATTGGCATTATTAACAAAGGCTTATATAGAAAAGGATCGCCCTGAAGCGCGTGCCCTGCAACCTCCTGCCACGTGTCATAAAATAAACAATAATCCTTAGCCATGCCTTGCCTGCCTTGCCTTGCCTTGCCTTGCCTTGCTATGCCTTGCCTGCCCATGCCTGCCAGCGCCATCCTCCATTCCACATTGCTGCACAATAAATTGTATCTAATAATGCGCACACCGTGCAATAGAACAAACAATCAATCAATAGACAATATTTTTTCGTGCCCTTTTTCTTCGATTCGCCTCTGCGATTTCGATTCCGATTGCCGTTTGTTCATCTCTCTTGCCTCTAAAACAAAGCGCACCAACAAAATAAGAACTTAAGAAACAACAACAAATACAAAACACAAAAAAAAAAGAAAAAAAAAATGAAATAGAAATAGAAAAAAAAAAATGAACGAAAGAAAAAGATAAATATTTATACCCTTAGCGCAGTGCAAGCGACGCTCGACTTGTTTTTTCAGCTTCGTTGAGCGTATAGAGCCAGATAGGAAGAAGAATAGGAAGATGAGGAGAAGCTTTTTGGAGGTGGGCAACAGTTCCTTCTGTTCCAGCTCCTGCTGCTGTTCCTTCTGCTATTGGGACTGCATAGAAGAGCATTTGTAGATAATAAAAAACAAGTAGGTAAATACAATATAAATGCTGGTAGCTCTTCTCTGGTTGTTTCCATTTCTGTTTCTCTCTCTTTCTCTCTCTCCTATGGGTGTTTGTGTGTGTGTGTGTGTAAGTGTTTGTATCTTACAGATACAATTCGGTTGCAGTCCTATCCAGCAGCCAGCACTTTTATTACATGCGACGAACGACGACTTTTACTAACAATTTTGTTGAACCATTGTCTTCGGGCACAAAGTGTTTGAATTTACTAGCTAAGCGGAAAGGCAAAGAGAAAGAAGCTGAAGAAGAAGAAGAAGGAGAGAAAAGCGAAATGAACTGGCGACCCAACTGGCTGGCCCTCCTACCTTCGCCAATCCTCTTCTAAGCCTTAACATGGGCGAGTCCAGTAAGAGTTTTTGCTCAGGTTCAAGCTTCTCATTTTACGCTGGAATAGACTAGTTTAACATTTCATATTGAACAATGGGCAGAAAAGACGAAATATGTATAAGGCGACTAATAAGCTGTATGTGTTCATCATGGATCACATTTCAAACCAACATTTAAAATTGATTCCATTGCTCAAGATATGGCTAAGAAAGTATTACATTTCTGTCGTTGATCATTGCCTGATGTCATTGATATAATTCTATTGATGTCCTTTCTGTATTTGTCTAGCAGCTCCAGCTTTTTAATGGAGATAGAATTTGGCCACAAAGCCCTGTCCTATTTTCTCTTTTCAGTTCATTCAAGAGATAGAGGACAGTAAGATAGAGGAAAATTTCATTAAACTCAAGACTCAATATGCCAAATGATCATCTGAGAATGTTCGCCAAGCTGATTCTATTTTGGGGGTCTGTTTGATTAGGGGTTTTCCTGTCTTCTTCCATAGAGAAACAGTCTCGAAAAAATATTAAGTTTGAATGGATTATCAGATCAGCGATTTTAATTTAAAACTAAAAACCATTATGGAACTAAAAGAAACTTTTTGATACACTACATTGTCGATTTCTTTAACGGATGGACAGACATAGCTCAATGAACTCGTCTCATTATGCTGATCAAGAATATATGTTTGTACTTTATATGGTCGGAGATGCATTGCATTTTCGATAATCACAGGGGAGAGCACTCTTTTGAACAAACTGCGAGGATAAGCCTCTGCGTTGATCAGACTTTCCAAGGACTTATTTGAATTTTTAACTTTTTACTTTCTTCTTCGTCTGAAATTCTCAAGAATAAGTGATAAAGTATTTCTTTTACTTTATCACGTATTAAAAAAAAAGGTTACTTTCCTCCTCTGCGATTCTTAAATGTTAAGTAAGTAAGAGAACCGGTAGATTTTTTATCTTTTTTTAATCAAAAATTATTAAAATGTAAAAGTTTGGCTTAGATTATAAAACATAGTTTTTGGCCAAAAACATCGAAACAATGGTAACTACGAAGGCAGTATGATATAGTTGTCTGATCCAGTGCGTTTGATTGAAGGTTATTTGCATTAACTTTTATTTAAAAGCTATATTAATTGTTAAAAATTAGTTTCTTAACGTTTTTTTAAGTAAGTCGCATTATAATTAATTTCATCTAATAGATTTTAGACATTTGTATGTAAAGAGAAAAAGAAAATGCTACTACAATGGTTCGTTAGTTTTGCTTTTGTTTAATTTTTCTTACAATGAATTCAATTGCGTTTTGCTGTGTGCACACAAATACATTGACACACACACACACACACTTACACACACACACATACACACACACCTTTGTGCCTGTTCGTTTTTCCTTTCCGTTTTCTTAATGTCCATTTTATTTCCACTTATTTGTTGTTATTTTCACTAGCTTTAAGCTGCAGATGTGAACTCATTGCTCGAATCATACTAAGTGAGATAACCCAAGGGTTGCTTAGCTGGTTGGTTGGTTGGTTTGTTCCTTTGGTTGCTGCTCCTTTTCTCTAAGTAGTGGGCAATTATTTTTACGACAACTATTTAAGGGTGCGACGGACAGACGACGCTAGCAATGTGTGGGCCACTTCAAGTCCTTTAATTGCGTGGCTCTAACCCCGCCTGAAAACAAAACCAAAATAAGTAAACGGCCAAAACAAAAGCATTAAAGAGAGTTTATTTGAAATAAATACATGAGGGTTAAATACACCAGCAACAACAACAACAACATCAACAATAACAATAGAGAAAGAAAAGTTACTTAAAAAGTTGCCAAAGATAATGCGTTCTTAAGATAAATGCTTTTTGTTTTTTTTTTTCTCTCTTTTTCTTGTTTTGCCCTCATTGCCTTTCCCACACACAGCACACCGCTGCTCCACACTCAATGAGTGTGCGGTCAGAGATTAACACACACAAAATGCAACATATAATCGTATATAAAGTATAATTTCCAAACTGTTTTAGTTGTTGTTTTATGACTTTTGCTGCTCACTGTGATAATGATAAGAGTATGAGAGTTCACAAAACACAAAAGAAAGACTGTGAGCTTGCACCCAAGGGTCGTCGTCTCTCCTTTCATTTCTCTCTCTCTTTCTCCTTCTCGCCCAGTGTGTGCGAGTGACTCTGGGAGTGTGTGTGCGCGCTTTTGTGGTCTTCAAAATTGTCTTTCTGCACTCAATGCAAAAGGAGTCAAGAATCTCTCTATTCCTGTTTCTGTCTTTGATAGCTTCAAGAAATGAGTTTTGAAATTGTGAATGAGTGTATCGTAGAAGATAAGTTTTGCTGTTGCTTCTCGAATCGCCTTCTCATTCCATTTTCTGTTGCAAAGCAGTTAGAAGAGTTTATTAGTTAATGCAAGGCTTATGGCAAATTCGTATAAATCTATGTCGCACTTGGCCAACTCTACTGCAAGGAAAAACTAGTATAAAATCACTTAAAGTAAATGAAAAATCGCAGGCCTCTGCAATTTTCGAGAGTGTTCCAAAGTCGGTCATAGTTAGCTCACTTCTATGGTTCCTTCTAATTCAAGTAGCAACAATCAAATGTTAAACATATTTTTCATGGTGAAAAAAAATAGTTTTTGAGAAAGGTTATAAGAAAATTGTGAAGCGAATTCAGTTCTTAAGCCATATTCTCATACAATTATGTCTTAAATGGTATTTCTCTTTTAACGGTCTTAATAAAGTTTTTTTATAAAGATTACTTAACTCATTTTAATAAAATTTGTTCTTTTCATTTTAGGTACGCAAAAGAAATGCCGGTTTTAGTCTCAAGTAAGTGCATTATAATTTATTCAGATTTTGTTATAAATATTGTAAGAATCCTTGTTGCCCTTTTCACCTACAATCGGTGTTTCAATAATTCTTGCGTTAATTTTCTAAATCAAATTGACAACATCTAAAGCGAGTTTGAAGTATGGAATTGAAAGTGTTTCTTCGCCACTATTAAATTGAATATGTCTTAAATTATTCCAACTGTTTGAACAGTACAAAAAAAAAGATACAAAAGGGGGGAAAGGGAAGAGAGGAGGAATGAATACTTCACAGTTGAGAAAACAGTCAACACTTCGCCGCCTGGTTGGTTGGTTGGTTGGTTGGTTGGTTGGTTGTTTGGTTGGTTTCGCTTTCCATTTTTCAGTTTCAAGTGGCGGGGAATGATATAGAGAGCAACAAGCTTTGGCACATATGCCCAAATGCATCTCTCTTTCTCTCTCCACTCTGCTTCACCCCAAAAAGATATGCTACATAAAATCGGGGAAAGTTGAAGTGACGGGTTTGCTGCGTTGCGAGCGAAACATCAGTGGAATGGGCGGCGGGCGGCGGGCGCCGGTCGGCTGATGGTGGAGTGTAAAGAGTGAGAGGGTTTTAGCTGCGTAATGCTTAAAGGCATGAGCAAGCTGTCTGTTATATGAATTAACACACAGTCAAACGCACACACGCCATGCTATGCCACGCCCACCGCTCCGCTTCGCATCGTTGCCTTGCATTGCATTGCGCAAATTGCGCACGAATCTTAAATTGAATTGTTGAGCTGCGAGAAGCAGCTGCTGCCACACACAAAACTCCCTCTATCCCCATCGACCTACCATCTTCCACACCCACCCATAGCTATCGCCTTTGCTTTTCACCCATTGCCCCCATTCCCCTCTCATACCCAAAAACCCTAACCTAACCACGCATACTTGAAGTTGCGGCTGAGGCTTCAACTTCTATTTCTTCGTCAGTGGATGAGGGCGAAGGCCATGTCAGCGACGGCGGGAGCTTTAGAGATGAGCATTGCTTCAGACACAATTTGTGATCGTGTTAATGTAAAAAAAAAATAGTTTTGAATAGCATCAAATACTTTAACTTAACATTAGTTTTGAGAAAATTATAAAATTTATCTAAGTTCTTAAGTCACTTAATGTGTGGCAAATCCTGTTGAAAAATCCTAAACACCTAATCCATGTCCATGCATTTCTTCGTATTTATTTCTTATGCAAAGGAATACTTAGACTAGAATTGGAGCCATTGCCTATTCATTGGAATATTTTCTATGCAAATCTCCACGAAGTTGGTTAAGACAAATATTCAATCTGTAGATTATCTATTAAATATTAAAAAGCTACTTTCAACAACTAAACTCCAGCAAGGGAACATCCTCTTCTTTTTATTTCTGTTGATCATTTCCATGTTCATCTTGAAACTCCAATTTAAAAAAAAAAAAAATTGATTGAAGGCATTTTCAGTTTCAATCATTTTTTGGTGTTCAATTTTCGTGATCTTCTTTGCTTAAACGTTCATCACTGATAACAAATTTTTAGCTTCTTACTTGTCTATGCCAACTCCTCAAACTCTGTTTCCATCTCCAGCTCGTTCTACTTTCTTTTTGTGCTCCTTCTGGTAGTTCTTCTTCTTCCCTATGTGCTCCATAGATACGTTTAGTTCGTAGTATTTTTTGGACTGACGCGCAACTTTTGCTGTGGTTGGCAATGCTGCCAAGCAAAATTGCATTGCCTTTGTCAGCGTTGCGTTTGTTTTATCTAATTGCTCTCTCAGTTATCTCTCTTTCCCCCCCCCCCCCCCCCCCCCCCATCCCCACTGATGGCTGCCTTGCCTCTTTGCAAGTTCAAACACACTCACACTCACACACACACACACACACTCACAGCCGCCCGCACAAAGTCGTCGTACATACATACACATGTTGTCTAAATTTCCACACATCGTCTCTGGCATTAGATAAAGTATCTGCTTATATAGAAATAGTTTATCTTCTTGTTGTGAGTCTCAGCTGTGTTGGTCAACAGCTTTTTACAAATTAGCTAGCTAAAGGAAAATGCAAAGGCGTGTGGTGTGGGTAGGGGGAGACACACAACGAAATGATGAGGGGAATGATGGAGCGAGCAAGTCATAGAAAGAGATAGACAGAGAAAGAAACGAAATGAGCCCCAGCCAAAAATTGAGAGCGAGAGAGTAAGCAAGAGCTAGGGCGAGGGTTTTTTTTTTTTTTTTTGGTACATTTTGCGCCCTTTCATGCTGACTTGGAACTTCCGGCGTATTTATAATTTATTTCCTTTTCTGGCCCTCAACCAGCTGCCCGGCAATCGAGCCCGGCCACCCAACAAACACAAAAAAAAAAAAAAAGTTCGCCCTAAAACCTGAACTCTGTATATTATGTTTGGATGTGTGTGTGTGTGTGTGTGTGTGGGTGCGGGAGGTTTGAGTTCTTTTGGGCCAATTTATTATCCCCAGTTTAATTGGAAAATTCTGATTTCCATTTTAACGAATTAGCACCTGCGACAAGCGTTCTTAATGAGTTATACCGGACAACTCGCTCGAGATGAGTTGAACAAGCACATCGATTTTAATGATCGACTATGCGAATACCTCTTTCTTTAAGGCACTGACCTGCATTCATCCCGCCTAAGTGTGATCAGCGCGCAAAAATGTAGGCAATAGTTTTTTTAATTCCCATAGGCCCCAAAATGTAGGCAATGGTTTATTTTTGTATACGTACTAAAGGCCAATTCAAGGTTTTCTTTTTTAATAATTTCTCAATTGAATGAATTTTGAAAAAAATAAGTTTTCAAATATCTGCCTAAAGCCTTTGATTCGTTTAAACTTAGATTTGCGGAAATTTTTTCTGGCTTTAAATTTTGTCATCTAAATGTGGACAATATTTTTTTGCTTTACCATTTGATTATGGTGTATGTCTTATATACTTTTGCTACCTAAGACGAAGCCAAGCTGCAAATTACATTTTTCGGACTACTGCAGGACACTCACACTCCCACACACACACACACACATATACACGAACAAATAAATTGCAAGATTTATATGACAAATTTTATTTAATGCATTTTTATGTGCTGTGCGCTGCTGCTGCTGTTGCTGTTGCTGTTGCTGCTGCGCCCGTTCAAAAGGACCCCCAAAGGATCTGTTCTGCTTTGCTCTCCTCTGAGCTGAGTACATATTTATTTTTCCCATTTGTGGCCAGTTTTTCCCCTCTTGTTTTATATTTTTTTCTCCTTTTTTTTTTTTAATACTCATTGCTGCCTGTGTTTGTTGTTGTTGTTGCTGCTAAAGTTGACCGCATAAGGCTTAAGCTTTTGCCCTTTAAATGTTTTGTAATGTTAAAAATCTAACAAACACACAACAAAATATAAAAAATAGGCGACAAAAAAATACAATTTAATACAAACAAAATAAAAGGGATCAAGGGAGGGCAAAAAAAAAAAAAATAAAATAAAAATTAAAATAAAAACAGCAGCAGCAACAACAGCAACAAAAAAGAAAAATTTGATCGCACAATTAAATTTGTTTATTGGTTTAAAACACACAAATTGTTAAGCTCTTGGGCTAAATATTTATGCGTGAATTGTTAAGCGTCTGAGCGAATAAGTTGCGCAAAAATGTGGCCATAACGAAATTCGTAAGACACTTGAAAATATTCTCTTCTATGTATATAAGTTCAGTTAGGAATAGAAAAACAAATTATAACAACGAATGAACAACACTTAAATGTTATTTGAGAAGCTGCTTTTTTGTTTCTGTCCTTCTTTTTTAGAATCAGATATTTCAGTTGAAATGTCTCTAATTTCAGTTAGATTTAGATACAAAAAATTCTTTAAACAGCAGCGAAATAAATATCAAGTGGTTTTGATTGAATAGCAATGCGGTTAAGCAAAGATTATATATGTTTGCTTTAGTTCCTTTCGCCCTCTAACTTGCCACCACTGAACGTGAAATAAGTGTTGCCTACTTATAAGGGTATTCCAATTGCGGCATATTAAATAGCCGCAGATAAATATTCCCTTTTTATAACATTTATATAATATTTTACTTTTTTTCATTATTGACTTTTTCAATGCTGACATTAACAAAAAAAAAAGAGTATATAAATATATATTTTTATAGACCCCAACAAGCAGGGACAGATCGGGAAAGGGAGGGTAAAAGCAAAACTTTTAATCGCCATTGTATTGCGGCTCAATGCAGAAAGCTTGTATGGGTCGGAGAGAGTTCTATGCTTAAAAAGGCAGACAAATAATAACAAATGCCCGATGGACCTTCATTCCTTCCACCTGACATCCCCCCTCTGCCATGCCTCCCACTTTCAACCGCTGACCAGCTACTCCTCTGCCGCTTCAGTTGATTTGTTCATGCGTTTGGCATTAAATGCACGTGTATTGGGCGCAAAGCGGATTTCCGGTATGGTTTTTTTTTCGCTCACTCAATTTTTCCCATTCTTCACGAATTTGTGTTTATTTTTTTATTGACTTTTTGTTTTTTTTTTTGCTTGTAAGAGTTAAAACATGGCACGATGAACTGTATTCGATGTAGTTGGTATTATTATTGCCCTTGTACAATTGTTTTCGTTGGCCACAAGGGCAGCATTTAGGTTCAATTAAAACGCATTTCTGTTTTGCGGTTTTGTTAGCCTTTAACAAAGACAATTGACCAACTGCTTGTGCTGCTGTATAGAAAATCTAATGCATATCAAATAAATAATATAAAAATCACTCATAATTTTTTTAGTGACATAAATTTAATTAAAAATTTAAAAGAGAGAAAAAGAAAAAAACAACACGAAAGCCTGCTAAAATTGCCAACAGCATTTGATGTTGAAACAGAAAACATATCAATTAGTTTGTAGTTTTGGGTGACAGCATACAAACTCTCGTTTTTTTTTTTTTTTTTTTTTTTAGATTATAATCAAAGCGTGTGAAACTGAACAGTGATATGTACGCATGTGTGTGTGTGTGTGTGTGTGTGTGTACATATATTTATGTAAATATTACATATTTAATTTATAAAGAAACGAAACAGTGAAATGGTTTGGCTATTCTATAGATTAGTAATCATTAATTCATGCGAATGTGATTAAAAGCCACTAATTAAGAGTGTTTAATATAAGTATAGAATGGAGTTGAGCCACATTTACGCCAAATGGAAATTAACTTAAACAAATGGGCACAAAAACTGCCATAACTTAAACCGAAAACGAGCTTATTAAATGGAAATGAAGTTAAAAAAGTAAGATGTAATAGCCAAACTAAATCGATATTCATTCTGATTTAGATTCAAATTCATTTGCTCGGGTTCGGACCTTAACCACAACGTCTTGAAAGTTGAAAAATGATTCTCATCATCATCGTCATCATCATGATCGGGGATAGGGTGGTGTGGGTACTTTAAACTTGGCCCACTCAATCAACGAAACATTTGCTGTTACCCAAGCGAGAAGAGAGAGAATAACCCCATAACTTTTGGCCATGGGCCATGGCCATCCCAAGTACTTTAATTTAAATTTGATTACAATTCAAATTTATTACCCACATCCTAAGAAATCTAGCATCAAGTCTCGTGGTAGGCATATAGTTTACCCAGAACCAGAACCGCAGACACGGAGAGCCCTTGAAAACTGTGTTTTTCCCTTTGGCTCGTCTCATAAGCTGCCGCCTACGCAACAACAACATATGTAAGTATCTGTGTGTGTGTGTGAGAGAGTGTGTGTGTGTTTGGGTGGAGTAAACCCGTCCTTCAAGCAAGGAAGCAACGACCGTCATTAACCACAAATCCTTTACTTAACAGTACGTAAATTTTTTGGCAGAGGGCCGGCCTCCAAGATAAGCATATACTCTCCACTTCATTCCAAGCTTCTCCCTAGAAGCACACACACACATAGAGAGAGAGAAAGAGAGAGAGAAAAAAAGGGGAGCGGTAATTTATATGCGCATATCATTTGACCTTGAGCCGTTCAGCAGGAATAACCCGACTAACACCCAAAGACCAGGACCTTTCGCCTACTCGGTGAGTCGTAAAGACCACCAACTGTCGCCTCAGTCTAATTAAACACTCCGCATTCACATAAGAGAAATAAATTTGGGTCACATCATTATATAAATATAAGTGGGTCGACGACGGCACTTTTCTCTTCCATCTCACTCCTTACTCTATGCCTCTTTCTATCGCTCTCTCTCTCTCTCTGTCTCTCTCCTTCTCTCGTTGTCTTTGGTTCTGTCTGTCTGGGAAAATGTTTTTAATTTTATGATTTACATAAAATCACCAAAAAGTTAATTTATTTTCAAGCCTTTTTGGCTTATATGTTTATGTTTGGTCTGACTTTATGTCTCTATGTTAACCCTTCCACTGCTGCCTGCCTGCCTGCCTTTATCAAAGCCCAAAAAAAGATAACATGACATCTTTAAAGCGACAACCTCAATTAAGATATTAAACTGGGCGTTCAAATAATGAGAGAGGCTGACAACTTTTCATTTGCAAGAGATGGAAGCGTGTTAACGATAGCTCACGAGAAATCAAAGAACGAGCTTTACAAAAATACAAAACCCAAAAGTCTGTCGTGATGTGAAATTGCAGCCATTTTAAGAGAGAAGAACAACAGAAAGGTGGTGACCCCGATGGCTAAAAAAACAATCAAAAAGCAGTTCACATAAAGATGTGACAAAATGCCAGGATTTTCCGTCTTAAACGCTAAGAGCGTAAACATCGAATTGAAGTAAGTTTCGTCATAATTCGTCTGCATGTTAGTTTTGCAATTTGATTAGCTTTCAACTTTCATCTGCATCAATCTGCATCAATTGAATCACAAGAAATAAGAAAACAAAAAAATTGCTTTTGAAACAAAATTTTTGTTGTTCAAATTTCACACGAATTTCATTAATATATTTTTTGTTTTTGGTTGTTTTGAAAAAGTTTTCATAGCAGAGCACACCTGTGAGCTAGTCTGGAGTCTATAACACTTAAAAGTTGTCATCAAATGGCGCATCTCTAGTTTGCTGCTGCTCCAACATGGCGTGCAAATATTGTAGCATACTTTTTTGGGGTGCGCGCTTGGGGTCTAATTTCATTTTCTACCTATTATATGTGCGTGTCAACTTTTGAAGCCAAGCGATTTAAGCTCACATGCACACACACACACCAGCACACACACACCAGCACACACACACCCACACACACGCACACATCTATGAAAATCTCTACAAAGCGTTGAAGCTCAAAGCGGTTTCACTTGCTCTCCTCTAACTTCCCCATTCTTCTTCCCTCATTCACACAGTCCGACATATGTATGGACAAGCATTTTGTCTGACTGTTCTATTTGTTTGTTAGCACCGCCTGTCTGTGTGTGTGTGAGGGTGGGCTAGCTGGTGTACGTGAATTTGTGTGTGTGTGTGTGTGTGTGGGTGTGCTTGTGTGTGTTTGTGTACGAGAGTATGAGGTTGTGCAAATTTTATATAATTACACTTTGCGCATTTTCACAATGAAGTAACAATGTTTTAATTAAACCATTGGAAAGCCAAATAACTCTTGTTTGTTGTGGAATTGCCCGGGCGAACTCTGTAGCAAAACATAGACACATAGTCAGAGCAAAGCACTGCCCCACCGACCCACCGCCCCTCTCATTCCACTGATAGAGAGGCGGTGTTAAAAGCATGTGAAAACATGAGGTTACAAAAGGAGTATAAAATATCGAAATTGTTGAAGGAGAAAAGTATTTCAATTCATGTGTGAGTTAGATTTACAAGTACTTGTAATGAGAGTTGTATTAGATTAACAATATCTAAACGAAAATAAAATAAAGCTATAGATCTATGTATATAAATTCGTTTGTTTATTCGTTTGGAAAAGCTTATATAGAAAATCAGAGAACCGAAACAAATTTAGATCAATATAATCATAACTCCCAGTTTTTAACTTCAGTCATTCTCCTGTCGATTTTGAAAATTAGTTCATCATAGGTCGGTCATTTGTTACCCCATAAAATGCTAATCTTTTGCAGATTTGTCCAATCTCTTGCCGAAACAAAATAGTTTTATTTTAGAATTACTAGCTTAGTTAATTAAATTTAAAGAGCAAAAGGGACACAATTGAAAAATGTTTGATTTAAGGTCTTAGAAAAAGTGATTTCCTTTTATATTTTCTTTACATATTGGGTTAATTATCGCAAACATCTGATAATTTTTGTATGTAAATTGCTATCAAATAATTGTTTTTTATTTGGTAATTTTACTGTAGACAGTAAACCAGATCAATGAAATACGAAACTCTTTATGGATTAACAGGATAAAAGGCTGACTCACTCTTCCCTTCACTGCCTCAAAGTGGCAAAAGTGAAAAAGGGACAAGAACGAAAACGAAAAACGAAAAAAAAAAAAATGTAAATTGTTACATAAGTGGACAGATTCTCGAGCTTGCAAATCCTCGACCAAAGATAATGTCAAAACAGATATGCCAGTCTGTGACAAATCTCCTGCTCAAGGCCCCAGCTGGCACTGGGTTCTATGCTTGTATCATTGTGTATATGCAAGCCTCATCCCTGGTTACGCCCCTCGCCTTCGGGCTAAGCCTTGGCTTAGATATGTTAGATGTGTTCAACAGCTGCGATATTTCTCTCTCATTTTTTTTTTTTTTATTTTTTGCATGACAACTTTCAATTTCCATGACCACCGCCTCCCTCATACAGAAATTTTGTTTTTTTCAATTTTCCCCAAGCACATGCCAAAAGTCCACGCCCACAAGCTTAAGGGGGGCGCACACGCACACGCTTACGCACGCCGAGAGAGAGAGAGAGAGAGACACACACTCCGACAATATTCTAATCCAATCGAAGCATTTATCAGCGTAACCGATCAGAAAAGTCGCAAAGTTATGCATCAAAGTCAAGAGATGAGCTAAGTGAGATAGTCGCCCACTCGCCCAGACGCCCCGTTGCCCTCTTTTCCCTCTTTCGATTTCTGCAATGAGCGTGTCGAACTCTTTCGAATGAATTTTGATGAAATTTTTTTTTTTTTTTATTTTATGTAAATGCTATGCACTAAATCAAAACAAGGCAAAATCACACGCTCACACATGCCAACAATTTGGTTGATGTTGTTGGTGCCGCTGCATTGGGTAAAGTTGACAAAAGGCAACAACTAACAACCCTACACACACACACACACAGACACATACACACAAACACGCGCGCAAGCGGGCAAAAAAAAAAAAAAGGAAGAGGAATACCTATCATAAAAATATCTCTAACAATTTTTGCAGTAATGGCCAAACATAAAAAATAACCAATGAATCGGTTGCCATTTCATATTGACTGACATATCGACCCAAAAGATACCCAATATGAAGGCAACTAAAACAGGGAATCCTTGATGGCACTTTGCCGAGACTAGAGCACTTTCAACAGATAGAAATGTAAAGGATCTTTTAAGGTTTCAGCGATCTTTTTAAGTGTGTAAAAATATGCAATATCTATGCGGTTTAGCCAATTGAAATTAATTTTTTTTTAAGATTTCCAGATGTTCTTTAACATCAAAGAAACTCCAAGAAACTGCCAAAAGCATTTTGAAATGAAATTTCACAACAGTTCTTTGCCAACGAATGAGATTGTTTAATTGTTCCATTAATGTCATTGGATTTCAACATCAAAGAAACGCCAAAGTAGTTTCAAAAGCATTTGAAAATGAAATTTCACAACAGTTTATAGTAGCAAAACAAACGAGATTGTTGAAATGTTATCGATTTAAACAAAAAAAGTTTCAAATGCGGTTTTTTAAGTGAAATTTCACAACAATTCCTTGTCTATCTAACTATCAAATATGAATGTATCTAAAGACTTTGCCTCTTCTGCCGCCTTTCCCAAAGAGATCTGATATGTATTTTAATATTATAGTGACTCTTAAACTAAATATTAACGTTTGCTTTAGCAATTTAATGACCAAATATCGAAGTAAGAGCCAACTGATGCCTTCTATATGAATATATGTGTGTATATACCCTTCGGCATACCTCATAAAACGGGGGGTACAATAATTTTTCACTTGCGTAACCAATCGATTCGCATATTCTACCCCTCTCCCTATTACATACATACGTATGTACATACATATATGGTAGTATCTCTTCTTGAATTGGTACGGAGAGTGCAGAGTGTCAAAGATGAGGCCACACTGATAAAATCCAATCACTATGAAATTTACGCTCCTTTACAGGAAATGAAGCGGAAGAAATGTGCAAAATGTATTGACTGAGTGACGATTCCCCCTCTAAACAAAATGGGGGAGAACCAGAGAAACATTTACTCTGTCTCTCTTTCTCTCTCTCTCTCTGTGTGGGTGTGTTTGTGTTTGTGTGGGACAACTCCAAGTTATTGGCAATTGCAATTCATAAAACAAATTGATATTGCCCTGCTATTACACACGTCAAATGCCAAACACGCCTTTGCCGTTCTGAACCGCAGAAGTTAAATTAAATTAAATATTTACTCACATTTGCGTGCGATTTTTTATATGCCCTCCCTCACCCTCGCCCTCTTCATCTTCCTTCTCCTACCTTTTTCTACTTCTTTTTGCCATTTTTCTACCCACTATGTGACATGTTTTGCTTTGATTAGCTTTTCTCTATACACACACACACACACACTTTATATGAGAGTAATTTGTGTCACAAGGCAAAGTCAACGCCTACCAAAAAAAAAAAAAAGAAACCGATAAAGGAAAGGCGACCCAACTGAAGGATGAAAAACCGGTTGAGAAATAAAGCACAGAACACCAATTTCCCTTATAGCCCTAATTATATGCAACAGGCAATTGGGTACGGGCCCTGGCTCTGGCTCTGGCACTGGGCACTGGGCACTGGTCACTGGGCCCTGGCCAGCAGCAGCAGCAGCAGCAGTTATAAAATAATTTCATTCGAAATTAATAAATTGATGCCCTGGACAGGAAATAAAAGGCCTTGCCTATGGCTTGCTAACCTGAGGGCTGAGTTCCAACCGAGTTGACAGTTGTCCTTCAATAAATGCATGTGAGAAATGTGTTCAATTTAATAGGCAGAGGCGTGGCTACAAAAATCAAATGTTTTATTTCTCTATTAAATTGATAAGCCAATCCCAAATGAATTCCAAATCCATCTATAGATGGGTGAAATTTAGATTAAGGGTTCCCCTAAGCATTCAAACCAAAACACAAAGTGTACATTATTCATGTATATAAGAAGCTATAAGGTAGGATATGAAACAATATTTACTATGTTAGTTAACATTCTCTTGACATTGTTTAGTGTGAATTAAATTTTAGCTTAATAAATGGAAAGCTTTTCCAAATGTTTGAATTATTTCTTTAAGCCATTTAAGGCGGGCTCAGCAAATTATATACTTTTTTTTGTGGGGTTTTCCTATTTTCGTCCATTTTCCCACATTTAAGCTGCTGGAAAAATAACTTACCTTTTTCTTGATCCATGACCAGTGCGTGTCATCATCTTCTAATGGTGAATTCGTAATCGTGCAACGAATTAATTACAATCCGGAATTGTAACGGTTAAAGTGAGTCAGTCACAATTCAAATGCAATTCATTGACAATCGATTAGTCAAACACTTTCCGCCTCTATTGCCATCATTAATTATTGTCCTACCCAAATTCAAAAAAAAAAAAAAAAAAAAAGAGAAGGAAAATCAACCCCTTAATGATCATGAAGAAAGTTAAAAACCAACGCCACTGAACACGAACCCTGAACCCCGCTCTACCCCTCTTGAATATTGTCGCAAACGCAATCGCAATCGCAATTTTTGGTGCCCCTTCTCGAGACACAACACTCAGACTCTAATAACATACCGTGGGCCCAACCCCTAATTTACCCTAATTTCTTAACCAATTTCGACCATTACGAGTAAGAACGTCACACAAGCGTGTGTGTGTGTGTGGGTCTGCCCTGTGTGTGTGTTTGTGTGCGCAATAAAAATTAAAATCCATGCCCCGACATAACTCGTTCTTCTCCACTCCGTTTTGAGCGCAAAAAAAAGGAGGAAAAAAAAAAAAGGAGCTACATAGAAGGAAGACAAACTGAAAGTGCAGTGACTGGGACAACTTTGGCTGGCCAGTTGGCCGGCCGGCTGGCTGGTTGAATGGCTAAATGTCTGTCTGGTTGGCCACACAAACACGCAACTACTGTCAATTATTTGGACTGTCATTGACGCACTGACTGACTGACAAACTGACACAGGAGTCGAGTATCAGGCGGGTACCAGACGGTTAGGTAGTTATGGCCAATTCTCTTGACATTTCGCATGTGTCTCTACCTCTACCGTTGTGTGTGTGTGCGCGCATCGCGTGTGTGTGTGTGTGTGTGTGTGTGTACGTCTATCTAGCTGTCTGTCTGATTGTCCAGTTTGCTTCCTTTCGCTTGACTGGCCATCAAGTCGCACTAACCGCCGCCGCTGCTGCTGCCGTATGTATGCACGACGACGAACGAGCATTGTCCTTCCGTTTGTCCTCCATTTGTTCTCTCCTGCTATACTGGTATTCTCCATATTGACGCAACTGCGACAAATTTAAATGCGGTTTTCGAGTATGATGAGGTGCACGAACATTTTGCGGCCTTGTCATATTGAGACTTTCAATACCCTAGAAGCACAGACGGACACCTCGGACGCGGACACGGAGAGTTTGACTTTGACTTGGAGTCTCTGCAGAAAAAAAGAGTTCACTATATAATGGGCATCAATCAGGTCGATTTAAAGATTCAAATATTCAAATAGTATTTCTAGTCCTTTTGTTTTTTTTTTTTTTTTTTTTTTTTGCCTGCGATGTCGTTATCCTGGGGCTGGCCGCACGCTGCTGCAATCATCATTAAAACTTATTCAATGGAGGACAACGACAACGACGAGGACGAGAACGCGAACGAGAACGACGACGACAAGCAGGACGATGAAGTCTGCGACTACTTCATGCTTTGGTATGCCATGGTAATTTCTCCTTTGCTGCTTGCTTTGCTTTTGTGCACATAATTATTTTAATAAATTAAATTAAATTTGTACACGTCAAACATGTGTCGCAAACAATGCGCCTTGAAATTGCTCCAGCGAGTCAGTCAGTCTGACTCGGAAAGTGTCTGTCGCGACGTTTGTCAAGTCAATAAAAAATTGAGCCGACCCACCAACCCACCAACCGACCGACCAACCGACCACACCACAACTTTTCCACCCTGAGCAGAGCGACAACAAAAGTGACCCAAATATTTTGCAAGGACAATGCACTTGCACACAATGAATATACAGACACACACACACACACATACACATGGACACGAAAAGGATACGAGAACAGAAGCAGGACATACAACAGACCACAAGACCAGCCAGCAAACCAACCAACCAGCCATCCAGTCAGCCATCCAGCCAGCGGCTCTGGTCCGCGATTGAGAAGGCGTTGCATTTGCGGGCGGCACGGGGGCGGGGCAGTGCGGGATGAGGTGCAACCAAGTAAATAAACAAAAGTAATTGCATAAATGTATATAAATTAATGGAAATGCATCACAAGCAGCAACTTTTCACTTGCCATCACAAATTTAAAGTTTAAAAGAAAAGAAAACTTTTATTATCAAATGCTCTAAAATATGAAAATGACATTATATTATAATATATGAAAATCTTAATTAACTTCTCAAACATTTCAACCAATATCAGTTGAAAATGTCAGGTGTAAATTAATATATGATGAAAGGTGGAGGAAGTCTGTCTAGAAAACAGAGAGAGATAGATAGAGAGAGAGAGAGAGAGAGGGAAAAAGGGCGTGATAACTGCCTTTTGGCTTTTGGCGCATTTTTAGGTCTTCTATAAAAGAGTTAATCGCTTTATAAAAACATCATTTCTATGATTTCCAAACAAGAAGAATTTATTTAAATAATGCAAAAACAAGCAAAAAGCTAAATTCAACAGAAAGTGTATAATTAAATGGAGTTGGGGTACAGGTGATTCCTCTTCCTCTCTAACCTAACTGACTTTTTTTTGTTGTTGTCTTTTAGTTATTTATATTTGAACTCCATTTAAGTAGTCAGTGGTCTTTCTTTGTTTGTGTATTTCGACCAATGAACATTCCGCAACCAGTTTTCATATGGATGACTCAGCTGATCTGCAGAAAACTGCTCGCTGATTGGTAGCCGGCGGCGATCTAAAAACATACAAGTCACAGGTAGATAGAGAAAGAGAGAGAGCGAGAGAGGGAGAGCGAGAGAAAGAGCGAAATTGAGCGACCCATCAACTGAACTTCCAAGCAGCAGTTAAATATATTTTTACTTGCCCTATGAGAATGCAAAGGAAACCTTATAGGGGCGTAGGCTTGATACATATGTGTGACCTTGTGTAAGAACTTCATAAGAAATGAATTATTATTGCCCTCATACACATCAGAAGGTTGATCTGTTGATGAGGGGAGAGTTTAAGAGAAAGGTAATTGAACTTGAAGTTAGGGGTCATTTGTGTGTGTGTCGCAGTGATCAGTCAATTACTTGCATATCAAAATGCCATCAGAAGCAACGTTTGATTTTGCAGTGCACAAATACAATTGTATTTAGTTAAAATGCGGGACAAGATTTTGTTAATTTTCATTTGCAAGGCCTATTTATATACATAGCTCTTAATATCCCATGATTGATTGACAAGCCGATTTACATAAAATATGTCCGTCTACCCATTTAAGCATTTCGTATTGTTGTGTGAACCTCAATTGAAGTCAAACCCATCAACTATCATCGGTTTTATATACACTTAGCAAAGTGAAAGACTATTCATATTGACAGGAAGTTAACAGAAAAAATTTATGTTTAATTTTTTTTTTATTTTTAGTTATTTGTAATACGTCTCTTAATAGATTTTCGCTAGTTTTGTCATCACCTAGCCAAGTTCACCTGACCAGTTGACTTTTTTGTGTTCTAAGAATAATCAAAGAATTTTGATCAAAATATTTGTGTCTTAAGTTTTGATAAATCTTTGAACAAAAAGTTTGTAAAAACTATTAAAATGTTTCTAAACTATGTTTCCAAGTTATAGTCCACAAAATCAATTTAATGTAAGATATATATTTCATTAAAATATTTATGCTTTTAATAAGAGTATAAACAATTTTTGACAAAAATAGGTTAATTTTTTGGGTTTTTTTTTGTATTTTTTTGTATTTTTTTGAAAGCTAATTAAAAATGGACATAAAATGTAAAACAAACAGTGGACGGATGAAAACTAATGACTGCAAAATCAATAAATAAATGAATAAAAATATAATTAATAATTTAAATGCTTATATGTACATATATGGTAAATATTAAAGACAACTCTGCGTATGCATGCAAATGGCAGCCAAATATGATGTGAAGACCATCCAAACAAACAAACAAATAAATAATGAATATGGTTTAAACACACACACACACACACAGAGACACACATACACTGACATGCATACAAATTTAGTTAATATAAAAACCAATTAACCAACAAATAAAAACAAAAAATGCCAGAAAAAGGAAGAATAGCCCATTTAAAAAAAAAAATAAGGAACAGAAGACGCCAGACGGAGCTCCGATTGTCCATCCGAGCGAGCTGTGCCGACCAAATTACGCGTCGGAGGGACAAAACGACAAGCAACCGACTGCCCGACCGACCGCCCGACCGGCCGACCGACCATCATGAATGAATGAATGTCATGAAGTCAACTAGGACAAAGCGTATAACACTCATTTATTAATGTACAATTTGAGCAACAACAACGACAAGACCAGAGCCAAAGAGGCAAAAGCCACACAGAGATAGAGAGTGTGAGAGAGAGAGAGAGAGCAAGATGATAGTTGTCGATGGGGTAAAGGAGTGAACGTTACGGGAGGGCAGGAGGTGGTTGTACTGTAATAAATTCTTGTGCATTACAAGAATTTCTTCTCTCTCTCTCTTGCTCTCTCTCTCTCTCTCAATCTATATAGTTAACCATACTAAGCTCTCTTGTTTTGAGACTCTGTTTCTCTCTCCATCTCTTGGCTAATGCTCTCGCGCTCTCTTTCTCTCAGTAATAATGACATTGAAATTGTTGGTGTTGTTGCTTGTCAGAATTGGGGCCAAATGCTGACTGTCTGGCCTAAGGGTTAACAGTTTTAGATAGCCAAATGTTAACATCACTTGAGATGCTGCAACAGAATGCAGCAAGTGAGAAAGAGAGAAGGGAGAGAATATCGGTGTGCGTGTGTGTGTGTGTATGTGTGTGTGTGTGTTTGAGTCAGAGAGAGAGAAACCGGTTCGATTGTATTATTCTCTCAACTGGTTTTTAACAGAAGCCGGCTCTGTTCGTACTCTGTTGTTGTTCAATCGTTCAATTGAAACTGGTTTTCCCATCAACAATTGAAAGCAAAAAATAATGGTTGAATGCGCTTTGTAATCTGTTGCTGCCTGCCATCAAGAATTTTCTTAACAATTTTTGTCTTCTCTCCTTTTGTTGGTTGTTGGTTGCTGGCTAAGGTGATTTGGTAGGACAGGTGGATGAATGGGCTTGGCTCAGCTCTGGCCATTTAAGGCCTGAAAGTAAGAGTTGGAAATTGAAGCTGGGTCGGCTTGAAGTCTTTATAAGGTTTTTCGAGTTTGACCAGAGGGGAAAGTGATACTTTACGTTTTATCCACGGGTGGTCCATCATTTTTCTAGCTAATTCTGCAGAGAAGAATTTAATCTTATTTTCAATTTAACTTTAATTTACAATTACAAAAGTAGAAATGGTTATGTCATTTATGAGATACTCTACTGTTCTACTCAAAAAAAAAAAACAAAAAAACCTTCATTTGAATTTATTTCAAAATCTAAAAAATGTTTTTCTTTTTTAAATTTGAACGTCTTAATATTCGAAACTATTTAAGCCACGTTAGTTGGCCTTTTGTATGCAAGATCCTAACCACAGGGAGCATTCCTAGACACAACTCACGCACATTTATCAAGAGAAACAAGTGTTCAGTGTGTATTGTGTGGCGCTAACATACATACCTGAAGGCTCGTCAAAAGTACCCAAATGCATAGTCCTGTGTCGGCCGACCTAACCTATTGTAACCTGATCCCTGCGTAGTCCCAGACAACATTCTTACGGACATACATATATATATATATATATATTCGCTTTGTTTATCTGTTAACCTAGGCCAACACAACACGCCGAGAATATAACAGAGCTCTGTTACGAGAGCCACCCAAGTGCCATCAAATTGAACCGAACCATCAATTTAAATGTTAATGGCTCGTTTGGCTGCCATGTAAAATGGCAGCTGCTGCTGCTGCTGTTAATGGCAAACAAATGGCTCGTTTCACGTTCAACTCTGCTATGAATTTGAAATGTTAATGAGTCGTTGAATGCATGTGTGGAAGACTTTTAACAGTCTGCTAAAAGGCTGAAGACGGCGCGTGCACTTTATAGCCTGTTCTCATTCACATTCTCATGGAGATGGAGATGGAAATGAGAAGCAGCATACTTGGAGGTTACTCTAGGATCGATGCTAGCTCACCCAATGTTGGGAGCTTCGGGGGAGGGTGATTGGGGGGTTCTTTTTGCCTCGTGTGAGTGATAATGCAGGCGTGGGGTAGGTAACTTTTAATGATAAGTGTCGAGTCGGTAATATTCTTGTAAGAACAAGGAAAATAAACTTACACTTGCACTATAAAATCGATGATAGTGCTTAACCCAGTTAACAAGCTTCTGTCTTGAAAAGTATTAAAGTGCTAAGACAAAGTTTCTTACTTACACCAGCTAAAAACTTAGCATTCCCTATGATATGGTGAGAAATATTGAAACTTATGTAAAAGCCATTTAAGCATGTTTCTGTCTAAAGGATCTCCCATTCTTTAAAAGATTAATTAGATCTGTTTGTCGAACAGTGTTTTTTATTTTCTCAATTTCAATGCGGTTTATAATTGCATTCCCACTTCACCCCCCTCTACTAACATTTTAACTTCAACTTTACAACTATTTGTCCATATTGTGAATATGTACATTATACGTGTATTAAATTATTTCCCTCATTATCATGCCAGTTTTCTGTTTGATAATGATTTAATTAACCATTTCTCATTTCCTGAATGATTTCTCATATTTTTATTTTAATTTTCTGTTTTTTTTTTTTGCTATGCCATCAGAATGTTAAATTACATTTCAACAAAAAAATCAAAAAAAAAAAGAGAAAAGCTTAAGCTTGCATAGTAATTAAATACCTGTAACCGCCTCCCCTTCTTATGCCCATTTTTGGGGAATTTCCTGTTTAAACAATTGTGTCTAATTTTTGTATACACTTGCCATGGCAAAAGTATATGCACTTTAAACAAATATTAGCCAAACGAAGAGAAAGTCGTATGTTATAGAGATATACATACTTAGGATCTTGATCAGCTTAGAAAAAGCTTATGTAAGTATTTTCATAACTGAGAATGTAAATAAATAGTTTTTTCGAATTAAATTATGGTTTCTTGTTTGCTTTTTAGTCCATTATTAAAATTATTATGTATTTTGTCTGCTATCTATGTATGATGAGGTTAAAATGACATTGGTTTTATATGATATTTATCTTGTGTCATTTTTAAGGGCATCGCAAGACGTAAAAATTCAATTGACAATTTCTTAGAAATTATAAGTTTAGGTCGTTAGGTCTGATCAATGATGTAGAGTATACGATATTCGAAGCGAGTGTAAAAAACACGACCCTTTGACTTTTTCTATTTCTATTGGTTTTTTTTATTGTTTTGCTTTTTGTCCCGTTCAAATGTTAATTTGCATTATTTCGGCCCACAAAAATACTCGTTGTTTACATTGTCATAATTAGCCTACGTGCATGGCATTTGCCGTGTAGCTTTATCCCGTCACCACACCTCCTCCATGGCGCCCCGCACACCACCCCGCGCCCCAATTGTTTGGAATTACCCGGCCAATTGCCTGTAGCCTCTGCCATTTAACCATAACATTTGAGCGGTGTTTTGTTTGTGATGCACCTGCTATAAAGGGGGAATACCATGTTAATTCCAATTGAGGGCTCTGTTAGACTCTCTCTCGCTCTGTTAATGTTAACATAAATGCTCTCTTGAATTATTGCGCATGCGGAGGCCACTGTTACACTGCAGTGTAACTGATGTAAACAAACCCAAAATACGAAAGAAACATATCCAAAGAGAGAGAGAGGGAGAGAAAGAGAGCCGAATAGCAGCGCTCTCGCACTCTCACACTGTTGTTTCGACTCTCTGTTTGGGTATTACCGAGGTGACCTAACCAGGTGGCCTGCTGCTGCTGCTATGCCACTGCCGTTGCCGTTGCTGCTGCTGCTGCTGCTTCAAAGCATTGAGGTCCGAGACTCAGTTTTTTTGTCTCAGTTACTTCTGAAGTTTCCTATCGTGCAGTACACGCAGCGGTTGAATTTTTTCCCAACGCTCAAATAGAAGCAAAATTAAACAGAACGCTACGACTATACGACAACGACGAAACGAGTCGAAAACGAGAAACGTGAAATCAAAAACAAATTCGAAAACTAAGTTTACCAAAAAATTGCAAACATTTTAAGAAGAGAGAAAAAAAAAAACAGAAAAGAAAAAAAATAAATAACAATTGAAATACACTAAATAAAACTTAAAGTGTTAAAACGGTGTTTTAAATTCAAAGTGCTAAAAAAAAAAAAAACAAACAAACAAAAACATTCACAATTAAATCCCAAAACGCGGTTTCATACAACAAACGACGAGGCATTCATATGCAAATCCGGGGCTACCTAAAGCCATTGTAATAGACACACAGAACACCGGTCTAAACAACAGCGGGTGCTTCAAAATAATTTCACAAAATTAAATCAAAACACACCGGAGCACCAGTCTCGTTCCACAAAAACCAAAAACCAAAAAAAAATTAAATAAAATAAAAGTAGAATAAATAAAAAAGAGTGAACGAGGGAAAGAGAGGGAGGGAAAGAGATCGCCGGAATATCCTCTTCCTGACAGTACCAAAAATTGTCGGACATTAAAGCTACGCTTGGCTTCACGCTTACACCGTTACGCCCAGGACCCATAGCACCCACAGAAAGGACGTTAGACGCGCCAGCTTGTGCTTCTCTGTGTATTACTTCAATTCGTTCATCTACCTTCGCCTACTACCAACAACTACTGCATATATTTCTTCTGTTTCTGTTTCATCTTTCTCTTGTTTTTTTTTTTTTTTTGTTGTTTTTATTGTGTTTCGCTCTCTGTGTGCTTGTACGTGTATTTGTGTTATGACAAGCAAGTTGACAATAGGCAAATAGGCAAATAATATGCCGCCCACGTAATGTGTGCCGAAATTTAAATTTTGCATTCATCTAACAACAACAACAACAACAACCTACATACTTCTTCGACTCCTACACCACCCCACGTTACCACGTTACCACGTTACCACCTTACACGACACACCACCAAATCTGTACTTAGAACCGCTCTCTGGTCCTTCTTGCGGTGCGGTGGACACCTCCCACAACACATTGGCGGCGGCCGTTTCTCTATGCAAATACAATACAATACAATTGCAGAGTGCTGCTGGTAGACCACCTCTGTGTGTGTGTGTGTGTCTGTGTGTGCGAGTGTGCGGGCGGTGTGTGTATGTAGTTTTCAATTACCATATATAAAACATAAACCAAAGGATTAGACGTTCCGTACAAAAATTGTTTTGGGATTACAGCCGGAAAGTTTTCCGAGCTACTACAACAACAACTACCAAGTGCAGCACTACAACCAACAACGACTTCGCCTAAAACCAACAAACAACAACAACAACCAACGCAGCGCGTTTGTGCGTTTGTATGCTTTTAATACAGGTGAGTTTCTGTAAATGATGTATTACCTTCAAGGGGGGAATTTTAAGTCACAGTCAACCAGAACAAGAAGAAGATGAGAGTTTTGGGAGACTGTGAAAAAGACACAAAGAGAGAGCGAGAGAGAGCGAGAGAGAAAGAGAGAGAGGGGTGGGGGGAGATGGAGAGGGGAGAGAGAAGTGCACTGCACTGTGCGATTTATCCATCCTGTGGCGGCATTTGCGGTTTGTTTGTGTGTGCGGCATGTTAAGTGCAATCCATTATACAGATATGCATGTGTCTTGCACATGCACCTTTTACACACACACACACACACACACAGACCGAAACACCCTTTCCCCCTCCATACATATGGTTTCTTTATTGTCTTGTATCTGTATGTGTTTTTCGGTTACCGCAAAATTTTCTGGCATGCAAAAACGAAAGAAAGAAATGATTCACTCTTCCTCTCTCTCTCACTATCTTTCTTAATGCATCCATCAACTTCAATGGCATGCCATTCAATCAGTTTCCAAAAGAAGGCAAAAATATTTTGCTTTTCAAATTGTTTAACTTCAAATTAAATATATAACTTGCTAGCAACAACAAAATAAAAAGAAAACAAAGAAAAGAAAATATGTTCCAAAAGTTTATAAAACCCAAAACAGAACAGAAAAAATGAGGCAAAAAAAAAAAAGACGACAACGGACGATGACAAAGTCAACGACAACGAACAAAAAACAAAAAAAAAAAACCGAGAAATTCTAATTGCTGCAATTTTGTTAACCTAGTTTAAGTTTGAGCTACTATGTAGTAGGCGGGCAATGTGAAGCAAAGGAAGCCACAAGTTTTCTCTCTCTCTGGGACAATAGACAAGTGCAACTATATGATAGCTTAATTGGAATTTTTCGGAACATCAAAACGGAAACGGGAGTAATTAAAAGTTTAGACCAATTGTTTATAACAAAAAAAATATATGAACAGGGGCCGAAACAAAAAATAAAAAAAAAAAACACAATACACAAACACACAACACAAAGTTAAGAGGGACAGTAAAGAGTACTGCAAAAAAGAAATATTATGCTATATTTCTTAAGGTGATCCCTTTGTGCTAATCTTTAGAATATTGTCGCAAGCTTTCTCCAAGAATATTCTTCATAACTTACAATTAAAGGAAGCATATAGAGGGCAATCTCAGTCTTAGATATATTTTTATATATACATTAGTGGGCAGTCAGTTACCATTTTAAACTCTCGCAGTCATTTAAGTTGACATCTTCTGCAAGTTAATAATATTAATGTCTCGCTCTATTATTACGAAAAGACTGAAATGTGCAATACAAAATATTCTTAAGTTAAACTAGTCTTGACCTATGAAACATATTTCTGTCCAGACGTCGGTAGCGTGATTTTTTGCTTTGTATAGAAGTTTTGTTGATCATACAATCTGTCAATCAAATCAATCCAGCTTATCTTGAAATCGCCAAAAAAAAAAATGTAACCCACGGCAGTTTCTTTACACCCACACTCAGAATGGATGTTGTTGTTAACATAACGATTTAGCCAAGATAGATGCTGAAAAAAAAAAATATATATTGTTAAAGATAAAACACACTCTTAAACTTTTTAATGACAATTTCGATCAAAAGTGAATCTTTTTTAAAGTTTGTTTAAATAATTGTGTAGCACTTCAGTTTGTTAAATAAAGATTGCTAACTAGAGCTATCCAAGTAGGATTGAGGCAAATGCTGACTTATGGAAAGGACTTCAATTCTTCTAAGCGTTGGTCTTTTTCTTGATTAAACGCATCTATTTATACATATATATACCAGCCAACATAACGATATATATATAGAAAACGTTAATTTCTATGTGTGATTCATAATCCTTTTAGGTGTGCGTGTGTGTATGTGTGAATGCGCCATATGCATTCATTGATATATCCAATATATTCAATATATTCAACCCCCACACATTTGATTTCTGAGCTGCTTATAATATTTTTGTTTTTCTCTCAATTGTAATAATATGACAATTGATTGATTTGGGTTTGCCTTGCCTGCCTTGCTGCTGCCTAATAAAGATCAATAGAAATCATTTAAAATTGTTACTGTTGCTCTTGTTGTTGTTCGCATTGTGTTTTCCCTTTTCATTTTCTCTCTTTTCCGTTTGCGTTTGCGTTTTCGTTTTTGCTGTCTTTTGTTTAATTACTCTTACGTATTAACATTTGGTTTTGCTCTCGTCTCGTTCGTTTTTTGTTTTTTTCTTTTTGAGTTCTTTTGTTCAGCTTCATGGACAAATATTGAAATATTGTGTACCCCTCGCACTTGTCATAAATATTTTAGCACACACCAATGTGCGCAGGGTGGTGAGAGGGGGGTGCTTGTTCCTCCGACCCCATGCCCAGAGAGTGGAAGTGAGCAAAATAATCAAAAATAACAACCAAACATATACACACACACACACACACACACACACACACATAAAAAGTGATCCATAAAAAGAGAGAGAGAAAGGTGGCCGACTTCTCTTTTACTCAGCATCAGCTTGATTTTAGGATTTCAAAAGATCTCAAAGTAATACATTGGCAAACTGATCAATTTTGAAGGCCGAGCTAGTCCATAGCCCAAGTAGATATAGCCGTTGACTCCATTTTTACAGGGTACATAGAAATACAGACTAAATCGAAATGAATCGATGAAATGCCGTAGCCCCTATGACAGCAGAAAAAAAAAATCATTTGTCCATTGACAAAATAAAAGTACAACGCATTTTCCAAAATATTTACACAAAAAACCGAGGCAAGTGTAGACGAGGCAAAAAACAAAGCAAAACCAAAAAAAAAAAAAAAAAAAGAGAAACGCTGAGAGATGAGGAGAGGAGAATCCCACGTATAAAATATGAAGCAAGCAGCCATTTTTATTTTTCGGCTACAATTTTTGTCGCCATCGTCTCTCTGTGTATCTGTGTGTATGGTTGTGTGTGTGTATGTGTCCTTTGTATCTGTGTGAGTTGCAGTAAATAAATATACGCGCGTATCTCTGATGGGGATTTATGGCCAGGACCACGGCGCGTTTGGGCCATAGTTTTGTATCTCTTTTTTGCCTGGGCCTGGGCCCTGGCCTAGGACTTAAATAAATGATAGATTGAAATTTATATAGCCCATAGCTGTTGAAGCTCCTACTCCTCCACTCCCATCGCTTGCCTAACCCAACTCAGCCCCCACCAACCGCCCCCCTCTCGTTCCATAGTTAAACCATCCAACTTTATTCATCTCTCATGCCGCCGCCGTCGCCCCCAACCGTCGCCTCTCCTCATCCTTATTTTTAGGCAATTTTCGATGGCGAGCACCTAAAAATGTTCATTTGTTTTATTTTGTTGTGTTTGTTCTGTTGCAATTGTTGGCATATAAATTGACTAGGTAATAAAATTGTAGAAATATTTGAATATGCACATATAATATATATGAACCAAAACTCTCCCCCCTTTTCACCTCTCTCTCTCTATCTCTCTCTGTATATATATATATAAATAGTTAGTCACTAAAACGATTTAATGTGTCAACTAACTGGATTGAAATTTAAAGAGTTATTCAAATCTGTGTCGCAAAATTAACATATCAATCTATTAAATTGTTATTTTGCTACCAAATTAGATTGCTGAAAAGCTAACTCAGAATCAATTTAGAACTAGAACCCTACATACATATACATATCCCATGCAATTAATCTTAGAGAACGTTTAACCATAGTTGGCTCCCAAAGAGTGGCTGCAATTTTGCAGTTTACTGATCAGATTACAAATCATCCGAATTTCGTATACCAGCCAGGAGAACTATGAACAATAGCCACACTTAGAGTTTAAGTGCCTGAAACGGTATTGGTTACCTACCTGTTTTGGGAAAGGACTAGACCAGACTAGACTGGTCCGGACCGGAACGAGTAATAGGTAATTTTATATCCTGGTCGAGACGATTTGTCTGTGGATTGCTGCACATAATTGACGGGGGCCTTGGGCAAATGGCGTCGGAACGCTTAACGGTTATTCTAGCAAACTTTTGTAGCATTTTGTGGCATTGGCATAAACATTTGGCGCCCAACGTGAGCACAGAAATTGTATAAATCATTTCCATCGCAATTATTTATGATGAAATTTATTAAGTTTTATACAAATTCGTTTACGCATTTTCATTACATTGATTCAGCATTTTTGTTGATGCTGTTGTTTTTTTTATTTTTATTTTTATTACTACTCTCTCTCATTTTGGCAACATTTATTGCATACATAGTTTGCATATTTTTGCGAAAAATCACTTTAAATGCCGTTTAACATATTTCAATCACACCTGCAATCTCCATGCCTTTTCATTGACGTTTTTCCCCATTTTCACACATTCAACAAATTTATTGCAGCGAAAATATATAAACAGACATTTATGTACATACATATGTAAAGATCTGTATAGATATGTGTATATTGTTTTATTTGATATTTACACACATACACACACACACACACACACGATTTCTAACAATTTTTCATAATTAATTTTTTGCATTTCGCTTTGTGTGCTCTAATGCCAACGGCAGAGGCCACTGCAACTCCAGCCACTCGCCTCTTTTAACAACAACAAAAACCGAAAAAAAAAAAAAAAATGCAAATGCTATAACAAAAGATCAATAGAAAGCAACGCAATCAAAAAATATATTTAAAAAAAAAAAAAAAACCTTAAAACTAAAACAAAGAGAACAGTTTTGGACAATCAAAAAATTTTACTTTGATTCGAAGTTTTTGATACACTTTAGTTTGAGTATTGAAATCTGAATTGCCTTAAAAAAAGAAATTTGCACTTACCTTTATATTTCCATTAAAATATTCTCTCGCTCTTTTAAATCTCACATTTTTTGTTACAGTAAGTCCAAAGTCCAATTTGCATGCGACTCACTGCCAAAAAAGGGTATTGCAAATCTGTTTATTTTCTAATAATAAAATTTTGCCAACGGCCTCAAATACTGAAAATGCAATTTAGTGTATAAGAGGAGCAAAAAAAAAAAAAAAAAACGGGGAGGCAAAAACCAAAACTAAACTTAAATTTGTGTGCATGGGAATTGGCAATTTAATCATTTTTGTGTGTTTTTGTTTTTCCCCTCCCCCGTTGCAAATACAAAAGGTAAAATTAATATTTATTTTAATGAAAATGAAATCTCTAGAGCCGAAAATCAAAATGCAGTTAGAGACAAATGAAGGAAGACCAAGAGAAAGAGAGGAGAGACAACGTAGAGGAGGACCAGTAGTCACAATGTTAATATGTAATATCAGAGAGAGAGAGAGTGAGAGAGAAATAAAACTGAAAATGATTTTGTTGTTGGCCTCTGTTTTGTTGTCCATAAACTGTCTTAAATGTGCAAAAAGTTGGAGTGAAATCAAAAAAATAGAAAAAGAAGAAGAAGAAGCTAGCCAGAGAATTTTAAAAGCATGCCAACTGGGCTAAAGGAACTTCATTTGCAAATATGGCAAACAAGCAAAACTTGGCCCCAAAAAATGCAGGCAATACAAAGAGAAAAAGTGTTGGTAATAAATGGGTATATTAGTCACCCAAAATCAAGCCCAAGGTGCAAGCAAATTGAGTCACATTGCTTATACAATTGGCCCCAACTAAAACTAAAGGTGCTGCTCAGGTGTTAACTTCTCTTGGTCAAGGTAAATCGAGTTCACAGGAAGTCTGTTGTTGGGCCGTTTCAAATGCTAATAGAATAGTTTTAGCCATTTATTTTTAATTAATAGGGTATCAATAATGTCGTTTGTCAATTTTGTGCACTGTTTTTTTTTTTTTTTTTTGTTCAATGTTCAATGCTAACAATTTCCTTTTTGTGAAAATTTGCAATTCTTCTTCCTTTTTGGTTTTTTTGTTTTGTATTTTGTGTTGCCTATAAAATTGTCTTGCATAAAAGTCCCAATTGCTGGCTCCCTGCCTGCTAACTGTAAAATTAATTTCATATGGCAAATGGCTAAGAAAATGTATTAGAATTTTCTACAAAAACCAAAACGTAACCGCACACACACACACACACACACACGCACACAGGGATAAAGATAGAAATGCCAGTAAAATGCCAAAATGCTAAATAAAATAGCTCACATGCAGACACACACGCACATATTTCTATATATATACATATATATATAGATATAACTGTCTGTAAAGCCTCAATAAATAAATATGTGTGAGCTCAACAATCTCCTAGCCCTTCCCCACCCCGTCTCCTGCTGATGCTGCTGCTGCTGCTTTCTTAACCATTTTTGGAGTTATGTGTGAGTCTCGTTTAATTTTGGGTAAGCGCACTCAAATGTTAATTTCATTTCCCGTTTGCCTTTTGTCTGCAATTCTGTACACCTCTCAACCTCCTCACCTCTCAGTCTCTCGGTTTTTCTCTCTGGTTCAAAATAAAAAAAAAAAAAAAATTATATTCGTATTTAATTTCAATTTCAAAGGATTTTCCATGTATTTATTCAAGGACTTTATCTTAAGCATAAATTACGGGCCAACGAACGAACCAACCAACGAATGAACGAACGGGTGAGTGCGGGTTCCGCATTTCTCTCCGGGTGTGTGTGTGTGCTGTCTGTCTGCTGCCTCCTTTCACCTACTTTCTAGGAGTGGCGGCAGCTTCGTCGGCGCTTCTAGAGGGGCAAGCGGCAGAGGTTTTGGGGGCGTAGAGATATAAAAAAGGTAGCCACCATCATACATTGTCTGGGGCTTGGGCTTCCTTCATGCTGTGTGTTTGCCAAACTGTGGCAGCCCAGGTTATCTGCCACCCTTCCCCCTCGCTGCCTCTCTCTGTACCCCTCTGTCTCCGCATTTGTCTGTCTCTTTCTTTGCTTTGCGCTTTCTCGTTCTCCTACTCGACATCGTCATTGCTGTCGCTGTCGCTGTCGTTGTCGTTGTTACCGTTGCCGTTGCCGTCTCCGTGTGCATTTGGTTTTCATTTACATATGAAGGTCCTTAATAATCCTTTTGTGTGCAGGCAGCACGTGTACGTATGTGTGCAGCACACACAATTCGAGTTTTTGCGTGCGTATCAAGGAAATTGTTTAAATATATGCAAATCTAGTTAAGTGTAATCATTTAGCGCAAAGAAGATGAAGCACAGTAAAAAAAAAAGACCACACACACATACAAAGAGAGAGACTCACGGAAAAGTTGCCTCAAATTAGAATTTGAATGCATACAACAATACAATACACCGATAAGAAGAAGCACCGCACACACACACACACATACGCACACAAAGAAAAAGTAAAAGAAGCCATTGCCATAAATGTGATAATAAATGCTTAATTTCTTGGTTCACCGTTACGGCCCCCTCCCTGACAAGATGAAAAAAGAAAGGAAGAAATGGCTTTTCAAAATTCTAAATGGGCTTTCAAATTGACACTGCCTACTTACATACATACATACATACATACATATATTCCTGTGGCGGAGACTGAATTCCATTAGGGGTCGTCACTTTGCCAGAAAATTTGATGCGATTTTGTTATTGAAATAAGCCATATAAAGTTTCAATCAATCATTGATAAGACTTTAAATTAGCTACGAGAGTCTTAAATACTTAACCTTAAGTATTTCTTTTTTAACTATTTTATAACTATTTTACACTACTAATACTTTAAATACTTAGAAATAGTAAAAGATGTATGTATGAATCTTCGATAGCTCTTTGTGTATTTGTCTCTTCTGTTTTTACACGGTTTTAATATAATTAATGTAATGTTTATATTACAAATTTAGGGAAATTTCCAAATTGACTGTTCAAAGGGCAATTGAAAAGTCATGAAAAGTCTTTAACGCTTTTTCTTTACAACAATTAATTAATTTACTTAAGTTAATTGTTACAATTTTAATTACTATTAGAAGTATATCCTTTTTTTTAAGGATGCAGTTAATTTTCAAATACTCAACGGCTTATTATATGTAGAAAGAAAAAAAAGGCGAGACATATCTATGCAGAATATAATCACATACGAATGACTCTCAGACAGAAACTCTTCATACACGCATCGTATTACCAAGTGTAAATAAAAATTGCGAAAGTAGGAATGCGAAACAGAGAAAGAGACAGAGAGAGAGTGAGAGAGAGAGAGAGCGAGCGTAGAGTTGAAAAAAAAAAAATCCATTAACGCTTTGTGGCATTGCATTTAAGCCGCCGACGTATTTCGCATCCGCCGTGGACTAACGAGGCGGGCGTTAGTTTAATTTCTAGAGCAACATACTATATAATGAATGCAAATGCTTTTTGCGCTCATAATTTCATCATCATGATGATGAAGCTCAGCTCTCACTGAGCTGGTAAAGATGATGGCTAGGACGAGGACAACGATGAGGACGATTGTGGTAATGGGTGATGGGTGATGATGATGATTATGATGAGGCTCACTCTTGCTCGCTCTCTCTCTCTCTCTGTCTCTCTGTCGTTCTGGTTCTCGCTGTCTTTGTGGTTTGTGCCTGCGGTTTGAGGCACCCAGGATGTTTCGTATGTCTGCAACGGATATGAAGGAAGAGAGAAGGCATCACAAACAGGCCGAGACGATGATGCCGACTATGATGATGATGATGATGATTATGATGATGATGGGAAAACGAAACGAAACTTTGCGTTTTCTGGTTGCCTATTTTCAAAAACACACGGGGCATAAGGATAACAACCTCTTAACCTAGTTTGGTGGATGCACGACTGCAGGCAGGCAAGCAGTCAGGCGGGCAGGCAGGCAGGCAGGAGGCAGCAAGACATAGCAAGCAGGCAGCAGTACCAAACCCAGCCCAGTTTTGAGCTAGTCAGCCGGGCAGGAGGCGTATCCTGATCCTACCCATTTTAAATTGAACTGTGCGCATTTAAGCGTAAACTGACAGCTTGGAAAATCGAAAGCAAGAAATAAATTGTCTAGTGAACTTGGTGGTCCAACACAAATGGGCAACAACAGCTGAGCTGATTGTAGCCTTTGGGCTTAGTGTCAGCCAGAGAGTCAGAGGCAGGACGAACAAGCAGGAAGTGGCTCTCAAGCTAGCTCACACTCTCTTCCTCTGTCTCTCTCTCTGTCTCTCTCTCTGTCTCTCTCTCTGTCTCTCTCTCTCTCTCCCTCTCTCACTCTTCTGCCTCCTTCTGTATCTCTATTTCCCTTCCCTTTCCCTTTCTCTTTCTCTATCTAGTTGTGTGTCTGACTATTAATTGAAATTCGTTGTGCTGTGCTCTGCTATGCTGTGTGTTTGTGTGTGTGTTGAGTTTAAAGCCTTAGCAAAGTTTTAGAAAGCTTCTCCAGAACACACTAGTCGTAGTTGTAGTAGTAGTAGTAGTAGTAGCAGCAGTCAAGAGTATGCCAGAGGAAGGGAAAGAGATAGGGAAAGTGTTGTGTATAGGCCTTGGGAAGGACATTGGAAACAGGCGGTAAAACTTGTCGCCTTCGGTAGGAGCAAACCCAAACTCAAACTCGAACCCAAACCCGAACCCAACTCAACCCCTTACTCTATTACCTAGCTAGCTAGCTGACTGACTGGCTGGCTCGTTCCAGCCCAAAAAATGACATTTGCATATATATCATCTGGTATATCCCTTTTTCAATGCCCGGCTTTGCCACGGTGTGTTAAAAAGTTGTGTGTCCTTTTTTCCATTCGGTTTTTTTTTTCATTCTTTTTTTGTATTTCTTTTTTATTGTATTTTGGTTTTTCCCCCCTCTCTCTCTTTCTCTCTCTTTCTCTCCCTCTTTTTCCGTGCTACCCCGAAAATTTGCATATGTGTAGAAGTTATGCCTATATGGTTAGTAAAACTAACAATCTGATAACCGGTTTTTACCTTGAGTTCGTTAGGGAGTTCCTTTGCTTTTTTTTTGCCTCTCATCATCGATGTGTTAGGGAAGTAAACAAAACCCTAGAACATAATCCCAAAAGTGTAATACGAAATCGGTATAAATGTAATTAATTGAAAAAGGGATTTCTATTGGATTTGTAAATGCTTTTTTAATTAAGAACTTTTGTGCGTGTGTGCTGCTGCTGCTGCTGCTGCTTGTTGTGTGCCAAGTTAATGAACCATAAATGAAGCTGGGTTTGTTTTTTTGTTTTTTATCTCACTTTGTGAAATAACTCCAAAGCATATGTAAGCTAATCCTAAAATATGTATACCAACCACGTTTATTTTTTTAAATTCTGACTCGGATTGGAAACAGTTTAAGATGCGATGTTTTAAAAATATCTTTGGATCCCTTGGGAAAGATCTTATTTTAAATACTTAAAACAAGTTCGTTCGCCACCCAGCCCAGCCTTCAGTACATGAATTTTTCAATTACTTTTCCAATTTGTTAAGTCCCATATTGAACATAACGTTCGTTGGCCCATTCAATTTTTTTTTGTTTTTATTTTTTGGAATTTTCATGTGTTACATAACCTCACATTTTCAAACATTTTAAAGCTTTCAAATGCACACATACTCCAATTGCATTAACCTTAATATATTTTTAGTATAGCTACTAGCTATATCAGCAATGAAATCGAAAAGTTCTTGCCTGCTGCTGTTCACCTGCTGCTGCATCGTCTCCTCCTTCTTCTTCTTCTTCTTTTCCATGCCAGGACTTGGTCCTTCTCATCATTCTTATAGCCGGGTGTGCGTGTGTGTGTATATGTGCCAAAGTCTTTGCTTCAGCTGGGGCTTCTGCTCCTTACTTGTGAAGGGGTTTTACGGCTAGTTTTCAAAAACTTTTGCTCACAGCGGGACACAGTGTCTCCCCCCCCCATCCGCTCCCCTAACCCTTGCCGTAGCGCCTAGTATTTCCCTGGGCTCCACCATGCCTCCATTCCAGCAGCTTGCTGCGAAAAAGAAACTTTTTCCACAATACCTTTTTACATATTGAGCACTAGCTCTTCTTATACCCGCTACTTTTGCTACTTAAAGTTTGCTTTTTGTCTTTACCTCGCATATATATCTCTCTCTCTCTCTCGGTGATAGTAAGAAAAGAAAAACCAAAAAAAAAAAAAAAAAAAAAAAAACCCCCCCCCCCCAAAAAAAAAAAAAATGAAAAACCGAACCAAGAAGGGAGTACAAAAGTTGACGCTCAGTCTCAAAGCTCGACTACATCGACTTGGGGCTTTTGCTATTCAAATTGTGAGCAAATTAATTGAACGCAAAGAAATGCAAAAGGCAAACACACTATGGGAGAAAACTTTTACCACACTGTACAGTGAAAACTGCATTCAAATGGACAATTATTTACAGAGAATTAACAAAATTTTTAGAAAAGTTACTTCAACTTTAATTTGGTGTAAAGAAATGAGCCCCAATCAAAGTCAGAGAAAGAGGCATCAAAATAAAGTTAAAGACATTTACTTGCAATAACACAAATCATTAGGCTGATCATGAACATATAGTATGTATGAGGACTATATAATTTAAGGTCATAGCGTAAAAGGCATTAGCTACTGTATAGAAAAATTTACCTGTTCTACTGTTTCTCGGCTCTGACTCTGGTCATGACCACCCCCCCACTCACCCCTAACTAAGACCGCCTCCCGTGACTGACTGACTGACCAAATGCTTGCTTGTTAAATTTAAAACGCTTACCCAGTGTCTGAAGGCTACAACTACTACTGAAACCCTCCCAAAAGGGAATGAGAGAGAAGAAAACGAAGAAAAAGATAGATGGAGAAGGAGAGAGAGGGAGAGAGAGAGATTGAAAAGATGGCTAAGAGGAGAAGATGAAGGCAAAGTAAAGTTTTTTTTATTTTTTTTTATTTTTGTGTGCCACTCATTTTTTACACGCAGTCCTTGGGCTTCTGGTTCGCCAGCGTCGCCAGCCAGCCAGCTCCAAGCTTCAAGCTAACTTCTTCTCTCTGCTTCTTCTTCCTTTGCTAATCCAGGACAATAAGTGTTTGTCGTTGGGATTTAGACAATTATTCACGTTAAGTTGACGTCTGAGACGGGGAGGACCAGACCAGACCAGACCAGACCAGACAAGAGCAGACCAAACCAAACCCAAGGCAGGCTCAAGCTCTCAGGCCCAGGCAACTGACAGTTGCGTTTCTCCTACTCCTTATAGCCCACCTCATGCCCCCTATCTCTTTTTGCCCTCCATATCTGCCTCTGCTTCACCGCTTCCGTCAGTGCCACCGCTTCCGAATCTGTTTCTCCTTTGACTCGCTTAGAGTTTTGTAATTTCTTCAACGTTTCAATTTGTCCCGGTCTGTATTTTGTGTGCGGCAGCCGGGCCGGGGGTTGGGGTAAATTGAAGAAGGTGGAGCGGCGGTCGGTCCCACATTTTGTATTATAAGCGCATTAGGTTTTAAGGTGTCAGCAGAGAATTCCTCGCGTTGATATGTCATCTGGAAATAATTTTTATTTATTCCCGCGCACTCCAAGCGCTAAGCCGTCTGGCAATTTTTATGATGACATTTTCAGCTTCTTCGAAGGATTTTCGCAACGAACAAAAAAAAAAAAAAATACATATATATAAATTTTTATATGTATATGCTATAAATATGTACATACATACATATACGATAAATACAAAATACAAAAAAAAAAGAAAAAAACAAAAAGCCCCTCGAAGCGCTTTATTTGATTTCGTCGCCACAATAAAAAAAAAAAAGGAAAAATGTGAAAAAGTGGCAAGAGAGATGGAGAGAGGAAGAGTGACGCTTGGGGTGGGGGAGGGGGCGAAAGTGGGAGAAAAGTCGAAGCTCTCCCTAAAACCGGGTGCAACTTTTTACGCACTCTGTCAAGCATGGGCCGCCACGCCCACCAAAGTCCAACGCACACACACACATGTGCCACCGCCTCCTGGTCACGTTCGAAACATAAAAGTATTTACAAATAATATTTCCATATGGTAAGACGTGACAAAGACTCAAATTAGCGTGGACCGTTTATCTATCCCCCGACCCCGACCCGGACCACGGTCTCAACTTCGACCCCGACCTCTCCCTAAACAACCCCCCAGACCCTAGCTCGCTCCACGTTATGCACCCTTCTACCACCATTTCTCTATATTCCCATATATATTTTCTGGTCCTATAAAAGTCCAGTCGTAAATATTCTCTCGTAAAATATCGCCGATTCTTTGGTACATAATTTTAATGCCCACTGATTGAACCTTTTCTTTAGCTCCCCCCCCCCCCCCTCCCCAAAAAAAAAGAAAAAAAATCCCTTCATCCCGCTTTGGTTGTCCTCTTCGCGCTCGTTTACCATTTTGTTTTGCGAATATAACCAAAAAAGTTTGGCAGGACTCTTTTTGGGTGTGTTTAGGCCATTAATTTAATTTCATGTTTGATTTCTCGTTTTGTTGTTGTTGTTGGCGTTTTACCTTTTTTAATAGTTGATTGTCGTTGCCGTTGTTGTTGGGCATTGAAATTATTTGTTATTTGGCAGTTTTAATGGCCTTGCATTTTTCCATCCTTCTGCGTTCGTCAGCGACAGAGGCAACGGCAACGGCGGCGACGGCGACGGCGGTAAAGTTTTTGAACTTTAATGACTGCAAATTGATGTGCATTTTGTTTATTATAATGGAGAGCTTGAGTTTCAGAGATGCTGCTTCAATCGTAAAACCCAAACCTTTACCTTCTGTGTGTGTGTGTGTGCGTGTGTGCGTGTGTGTGGGTTTTATAAAGTGGAATCGGAAGATGTATCACCGCAAATGTAAGGAATTTTGATAAAGCTAAAGTTTCTTTTCAAAAGTCATGGGAAGAATGTTTTTTATTTTTTAAACACTTTTTACCACACAGAGGGAGGCAAAATATATATAAAGACAATTAAAGTTTTGCAAAATGAAGCAGAAATGCTTTTAAAGTGTTCTTAAATTGAAATTTTCATTAACCTTGGAATGTCAGTTCAGAGTTTAAATATGACAAAAAGGCTGCATTAAAAAGAAAGTAAAAAGTCATGCAATTCTTAAAGAAATTTGGGGCTAGTCATAGTCCTTTTCAAAGAGAAGTTTTCCAAATACTCAATGCACCATAGAAAATACTTTTGAATCAATCATAAAGAATATGCAAATAAGATTAATAGAAAGTTCCAAAAATTAACGATTCTCTTAAAATAAGATCTTGCCGAAATGTGAAAAGAAAAAGAAGAGAAAGTTAAGAAGTTTTGCAAGTCCATACCATTTAACCAATAAATTATACTTGAGAAATAAAAGTTATTTTGATATTGGTTATGCTTTTTATGTCTTGCGGAAATGTTGAAATAGACATAAGAGTTAGGCGTGATGGGTGAAATACGTTTTCCTAGGATATAAATAAGATCCATCATCCTTTCAGTCATAAAAACAAAAACATTCTCACACCTTGCTCAGATTAATCATCTCAATCTGAAAGAGAGACAGAGAGAGAAAACAATACTCATATGTACATATATGAGGATGGTCACTAAGACACTAAGAGATCCCTGTAGCATATGCAACTTGTTGGCTCATTAAACGAATGTTTATGATCTTCACATCGTTAAGGTCCACCTTGATGCTGATGCGGTGAGCTGTGTGAGAGCGACTTTCAACTCCATACAATTCCATGGCCAAATCTAGCTCAAGCTCCTTCCTAAAACATTTAAGTCTCTTTTTATGCGCCTATCAATGTCTACGACTACGAAGTTTTGCTTGGCTTCATTGTGCTCCTTCTTCTATGCTTCTCTTCCTTGCCTAGCCTCTTCTCCTCCTCCTGCTCCTCTGCTTTCCTGAAGCTGAAGCTTTAAAAACACTTTTAATTGCTTGAACTTATTAAACAGCTGCCACTGCAGCAAGAGGAGCAACAGAAAGAAGCACCGCCAGCAACGAGCCAGCAACTTTGTATTTGCCTCATATCCTTCAACCAAAAGAAGATGATGATGGTAGGAACTGAAAAAAAAAAAAAACATAGGAAAAACTTTACTGCTGCTGCTGCTGATGCTGTTGCTGCTGTTGGTGTTGCTATTGCTGTTGCTGTTGCTGCTGTTATTGCATAGACAAAGACCCAAAGTCTTCAAGAGTCTAAGCTAAGGTCAGCAACTTTTTATTTCTTGGCCAACACTTTGCTTTGCAGGCACAAGAGTCGTTCTCTCGTCTCTGTGTCTCCCTCCCTCTCTCTCTCGTTCCCTGTTGCCCATATACAATATATACGCTTCTGGCCTGGTCTGAAGTGGCTCGCAGCATCTTCGTCTTCGTCTGCTTATCTTATTTTTTGTGTTGCTGGGGGAGTGGGGAGAGGGGATGTTTTTTTTTTTTTTTTTATTGTTCTTGGCTGCATTTTGGCATTTTTGCAGCGCGCCGAAGTTTAATGCCAGAGTCGTGCCTCATATTTCGACGATGGAATACAATAGACGACGTCCGTCGTCGTCGTCGTCGTCGAGCAAAAACTAAGGCGTGCCAAAGAGGGCGGAGGTGTTGGACGAAGGCCTGCCTGACTGCCTGCGTTTTTGGTGGTTGCTTGTTGTATGTTGTGTGTTGTGTTGTGTTGTCTGGTTGGTAATCCGCCTCACTTTAGCACTTGAGCGGCGTCCCTCTACTCACGGATTTTGTTTGTTGCAGATTGAGCAAAAGTTCACTTCTACTGCCGCTGACGCTGCCGCTGCTGCTGCTGCTGCAGCTTGTGAAGTGTGAACATTTTGGGCCACACTCTCGCATCGACTCCTTCCCTTCTCACTCTCTCTCTGAAAAACAAAAAAAAAAAAAAAAAAACACCATGCTGGGAATGGTAGAGGAAGAAGCTTCAGCAGCTCTGCAAAAGGTGTTGGTAATGATGATTTTGAATTATTCATGATTCACGACGATTGAAAATTATTTTCAAGCAAGCGCAAGCGACCAACGTTCGTTGTTAAAGTTTTGCTTATAAGGTCGGTCGGTTGGTCGGTTGGTCGGCCGGTGTTAACCATACAACACCAACACACACACACACACACACACACACGCGTACTTACAATGGTTTTAGTTCCGTATGAGATGTTAGTATATTGAGCTAAAGCTAAGCTGAGGGTGCCGCTGCCCGCTTGCTCCCGCTCCATAGACAGTGTGTCTTACCTTTATGTTAAATCATTCAAATTGAACAAAAAGGAAAAACTACTACAATAACAGCTGAGAGGGCGAGTCAGACTGCGGTAGATTCTCAGGGGATGGGATTGGTTTTAGATGGTATGCTGTGGATGGTCCTCTGTATGTTTAGCTCTACCTAAGCCGGGTCTGTCGTTATTCCGTCGGTCTGTCTGTCTGTCTGTCTGTCGGTCGTCATCGTTGTCGTTATAGGCGCAAAGTGTCATTTGAAATATGCTGATGATTGTGAATGTGATGATGCTGCTGCTGCTGCTGTTGCTGCCTCGTTTGGTTGCCCTCTTGTTGTTGTTGCTTCTGCGGGTTGTTGGATTTGATTTGGATTTCGGATTTGTTGCCACTTTAGTTTTTACCCTGCCCGATTCAGTTTCTATTCTTGGTTTGTCTGTGTGTACTTTGGGTATCATGGCATTGACATGGGATTTGACAAGGCATAGGAGTAGATATAGCCCTTCTATTGTTTAAATGCTCTGAACAGTGAAAATTGGTAAATCCTATTTAACAATGGGATTGTTCATTTCGATATTTCAATTTATTTTTGCAGTTGGCTTTTTGCTAAATATCCCAAGTTGAAAAGATAAACACAGTTTTTGGATAAAAACCAAGTGAAATGGAAAATGTTTGCCACCCGTATATCAGAAAGAAAAGACAAATCTCTAGTCGAGATCAGTTAACACTTTTAATTGAAATAGTTTGAAAAACGTTATTCTCTATCTGTTAGATCAAATGGAAAATTCTTTCTTTTTGTTCTTTCTGATTTGCATATTTTTCTTTAATCTTTCTGCTTTTACATTGATATTTTTGTTTTAGGTTGGTCTTCAAATATTATTATGTTATTTGTATTATTTTTTCTTTAAGTGAAGCTTTTTTTTTTTACATTGTTATTTGTTATCTTATTTTTCAATACTCTGTTTAAGTCTCATTTTTTTCCAATACTTCTCTGCTTCTTATTACTATTCATTCCATTCAAATTCTTAGTATTTTTTTGCTGCTCTTTTAAAGAATAGAAAATGCTCATTGTGTTCTCTTTTTCTCTTGAATTCGTTTAAAATTTTCTTTATCCTTGTCGTTGATTGTTTTTCTCCCTCTTTTGCTAGTTTCATCAAATTGATCTTTTCTTATCAACTTTTTCTCTAAACTAATTTCTATTTGAATGAATTGCATTAAATCGTATAGATTTCATATTCATTATTGCACATCTTAATTAAATTTTTTTGATGATTTATGATACCAAATGCGATGATGACTTTGGTAATGATGATGATGATGATAATGATGATGATGATAAACATTTTTACGTAAATTCATTTTTTTCCAATCATTTGTTGTGGCACAATCTCGACCTCCACAAGAGTATTTCATGTTCTACTTTTTGCTTATTCAGCAGATTTGTTTTGCCTCTTTCTCGGTTATTGTAACTTGCCAATTGGCACTGGGGATTTGGTCTCAAAGTCATTTTGCGCATTTTCAATTTGCCAAAAGTTTTGTGCCCTCTTGAGGGCTGCCTGTTGGCTCGCTGGCTGGCTGACTGACTGACTGGCTGGATGACTGGCTGGATGACTAAATGAATGCCGCCACCGCCACTGCCACTGCCGCTGCCACTGCCGTCGTCATTCTATCCGATATTCGCTTTCCCCTTTTTATGTTGTTGCTGCTACTGCTTTGTAGTCTTAGCGCATTCAGGCTGCTAATTAGGCGGCATTAAAACCCAAAAGGAGACCAAGAAATCGTATGTACAGAGAGACAGAAAGAGAGAGAGAGAGAGACCAAGAGCGAAGAGAGGAAGCTAAAGTCGAAGCGCATTAGATGCTTCAGTTGTGACGTTTTCTCTCGACCAAGTCAAAACGTAGAAATAAATGCCAATAATTTGGGTTCAAAAACACAGAATGAGAGAATGAGCGAGAGAGAGAGAGAGAGAGAGAGAGAAAAAACCAATCACCCACACACACACACACACACACACACTGACAACACTTGTGTGCCCTTTTTTGGGTCGTTCAGCAGAGGAGAAGGACGCAAGCAACTTGATGTAGTTTTTGCTAAAGGCTAACGAACTATTTTCACAGCCCAGGAAAAGTGCAAGGCAAAGCAAAAGCAGCCAAAATAAGAAAATCAAAGGCAACAAAACTACAAAAAAAAACAGAAAAGGAAAAGGAAAAGGTTTGCTGTTTGTTGTTGCTGTTTGCTACGTGCACACAAACTTAATTTGAAGAAAAAGGGTCGCTTGGCAGCTTTTATGATCGAGTTAATTTGAATTTTCAACAAGCCAAATACAAAAGCAAAAGAAAAACAAAACCAAGTCGAAACGAATCTACTCTAAAATTGTGCAATGACCCAAAGATACCCTAAATATATACATACATACATACATATGTAATTATGTATGTACATATGTAAATTATTCATATTTTCGATACGTAAAAAAGGATTTCTAGTAGGCTAACTAAAACTGCTATTTTCTGAGGCCTTCAATGCAAAAAAAAAAAAAACGAAATTAAATTTGTTAGCTCTATCTCCCCAACCTTCTACAGTATTGCCTGGCATCTAGTTCCTTTGGTCTTTCTGACCAGGATTATGCCTTTTCCTAGCAACACTTTGCTTCCTAATGATGGCTCTAGGGTATGCATAACAGAAGAAAAAAAAAAACACATTTCTTGTGATATTTTCTTTTTTTTTCTGATCAGCTGAGACAAAAGATTCAACAGGGTTTTTTGTTTTTTTTTTGGTCCGACTGGCCAACTGTCTGGCTAGCTTAACCTGCAGCTCACCCCTCCAGCCCATTCACTCAATCCTTTTCACTGTGATTTCACTTTGTAAAGTATTTTTTTTTTGGCCGCATGTGTCTGGGATAACTTTTGGAGCTCCTGTGGTTGAGTTCACATTTTGTTGTTGTTGCTGCTACTACTACCCGGTTTTTCTCTCAATTTTTTTTCTTCTTTCGGATAGAACGTTTTGTACGTGCCCGAGTTTATGTGCATAGGATTTTCAATACCTTGGCTATTGATTTTTATACAATACATAATTTTTTTTTTTTTTTGCCTTCTCTTTTTGTTGTTGTTGTTGGTACTGTTGCTGGTTCCTGTCTTTGTCATCGTTTATATATAGCATCAGATTCGATTATGCGATTTAATCTGATTTCGCACAAACGAATGATTCAAATGCAAATAACACACACACACACTCACACATCACATGTTGTGCGTAGGTTAAGGGAGAAATGAAAAAGGGAACCAGCATCCAAATCGGCATAGAAATTTGAGTTTTTACTTTTTTTTTTTGCTCCTCTTTTCGGTTAATAGCTTTCGATATATAACAAGCAGATGAAAGCACCAAAAGATTTGCATTACAAAACACAAACAAACACACACACACACTCATGACAGACAGGTACACACACAAGGTAGAACGTACGAAAGAAAAAGGATAAAAGGGGTTTTCCTTTTCCCTTTTTTTATTATTTTTTTTTTCTTCTTCTTTCTGTAAGTCAAAACCCCAGTACGATACAATTAGTGTGATGATGATGGGGTTGAAGAAAGTTAAAGGAAAGTTGATTGGGTTGCGGTTCGTCTGTCGTTTTGTCATGACAACCAGCCAACCAACCACCTGTGTTCGTTCTCCTGGAGGAGGAGGTGGAGGTAAAACAAACAATGCAAAGTAGATAAGCTCGATTTTAAGTGGGGAAACCCATATGGGAAAAATATTTGTTTGATGCTTATTTAGCGTTCAAATTGAGTTTAAATACCAAACATAACGAATATAATTGATTTGCATACACATACATACATATAAAAGAAATAATCTATAAAGCTTTTGCAACATTTATTTAGGCTTACCAGCAAAAAAAAAAAGCAAAAAAAAAAAATACCTATAAATTAAATAAATAAGATGAATGGAATTTTAAAGGCAAAATCACTTTTAAATCTCATATCAATATAAACTCTCTTATCCATTCATGCCAGCATTTTCAAGATGATTTCATGAATTTGCAAAAAAATCTCGGAAAAATTCTTCCCCTTCTTCTTCTACTTCTTATTTCAATTATCATCTTCTTGCCTTTGTGTCTTTGTGTTTTTGTGTCTGCCTCACATTGACTATAATTTCATCACTTAAATTCTCATTCACATATGATTTGCAAACAATCATTTCATTATACTTTTGGTGTGTACACATTAAATTACCTTTGTATTTTTTTTTTTTTTTGTATGATCATAATCATGCAATGCACTTGCCAATCTGACACCTTCGTTTCGTTTGGTTTACCTTCTCAAATTCTTCCCACACAATTGGCTGAGGATGCTGCTCTAGTACAATCTGAAGAAGAAAAATATCAATTCTCTTCCCACAAATTATCACAAATTAGTTGCACTTCGACTTGCGTCTACACATGGATCATTCACGATGATCAAATTAAGTTGGAATGATTTTCAGCACTAGTTGGGCTAAAGAGGACGTCCGTTTTTCCTCCCTCTCTCTCTCTCTCTCTCTCTCTATTCACATAAAGAGCCAGCTGCTTACTTTTGATGGCACATAATTTTCGCACTCTACATGAGAGGGCCATGCGCTGATGATGTTGATTTGGTTTCTGATTCGGATTTGGTGATGATGATGATGCCGAACCCAGAAAATGCCCAGGCCATTGTCATCATCATCATCATCATCTTTGTTCTTTCTTCATAACCCAAACACGTACAAACAATTCACAAGGCGGTGCAAGCAGTCTCCACCACCAGCACCACCAGAGGTGCTAATGCTGATCAACAGCAACTGATATCATACCAAAAGGTTGGTGGAGTCCAGCAAAATAATGCAAAGAAGCAACACCATCGACACCACCGACACCACCGACCAGAAGTAACAATAACAATAACACAATGCCCAGGACAGGACCCCAAACCCAGTCACTTTTGCTATAGTTTTTTGAGAGCTGACTCTTAATATACTCTTTGCCCAAAGGGTTGTAAAGGGTATATGAAGTTTGTCAAGACGTATGTATGTATGTATATGCCCACCTATAGTTAATAGCTACTGCTAGATGGTACCAGTGAGCAATCAGAGATTCTTTCTATTTATGTTTTTTGTTTTTTTTGTCGGCAACTCTTTACAAGGAACTATAAGGTATCCAAGTGTCGGCTATGCAAAATTTGATTGTTTTTGTTTCCTCCTTCCTCTTTTTTTTTTATATACAAAATTAAGTCGAACTGTTGGAGTCGGAGTTGGAGTTGGTCCAGGCGCAAAAAAAATAAAAATAAAACAAAACAGAAAAAGAAGCCCAAACAATGCAGACAAGCAACAACAAAACGCCCGCTGGACGTGTATCTGATGCGGCCTCGTCGACGACTGTCGACTGCCGACTTCAGTAGAGTCCAGTTCAAAACACAAATCATCTTCCAGCGCTCACGAAATTGTTGCGCAAACTACAAAAAAAAAAAACAAAAGCACACCAACAAAAAACGAAAAAATGAGGCTTAAAAACTGAATCATGCATCTCAATGGAGAATTCTAGACTAGGCTAATACCCATTGAAATAAAGGCAAATCTTTTGCAGGTCTAGTAGAAAGTGATCGAATCACAGATTACGAATTGGGAATTCTTGATTCTCTAGAGGATCACTGGGAATATTTCTCGGCAACGTCAAGAATTATACTTTTAGAACTCTTGGCCAGACTTGAATTTGATTCAATTTAGCTACATAGTCTACCAATTTGAGTTTCTTTTGAACAAGTATGCCCCACATTACCCCCTTTTTGGCTGGCTGCTTGGCTGGCTGGTTGGCTACCTTGTGCAAAATACAATAACAACAACAACAACGACAAAAAGTATGAAGGAAAAAAAAATCAGAGTAAAAATCCAAAGCGTGAGGCTGGCTAAAAAACAAAAGGAGGCGTTGGTGTCGGTGTTAGCTGATTGTTGCTGTTACCTGTATGGCACCGGTTCAGTTAAACCTCCTCGTCGCCCCATCCTCATCTCCTTGACCACAGATCCGGGGAGTATGTGTGAACTCGCAAAACGTGACACATTTATATCACTTCGTTTGAATCGCAAAATAATAATAAATATAATAGCAACGTAGCTGGGGGAGTTCAAAGCGAAGCTTTTTGGCTAAACAAAAAAAAAACTCTCAGGCTTGGCCTGGTCGGGTCTGGTCTGGCATGGCATGGCCTGGCCTGGCCTGGACTGTCCCAGCCCGGCTCAGTTTTGGACCATCGTCGTCGTCATCGTCTCTTGGGGATCTGGCCGTGCCCATGTGCAGAGAAACAAAATATAACAACAACAACAAAATAAAAGTTTTTGACCTGCCACAGCAAACGCTTTGCTTGGGAAGCATTTCACAAAACAAAACAAAAAACAAAAAAAAAAAACAAAATCGACATTTTTGCTTAGTTTGCTGCTGGCGGCGATTGTTAAAAAATTTAAAACACTACCAGAGATAGAGAGAAGAGAGAAAGAGAATGTTATAGTTGGTTAGACGTGAGGCAGTGTGTGTGGTGGACAGAGAGAGAGAGAAAATGAGAGACGAAGGGGAAGGGGTCAAAGTGTGGAAAATTGTGATACCCTGTAGCCATAGATTTGCATTAAGCAGATAAAATAGATATCGACAGAGAGCAGAGAATTTTTGAATAGAGATGAGACACCTCAGAAGGAAGAAACATTGTGTAGCAACAAAAATCTAAAATCTCAAAACTAACAAACGAAAAAAAAAAAAAAAAAACCAAATATCAACCAATTTTCATTTTCTATTTTATCTTTTTTGTCTCTTTTTTAGGTAATTTTTGCATTTTCACCATAAAATTGCCAACTGGCTTTTTGGGTCTGGAGTCTGGCAAAGTGTTTCCAGCCTTTAGGTAAGGAGTTTCTACTTTTACTTGCTTCTTGTTTTGTGTTCTGTGCGTTTTTTTTTGTATTTTGGTTTTTTGTTTTTGTTGCCTTTTGCCCCATTTGACAATATACGAAATATTGCACCCTTGGGCATGGGCCCGGTGTACGGTGCCCGGTACCATCATCATACCGACACATCCTGGTCTAGAGAGTTGTCAACGAGTAGCTAGCAAGCAAGCAAGTGAACGAATGTGCCAAGAAGCGAAGGAACGACCGAACGGACGAACGGACGAACGAACGACCGAACGAAACGAAACGAAACGAAACGTCGGATGTATTTGTGGCGTATAATGTTACATCTGCTTAGCGGAAAGATAAATCAACGACGCGACCGTCGGTTGCATCAGCGCCAAACGTCGCACTCAAGTTGACAATGATAAATAGTGAAAAAGCGCCCAGGCAAGCGCACAAGCAGTAGCGACATGAAGGAGGAGAGCATAGAGTTGGCTGGGAATGGGAGAAGAGGTGCTGGGAACTGTAGCTGTAGCTGGAGCTGAAAGGACAGCCAGACGACAAGTGGTGAAAGTTTTCCTGCTCCTCTGCTCCTCAAAACTAAGTGTGGTAGGGAGGGAGTTAAGCTGCTAGGGGGAAGTGAATGTGGCGTTGATTGAAGTAAAACATTTCGATTAAAGTTTATGAAATAGAAAGAACAAAATAAAAAAAGAAACATTACAAAACGAAACGAAACGAAAAGTTTAGTTACCCTCCACACAACTAGTTAACAACAAAAGAGAGTAAATGGAATCTGTTACATAGAAGAAATTATTATATATATCTTCATACATACATATGTATGTATATATGGACGATTCCCAGTGAGCCGAATAGAGTGGTGGGGCTATTGCCCGCACACAGTTGATTAAAACTTTTCCCTTAGACCTCTAACCGTATCCATCCTTCTCCGTTCAGTTCTGCTTTTATCGAACAGGAAGCCATTGCCATGGCTAAAAGATGGGCGGCGCCAAAAGTTGACTATAAAGGTGCCTAGGCAGAATCTAGGCACCTGCCTAACGTTGACAATCACCAACAGCAACTTATCTTTCATATTTCTTGGCCACAAGACCCAACAACAGCAACCGAAAAAACGAAAAAAAATAAAAATAAAGTTTCCCCTGCTCAAGGCGGAAGGCAACTAAATACTTTCTTTTGAGGTACCCAACACAAAATTTAAATATAAATAAAGTGCCAAACAAAGTCTTCGCTGAAGAGTGTTGCAACGCGCCAGAAGTTAGTTACGGCTGTAGCGGGAAAAGTCCAGGAGAGATGTTGTTGTTGTCGTCGTCGTTGCAGCTGCAAGCCCTAAAATAAATAAATAAAAAATGCTACAAAATGGCATTAAAGAAAGGTAAAGGAGTGTGTAGTAAGAGAGCGTTGGGGTAAGAAGAGTTAGAGGGGGATGCTAGTTGTGGCAGTGGCTCACAACAAATTTTCGAAGGGATTGTGCGTCACTCAGTTTGTTTCGTAATTTCCAATTAAACCCATTTTTCCCGACAAAAGGCAAAACCTAACAAAAACTTTTACCTTACGTTCTTAATCTCATTAAACGCACTAGCCGACAGCATAAAAGTTCCATAATCTCATTAACATACACTAGTTGACATACAAAAAGAAAAAAAAAACGATTCAAAGGCCAAACACAACACAAGCAAGAAACAAGTTTAAAAAGTTTTTATGAAAAGATTGAAAGAATTGGTAAAAATTGAAGAGAAACTGCTTGAGATTTATATGCTTTGGGTAGAGAAAGTAAAAGAACTTTACTCTATGAATCAGAGAAAGAGAGAGAGAGAGAGAGAGAGTTAATTCTCTTTGAAACTCTTTAACCACTTCATTGGGCATAATTGGGGGAATCCTTGGCAGATACGCCACTGTATGCCAGGTAGGAGAGTTAGTCGTCGAATATATGTAGGGAAGCTGATGGTACACTAGGGTGACAACCAAGAAGGACTTAAGGGTTGGACATGGACTAGAGAGAGAGAGAGAGAGAGAGAGAGACAGAGGATAGGCAGAGGGAGAGTAGAAATGTGGGGGTAAGCAGTCAGCTGTTTAGATTTGCTATATAGAAGAGTTTCCCGTTCAAGGTTTGCATACAAATAACCTGGGTAACTGAAGTGGCAAAATAAAAAAAAAAAGTAAACCAAGGGGAGGATGGATAGATGGATGCAATGGTTGGTTGGATGGTTGGGTTTTTTTTTTTTTTTGGGAAGTAGATGAGCATAGTTAATGGTAAGGTGCAAAAGGGCAACCAAGTGAAAATAGCCAGCGAACTGCAAGAAAATTATGCTTGGGAAAAAGTTTAGTTATAATTGGTTGGGTGAGTGAGTGAGCGAGTGAGTGAGTGAGTAAGTGACCTAGACCCTTTAGCGACAGCGACTCAACGGGGTAAGTTGTCCTGGCTAGTAGGAGGTATACAACAAATTCTCATTAGAGTATGAGCCTCCTGCGGCGCAAGAGGTACATATGTATATGCAGATGGATAGATAGAACTTTTTCCACAAAACCATTGAGTAAGAGTTAGGTCAACAAATCGAAGGTAGATGATCGCAAACCAACTAAACAGCTGACGCACTGCTAACAAATGTGGTGGTGGTGCTGCTGCTGCTGCTACTGGTGGGGGGAAGGCGCCCGTGAAGGGAACTCAAGTTTAGTTTGCATACAACTAGAGACTACGAATGAGTGAGCCTCCCAGCAGGACGAAGGCGACGACGACGACGACGACGATTTGCCATGTCCTGCTGGTGCTGCTGCCACTTTCAAGTGGTAGGGTTTTAGATGCAGCAGACGTTGCTGCTGTTGCTACTGTTGTGTGTACATTGGGGTGCCATAAAGCAAAGTATAGCTATATAAAATGCTAACACACTATGCACATAAACAAAAACACAGAGGCATGACCCGACGGCGGCCCCTATGTTCCCATACACACACACACACACACACACATGAGTACAAGAAGAAACATTCTACTCCCTATAACGTATATGTTTTTATTTACACGATTCTTTTGGGGTTGACATATAGCAACAGCAACAGCAACAGAAGATAGAGAAAGCCGAGGTTGACGAAGCATTGAAAATTTTTGAACTAGTTTAAGTGCCCCATCATGAAGTCCCAAGTTTCTCGTTTTCACCAGGATTGTTTTACTTTATAAAATACACACAGACACAAACACACACACACACACATATAAGTTTGCCATCGCTGCATGGTTATGCAAAGTAATTTGGCGCTCGAACAGGGAGAGAGAGAGAGAGAGCGAGAGGGACCAGCAGCAAGTTAAAGTGGCAGCCCCAGCACCCAGCACCCAGCACCAGCCTGGGCAAGGACAACATGCACATAAAGCTTGGCTACGAGGAGAGCTCTTGGTGAAGAGCAGCGAAGGCTTCTCCTGCCTGCAATATAGTTTACTTTTTGTCTGCCATAGAATCTTAGGGGTTGCGGGTCCAATGATGTTGCTGTCGCCGCTGCCGTTGCTGGACTGCGATGCAACCAAGAAACGCGCGGGGGCAATATGCTTCTTGCTGCTGTTCTTGTTGTTGTTGTCGCTATTTTTCTCTTCTTATTGGCAGTGTGCGTGTGCCCTCTTTTGAACAGCTGCAGCAAGTGCAACCAAACCCCACCTAGCTAGCCTCTAGTAGTCGCCCCCCCGCAACCCCCTACCATTTTCTATTCAAAGCTCAGATAATTTCATTTGAAGTATGGCAAAATAAAAATTTTGCTGCGTTAAAGTTTTTATATATATATTTTTTGTACTTTTTGTGTGTGTGTGTGTGTGTGTGTGTTTCTCTCCCGTCGAGTAATTTGTAGTCAGCGCTTTGGTAGCTTCAAGTCCTTGGCCCCAACCGAACTCAGTTTCGACCTCACTCCTTTTTTTTCTATTTTCTTTTTTATTTTTTTTTTTTTGGGTGAGTGGGTGGCGAAGCTGTGGGAGCGGTTTGGCTCAACTTGCAGCAGCAGCAGCTCATTTCCTTTCGGTTAATGATGTGGGTCAATTATGGCAACAGCCACAGTTCTCCATTTCTCTCTAAGTTCCTTTTTTCTCTCTCTCTCTCTCTCTCTCTCTCTCTTTTCGGCAAACCCTCTCTGTTTTCCTCGTTTTTTGGTCTATTCAGATTTTGTCTACTGGAATTAATGGCATTAGTTTTGTGCATTTAGTTTTTGATTAGTGTACTGTGTGTGTGTGTGGGTGGAAGAGTGTGCGGTGGATATATTTTTTGGGTGGTTACGACATTTTGGCCATTTGCATTCGAAATTTTGGCTCCCTAACGTCCATCCCACAGCTGGTAATAATAGTTTTTGGCCATTTCAAATCAATGTTTTGCAGATGGCTTTCTCTCTCACTCTCACACACTCTGCCCCTCTCTCTCTCTCTCTCGGTCTCTCGCCCTTTCACTCGAGTTTAATACTTTTTTGAAGAAATGGCTAACACATAAAGGAAAGTTTTTGGCTTTTGAAAATGCTTTTGATGATGCAATTGAGAGGTAGAGAGAGAGAGAGAAAGAGAGAGAGGGAGAGAGAGCGAGAGTGAGCTCGCTTCAAGGCAGTTTGGTAATCTTCTAAAGAGAAGAAGACGACAACTTCCTGCGTTTTTGTGTTGAAGGGTGAATGGAAATGGAAATGGTAATTACTTAAATAAGGGAAATCCCAAATGTTTATGCTGAGTGCCATTAAAGCGTACGACTATAGTATGACGTAAGTCGTTGAGAGTTTATATATATATTTTTTTTTTTTTTTGAAAATTGTAACAATTCCTTTACCCTGCACTCACTCGCCTTTCCTGCCATCGATCATCATCATCGATTTCAATTCTGACGATGCAACTACCAAACCAAATTGCTGAGATTCACTTGTTATCCCACATTAGCTTTGCCAATATACGTATATATACATACATACATATATATATTTGTGTATATATAGTTCGATCCAAGCAGCAGCAGTGGCAGTAGCACTAGCAACCAACATGCACGTTCAATTCCAACCCTAAATCCTCTACGTGCATAAAAATCAAATCTCTGCATTTGCTATTTGTAATTCGTTGTTGATTTTTATTGGCCATATATATACCTAGATTTATACATATAAATCTATAAATAAATATATTGACGTAAGAGTTTCTTTTTTTTATATATATATATATATATGTCAATGTGCAATATTTGGGATTCTTTATTTGTCCAAATACTCTTACGGAATTTGGCATTGGCTATGTATGGCAGTTGGCTACATCTATAAGGAAAATGTTAAGTTCCAGGCTAACTGAGTTTAGTTAGCATTCCAATACAAAGACTAAAAGCCCAAAACTAAATGTCAAAGGGAAAGAGAAAGTGTTTGCACGATCGAGAAAGGTTTTTAGCTTTCTGAATCATACAATTCACAAGCTTTTTTCATTTGTTTTATGCCAAATCGAAAGGATATAAATACATCTCAAAGAATCTGCATTAATCAATTTAGAGAATAATTTTTAGTTTAGGCTACTTTCTTAGAGTTCATTTCAATAGAATCAAATAAGTTTACTTGATTCTGAACAAGCTGTTTTCTTGATAGAAAATATTTGATATTGATTATTTTCTTATTTGACTTTTCTTTGTGTCTTTCGAGTTAATATGAATTTCACATTATAATTGTGGTTATCCTTTGTCTGTGATGTTACACAATTTCGTATTAGGTTCCTTGCATCATATATGCGCAAAAAGATATGGCCATGAAATGTTTAATGAAAATCGAATGGGTTGGCGTTGTTAATTGGTTTTCCATCGTCAGTGATCGGCTTAAATGTGCATTTTGCAAGGGTATTTGGTGCATCAGAATAGCAGACAAAACGAGAGAGAGAGAGAGAGAGAGAGCCTAAGTTACTTCTGAATGAATGTTTTTTGTTTATTTTTTTTTTTTTGTTTTTTAGTTTGCTTTTTTTGGTGTGGAGGTGTGTGCGCCCTTTTGGTGGATAGCAGCCATTTTGCCGCTCCTCCCACCCACCGCCCACTCGTTGTTATATTAATGCAGCTTCAATTGTGCGCTGATTGGCAATCGAGAATGTGACTTGCATGCGGAACCCAATAGGAAAAAGGAAAAAAAAGGGGGGGGGGGAAGCGGGGTAAATCGAAATGAAAAGCGGAAAACTCAACCAGAAAAAACAAACCTGGGTACGGGTATTTGAATAGCCTGGGCGTATATGCCACTTATTAAATTAAAAATATATACATACATGCATTTATACATATATACGTATAGGAGACACTATATATATTTATATATATATATATAAATGGATAGCTGTATGTGTGTGTGTGTGTGTGTTTTTTTTTTTATACTATTTAACGTGCATGCTTCGGCAATTTGATTGTGGCCGAGCAGGCGTATGAAAATCAATTTCACGCTGAAACGCACCAAAAACTTTAATAATATTTGCGTCGCGGCACTTAACAGACAGACAGACAGACGGACGGACGGTCAGAGACTATGGAGACGGACCGACGACGGATGGTATTGGTTGTTGTTGGCCAAGAGGACAGGATGCGAAGACAGATAGCTATAAACTGTGGTATGGAAGAGAATGCTGAATGCCGCCGCTGCGGTGGTCGATGATCGAATGGATGGAAGCCTGTGAGGGGTGGAGTGGTGGAGGGGGAGGGCGATGGCCATTCTATGGACATTGCATGTTTGCATCCATCGATTTATGGGGCGTTGCATCCTTAAAATGCAAAAAAGAAAAACAAAAACAAACACAGAGAAGAAAACGAAATTAAAATTCAATAAATGACACTCCAAAAGCAAGTCGAGTGGCGGCTGGCCTACGCGAATTGCATTGGCATTTGGTAATGTCTTCTTCTTCTCTCTCTCTTCGTTCACCTTTCTTTTATGAGAGTATAATGGGTTCTGAGGTATGTCAAGTAGGCGGAAAGCAGCAATAGCTAAATCTCATTAACAGATATTTCAATTTCAATTTAATGGTTTTTTTCGCTTCTTTTTCAATAGTTGTGCTTGAGTGAACAGAGAGAGAGAGAGAGATACATACGCCCGTGGGCTAGTTTGTGTTGTTTTTTTTTTTTTTTATTTTTCGCTGAAGGGTATTCTCTTGGTCCTCTACTGCCTCTCACTTTTTCTGGGCTTTTTTTTCTTGCTGACATGCACTAGGAATTTATCACCTGGCCAACAGTCTGGCATTTCTGGGCAAGCGATGAGTTTTTCTTCTTCTTCTCTACGCTTCTACAAGTCGTACTCCTGCTTCTTCTTCTTCTTCTTGTTCTGACTGAGCCGCCCATGTCTCTTGCTGGCCCCAGTCAAGCCGAGCGCATCAGACACTTGGCATAGTTTCTGCGGTTGGGAGGCTCATAGCTCCTTTTCATACACAGAGAAAGAGAAAAAGAGAGCGAGAGAGAGAGAGAGAATTCTACTCACTTACTCAATGGTTAGCCCTCTCGCTCTCTCTTTCTCTGTATTTCTTTTTTGCTACACGTAGCACTAACTTTTGCTTCGAACATAAAGTGCGCGCTAAGAATTTACCGCATAAATTTTAACAAGTAGCAAAAAGGCAACGGGCAATGCCGAAGGTAAGGGCACAAGGCACAGGTACAGGTAGATCTAGAGGTGTACACATGTATGTATATAGGTAGGTAGTTATGTATGTAGGTAGGAAAAACTTGCAAACCGCACTTTGGCGCAAAACTCACAAGACACTCATAACTTTTTATGTTGGTTCGTTGCACAACACCCCAAGAGCTCCGCTTATAACCTACCTACATACCCTCCCATCCCCGTCCCTATTCACAAAGCTATAGACCGAAGATCCAAGACCAGAGACCCGGAGACCTGGAGACCAAAAGACTACTGGTCTGAATTGCTGGCTAGCTGGCTGACCAGGTCGAAGGACCACCCCATCATCATCATCATCATCAGCGTCGTCGTCGTCGTCATTATTACGATGCAGCTGCACTTCTCTTGGCCAATTCCCTCAGCAAAAGTTCTGGCTACGTTCGTTCTTCTTCTTTTGCCAACCATCAGCCATTTCGCCCTTTTTTATATTTTTTGTTTTTTTTTTTTTTTTTTTTTTTTTTTTACTTCTGCTCATGTGTTTACAAAGTAATTACGCTGCTGAAATTAAATTCATAAGAAGAAGGCGGCAAGCATTTAAAAAACAGTTGCTGGCATAGTTTTTTTTTTTTTTTGTTCTCCTCTGGGTCTTGCCTCTTTTGCTTAATGTACGCTAAAAGGTTTTCAGTTTCTTTCGTTCGTTTGCTCGCTTAAAGTTGGAGTCAGAGTTTTGGCTGAAGACAGGGAAAGGAAAGGAGGGCGGCTATGCAGATTAGTGGAAAATTAAGGCAAGGTATTTAAACGCGGCTTAGAGAAGGCAGCCAGCCAAGATGATGGCCATGCGAATGATGATGGTGGGAGAAACCATACTAAACCCAAACCCAAACCCTCTTGGGTGGCAAGTTGTGAACAAGGCGGACTTAGTCGGTGCAACGGTGCAAAGTTTAATTGAAACGAAACAGAGATGGAAGAGAGAGAGAGGGAGAGAGAGAGAATGAGAGGCAAGAGAAGAGCTTTAACTAAAGGTAAAGTTAAAGGTGGAGGCGGAGGTGTAGGGTTAGCAAGATGAGCCCTACTTTTGAGTGGCATTAAGTGGCATCAATACCAAAAGTTATGGAAATTTAAGAAGGGTAAGGTAACTTGAGTGGTCGCCGGTCTCTCTTGTATCTTGTCTCTTGTCTCTGCCCCTGTCCCTTCTGCTTCTGCCGTTGACTTTGGTAAATAATATCAATAAAATTTTGCTACCCAACAAATGCAATCAATTGTGAAGAAATCTGAAAGTAATCTCTGCTATGTGAGAAGCTCATCCTCAATCTTGAGCTAATAAAGAAAACATACAAAAAAAAAACAAAAAGGAATTTTGAACAACTCAACTGAAACTGAAATTTAAATAAAGTTATTTGAATTTGTTCATGTGATTGGTAACAACAGAAATCGTATAATATTTCCCAGAAACCCAAGAGAGAGACTTTTAACTCACTCGACCTATGTGAGAGAATTTGGCTTCTTGAATTAGTTTGATCTATTAATTACGCGAGACCGAAGTTTCCTTTTCGAAATGTGCAAATATTTGGCTTAGAAGACTATAAACAATTTAATAAAATACAATAGATTCGAACACAAAAGACAAGAACTTTTTGCATACTGGGCCCATTTTCATACATTAAAAATGTTGCTTAGGTTTTTCATTTTTCATTTCTTTTGAATTGAAGCTTTAAAAGGAATTGAAAACTTTTTTTTATTTAAAGTACAAATTTTTGCCTATTCCACACAGACAGTGGCAAAAAGAATGGATAAATGTCTTTGAAGAGGCGGGTGAGAAGGGAAGGAGGAAGGAGGACACAAAAGATGCTTCCTACCACTTGGCTACACATTTTGGCATTTTACAGTTAGAAAGCCGCACAGGGACAGGACAAGGACACGAAAGAAGGATAAAAGGAGATGGTGCTGCTGCTGCTACTGGGAGCACGTGCTTACAAATGCGTCTAGGATATGGCGCAACGTATTAATTTTGAATATGTGGAAAATCTCGCGCGCGCGTCAATGTAGACCAAGGAAATGCCAACAATAATGGCCAATGTGAATAGAAGAAGAGACGACAGTGAGGCAGGGTTGGTAGAGAGGGGATTGTGGTGTTCCGACAAGGAAGTCTCCAACAATGAAGATGCCAGGCGATACGACAAGTACGTCAAGCAAAAGGAGATGGAGATTGAGTGTCTGTCTCTGTATGTGTGTGTGTGCGGCTGTATCTATGTTAAGGCTGCTCCTGCTGTAGGCCTTTTATTGCTATTGTCAAACTATTGTGTGTGTGTGTGTGTGTGTGTGCGAGTGTGCGGGTGTGTATGCCTCTCTTTCCACTCAATGACGCTTTCCATCCTGCTTGCTCTCATTTCTTGGCTGTCGTCTGCTTGAGTTGCTTTTTATGAAACATCAAAATGTCAGTCAATGTCATTAAATGACTTTTATATTACACCTAATACGATGACAAGCCTGGCGGCCTGCCTTGCCTTGCCTTGCCTTGCTTTCACAGTTGTCTGTCTGTCTGTCTGTTTGAATGTCTCTCCTGTTGTCTGACTGTCTGTCTCTCTTTTCCTCTGTGGCGATATCTTTTTGAGTGTATCTTAAAGAATCTAAAATTAGACAATTGTGTTGTTGTTTGTTTGTTTGTTGTTGTTGCCTGTTGGCTGCTGTTGTTGTTGTTGTTATTATTGTTGCTCTTGTTATGGTGCACGACCCAGGCACATGTGATTGCTTTTTGGCTGCGGTGACAAATCGCGCCTGGAAACTGGTTACCCCCCACCATGACTACTTCACTATAGTCTTCGACTGCCATCCATTCGCCTCTTTGCGCCTTCTTGTGTGTGTGTGTGTGTCTGCCTCGAGACTCGTTGACAGTCGAACAATTTGTTGAAATAAGTTGGAAATTGAATGAAATTGTCAAAAGCATTTCGCACATTTTATTATACATATATATATATATAAGTATACATATATATATATGTATATCTCTTTTTTTTTTTTTTGACTCCCACGAAAAAAGTTTAAGGGTTTTTTCCTTGTCTTGTTTAGAGCATAAAAGGGTCATATAGGACCATAGTTAATTTTCATAGGATTTTAGTTATAGGGGTGGCTTATTTTTAGCAGCAATTTTCAGTTCTACATAAAAAAAAACATTGTAGAATCCATTTTAAAGTAAAGCACTGTCAATTGATCATTTGGGTTTTAAAATTATAATAATAATAACATTTTGTTTAGTATATTTTTTTTTTTTTTAGATATTTTTTTCTTGCCAATTTGTTAGATAAACTTTGCGAAACATTTGGAATCCAAATACTGAACCAATTCAGTTTTTGTGTAACTTTGTTGTCCTTCAGTTAATGGTCAATGATAGAACTCAAACTGATCTAGGTCCTTTTAATAAGCTTACCTTGAAAAATCATCTTAAACTAAACAAAAGTTGGCACAATTTCTTTTTTTTTACTTAAAAACATTTTTTGTATTAGTCGGTATAAATATAGTCGATTCATTTGAAACTTATAACATTTGCCAACTTATTTCTCATCTTCAAGCATTTTATTTGTTGGCTGCTATGCTCTCTGCTCTGCTCTGCTCTGCTCTCTGCTCTGTTGCCATCTCGCGACATCATCTTAGTCGTTGTCTTCTCGTCTTCGTCTTTTGCATCCCAAAAACCCATATCGTCTTGGGATTTTCTGCTGACTTGACTGCAAAAGTGAAATTTTTCCATCTTGGCACCAAAAATTTTCTTTTGCCCTGCCCCTGCCACCCCCCCCCCCTGTCCCTGCCCATGCCGCCAACCATACTCCATTTCTCTTCACTTCCACTTCATTCTCTTCACAATCCCTTTAGCATTTCCCCTTCCTTCATCATTCTTACCATCTTTTACTTATGTTTATGCATCATGTGTTCATGTTGCCGGGTGGCGGGCGGCGGGAGCGGAAAACGGGGTGGGGAGGGAGAATTCTTCCCATTGCCAAAAAGCTTTAATAAAGCAAACAGAAATTGGTGTCGATGTGTAATGAAAACCATAAAATATTTAATAAAAATATTTACTATGCATTTCGTCGTCATAAATTAGTTGTTTTTAGTGTTTTGGCCAAAAGTTTGAGTTTGAGTTGACTCGAGTCGTCGACTTGAGTCGAGTTGAGCTGAGTTTTGGGCTAAGAGTTGAAAGGCAAAGGAAAGTTTTGGTGGTAAAGAGATTGCGGTAGGCGGGGGCGTGAGCTTGATTTATGCCCAGAAACTTGATATCACGTTCGCTTCTTCTCTTCTTTACTAGTTACATACCATACCAAAAACATACATATATAGATATGTATGTATGTATGTATGTGTGTGTGTGTGTGTGTGTGTGTGTGTGTGTGTGTGTGTGTGTGTGTGTGGTTTATTTTTATGTAAAGCGCATAAAGAAAAGTTTTTTAGAGTCGCCGCACATAAACGGATTTTTATTTATGGGTTCGAGTGAACACAACATATATACACTATAGTCTAGCATAATATATATCTATATATCTAGGGAAAATCGAGTCGTCATCATATGATGATGAAATGAGAGCATTTTTAGTATTTCCATTGGGTGCTTTTTCTTTTTTTTTTCTTTCTTTCTTGCTTGCTTTTTTTTTTTTTGTCGTGTCGTGTCGGTCTCGCCTTTTAATTATGTCAGCTCTTTAGTTAATAGTTTTAGTGACGCAGCTGGAGAATTGAATAGATATATGAGGGCTATATGGCTGGAATGATATATGACAGCTCTTAGGGAGAATTGTGTGTGTGTGTGTGTGTGTGTAGTGGAGAAATTTGTATATGAATAGGGCCTGGGGATCTACCCCAATACGAATCCAACCGTTTGGTTGCCTATAAGACATTGAAATTTTGACTTTTATGATGATCTATTTATAAAAGCAATGGCATTATATTTAAGCTAGTTGATGCTTGGGCTGCTTGAAAATGTTTTAATAATCGCACTGCAACCAGAGAAGTTGAGCTCTCTTTTGAGGTTTTTTGAGAGATGAAAGAGGAGTATAAGAATGAGGGGTAGAAGTAAGAATGATCAATGAATTATGTCTGGGAATCAAGAAGTGTATTTATTTTTCAAAGAAAAAAAATAAGGAAATGGCAATCAAAGATTTTTGTGTGTTTCTTATCCATAAAATTTAATATATAGATTTTTGTGTGTGTGTGTTTCTTTTTTTTTTTTTTTTTTTTGTTGAGCTTTTCGTTTCTAGATTTTCTGCTGGTGCTCACCCCACCCAGCACCACCACCACAAAGTAAATTCTTCGCATCATTATTTAGTAAAAAAAAAATCCTTGTTTACTTTTTGTATTTCACTTGAAACTGGGGAGAAATAAAAATGCAAACAGAATAAGTCGACAAAATGCAATGCCAGAGAAAGGAGACGGCAGAAAGGGACCAATAGAGAGAGAGAGAGAAAAAGAGAAATTGGAATAGCTGGCTGCACTTGCTCCAGCTGAAACTCCGTCTCCAAATGGAAGCTTTTGGCTTCTAGTTTTTGGTTGTACAGCTCCACCAAAAAGAGAAAAAAACGAAAACGAAATTCTACAACCAATTCCCCGCAGAAAGTTTTCGCTTCTCTTTGGGGCAACTTTGTTTTGCTTTTTAGTACTTTTGATGACTTTTTGCCGAACAGATGTCGATATAATGCTAAATGTAGTTATATGCCAGCCACAGAAAGAAGTAGACAGTGCCACAACGGGTGGAGCCAAGGGCAGAGAGAGAGAGAATCCTGCAAGGAAGCCACTTACATGCAGGCATAACGGCAGAATGCAAGGGCCCCAACAACCAGAAGAAGGGAAACTGCTTCAGACTGCTTGGCATTTCTTTTTTTTTTTTTACCCTCCCCCTCCCCTTCCCTACTTTTTTGCTTCGTCTTGTTGCTTTGTTTTGCTTGTTATTGTTGTTGCTGCTGTTGTTGCTGCTGTTGCTGCACTGGCTGTGCCACTCATTTGATTTGAAAAGATGCTGGCAAAGAAGAAGGCAAACCGGCAGAGCAGGGCCTCCTCCAAGAGCCATTAAAGTCGCGTCAACGTTGCTGGAACGTTTTTATTATAAACGACATAACTACGACAAACTGAGTTAACCAAGCAACAAAAGCAAATGCACTGAAAGAAAAAAAAAAAAAACAACAGTATTTCCCTTCGCACAGAGTCTAGGGTAGAGATGAGGAAGAGTAGAGCCTTCTTGAAGAAGGCGTAACAGAGTTTATAAATCATAGAGAAATCCGAATTGGCATTTCATTCTCAGAGAAACAATCGATTTGCAAATTGCTGAAACAGGGGGCTAAGCCTTAAAATCTTTATTTCTTTCTAAGAAGAAGAGAACTCTCAGAGAGTGCAGCAAGATCATGATGAAATCGTTAAATAATACCATTCATAAAAGTGTTCTACTGACCATTTGTCACAGTGTATTGTGAAATTTGTTCTCTTCTCAGCCTCATTTGCCACCTTCGTACATTTTACGTCATTTATTGCAACTTTGTGTGTTTGCCTCACATTTTACCAAACCTCCAGCCTGCCGTGTTGGCCTGGCCTTCTCCTCACTTCTCCACACTTCTCCACACTTCTCTCCTGCCAAGCATCACCATTACGCTTGACGCACTTAGTTGCACCTTCGTTTGCTGCAACAAAAGCGCCCTCTGCCAGACATATTTAACAAAATGAGCAAGTATAAAATACAAAATATACAGTATTATATATACAAATATATATATGTATATAGGCACACGCATACACACAACTTTTGTATATATATATATATGTATAGATGTATATGAAGAAAAGGGGAAACCAACAACAATACTTAATTAGCTGTTTGCCAGTTAAAAATAATCAGCCCAAGCCAAGCCAAAAAGCAAATGAAAGTCGGTAACAGTCATGAAGAAGGAGAAGAAGCAAAAGCCATTATATGGAGTAGGGGGTGGTCGAACTGAAGGAAGGGCGGTGCGGTGCGGCAGAGAGAGAGGAGAGAAGAGAGTCACCTACAGTCATTGCTTTGTTTAACAATGTTGTTGTTATTGCTTTAGCTGCTGCTGCTGCCTGCCTGCCTGCATTTTGTTGTTATATAAAACGTTGTAACAAATTTTTCATTAAAAGAAATCAAGCTAAAGTGAACAAAAAACAAAAAACAAAAAAAAGCGACAAGATGAGGAGCTAGAGAAAAGTGAAAAAAAGTACGAATACATAGAGTGCCATAAAAAATGGCTGTGGCCAGCACCAGCAGCAGCAGCAGCAGAAAGGAGTAAGAAGTAACTCGAAAAAAATAAGCAAATTAAGTAAGGAACAAAGGAACTGGCATTTTCTCTCTCTCTCTCTTTGCATACCCTGTAGACCCCAAAGCATAAAGAAGAGATGGCTTTTAAGGTTCTTCAATTTGTTAATTACAGAAGAAGAAGAAGGGGAACACCTTATATGCAGGAGGTCCTTAGATAAGCCATTTGCAATTGCATTTGGCCAAGTTATAGACGTTTTGAGCTTCTATTATTGAAATTGTCATAGCGATTCGATTGTATTTAATAGAGGGTATTTTTGAAATGGCAAAGCCAATGCGCTTAAGTGTTAGTAAACTTTAGTTAGTTTTAGTTTATGTAAATGGAGACATATTTATGATTTGTCAGAGATAGAAAGATAGAGAAATAGAGAGAGAGAGAGAGTCAGTTATCATATCAGTGCTTGGTTTCTTTAATTTTAGTTTGTTCGTTGTTCTATTGCAACAGCATATCGAATTGCATCTTGCAGCTGTTTCTGTTCCTGCTTCTGCTCCTGTCCTCTTCTTCAAATGTTCGTTTTACCTGCCTTCCTGCCGTTCTGCCACGCTCAAACAATGATCCTTTCTCCTTCTTCTTCTTCTACTTCTTCAGTTCGCATTTCTTTTTTTTTTTTGTTTTTCATTCCATTACATTACATTTGCCCTGACAGACCAGGGCAGTTAACGTTTCTATTTTTATACTATTGTCTACTATAATAATAAGCAATATAGTGAAAATTGTACATTTATTTTTTTTCGCTTGCTTGTTTGTTGTTGTTGTTGTTGTTGTCGTGTCTCCTTCTGACATTTCTTTGCTGCCGTTTTTTTTTTCTTTTTCTTTTTCTTTCTGTTTTTCCTATGCATTTTCTTTGTCTCGAAAAGAAAAGAAAATACCCCGTCTGATATCCAAGTAATGAGCTGTGGCAGGCAAGACGACGACATGACAACTAACTAAAATGCATTACGAACTAGAGATGGCAGCGTGAGAGAGTAACAAAATCATGATAAATGCAATTGTTGCCAAACGATTGCAATGACACAACGATTCTTTAATAATAATAAACCATTAAAAATGCGAATTTTCTACCAATTGTGCATTCAATTAAAGTGAGCTCCAGTGAGAGGTTAACTGATGGAAATATAAAATGACAATCAAGTACAATTAAAGGTTAGACAGAGGTATTTAATTGAATATCGTATGGAAAATAAGTTTATTGTTTTCAAGGTCTCTTGAGAGCGCAAAATCCTAAAACAATTTCAAGAACAATATTTTCTAATATGAACTACGATTAAACCCCCAAAGTCAAGGTCTCGAGGATGCCTTCTACTAATCACTAAAAGATTTGTTCCTCTCAATGGCTTACCTTAGTTGAGACTGATTATATTTTCACAAATGGAAGTCAAGTTAGTTACTCTTCTTTGGTGGATTTAATAGTATATGAATATATCTTAATAGACTCTTCAACGGGCAAAAGTAAATGTTAGTCAAAGTTCACATATTGTAGAGTAGTTGCAGTAGTAGCTTTTGCTTACTTGTATGTAATCAGTTTGAAATTTGAATACATAGTTGTTATGGCACAATTTTTTTCCCCTTCCTCCCTCCCACCCTCCCCCCCCCACGCCTTTGCCCCTGGTCGTCAGTCAGTCGTCTAATTTGCAACATACAATATTGTAAATGCGTTATGCATAGTTTTTCTTTTCCACACTACACCACACCACACCACTCCACCGCCCGCAATCCTCATCTCTTCCCTGCCATCACAGTTCTCCCTTACATCCATTTTTCCCACTTTTCTTTTGCTTTTGCTTGGAATTGAAACATATTTATGCAATGCAACAACAATAGCAATGCCTGATGATGTTGATGATTATGACAATATTTGCTTTCGCAGCACTCCACGAGAGTCCCCCTTCCCCCACTCTCTTTTTCTCTGTACCACTCCATCTCACCCCATAAATGCGCATATTTTTACAAGCGGAAGTTGACTTTATGCATTTTGCAAATGTTGACACACTATTCAAAAATTATTGCACTGCATTTTTGCATTTTTGTTCATGTTGATTTTTTAAGCGAAAGGCTAATAGAAATCTCTTTTCAAATGATTGTATACCATATCCACACACACACACACACATACATATGGATTTATACAACATATAAATATAAATAACCAAAAATATTTCTCTCATATTTTGTGTTTTTTTTTGTTTCATTACAGGTACGTTGATTTAATTGAAATGAAAACTTGCTACAACAGAGATTGAAAAAACAAAGCGCAAACCCCCCTTTCGATTGATTGTGAGTGTGTGTGCGTGTGTCTATTTGTGTGGGTGAGTCGGTGGTTTTTTCCCTCAACATCAATATCAACATTTTATAGTGTAAAGTGTAAATTCTTTTAATTAATACATATTTTTTTTAAAATTAAAACAAGAACAAAATTGCAGTTGCATTTGCAGCAATTTTCGTAAATTTTTTTGTTGTTATTTTCCCCCAATATCCATTAACTGAAACACTGGCTATGACAATTTTGGTTTACCTTATGGTTTCACTTAACCCCTTCTTAACCTTTGGTTATGCTCTCCTGCATAATTAGCCGTTGGCCTAACTACTTTTACCTGGTCGTTATTATTGACCTTTTTTAGAATACCCTCTAAGATAATAATGAAGGGTATATGCACTCTTAATATAGTTTTTAATTAATTATTATATTTGTTGACAATTTCAATTAAATTTTACTCACTTTTTCGAGGGTATTAGCGTAGTCATCGCTTGGTTGGAAAAATTTCCCTTTCCTTTTTCTTTTGTTGTATCTAATTCTATTACTATCTGCCACTTTAACTGCCACTTCACTTTTTTTTTTTTTTGTTGTGTTCCAACCCTCGGCCCGAGCTGGTCGATCGTAGCCATAGCCTGGGTCTGGGTCTGGGTCTGGGTCGGGGTCTGACCAATACTTTAGTCTAATTTATGCCACATTTTTCATCCTCCTCTTCACACGCGGCCGCTTCCGTTCTGGCCGCACATAAATATTCATCATTAATACGCTTTACGCTTTTGCCCCTCACTCTGCCCCCACCCTCTCTCTTTTTCTCTCTTACTCTTTTATATTTTCCTATTGACATTGGCCGATAGCATCGACCTTCTTCCCTCCCGGCCCCACTTTCTCCGCCCAATAACCATTTAATTAAAAGAGTTGGGAAAAGAGACAGACAGAGAGAGAGAGAGAGAGAGAGGGAGAGAGAAAGAAAAAAAGTTTTTATTTGCCCATTTTCGTTTTTCCTTCTTTCTATTACTCAAATTAAGCGAAATTCTATTAAAAAGGGCAAAACAAACAAAACAATGAAAAACAAACAGTTTTGGTAGTTCTTTTCCACCTCCCAACCAACCAACCAACCAACCAGCGAGTCAGCCACTTGCCTTTGCACTTCCCCCTCCACCCCAAACCGCCCTGTATGTCCCTACTGCATGAACTTATTCATGCCGCCCCACGCAACCATCGTTAATTTTTATGACTTAAAAGTCATGTCATTTTATGACTTTAAAAGCTATTTTAGAGGCCTTTAGTTTTATTTGACAATGTTGTTGTTTTTTTCTCTTTTTCTTCTCTTTCTCATTCCCTCTTCGACTACTCTCTGTTTTTGCCTGATGTGCATAAAAATTGGCGCATAATATCAAATGAAAAATCAAAATGAAAACAAGATCTAATAAAACCTAAAAGGCGTTGGTCTATTAAAACAATTTTCTGAAGAGTTTTCTTCGTTACATTTTGGTTTCTTCTCTAGCTCTTTTTATGGGACTTTTCCAAGGGTTAAACCACACCACACACAGCGTCATTTTCCTTCTTTTTTCCTTGTGTTTGGGTCGAAAAAACCTTGAAAAACCTTTGCTTAATGGCTCGAACCAGAACAAAAACATACACAGAATGAGTGTGTGAGAGAGAGTAAGAGAGAGAGAAAAAAAACGAAGCGTAAAGTTCGGTTCAGTTTGGTTCGTTTTGGTTTTGGTTTCATTCTGTAAACTTGTGATAAACAAAAAGTGCTGCAATAAAAAGGTTAAAGACTAACCATTAGCCCAAGTTAAGGTCTTTTTCTTATCGGCTAAACTGTCTGTGTTACCAGTTGCTGTTGCCAGTTGTTGTTGTTGTTGTTGAGTGCATTCCTTCTGTCTTCAGCTGAGTCATCTGACGTTTAGAGCTGAACTGAGGTGAGCTGATAGAAGGCAACTGATATTTTATTATTTTTTTTTTTCGCCTGATGGAATATTAATGAAGAAGAACAATTTTCTATTTCTTCTAGATACTATTTCTCTCTACTCTTTTAAGGTCAAATTGGTAGCCAAATGGAATTAAGTGAATGTTAAAAGGGGCAATAGATAGGTTATTTGAGATAAGAGGGGGAAACCCTTGAAAGCAAACCGCTTAAAATGTGCCTGTCATAATAATTTTCCAATTCCAAAACATTTTTTTTTTTTTTGACTTTTAATGTTAATTATGTATGGTAATCTATGGCATTTTATCTTTAGCATTTTCTTTAGCCATCAATCTGTACGTACTACTACTTATTTGCCTATATTGATAAAGTTTTAGCCAGAAAATTGTCTCGATCAAATCCGATTGAGTTATGGGCGTTTGATGTGAAATTTAAAAATTTCTGTTTGCATTCAGTTATAACTTCTCTTTCATAGATTGCATTTGCTGTGTAATTCATCTATTTCAATTCAATATTCAACTGAAAATAGATGAGAGAGACTATTGAAGCGTAAGAATCTCTCTAACTAATCATAGGGCTTAGAAAAGTGAAAATGTTTTTGCATTTAACTGTAAGGAAAATAGCCCAGAAAAATAGGCAAGAAAAATAGGCAAGAGAATAAAAGCAAGACAAATACATAAGTAAGAAAAGTACGCATGCATGGCAAAAAGATTTATTATTTTATTTAAAGGTGTGTGTGTGTGTGTGTTTGTGTGTGTGTGTGTGTTTGTGTGTGTATGTTGTTCTATCTCTCTTTCAATTAGATATTCCATGCTATTTCTACATACACATACATATATTAATGGCAAACATTTCTCTTGCTCTTACTCTTCCTCTTTTGTGGGCTTGTGTATTGTGTGTGTGAGTGTGTTTGTGTCTAACTCTGTCTATGTATTCATTTATCAAAAATAATATATTAAATTGCCAACATTGAATGATATTTTAATTTGCATCTTCGTCTAGATGTTTCCTTTTGAATAAAACATTTAAATGTGAACATTTCTCTCGCATGCTGTGTGAATGTCTCTCTCTCTCTCTCTCTGTCTATTTCTATCTCTCTCTGGCTCTCTATTTTTGGCTCTTATCTTTATTTATTCAAAAGATAATTTTATGTGTTCCGCATTCGAAGCATAAAATTACTATGTCGAATATTGTTTGAGCAAATAAAAACGGAACTGTAGAGAAGCTGAAAGAGCGAGAGACAGAGAGTAAGTCACATGCAAAGTGGGAGGCTGAGAAACAACCAAAAAATGGCTGCCTAACTGTAAATGCTCACACACACACACTCACGCTCGTATGACTGTCGATTTCTTAGTGTGCATGTGTATGTGACAGGAAATGCTGCATAGAACGGAAACGGCATCAGGACCAAGTTCATTTACATTTATATGGTCTGCTTACAATGTTAACGCTCATGTATGTAGATACTACCGCTTTCCCACTTGCCCTCTCCTATGGCTTCATTGCCTCCTCTCTTTACCGTCCACTCCCTCACTCATCTTCATTTTGTTCTCCTTCCTTCCTTTTAGACAATTGTTTGAAGAGTCAGTGAGTCGCAATTGTCTATTTGACTCCGTCTGGTTCAGTCTATTTGTCTATTTGCTTTATCATTTTTGCCTTTTACCATATCTCTGATAATCTTTATTGCAGTTGAAATATTTAATTTAATAAAAAGCTTGACAACCCTTCGCCCTTCGCCCTTCCTACCCCCGCCCTACATCACCAACCGATCTCGTTTCGCCTGCTAGTCCCTTGCCCAAAAAAGTTACAATACATATTTTACAATTTATTTAATTTATAGACTTTTTGTGTTGTCTGCGGCTCCTCCCTCACCTCAAACCCCAGCAAACCCTCTACCCCTTCTCCTCTGACTTCTCTCTTTTGTTTTATTTGCTGTTCGCTGTGTGTGTGTGTGTGTACTGACTGTCGTGTGCTGGTGGAAGGGCAAAAAGCGTATAAATGATAAACATGCATAAAATATGCCAAAACAACAATTGAGGCCAAGCCAATAAGCCAGATTTTTTCCCCCTTTTCCTTATTTACCATTTCCCATTTTTCTTTTTTTTTTTGCGTTTTTGTTGTTTTGTTGTATTTATTTTAATAGTGTATATGGCAAATGGATTTCAGGATATAGAGAGAAAATCCGATGAAATGGCCAAACATGGCAAACAGTTTTCTATAATTGAAAGAGTTAAAAAGTGATCAGCTATGAATGAGAAAGAGTTATGAAAAAAAGTTATAAATAGAATAAAAGATTAAGAAATTATAAGAAAACAATTTAGGTATCCAAAAAAAAAGGTAAAACAAGACAAGGATTTGAACAGAGCGATAGAGAAAGAGAGAGAGAGAGAGAGAGAGAGAAGGAGGGCATTTAGCAGTCGTTGTTGACGGTCAACTTAATTTAGATACTTACTAAATCTTTTTTTTGTTGGAATGTTCTAAACTTAATTTGCCTTTTTTTTCGTTTCTCATCTTGTTTTGGTTTGTTTGCTTGTTTATGGCTAATCATTTTCGTTGTTTCTCTATTACCCACACCCGCCGATGTATGCCATACCCCCACTCTTTCTCCTTCTCTCTCCCTCTCTCTCTCTCTCTCTTAGTCTTTCTTCGCTTCTGGCAGTTCTCGTTTTCGCAATATTCAGAGCATGAAATTCATATTTTTTGGTGCCATTCGAGAAATTATGATTATTTTTTGCAGTTAGAAAAATTTGTGTCGCCCGAGTCGAGTACAGATACAGATACAAATGTATCTCTATATATAAATATATTTATATATTTGTGCGTATATATATATATATATATTTATATGTATAATAATAATAAAAATTTACAATGAGAGGCGGTGTGTGCGGTTTTTTTGGTTTTTGGCAGCCAAGTTGGCGCCTTTTGTTATGGCGCGCTGATAAATTGTGGCTGATATAAATGCAAAAACCAACAAGAACAGAAGTGTGCAACATATTTCCATATACACAAACATAGAAAGCGGTAGAAGCGTACAAGTGAAAGGGGGAGGGCAGTGGGGCGGGCAGAGCGGGAAGAGCAAACAGTAAATAAATAATGTGGTTAAAAATTTGCCTGCATGTGTATTTTGTTGTTGTCCTGTTGTTGTTGTTGTTGTGTGTGTGTGTGTGTGTGTGCGAATGAAGTTTGACTTTGAATAATGTTTGGATTGTCTGCGGCAGGCAGGCAGGCAGGCAGGCTAAGAGAAGGAGTCGAGGAGGCGAAGAGGCAAAGCGGCAACCAGTCAGAGTTGGGGACAAACAGGATAGCACACAGCCTGTCGCTAGTGTCGCAAAATAAATCGAGAAATTATAGAACTGTGACTAGTATAAGAAATGGTCTAGATATTTGCCAACCAACAGCAGCAACAGCAACAGCAGCAACAGCAACATCAGCAGCAAATCAGCAAGCGTGGCAAGATATATGACTAACAGTTAAGAGGGAAAGCTTCTTAGACATCTTTTCAGACTCGAATTCAGTCTCTACAATTCTTCTTCTTTTGCTTCTTCTTGTTCCATTCCAAGGTGGCACATGTCTCTCCTCTGAAAACAGAGAGAAAAAAAAAACAACAATAACAACGGTGACAGCTGTTGTCTCGGCACAAAAAAAAAAAAACCAAAACCTTACCCAAGATAATATTGTAGGCATAAAAATCGAGAAAAAAAAAACGCCAGAAAAACAGCATCAGAAAACTGACACGGACAATTTTCTGGGCATGATAATACTACGCAATGAGATGGAAATCGGTTTTAGATGAGAATAAAATACTTGTAGTACTTGTATTTTTTTAATCAATTTTTTTTATTACTAACAAGCGTTAGAAAACTTGCAACATTTTCGAAAAGATTTTCAAAGTAATTTACCATAAAAATTCTATAAAAAACATAAAGAGGTTTGCATTAAAATTTCTTCTTCAAAATATTAGATCTATACACAGATCTATGTGTCACCTACGTCACGAATATACCTTATAATTATGTTAAGCGCTCATCTACAGGGTAGCAACTGAGTCCTGAATAAAAAACAATAAGCCTCTTTGCCCTCATCGAGCCATAAAAATTGCTTTTCATTCGTGTGAGACCTTTTGAGGGCATAAAAATTGTTTATTAACAAATCAACAGCAATAACAACAACAGCAACAACAACACATCAACAGGCGGCAACTTTTTGACAAAACATTAAAATCAGCAAAAAAGTATATATAATATATATGTATTTATATATATGTATTTACGTATATTCGTGTTCAGTTTTTTTTTTCTGTCAAACGAGTTTCGCTTTTGGACTTAACGAAAATGCAATAAATTGCAGACGTAGTAGGGATTTTTACGCATAAATTTTATAAGAAAAAGCTCAAACGAATTGATGATAAAAAGGAATTGATGTTATATATATATACACATATATATATATATGTATATATGTGAATAGCCCATACATACTCATACACAAGGACGAACAAAAAATGCCAAGGCAGCTGTAGGGCACAGAGATGGGAGAGACTTTGGAGTTCGAGAGAGAGAGAGAGAGAGGTCGTAGGTCGTAGGACTTCAATATTTATGCATTATGGATATTAGTTTGAACCACAGGAAAAATACCATTAAAAGCAAAAGCATGAAGTCGATTACGCGCCAAAAGCAAAAGCCCAAGCGTAGGAGGAGGAAAAGTGAGGAGGACAAAAAAAAAAAAAATATTGCATGAAAAGGCATAGAGGGAATATGATGATGATGATGATGATGATGATGCTAAGCGAGGGGAGCGCTTCGCTACGAATTGGATTGGAGGCGACTCATGGACATGGAAGCATTTTGAAACTGACAGGCCCAGGGCAGCAGCAGCCAAACGAAAGAAAGACTATAAGGAGGTCGGAGGAGGGGGGAAAAAAAAAAAAATCAATTTACTTGAATTTTTCCTTCTTAGAGATTCGATGGTTAAGGCGACACACGCATCTTCTTTCCTTCGCCAGCTTGAATGTGACAAAGCGCGTTCGGTGGGAGTTTCGTATTGGGAATGGGAATGGGAATGGGAGTGAGGGTGGGGGAGTAGGTAGGGAAGAAAAAGCATTGAAGCGACAGCAGCAGCTGCTGCCTCAAAGTGGGTGGAGGGGGTCTGTCCGTCTGTCCGTCCGTCCGTCGGTCGGTCGGTCGTTCGTCTAAAACGGGCATGCTACCACTACAGTCTTTGGCATTTTTCTCTTCTTTCTTAGATTGCTAGCGACGTTTTGCCTGAAGTTGCAGGATTATTGTGTTGGGGCAGTCACCAGGAAGCTGCGATTGTGGCCGTGGGCGGAGGAAGAAAAAAAGAGAGAGAGAGTGAGAGGAGAACGGAAGTAAATCGTAGGAGAATGATGGAATGGGTACAATTTGTTTGACGTGCAACGTGTGGTATACGGAACTAAAGACGGGTTTCTCTTAAGAATTGTCGGTCTATATATATATATATGTCTCTGTGTGTGTGTGTGTACGTGTATGTATGAAGGGAACTTTGCTGAAGCAGGACGACATCATTAGTTGGTGAAAAGTGTCAAAGAATTGAAAATGTCATAAGTCAAAAGATTGGCGCACAACCAACTATGACAATATTTTTAGATATTCCACTAACGAATCACCCTCAAATTAAAGTTGATTACCTTTACCATATGATTTGGCAACCAATTTGAATCTTTACAAACTCATTTCAATCTCATATGGGAAAGTTTTTTTTACCATTTTTCACCATCTTAAACAAGTTGAGAATTAAAATGAAATTTCAATTTTGCTGTTACTTTTGAATTGTATCATTTCTAGAGCCATCTTAAGAGTAGTATCGAAACTAATTTGGCTTGTCGGTATTAATTATTTATGTTCATACAATAAATAGTTTGTTGTTCAAAGTTTTCTTTCTTTACTCTTCATGTAAAGCTATCAAAGCAGCTAACAAATGAAAGCCCGTAAAGCCAAGACAATTGAAATGTTTTTCAAGTGAAATTATTAATGCATAGGCTTGCCAGGTGGTTGGTGGAAGGGGTTGGCGGGGTAGTGGGGTAGCCTTCTGTCGAAATGACATTAAACGTATTGGTGATTACTTCATATAGAGCCAGCCAATTGATTTGAAAACTTTGTCCAGCTCTCTGTCCTACTTAGTTCGGGGGGGAAAAACTATTAAACAAGAATTTCTCCCTTTTATTGTGTAGTGATATTAATTAAAATTTTATGCAACATGGAAGCATTGCTGTTCCATTTCCCAGCCTGTGTGTCCATCCTTTTAATGATAATCATCATTACAATCGTCGTCATCATCATCATCATCATCATCATTATCATCATTGTCACCGTCATATAAATGGCTGGCATGTCATGTCAAAAATTGACTAGGCCTTTTGTTCCCCCCCCCCCCCCCCCCCCTACACACACACACACACACACACCCGTTGCTCCTGCTGTGTATATATATGAGAAACTATGTTGGTTATATACATACATATCGATGGCTATTTTTGTAGTCGGTTCCGTGTTCGGTCAATTCGATTATTTTTCATTTTTCACCTTTTTCGCTTAAACTTTCACGTGTCGTGTAGTTGTCTCTGTTCTGTGTTCCATGTTGTTTTTGTTGTTGTAAATTCCATGTAAATTAATTAAACTCGCTTGGAATGAAAACAACAACAACAACAGCAGCAGCAACCTGAACGGCAGCAGCAGCAGTCGCGGCAAGTGCAGAAGAGAAAAATACAAATTGCCAGCAGCAGCAGCAGCGGCAGCAGCAGCGTGTGGCAGGACTCTGGCAAACTGGTTGGAAAAATTATATATTGCATGTCAAAGGGCAGACAACAACAACAACAACCCCAGGGGGAGATGGTCTGGTTGGTGTATTTGGCGAGGGGGGGGGGGGGGGCCTGGGGAGTCAGAGAGGCAGTTGGTTCTGGTGCCACTTAATATTTTTTATATGCCACAAATCGACCGCACGATCAGAGGCACAAGGATACCAAAGGACACCACACACACACACACACGCACACTCACAGGTGCGCGTCAACAATTAACGAAAATTTATTCAATTTTCACGAAAGGCTTTTCCTCTGTTGTTCGGTGCGCGTTTGGTTGGATCGTCATTTTTGCTGTTTTGTTGCTCTTTATTTCCTTTTCAATCATAAAAATTTTTATATACACATATTAAATAATAAATAAATAAATAATATTATCCATATTTTTCTCTGAGTAATTTGCAAAACTTATTTTCATTTTTGCCGCACTCGCCTCTCCACCGCAATCATTCGGCCCCTTTGCTCTTTTTTTTTTTGTTTTTTTGGCAGTCATTTCGCTCTCAAGTTGCTCATTTTATTGGGGATTTTAATTAATGTGGCTTTTGTTTGATGATAATTCCAAATATATATATTAATATTTGAAGCAGCAATAACAAATGTGCAATAATATCAATTAAACTCTTTTTTTGCATATATATATATTTGATAGATATATATAGATTTTATTTTTGCAATATCAGTAAAGTGGCGTCACGCACAAATTTTTCATAGTTAGGCTAAATGTGAAAAATGTGGTCCTCCCTCTTCCATCCCTTCTTCTCCTGCTTCTGCTGCTGCTGCTGCTGCTGCTCCTGCTTCTCTTACTTCCGTTTCGCGTCCGTCCTGACATCATGATAAATATTTGAAATTCAAAGCAGGCACAGATAATACAAATCGTTCACAGTGTGTTGCTTTCTCTGTGAGTGTGTCTGTGTGTTTGTATGTTTGTGTGTGTGTGTGTGTGTGTGTGTGTGTGTGTGTGTGTGTGTGTGTGCAGTTAGAAGGGCTTTTAAGTGTGGGCATTTGAATGAATTTCAATCGATTAGTTCACATAACTGGCATTTGGAATGAGGGCAAATTATCATTATGGTGAATTATGATAATTGCTCAATTGTTTGTATCGGGTCCGGCCAACTTTAAAATGAGAAACACAACGCATCCCAAAAAGGGTTTGCCAGCCAATTATCGCATATTTTAAATATGCGAATACCACAGACACAGATTAACTACTTTAAAAAGCGATTAGCTTTTTTTAGGCTTTTCAATTTGATCTGCATACAAATGGCTCTATTTGGTATCAATCATTAAGCATCTTAGCGATCCTTTATGCTTTATGTCTGGTCCACCATTTGGACTCAAAAGCTTCTTACTTTACCCCCCTCCGTTCTGGGAATTAGGAACCTATTAAAACAAATTTTCAATTTGCCATATGACTTTAGAATCTGCACTTTAAATAGTTCAATTGATTTACGGATTAAACTATATATATCAATTGGTATTTCGTAGTTTGCCTCTCCCCCCGCCCATCATATATAACCTCAAATAACACTTTGCATATTTGTTGACCTCGCAATGAGCCCTCTACTGGGCCTCTACCTTCCCCCCCTAGGGCTGCCCATTGGCCGCTCTGGGCACTCAATTCAATATGTTTGTGTGTGTGTTCTCTGACTCTCTCAACTTGTGGATTTCTGTGTGGATGTTGAAACACATCAATTTCCTCGAAAGTCTGTATATCTATCTATATATATATAGAGAGAGAGAGAGAGCGAGTTTTGTTTTTTTTTTTTCTGTTTTTTATTATTTTTATTTCATGTTGATTGCCTAACTGATATGTGGCTCATTGGCCTACTCTGGCTCTCGCTCACTGTCACTGTCTCTCTCTCTCTTTCTCTAACTATCTCTATGTCTTTCTGTTTCGCTTTCTCTCCCCTATGGTCGACCATGTCGATTTTTTATTGATTAAAAATGTGCAAACATTTTCGCAGCAATTTCATTTTTAAAACCACTTTTCGTTTCAAATGCACATACTGTTTGTATGAAGAGCGAGAGGGTGAAGTGATGGCCAGGAGGAGGGGATGGGTGGAGGGGGGGGGATAGATGGTGAGAGGTCCTGGGCTTTTAAGTTTGTTTTTTGCATGGACATCACGTATTCAATCAATTGCAACGACGTCGACTACGACGACGCTTATTTCGGTTGACCCATTTTGCCAATTGGCCAAAAATGTCTGCATCGTTGCCATAGTCCATAGACGGTGCCGTAGTCGTAGCCGTGGTCGTAGCCGTAGTCATAGCCGTAGCCGTAGCCGTATCCGTAGCTATTCCTCAAAAAGCTCTGTGCAAAATTAAGATACGAGAACACAAAACTGCAGCTGATTGCAGATTGGTTTAGACAGCAGGGAAATCTCTTTCTCTCACTCTCTCTCTCTCTCTCTCTCTCTTTCTCTCTATATATCTATCACCACTGGCTCGTTTCGTTTCTTGGTTCTGGTTTTTGGTCTAGCCTGGTCACGGGTGTTGACATTTATGTCCAATGCAGATTTTTCCAGCCAACAGCAACAGCAACAACAAGAACAATAAAATTGCGCCACTGTGTGTTGAAGACCTCAACATCAGCCAGCCAGCCAGCAGGACAACAAGGACATAGTGAGGTCCAGTCTGCTGGTGTTGTGTCCAAAAATTGTAAACGTTTCATGTTGTTACAAAACTTGTTATAATTTTTATAACCCCCCTTTGGCTTTGAGGGTAGCTAACAACAAATAGCGGGTATAATGGGTATATACTACCTTTCGTCCTCGTTGTCCAAAGGTGTCAATGGGGCGAGTTGGAATCAAGAATTCGGGTTATCTAAGGTAACGCTGGTAACGCTTACTGAGCTAGTTGGGAATGGAATTTGGCAATTACTTACTAGGTATATGGCTAGTCTAACCTTGTGAAGGTTTCTTTAGTATTTTAAGCATTTTGTTTTTTTTTTGGGAGCAGGAGCAGCAGCAAGGGGGGAAAAAATCATAGCATACTGTGTGGGGCGCCTTTGAGCTGAACACAAAATTTATTGAGAAAAGTTGCTGAGCTGATGCATGGGCCAAAGCAGGAGCAGCCTGACTGCCTGCCAGGCAGGCAAGCAGGCGAGCAGGCGAAGCTTGGGCGTGGCCAGTGAAGGCTTCTGACAGTTGGCATACTTTATCATCAGAGAGAAGCGAACGACGACGTAGAACGCTGAGGGATGACCAAAAAAAAACAAAAAACAAAAAAAAAAAACACGAACGAGGATGCAGGATCAAACCACAAAATCCAAACTGATGCACACAAATAAAAAAGCAAGCAAAGAAGCACTGGCAACAGGGAGCAGGGTGCAGTATAAGGGGAGGGGGAGGGGTGGGGTTCTGCCAGGCAAACAACGCGGCGGCTGCACACAGTCCCCACACATGTGTGCATTACTGAGCCAGAGCCAGGACGACACAGAGACAGAGTAGGAAGTAGGATGACAAAGAGTGAAGAGAAATGAGAGAGAGAGGTAGAGAGATAGAGTTGGAGGTATTCGTGGAGAAGGGATGTAGGGGGGGAAAGTAGGAATTTAAACGGAACTTGCCGCTTGGCTTTGTTGTTCTGATGTTGTTGCTATTGTGTGTGGCATTGTTATTTTTGTTGCTGTTGCTGTTGCTGCCTGGCCTGTGTTTAAAAAGTTTTATGCTCGTCACGAGAGAAATTTATTGCACTCCGGTGTTCAAAGCTTTTATCCTTTTTATACCCAGGAACAATCAAATAGGATATCAAGGGTGTAATGAGCCACAGTTATAACAATTTTGCAGCCAAATCCGCATCACACACACACGCAAACAGACAGCTAAATAATTAACAATGAGATGAGAATACACATAAATATAGCCTTTATATATTATATAAATATAAATTTCAATAATTCCATATATCAATATGACAAAGCTTTATTATATTTAAGGCCAGATATTTGCTTAACTGTCAGTTTACAAAAAAAAAAAACATAAAAAGTACTTTAAAGAAAATACTGATTGATAATGGAAGCAAATCTCTTCTTTTCGTGGGCAATTCCACTTTGGAGTGATCTTCCAATCATTTACAGTATCTTTTAGTCCATCATTTGGTTACCATTTTTTTTTTTTTGGCAGTTTCTACTTGTTATCATTTCTTTTATTCGTTTTTTTTTGGGAGTTTTTCTTATTTTATTTTATTTTTTTTTTGTTACTGTCCTTCTCTAGCTACCCGACCGACGACCGTTTACTTTTCGGACTCAGTGTGTCTGAAAAACGGATGTGATTTATTTGGTAATGCTAATGATGTTTTTGCTGGAGCCATTGCCTCCTATCCTGTCCTCTGTCCCTTCCATCAGTTTATTTGAGCAATTTTTATCGCATGTGTAGCAAAAAGGAACAAGAAGAGGAAGAAAAAAGTAAAAGGAAAAACCTGGCGAAAGTTTTCGACAACGGAAAATGCTTACTTTTGCGTTTTCAATGTGTGTCGGTGTGTATGTGCGAGTGTGTGTGTGTGTGTGTGTGTGTGGGAAATATAAAAAACGAGTCGAAAGGAAACTGTAAACATTTTGCCATTTATCTTGCGTAGCCAATAAATCGCTTTTGTGTTCCCTCTGCCAAGGTACTCGTAGTTAATTTTTTAAATGAGCAAAAAAAGCTGCACGCTTTTTTTTTTCTCATTCACCATATCCTACACTTCATATATATGCGACCGAGTATATGGAAAGATACAATATCTTGTCATTGAGATATATATATACATACATATATAGTATATCTGTCTCATTGGGAGAGTGTGAGGAGAAGCAGCTCTCCCATCAACTTTTACGGCCAGGGGCTTTAGGCTTTAATTGTACAGCTTAAGTTTTTGGTTTATTACACCGACTTAACAGACATTGAGCTTTATTCATTGTTTTCAGAGCTGAGTTTATTTTTTGCCTCCCCTGCCACTCCCTCTCGGTTCCCCATTATGTTTCTGTTTCATTTTTTTTTTTGCGTCAGAACGTCAGATTGGGCTAGGGATTCCTGCAATGACCCACAAAAAAGGTTATATGGGCAAGGTCAAGGGATGGGAAACTTGTGTCTTGCGTCTTGTAGTTGTAGCTGAAGCTGGTTAAAGCAACTGATGACAAGAGATCAAAAAAGTTGCCACAAATAGAGAACAGAATGATTGAGGATATCCAATGATGATGACATGGGATTAGCGTTGTTCTTAAGGCAGACAGCAAAAAAAAAAAAAAAAGAACTAACAAAGTCTTAAATGCTCAATTAAGCATTGAGTATTAAGACGGTTAGATTAACCTGATTTGAAACTATTTTGCTCCATAAAGTATGCTATAGACATTTATGTTGTAATTATTTGGCAGAATAAGTAAAAGTTTACATAAGTTTTGAAAGTTTTCAAATTTCAACATTTCGACTTTGGTTATTTTTTTTGTTTTTTTTCTTGTTTTTTTTTTGCTAATTACCACATTTCTCTTTCTACTCGCCTCTCACATGGTTAAGCCATGTATGGCAATTGTTGTATGATTGTCCAAAAACTAAACCCTTCAACAAGTGACTTGCTTTTTACTCATCAACCTAACTAAGCTCAACTGCCCCAATGGGAGTTGTCTTACCCCCTATTGCTAGCTCTTCTCATATGTGCGTGTGTGTGTGTGTGTGTGTGTGTGTGCGATATGAAGGCTAAGCCAACTTTGACACCCCACGAAGAAAAGCCACAGTTTTCAAGCTACATTTGGCTCATACAAACCACATACAAGGGACCTCTGTAATCTCCTCCTGCTTCTTTTCCTGCTCCTTTGCCCTCTCCCTCCCTTTTTGGCCCAGAAGGAGCTACACCGCCAAGCATGGAGCATGACATTGAAGAAAATGCTGCTGGCAGCATGTGGAAAGATGCAGAGAAGTAGGTGGTTGGTTGGTTGGTTGGTTGCCTGTTTGGTTAGTTGCTTGGTTGCTTGGTTGATTGGGTGGTTGTTGTTGTTGTTGTTGTGGGGCGATGGCGTTAGCGTTGGCGGGGAAAATCGGTGGAGGTTGGAGGTTTGGCATCTTGTGGCATGGACAATTAAAACCGTAACCAAAGTTGTAATAATACAAAATGTTTACACTTGAATGGTTTGCTTTGTGCATTGTCATTGAGAAAACGAGAGAAGTTTCTCACACCCGCGCACCGCACACCGCACTCCGCACTCCGCCTCCCGCTCTGATTCGCTCTCAACACCCTCTAACGCACGCACAGCACACTAGAGTTGAGGCAAAATAATTAATAATTTATTTGTATTGTCATTCAACATTGTAAATAATGCAAGGTCTGACGTTTGAGCAACAGCAACAGAGAGAGAGAGAGAAAGAGAGAGAGAGAGAGAGAGAGACACAAAGAGCGAGGATTTTCAATAATCTCCTTTTGTTAATATTGAAATTAATTTGTTTACTGTTATGGTACTTAATTAAACAAAATGCTGCTAAGAGAAACTTCCGCTCTACCTACCCAACTAACCAACCATTCAACCATCCTTTCATTCCTTTTCATCTACTCCTCCTCCTTCTCCTTCAACGTCCCAACTCATAAACGCCCAACCGCCCCCTCTTTCTTGCCACAATTGAAACCACAAGGCCATAAATAACAGTGGGAAGTCTGTTATGCTCAGGATCGAATTGGGAGAATTTGCAAACCTTTAGAGACGTCTCTTCTCTTCACTCCTCTCCCCTTCATTACATGCATATATATGTACATACTTACATATATCCTGTTCAATTATGCAATAAATTTATCACATCTGTGGTTGTCTCTTTTGATTTGACATTGCTTTGGATATCAATATGTATATATATATATATATATATGTACATTCCTCTATATAATGTCTACTCAATAGGTGACTATTAATTAATTCTCACATTTAAATGATCATCAAATATCTGTGTAAAATTTTGAAAACCATAAAATTTGTTTGTTTCCATCCATAACAAATTAAGTGAGAAACATAAAATTTTGTCGCTCTACCCACACACACACACACACACACACATATACACGCACACAGGGACACGTGGGTAACTTCATTGGAACGCAGTTTCCCCAAAAAGATGTCCAAAACTTATTTATCTATTCATCTGCCTCACGGGAACAGAAAAAATTAGAACAACAACTTAGTGTTAGGTGATTTTTTTTCTCTCCCTTCCCTTTGCCTTTGCCAAGAATAAGGGGCAGGGGGTAAGTGTGTGGGGAGTGGGGGCTACACAACAAGCCGCCACCATTCGCTGTCATCATTTATTTTGTCAGTCTAAAAACAATTTGAAAACTTATGGCTACAAACAAGACGACACTTTTTTTTCTTTAGAGATACAAATAAGATTTGGGCGGATCTAAGATATGGAAGGTAACAAGCAGGGGTACTATGGGGATGGGGGGGGGGAGCTTCAAAAACAGAAAAGCAGAACAGACGAATGAATGCTCTCCGACAAGAAAAGGAGAACCAAACCAAAAAGAAAAACGAAAGAAACAAATTTTTTGTTTTTTTTGTTTTTTATTTAATCAGATAAACGATATCTCAACCTTCTTTTTTTCCCCCTTCTCCCCTGTTTTCGTTGTTCACTTTTTGGTGTTTCTTTTTAATTTTGGAGAAGAAGATGAAAAAGAATTTGGTAATAAACCATTTTAGTTAATAGGATCAATTCGGAATGTTAGTCGGATAGGGAAATTATGCATAAAAAAGAAGTTTTATTCCCTGTCTTAATGGTCTGTCTCCTTTTGGAGTTAGTTCCATTTATTTAAACGTATTCATATTTTTGATCAGTTTGTTGTTGTTTCATGCTCGATCGAAATCTCCACTATATATATATTAGAGTTCAGTATTCTAAGCGGAAACTTTCTTGCAGCAGAGTTAAAATTTTGGAAAGAAAGTTGTTCTCTTTGTGATCTTTTAGGCCAATAAATCAAATAATTGATTAAATGAAATAATGTTTCTCTAGAAAAAGGGATTATTCAATTTGAGTAAAGCATTATGAATAGATTTTCCTTTCTGGCCAGATCCTTTTCTGTTTTTATGGTCCATTATTCTCGTCTACTGAGGGCAAGAGTTCTCTTTTGTTGTTCCTGTCTGTCGGCTAACAAAGTCATCATTGATGATGGTCTTTTTGTAGGTTAGGGCATTCTGTAAAGACGCGATAGAAAGAATGAGAAAAAGGTAACGAAAGCCCAAGTAACGCCTTCTCTTCTCTTTTTTTTTTTTTTTTTTTCTTCTGTTCTTTCCTGCTGTCTCTTAATGATGTGTTGCCCGGCTGCTGCTGCAAAGATTTGTATTTCGTTTCTTATTTCTTTCCTTTAGTCATCATTGTTGGGCACCTACACACATTCACACACACAGACGCACACACATACATACACAGAGACAAGTCATTAAGTGTTAATTTAATGGCCAAGAGATCTTTGTCACAGATAAACAGAAATGCATGCATTTTTATATAGAGAGTTTGGACCAATGTCTTTGCCTGCGTTCAGTTTTGTTTCAGTGTCGTCTCAGTGGATATCAGCAACGAGGCATCTCATCTCTTCTCATTTTATTGGTGTGCGTGTGTCTGTGTGTGTGTGTGTGTGTGCCTTTACAAGTTTTTTTGTGGAAAACATTTTTCTCTGCTGCGCAGCAGGTGATATATGTGTATGCCTTGTTGTGTGTCTACAGCAACAGCAACAACCCGCCAACAGGCAGCAGCAGCAACAGCAGCAAGCAACAACAGCAACAAGAATCCATGCGAAGCGAGAACTCTTCGACTTGGTCATATGATATTTGTGTTGTCGGTTTGTTAACGCTGACAGACAATTAAGTGTTTGCTTTATGTTTATTGGAATGGACTCGGCGCAAATTGATTGATGACAGCCCCCAAAGAGAGAGAGAGAGGGAGAGTGGGGAGACAGAGCTTGAGCTTGAGTAAATGGGGAAACCTACAACACACACACACACACACACATACATACACCTGGTAATCAAAAATATTTCGGCTACTTTAAGCAATAAAAGTTACAAGTAGCACAAGGCCTAGAAAATGCCATACGATGACAACGGCAACAGCAACAGCAATAGCAGCAGCAACAACAACAAGAATAACCGACACCGTGCAACGTAACGTAACGTAACGGAAACTTTTTAATTAAAATTCGAAAAATTAATTAAATATTTTTCGTTGTGACGTCGTCAACGATGATGCTGCCGCTGCCGCTGTTGCTGTTGCTGATGATGATGATGACGACTTTGAGATTAAATTTCCTTCCACCTACCGAAAAATGCAAACAACGTGAAGGGCAGCAAGCAATAGACAGAGAGAGAGAGAGAGAGAGAGAGAGAGTAAAGGAAGGTAAAGGAGAGATACACCAATAGAGCGAGAGACAGACAGAGAGAAGGGCAGATAGAAAGCGAAAGAGAGTGTTGAAAAGTTTTTCTTACCCGAAAAACACAAAAAAAAAAACAAAAAAAAAAAAAAACAAGGCAACAATATCAAGTGCAAAATGAGAAAATTCACTTGCTTTGCCTGTCTGCCCCACTCCCCGTTCACCTCTCTCTCTCTCTCTCTGACACTCTTCTCTCGTCTAAGTTTGGTGAAAAAACTACAAATAGCAAACAAAATGATGATGATGAAAACTGAAAACGAAGAAGAGCCAAAGCCAAAATCTTGGAGTTTGGTGGAGCTTGTAACAGGGTCTCGACTTTAGACAGAAACAAAAGAAAGTTGAACCAAAAAAAAAAAAAAAAAAAAAAAACAAAAAAAGTGAAGGGAAATGGAGTTTTGTGCAATTGCAGAAATGGCAAGAAAGTAAGATGAGCAGCTACCCAAAACGAAGGCAAATTTTATGATGCTTCTTCTTCTCGCTCTGTCTGTTAGTCTCTGTCTGGCTGATAAGCCAAAAAGATGACACACAACATGACTGAGACAAAGTGCTATAGTGAAGAAGAAGCAAACAGCAGAAATAAAAGCTTTCTCCTTCTCATCGTACTCATCATCATCATAATCATCATCATCATCATCGTCTCGGCATCTAAGGCCAAGCAAAATAAGTTAAATTTTGTAGGCCATGCAAATTTTTCATTTGTTATTTATCAGAAATGTTTAAGACAAGAGGGGGCTCCATTAAATTTGTCTAGAGATAATGTCTAAGTTGGCTTTAAGTTTGCTTCTTATCCGATACGCCATAAAGCTAAGAGATCAAATTCCAGATTTAGATACGATTCAAGTCGAGACGCACGGAAAGCAGAAAAAAGCAAAAAAAAAAAAAGGAATTCGCCAGGGAACTTAAGAACTTTTCTCACAATTTAAAGGCCGCAGCAATCTCAAGTGTCCGTGGCTAAGAAACTCGAATGGAACAACATATATTTTGTTGCCTGGTTTTTGTGATTACGATGCTAGCTAGATATTTTCGAGTCATTGACATTATTTATGTCACCTTTTCATATGCCGAGTTGGTTTGCTTTGGTTTAGCTAGAAACCTTTTGTCGAATGAATTTTGTAGGGAATTGTTGTTGCTAAGAGAGATTCAGAAACGGTTGGCCAATTGCAATTACTGAAGATTAGATAATGGATTTGTGACTTGAAGTTAACTCTGATCAAATCTTTGGTCACCCAAAGACTTTAAGTTAATGTAACTAGCTGGGCTTTATAAGAGAGAATTTGCTCCTATTCAACATGAATACATATCTTTAGCATTGTTTCCATAATGTACATATATATATATATGAAGGTACTTCTGTTTTTTTTTTTTTTTTTTTCTTTATGTTTTGTCAAAAGAATTTCTCTTTTGTTTGCCTTTCGTTAGGCACTCCGTAAAGATAACTGTAAAGCTTTTTGGCAAACTTCCTATACACATATACAGATATATAGGATATATACGATACATATATATATATACATATATATATCTATCCCCATTCATTTAATCCAATTGCAGCCGGAATAACTTTTTATAACTATGGCCCCGACAAGCCAATTATGCTAGAGTAAATAGCAATCTGTGCGCCCTCTCTCCCTTTCCCTCTCCCCCCCTCTCTATCTGTCTCTGTTTCTCTCGTCTCACCCAAAGTCGAAATGTTAAAAACTTAAACAACGCTGACATATTTCCCCAGATGCCTTCAAACTTTTATGCCAACTTCTTTTGAGCCAGCAAAAAGAGTGAGGGCGAAAGAAGGGGGAAAAGGAGGTGCTATGGTGTGGTAACGGGATGAGGTAAGGGAGAAACTATACAAAAATGTTATGTCAACGCAGGACTCTTGCAGCCGCCCATTTCAGCATCACTTCCTCCCTCCCCTTCCCCCCCCGAAAAAAGAAGGCATTTTCATTTCGTGTTTAATGAAAAATGTCAAATAAAAGTGCCCAGAACAGAAAAACGTCAGCAAAATTGCAAAAAGGCTTTGTGCTGCGATAGTTTTTTTTTTTTTGCTACCAGGTAGACCAAGTGCCGGGAGAGCAGGAATAGAGAGTGAAGTGGAGTGAAGTGAAGTAGAGTGGAGTGAAGGAGTGGTGGAGCGGAGGAGTGGCAGATGCATGCCAATAAAAATGGCAAACAAAGCGAGGAGCTAAAATGCTCAGGCACTTGGCACACTAATTACTATTTATTTCAAACGAAAATTGCTAACGAGCAAAAGATATTACCATAGCTATAATAATCAACAGCAAACAGGGGTAACCTACCCCCCCCTTCCCACCCTCACCAGCCAACCATTCACCAACCCCTTCTCCGCCTCTTTGATGAAACTCTATGCTCTTAGAACAAATTATTATTTTTTATGATTATTTAAATTACGCGCCGGGCAAAGCACATGAAACAGGAATAAAATAAAGAGCGGAGTGTAGAGAGTGGAGAGTGGAGAGTGGAGAGTGGAGAGTGAAGAATGGAGTGCTGGAATGTGCTGGCTGCAATTTACAAAAGGCCCGGCACTTTAGAGTTCTTTCAGCTTCAGCTTCTTCTGCAAGTTTTGCAAGTTGTAGTCCTACCTACCTTTCGGTCCGTTGTTCCATCTCTAATAGTTTTCATCAGCCAGATAGTTAGATGGGATGGTGTAACTTGTGGAGTGGCTCCAGAGCAGTTACAGTGGTTAAATTCCAATATATATAACGTTCAATCAATGATAACAAAATCAATTTAAAGCCTATCAATTGACCATATCTCGGACTGATCATTAAAAGATGAGAGTTCTTCGCCTTATCTGGTGATAGAATTGATCAAAGTAAAAACATCTGTCACCACTGTTTCCACTGTTTTGTCTTTGACAAATGTCAACCAAAATTTAGCTTATGCATTCCACTGTACTCCATCTGATGGCACTTTAGCCAGCCAATGGGCCAATGGCAGCGCTTTTAGTGCAATTGGCTGCCAGCCTGTTTAATGATCATTAAATATGAAGACGACACACGAAGGCAGGCGCATGGCAAAGTTAGCCAAAGGTAGCACATGGACATGGAGCCCAACTGCAGTTGGTTTGATTCAAACCGCTCTTGACCAGGCCTTAATAAATGAGCAGGCATACAGGTAGTAGACCAGTCCCAGAGACTGAGAGTCAGAGTCAGACCCCGACCCCAACTTGTGTCTCTCTGGCGCTGTCGCTGTCGCTGTCGCCGACTCAGCAGACTTGTTTTTATGAGCAAAATTCCTGTTGAAGCCTCGCGGGCAAGTAGCTTGGTCAAGTGCTTCGACTCACTCTAATTAGTCAATTTTTTTACTCAATTAAATCTGTCTGGTGTGGGGGGAGGGTTTGTCAGGGGCTTAGAAAGGGGTGAGACAAAAAAAAAAAAAAAATTGAAAAGGAAGCAAAAGCAAAAGCAAAAGAGCAGAAGCATAAGGAGGCGAGGAGAAGGAGAAGGAGAGGAAGAGAAGGCCGAAGCAGGGGCACTCGAGTAAGCAAATGATGTGCAGTAATTAGTGGGGCCATATATATAATTCCCTCTTCGACTTTTAGCTGCAGGGGCAGCCTTGGTTGGGCGCCAATTTTTGTTTTTATGCCCCAGCCACAAGGATGACAGGTGCAGTGACAACCACACACACACACACACACATCTGCATAGTGAAGGTGATGATGATGATGATGATGATGGTAATGGTAATGGTGGTTGTGGATTGGATGGTGATGCACACACACACACACACACACACATGTGCAGCTTATACGAAATCTTCCATGTCATACACATTGCTCTGCGGTACATTTATAATCAAGCAAGAAGCAAACCACAAAACTCAACTCTTCTCCTGCCCTGCTGCTGCTGCTCTGGTCTACTCTTCTCTGCAAATACGCATTACATTTCTGCATGATGAAGCATCTTCAAGTGAAGCGCTTCGATGATGACGACGACGACGACGACAACGACGACGACAGAGATGACGGTAGCCCAGTAGCCTCCAGCCTTTTAGCCACCTTGCCTCTTTCATTTTACTGCCATCCATCTATGCAACCATTCCCCTTCTTATTCCCATCCTTATGCCCATCTTCTTTCGCTTTGGCTTGTATCTGGTAAATGAAAACATACATTGCGGTCGGACCGGGTTCGAGTCCGGGTTCAGGTTTTTAGTTTGGGTTTACGTTTGACTTCGATTATGCGAGAAAAATGCAAAAGAAAATTGCGAAAATGCGCACAGTGGGATTAGAAAGTGTGTGCGAGACAGAGATAGAACTAATTACATCTTGGCATAGAAATCATGTTTATTTACACACACACACACACACACAAACACACACTCACACTCACGACGAGGTGCGAGAGTTATTAGAATGTGAAAGTTTCGATTGGTTTTGTGCGGGTCAATAATGGCAATGACGCGACGCAATATGGTGAAAGGAATCAAGTAACTATTATTAAAGAGAGAGAGAGAAAGAGAGAGAGAGAGAGAAAGAGAATGGCCAAATTAGCTAAATATGTTATTATTAATTGTTTTTTGCATATCTCTTACTCTCTCTCAATCACGCTCCCTCTCTCTCTCTCTCTCTCTCTCTCTTACACTTCAAGTAGATAATCTCTTCTTCTATATTTTTTCGAGTAAAACATTTTGCAATTCATCCCTTTGCTTGGCTTTATCTCGAAATTTCCCATGAAGCACTTTCATCCACTGTGTGTTCTGACACCAAAAACATCCTCATCAATGTCGTTGTCGGAGACCAGACCAGATCTCTTTTTTTCCTGTCCCTGTGCCTATTTGCTTGTCCCCTCTCTCTCTCTCTCTCTCTCTTCTTCTACCTCTTCGTTTTTCTCATCTACAAATCGTGCAATGATGAAAACCATGGACAAAGTCTTTGACTTGTATTCAGTTTTTTTTCCTCCTTTTCATTTCTCTCTTGTCGTGGTTTTTTTTTTTTTTTTTGCTGAGCCACGCGGCGCTTGGAAGGCTTTTATATGCCTCATTCAGTTGCATCTTGCTTGTGTTTTTTTTTTTTTTTTTTGTTTTGCTTTATTATTTATTTAGTTTCTTTAGTTTTCTGTGTTTTTTTTTTTCTGTTTTTTTGTGCTCACCCATCGAGAGTTTGTGTTTTGTGTCTGTGTTTTTTTTTTTTTTGTGTAAAAGCGACTAATGTGTCTACGGAAGCCATTTCGTGCCTTCTACTAAACATCGAACCAGTTGCAAAAGCAATCTTTAAAAAAAAATATTGTGTAGTTAATATGCCAAGTAATAACGAACAAACGAACGAACGAAGCAGGAACTTCACTTGTAGCTCTATGGACATAGAGATGGACATTGGGCATTGGTCGATAGGCTCTTGATCTCTCGATCTCGATTAATTGTCAAAGATCGTGTCACGATCACATCTTTAGATGGCATCTTATTTTTTTTTGTTTTTAGACACTTGTACTTATGAATTGTCGTCGTCGTCGTCGTCGTCGCAAGAGCAACATGCTGTGCAACACAAAGAACTCAAAAGGAGAACCTGCTGGATCGTCCCCTCAAGCTAAATTGGCTTGAATTTTACGGCTGCTGCCGACGATGCTGTTGCTGACAACAGCAACAGCAACAGCCAACAGCCAACAATACGATGCTGCGGTAGCCAACAATCATGCAGATAATGATGATAATGATGACGTTGAGGACGATTGGCCAGAGTCATCGGCAATGGCATAGTCATCGGCAGCGGCATTGGCATTGGCATCGGCATCGGCCTCGGTCTGTATTTAAGCGACATCATTCATCTGGCCGCCCATCAACGACAGGCCAGGCCGGGCCAGACCAGACCAGGCATATAGGCAGACAGGCAAACCAAGTTCGACTTGGTCGTCGACCAACGCCTGACGATGACGACGACGACGACGACGACGATGTTGATGATGATGATGACGACAGCAATAATAATAACAAACAACAGCAACATCAACGGCAGCAGGCTCAATGGTAGCAGGAGGAGGAGGAGTACTAAGAGGCAGGCAGACGGACGAAGTACAAAGTACAAGTCCGCATAATTATAATCAACGTCATTTAACGTTGCCGGCCGTCACTCAGCGCCAGCAACAGCAACAACAACAGCAACTTGTAAAGCTTATTGTTGTGTATCTTTGGGATACATTTTTTCGTTTTTGGCTTGATAACAGTGCAAGGCATAATAACTTTGTCGTTAGGTCTGCCTAAGAAAAAAAAAAAACGATGAAGAGGAAAAAAAAGAGGCAAAAGGAAGGAAATGGAACATAAAAGTTGCCTATAAATATAAACATATAGAAAAAAAAAAAAATCAAGGAAAAGAGAGCAACATTTTTATATACGATTCATAAGATACATTTTTGGGTTACACACACACAGACAGAAAATGAAAGCAAAGTGGAGATATTTATGTGAAAAGAAAGAAGGAAAAATCGTTTCAATTTTAAAGAGTTATGGCACTTGTCATTGAATTGCTTGATTTTTGCATTAGCATATGCCTTGAGAAAATGGCTAAATACCTGGTTTCAATTTTCTATTCACTGACTGCGCCTCCATTTAGCTAGCCCGAATATCAGTTAATGCATTTCAACAAAACTCACACGCAATTAGTGTATGCGTTCTTCTATCACTTTGGTCAAAGCAAATCGTAGATAATTACAGCTTGTCATAATTTTAATGAAGAAGGTCGTGCACAAAAGTGAACCCAAGGGGACTAAGACACACACACACACACACAAAGAGAGAGAGAGAGAGAGGGAGCCACTGTGTGGGAGACAGCTGACTAGTTCGGCTTTTGACCCGATGAAGATGGGCCCAAGGATTTATTGTATTAAATGGCCGTTGGCCTCTAAGAGACTCATACAATTGAAGACACGACCGCAACAACAGGCGAGCGCGTAATGACGTCTCTCCAGCTGTCTGCGCATATTTGGTGTGCGGTTACATTTGATTACATGCCAAAAGTGCCCGACGCTCGACGCCTCCAATTGCCACTCCACAACTCCTCCTCCTCCTCCTATTTATGTACCTCCCTTTCTCGGGTGTTGTGTGAGCGCTCTCTACATCGTTCCATATTTAAATCTTTAATGTGACGTCGTCGGGTAAATGTCAAATGCGCGGCAATTTGTTATAAATAGCGCACTTCCGGCGTTCGTATTCATAGATATACATATATAAATATGTATATTGAAGTACTTCTTGTATATGTATATATATATATATATGAAAATTGTATTTACGCCAATTTTAAGCGCTAAGTTGCGTGTTGAAATTTGACAAAGGTCAAAGAGAGCGAGCGAAAGCACACAAAAAAATAGAAGAAGAAAAACCAACAACAGCTGTAATACAAAATGTATTAACCAATTGGGGAGACTGGGAGGCGGAGGCGGTGTAAGGAAAATGGGGATAGAAAATGAAAAAGTTTAAAGGTGAAAAGACAAATTAAATGTTTTATTTGAAGAAAAAAATGCATTCAACTTATTTACGACTAGAAAATTGGATTGCAATTTCTCTCATAGAGAAGTTTCTTTCATCGCCACTCAAGTAACTAGCCAATTTGTCCTTTTGAATTATATAATTTGCCAAAATGGTTTTTTCTTTCCATCTTTCTCACAATTTTGTCTTCCCTTGGCGACCTCACCTATCCTCAGCAAGTCTCTTCCTGTTCTATCTTTTTGCTCTCTAAAAACATATTCTGTGAAAACTGCGTGACCAGGCTAATTAACGCTTCACAGTGTGGCTCAGCGAGAGAGAGAGAGATGGGGAAGGGAGAGTGAGCGGGGTAGGGGACTGGATAGAGGAAAAACATGTCGACCAAATTGAACTTTAAGTAAAACTCAAGACGTCAACTAAAGAGATAGACATGAGTGTATGTCCATGTTGTCATGTCTTGGGTGTGTGTGTGTGTGTGTGTAAGTGTGTGTGTGTATGTGTGTGTGTATATTATAGATACCGGTTCATAATTTATGTAATTATATGCGTTTAAACATTGCAAGCACGAATGAATGAATGACTGAATGAGCGAATGAATGAATGATCTTGATGATGGAAAGAAGAAATAGCAGCAGTAGCAGCAGCAAGTTCTTTGAACCATTATAGGACCGACAACAAATTATAGCAATTATATATAATTTTTTTTCTCTCTCTTTCTTTCTTTCTCGTTTTTTTCTACTAGATTTTCCAGGTTGTTGCATCCGCTTGAGCACACTGAAGCTTAACTAATGAGGAAACAGGAAGCGAACTGGCCCAGCAACAACAACAACAAATAACGAAAGTAAAAGCATCTCTAAATAAATAATCGTCAACTGTGATAGTGCTAGCCCCAAAGAGAGAAAGAGAGAGAGAGAGAGAGAGAGAAAGCGAAAAGAAAACAAGAAGTAGCTAAACGAAGTTGCGTAATTACGTAATAAATGTCAACGTAATCACAACTATTTGCCAACAACAACAACAACAAGGATAGAGAAGAAGAAATACATATATAGCTATATATATATATTTATATATATACACACACAGAGACAAACAAACAAAATGGCGCACAAAATGAGACAAAGGACAAGAGCAGCAACAGCAGCAACATGCACGCCAGCAACATCATCTCGCCATACTACTACAGTAACAACATCAAATGGCACGCATTCAAGTTCAAGGCGGTCATCGTTAATCACATGTTTTATATCCTGCCACACGTTTAGCTTGTTGTTGCTTATGTTCTCTTTTGTACTTTTTGCGAGTGTTGCACAAGCAGCACGCAGCAATAGCAGCAGCAATGGCAATGGCAATGGCAATGGCAGCGGCGCATCAGCAACATCCACACAGGCAACACCCATTTGGGATCACTCCATCGATTTAAATGAGGATTTTCGCATACTATGGCAAATCATTAATCAGGATATAACATTTGAAATACAAGCACGTACATTAGGTTATGTCGGCTTTGGATTCTCGCCCGATGGCAATCTGGCTGGTTCCGATATGGCCATCGGTTGGGTGGACAAGGGTCAAACCTATTTTCAGGTGAGTGAAAAACAACAACAACAACTACATATAACACAAAAAAAAAATAAGAAACGATTTTTCATCGGCCGCGGCGTCCCAGCTTTTCTGCTGGGTAATATGATGTGGTATCCGAGTGGTTTGCTAGGGGTTAACATTTTCATTTTCCAATGCGTGCGGCCGGAAATTAAGGCCAGGCCATCAACAACAACAGCAAAAAAATGAAAATTTCTGTCGCCCTAATATCAGGCAATTTATTTTCCAAAGTCTTGCCAAAGTAAACATTTCTCTTATACTATATAAACCTAACACGAGCAAAAGCAAAAGTAAGAACAAAATGAAAAAAAAAACAAGAGAAACATTTTGCCACTCAACTTGTAATTAATTTGTCCAGGGTAAAGAGCAAGAAATAACAAAATATACAAAAAAAAAAAAAAAAAGGTGCGCGAAATATTTCATGTGTAGTAGAGAACTAAGATGAATAATGACAACCCCAAACAGAATGACAACTTCCAACGAAATGACCAAAACTAACTATATTCTCAATATTTCAATTGCCTCCATATATTATGTCGAAATCTACTGATATTAACCTCAAAAATATAACTTGACTTGGACAACATTTTGAAAATATTTGAATTCTTACGTTTTTCGTGTTTTGAAAACCAAAGTTTTCCTTTTCCAAATCGATTTTAAGAAAACGCAAATTGAATGAATTTCAAAATTCTTTAGTTCTTTGTTGATCAAATTAGAAGAAGATAATGAGGTTAAACATTTTTATTTCTGACTTACAGATTAGAGGTGGACAGCTAACGATAGTCCAAATAGTCGATAGTCGCAACATTTAAAAAGTTGGTTGCTCGATACCAGAATAAAAAATAATACTTTCACATGACAATAGGAAATCGAATTGAGACATTGTTTTAATTGTTTCCTCAATAATGGTAAAAGGTACAAAAATAAGAATTATAGACTTTTAGCATTTACACCTGTTTTTTGGTCTGATATTAAAGCAAGCTGCGTTTCAAATGCTATTGGGACCATCGACTGTTTCTACTATCGATAGTTCTCCACCTCTATTACAGATCTAGTTGACCAGATCTAGTCGTTTTCCATATGTAAGTGAATCTGATTATTATGAGACCAATTGCATGTTTTATGAAACGTTGATGAAACTCAAATGAGAGACGGCTTAGAGTTCTTCTAGAGTTCTCTGAAGGTCATTTGAAAGAGACGATCTATTGATTATTTCAGGTGTTTTCAATTATTTGATGAGTTAGAATACAATATTTTGGCGTTGACTTTTATGTTTACTCGCTGCCTGCTAATGGCAAAGTAAAAGAAAAGGCTCACTGATGGGGTCGCCTGTATTAGATACATCATTGCCATGTTGAGCTAATCTTTGGTCCCTAAACGATGTCATTTGTAGCCATGCTTCCATGACTTCTCCTGCTCTGCTCCCTATCTCTGTTATCTCTCTTTCGCTGTGTCTGTGTGTGTGTGTCTCTTCAGGAAGAGTAATAGGAGTCGTCATTGCAAAGTGTCTAATGAAATGCGAGTATTGCGTGTTGTGGTTTTCGTAGCTCTTCTTGCTTTCGTTTCGTTTCGTTTCGTTTGGTTTTTGCTTCTTTTTTTTGTTGCCTCTCTTTGTCTGCCTGTCTGTGTATATATGTGTGTGTGTGTGTGTCTCTTCCTGTCAGGATATGCGTGGGTGGTAAGGCCAATTGTGTGGCTGACACAAACAGAGAAAGCTTTTTTTTCGCTCCCGCTGCTATTGCTGTTGTTGTTGTTGCTGTTGCTGTTATGTGATTTAATGATTTTCGAGGCAGGCAAACGAATGTCACCCACACTTTTACACACACACACATACACACACACACACACACACACACAAGTGTTATTGTTGTTGAATGTTAAATACCAGATACATTAATATGTCTGTCTGAAAGGTCCTTCTCTCACTCATTCACTCACTTACTTACTTACATACTTGCCTCATATCCTTACCCCCACCCCAACCCCCCGCTCTCTTGCCTGTCTGCATGTCTGTTTGTGTGACGGTGTTAATTTCACATCTTGACGTGTCGTTGGTAATTGCGAGTCGCTTGAAATTGTACGTACATATGACACACACAGAAAATACAAATATATGGTATAATGGCCTCGTCACCTTTTGGTTAGCCAACCCCCACCACACCCCCCTCCGTTCCTCACCCAACTTAACTTGATTTCACCCCATGCCAGGCCATGCCTTTTACCTTTCATTTTTGTGTTGGGTGCTGATTTGTCAAAGGTTAATTAGAATTGAAATAGATGTGACAATTTAATGTATTAATTAAGTGTTGACGAACAAGAGTTATCTATCTAAATACTACATGTATGTACATACATACATACATACATACATGCATATATAAAGCTGTTGTTGTTGGCAGTTATTGAAAAGCAAAGTGAATATGGCAAATCAATTGTTTACTTTTGCCTACGGCTCTTGTGGCTAGAAAATGTTCTCAATTATTTTTGAACTCCTCATACCAATATTTCTCTATTCTACTGGCATTCTCTATGCAGGCAATTAAATAGAGAGAAAATATTTCTCAATATACAATATTTATGACTTGAAAACATATCGAACTAATTGGCTAATTTTTGAAATGCTATTAAAAATTGCACGCACACACACACACACACAGCGAAATTTGAGAAGGGAGAAAATGTGTTTGTGTGAGGGGGTGGTAATGGGGGTGCGGAAAGGAAACAGAAATATGTTCTGGCATATTTTGTTGTATCAAAATGTGTGTTGTCGGGGGAGTGGAAGTATTTATGGAATTTTCATTTAAAATTCACAACAGACACACACACACACAGACACACAGACAAAAGATGGAAAACATTTGCAAAAATATTTAAGTAATTGTTCAATTGACTTTAACATGCAGCAAAAGAAAGAGACATGAGACAAAGTCTTTTAGATGCCCTGTCAAAAGTTTCGATTTTTCTTTTTTTTTTATTTTGTTTTTTGTTTTCTCGCTTTATTTATTTATTTTGTTGTTGTTGCTATTTTTGTCAGCCCAAGGGCAAATGTATATAAGCATGAAGCTTAAGTATATACCAAAAAAGATATCCAAAGAAAACCAAAGTAGTCAAAAATAAAGAGGGACATTGACATAGTTCTCATTCGATTCGATGTGTGTGTGTGTGCTCTTCTTCACTTATGTCCATCTCAATTACCAATATGAAAATTTATGAAATTGACAGTATTAATTAGGAAAAGCCAAGAAAGACAAGAGAGTTTTCCTTGCCATATAATTGACTCAAAGATGTATCAAAATGTATCTGATTGTTGTGTCAAAAAGTGTAAAACAATTGCAGCAGCAAAATGACAAAAGTATCTTAAAGCTATTTAATTCATCATCTTTGAGATATTTATTTATTTAGATCTTTAAAAGGTAATTCACTTAGTCATTGTGTGTAAATGATGTGACAATAATTTTCTTGTCATAAGTAGATTATGCCATGGCATTTGCCTATTTAGCAGCAAATGATTTCCTCACTTTCACATGTCATCATCGTGAGCCAAATACATAGTAGCAATAATAATAATAATAATAATAATAATAACTAAGTATTACATCAAAACCAAATCCATTCCGGCACAAAGTAAATCCGCAGTGGACTCTGTCAACTTTATCACTTATGTCACTTCCTAAACATTATAGTATGCCCACCATTCCACCAATTCATAATACAATTGCTTCAATTTGCTTTAGCTGCTGCCCCACCTCGATGACTTCCTCTGCCCATTGCTTTCGTCTTCGCCTTCGCCTTCGCCTTCTGTGCCTTGTCTTCTTGTGCCCTAAATGCTAAAGCATAATAAAAGTGAGCCTTAGGCTCATTTCTCCTCTCTGACTGGCCACAAGAATAAATAGCATAAAATTGAATAACAAAATATTAGAAAAATTTAACTATTATTTATTTGCTCTCTCTCTCGCTCTCTTTCACTTAAGTGGGCAAAGTGGCAAGGAAAAAATTGCCAGAGGGCTGGGTGGGGGTGGGGTAAGGAATGCGGGAATGGTATGGAAAAACTCATCTATATAATTTGCCGGCATGTATTTATGATTTATGAAGTGTGTGTGTTTGTGTGTGTGTGTGTGAGTGCGTAGGAGTTACCCCCCCCCACTCATGGCTCCCTTCTACCCATCGTCTATGCGTGTCTGCAACAACTACAAATAGTGCCACAAGAAAAGGAACAATAGAACAAATGAAAGAAGGAAAGAACAAAAAAATAAAATGAATGAATACTCACAGCACGCGAATCGTTTTCATTGTGGGACAGTTATAGATACTTTTTCCCTGTGTGAAACACGCACTAGCCTCCAGCAGCAGCACCAGATGAAGAGAAGAGGAGATGGAGAGAGAGAGAGAGAGAGAGGGAGCAACAACAAATTGGATAATGTCTATAAAAACTAATTGAATTCTAAGCGTTGAGCACGCCAACAGCTGTGAGAAAGTAATGAAAGTAACAAATGAACAACAACAAAAAAAAGTAACCAAACCAAACGAAATGTAAAAAAAAAAAAAACGTAAAAGAGAAAACTTGTTTCAAGCGATGACATGCAAGCTGTGCGATAGATGATGAACTGAACACTCACTCTCTCGCTTTTGCTCTGTGTGAAGTGTGTGTGGGCAGTTCAATGTAAAAATATCCCCCCCCCAGAAAAACAAAAAACAAAAAAAAAATGATGAGAAGAAAAACAATTTCACACAAATGTACTCAAAATATATATATATATATATAGGAGTCAGAGTCCAGAGAGATGTTCGCATGTCATGGAAAGAACAAAAAGCTCATTACTCATATGCCAATCAAGTTGGAATACTGAACTGAACCTGAACCAAACTAAACTGAACTCGAACCCAAACCCAAAACGAACATTGAAGCAAAACCAAAACAAGCCGCAGTTCGTACAAGTTTCTTGTCGATGCCATAATTAATCATTCGCTTATAATTAACAGCACAGTACGTCCAAATAGAACAACGTGCTAATGCTTAATGTGTATCTGTTAGATACACCAAGGCTTACTCCACTATCCATCAGACGAGAAGAGATGAAAAAACAAAAAAACACTCACACACACACACACACACACACACACACACACACATCATGACAAGGGGCCACAAAACGCAAGTTCAAAAGGTTGCCAAATGTTCACTTCTCCTTCCTTCTTTTTGTGTTCGTTTTTTTTTTGTTTTTTTCGTTCTTCTTTTGTTTTTATGGGGTGGTGGTGTGTTGGAGTGGGTGGCGGGGGGCGGCTGAAGGTCGAAAAAGTGCGTGTAATGAGTTTGTAATAAGGTTGGCCAAAGTGTAAAGTCTTTTCAATTGATAAATTGACCAAAATCAAATCATCAGAAATACAAATAAATTGCTAGAGGGAATTTGGAATACATTTCGAATTTGCATAAAGTTGTTTTGCTTTCAATTTATAATCTTATAAAGTTATAAATAGAATTGGCATAATTCTAACTAAGCCATATCTTTGTTTTTTTAGCTGAGAGACTAGCTAGATCCCATTGATATTGTTAATTAAGTTAACTTTTTCAAAGTTTATAGAAAAATCTTAACTTAACTTGGAAATTTTGCACATTTTCATGTTTGAGCTAATATGATATTGATTCTAGACAATTTGAACCTTCTTATAAGCATGCAAGATCATTTCTTAAAACACTCAGCTGCTGTTACATTTCTATATGTGTGTGTACACTCATCTAAGGGGGCCTTTTTGAAAACTCATTGCCAATCTTGTAGATTATGATGAGTTTTCACATTTGTTTTTTAGCTTTACGTAATCACTTGAAAATGAGTCAAATGTTTGGTCCAACCTTTTCTTCCTCCCTTCCTCCCTCCAACCCATTCGTTGTTAAATGTTGTTTAGTTGAATGATGTACTACAACGCGTTGCGAGGGCACACACACACACACACAACGAAAATACATAGACAAATAACAACAACCCATCGATGGTCATTAGCAAAAGATGACGACCATCTACGCGATGTTGCGTACTCGTAATTCTTCTATAATGGATCTGTTATCTCTAACGCTTAATGGGTTAGGTTTTTGTTTTGTTTTTTTGTGGATAGAGCCAAAAGCTAAAGTTGTAGCTGTTGTTGTTGTTGTTGGTGTTTGTGGTGGGGTGCGGCCATAGCTTTAGGGGGGGATGAGTCGAGTTGAGTTAAAGATGACTGACAGACAAGACAAGAGTTTGGTTCGCTTGGCATACTTAAAACTTGGAAATTAAATAATTAGTCGTTGGCTAAGTTTATTTTTTTTTTTTTTTTTTGTTCCCCTCCCCACCGATCTCCTCCTCCTTTCGCCCCCTTTCCTCTCAGTGACTCTGTGTATTCGAGTGGAGTAGAGGAGTTTGCTAGTGTAATGACCTTTTAAGTACTTTTAAAGATACTAATCGGTTGTGGTTGTTCTTGTTGTTGTTGCTGTTGTTTTCTGGTCCTAAACAGCTAATGGCTTGTTGTGGCGAGTGCAACAAACAAAGTCCGCCACTTTTTAGAGGGTCTTGGTGGTGTGTGGTGGGAGGGGGGGGGGGCTGGCCCTAATTAACGTCAGTAGTAGCTTTTGGCTTTAGGGCTCCTTCATCTGCTTTTTCTTCTTCTTCTACTGGTGCCTTAGCCTTGCAGCGTTATAAACATTTTCTCTTCACCAAAAAACTTTTTGTCAGATGCGTATTAATTAAAATTTTGATAAGCGCCTAAGCGAGCTTCCCCCCTCAAGCCTTCATGCCCGCCCCTACCTAATGCCGTCACTTTTTCTCTGTAATAAAAGTTGAAAATAAATTACATGAAATTTGTTTCTCTCTCGCTTTCGAGGTGTGGCGCTTAAGCCAAAAGCAGCAGCAACAATTTCGTCGTCGTCGTCGGCAAAAGGCTTATCACAAAAGTATCTAACAAAAATAATGGCCGACTAATAGGCTAAAAACAAAAAAAAAAAAAAAAACAACACAAACTCCTCTCGGTCTCTCGCCTCTTTTTGACTATTATGTCAAGAAGGCGTCGCTTGATTTTTAGATTTTTAGTGGGTGAAAGTGGTTAGTCAAGAACTGTGCCTTAGTTCGACTTATTGAGCAATGAATTCATCTTCATTCTACGACATTTAAAGTGATCAAACTAAATGATGATGAAAGAGAGAAATCTATCTAGTGTATTGTTAGTTTCTATTTTGGGGAAAGTGTTAAATAGTTGAAAGAAAAGAATTTAAACAGTTGATGATAAATTAACTAATGATATGACTATGCAAATTTTCGTTTAACGAAGAGAGAGACAAGAAAAATATTGTCTTCAATTAATCACATTAAAACATTAAGCCATTTGCGCCTATATCTTCAAAGAGAGGGAGAGAGTGAAAGAGAGAGTGTGAGAGAAAGAGAGATATTTGCGGCAAATAATAGAAATTTTCTCATTTCCTTTATATATATTTTTTTTATTTTTATTTTTTTTTAATTACTTCTAAATCATTTTAGCACCATAAATTCCTTAAATGCTTCTGCTGCTGCTGCTCTTATAATCAACTTCATAAAAATGCCAACTTATTTACCCCAGTCATTTTCTATATATGCACATATTTCAGAGGCTTTTTTTTCCTATCGTATGCCTCGCCTTGAATGTCAACTGCTTAAGCAAGTTAATGCCCGGTTCCAATTCCAGTGATGCCGCTTACCTTACACCGCCTTCGCCTCCCTTCAGCTTAGACCTCAAATTGCACTTGTCTTGGCTTTGGTTTTTTTTTTTGGGTCTTTGGCTGCAGTTTTACTAGATCTCTCAACCCACGGCACTTTAACACCTACCTAAAGAGTGAAATAAAATAAAATATAAAGCATTAAGAACAACCGACGACGAGCGACTCGCGACTGGCGACTGGCGACGTTGATGATGACTCCCCAGGCTCACCCCTCCGTCTGCGGGACAATCATTTTTCATGCTAAGCTCCAACGTCAACCATTTGGTTTATGGCCTTAATCCTTTTCTACATAAATGAAACGGCACCCGGCACCCGGAACCCAACCCAACCCAAACCCAAACCCAGTCCAACGCAAAGCAAACCAAACCGAAATGCCAGGCATTTCATCATTAGTCAGCGGCCGCTTAATGCCCAAGCCCAAGCTACTGCGTACCATATAACCAGATGTAGATGTAGCGAGAGAGAGAGAGTGAGAAAAGGAGGACAGGAGACGGATCATGGAGAACGGGGCGGGTGGTTGCTCGAAGAGTTTCATATTGACGCGTGCAACAGCAGCAACATCAGCAGCCTACGCAATTTATATGTATTTATATCCCAGGCCTTAATCAAGAGACCGAACGCGTTGACTAAGTACCCAGGAAATGCCAAGGTTGTTGCACTCCACTACACTACACATACTTTCCTCACTCCACTCCACTCCACTCCACTCTCTATGCCACTCCAATGTGCTGTATACTTCATACTCCACACTGTAGGGTCCAGCGTCCAGTGGCTTTTAATTAACACGCAGTCTAGGCAGGCTGCCTGGCCGAAGGAGGGGGCGGTGTGCGCGGTGGCGGGAATCTCACTTGCTCTCTATTGCCCCCACCTACATACCTACATATTCCTGCCTCCTTCTTCTATCGTTCATGTGCTCATCATCATCATCATCATCATCATCATCATCATCATCATCTTTTGCTCTACTGCTGCTATTTTCAAATCAATTCCATGCAGTTTTCCCTTCGAATATGATGTCATGCTGTGTTTCACTCCACAGCGGGCGTCTGTTTAGCGCTTAATTAATGATGAATATAAAAATTGCCGCCATCTACACATACACTCACACACAAACACACACATAGAAAGAGAGAGAGAAATATCCAAGATTATAAAGTGAAAAAATCACAGATCTCTTTGCCTTTCTAATGAAATATTTTAAGCAAAATATCAAATAGTACAGTTTCCATATAGAACTAATAATGAAAGAAAGAAATTGTGAAAATAGTTTTTTTTTTTGTCTATAGCCGACTATAGCCCATTTTTTTGTAAGATAATCAGAGTTTATCTTGGCCATATCATTGCCATCGTGTTTTGTGTGTAGCTTTTAACAAATTTAGATTTAATCAACAACACACACACACACACAAACACACATACATACATACATACATTACACACCATTCACCACAGAAATTCCTTGACTTTGTTTTGTGTTGTTGATTCTTTTTTTTTGTTTTGGTATCTTCTTTTCATGCAACCATTTCCATCTTGCTTATCTCTGCTTAAATCCCATTCACAAAAAAAAAAAAAACAACAACAACAAAAAGACCAAGAGAAGAGGCAAGGCAAGAAAAAAAATTAAAAAAAACACCGAGAGAATTCCTTTTCATATCGCATCTCTTACAAGAGCAACTTTGTCTTCGTCTTTTGCATAGATATGACTTGTTTCTCCTCTGGCTTGTCGTATAATCAAAATGTGATTAGCATGGCACCCAAACAGCAACAACAGCAACAACAGCAACACCGAAGAATGCCTTAGTGCATGGCCTGGAAGATATGCGATGAACAACAACAGCAACAACAACCAAAAAAAAAAAAACCCCAGATAGAGAGGGAAAGAGAAAGAGAGAGAGAGAGAGAAGAAAATCTTCGCAAAAGGCAACGTTAACATACAAACACACTTAACGTGTAAACATGGCTAAAAAGAGCGTTGACCATATTGGGCGCAGTCTTCCCAATGCTGTTGTTGTACGCAGCAAACTCTCGACAACAGGTACTACAAACGACAGTAACAACATCAGCAACATCGACGACAACAACGGTACACGCTAATATGACTAGCGTAATTCTTTGAGGTCGAATGCTGTGACTTAAGCCAAACAAAAAAAAACCAAAGAAAAGAAAATAAGAGAAAGACAGAGAGAAAGAGAGTGAAAAAGAAGATGCTGCAGTTAACCGGTTTAGGCCGGTATATCGGGTACTGGTTTCTTCTACTTGAACATTATCAACATAATCAACAGGCAGGCCAACAGCCAGGCAAGCAGGCAGGCAGGCCGATTCCCCCTCCTTCTCCTCCTCCCGCGCGACCCATGCTCCTTTGGCGTCTTCTTCTAAGCCTTTTCAACGCTCATAAATTGTTGGGGCTAACACACACACACACACACACACGAAAATATTTTGCAAACGCAATGCGCGAAAGGCAATGAAAATTGTGTGCATCATGTGGCATGCCGCATGCGAAAGAAAATTATTATAGGATGCTACAATCCAATGGGTTGGGTTCTCTTAACTTAACAATGTTGCCAAACTGCCAGATACCCCTTTTTATTCTCTCCCACCACGCTGCCACTCCCAACCACTAGCAAAACCACTCATAAATGTCAAAATCAATCAATCACATCAAACGAAATTCAGTCGTCAAAAAAACTGATAAAACTGATAGTATTCTCAGAACTAGAACTTAAAACTAAAATGTAAGTTACGCTTGCATTCAAATATTTTTATGTTTATGTCAATACTAAAAATGGAAAAACTATTTTGCCTTCTTTGTAAGCTGCTCAAGGTCGAACTAGAAAGTTCTCAAACCCTTGAGTTATCCTTACGAATATTCCAAGTTGTTTTTTTTTTTGGTTTTTTTTTTTTGCACTAATAAGGTAGAAAATGATTTATTAAATGAGCCTAGAATACCTCAAAAAGCTTTTCATAAGAGTTATAGGGTATATAAAAATCTTTCGCATATGGCCAACGAACGGTACTTTTACAATTATCGTTGTCTTGGCCATCGTCGTCGTCGTCGTTGTTGACGTCGTTGAAGATGCGGCACAGAGCGGGCTAAAGCAAATATGCGCACTTGGCATTGTCCGCTCGCCGAGAAGACAACGCACTAATAGCCCCAGTCCAACAGTCCTCCAGTCCCGTCGCAGTCCCCAAAAGTTTGCTTGGATCTCAGGCCATGGTTATGGGTATGGGCATCGGCATCGGCATTGGCATCGGCATCGGCATCGTCTGGCGGCTGTATTGCGGTTTTGAGGTTTGCGTTATGTGTAATAGATTATCAAAATGCTTAGGACCCAAAAGACACAACACGAAGACCAAACACACTCACACACACACACACAACGGCTGGCAGACTAAACCCAGCAACGGTTTATGTCACATGAATGTAATGAAATTAAATTTCTCTCTATATATATTCCTCTACAAGTTATTAAACTTTGGCTTGTTGAGAGCCTTGTCGTCGTCATCGTTCTCGTCTGATGCTGCTCCTTCCTCATATAATAATTTTAAAAGTCGAAGTCAAGTTTTGGGCCCAAGACAGAGACCAAGACGAAGACCAAGAGCAGGAGCAAGACCAAGCTGAAAGAGGTGGGAGATGAAGATTCTGCTGTCTCTTTAATCTACGCAAGATTCTGCAATCAAGTGTGCATATTTACTTCCTGTAATTGAGCATTTATGGCTTTTATGGCCTAACGGATTTGTTGCCAAGTCAATTCTGTCCCTGTTCCCTGACTACTCCCTTGCTACTCCTCGATGCCTATTCCTTCTCTCCCTTCCCATTTTAGCCATAATTGTTTTGGCTTAGGCTTTAAGTTTCACCAAATGCATCATCCAGCAAGAAAGTGTGTGTGTGTGTGAGAGAGAGAAGACTTTTAGCCAAGTCATGCGCTTAAATCTATTGATTATAAACTTTATGCATAAATTGTAAATTGATTTAGCAGTTAATTGATTTGCTAGCAACTGAAGAGCCTCAAGTTGTCGAAAAGAAGAAAAGAACAGAAAAAAAAAACTTTCAATAAATTTACAAAACATTTTACATTCTAAAAGTGCCAAGCAGATAGGCAGGCTGGCAGTCGGGCAGGCCAAGTCTCAGTCATCGACATTATTGGATGGATGGTGAAGTGGGGGGGAGGGCGGGGGATAAGTACTTGCAACATGCTGCTTACTGGCATCGGTTTTGTCTTTGCATGCATAGTTGATGATGGGCATTAAATTGAATATCTTTGAATATCGAACGAATATTTCAATGTGTCAAATCCAATGGGTAAGACCCGTTGAGACGATGCGAAATGTCTGCGTGTGTGTTTGTGTGTGTGTGTGTGACTGAATAGATGAAAGGATTTAATTATGGCTAAGAGCCTCGCACATTTACAGTTGCAGGTGGAACGAAATTGGGGGAAATCCATGATTAATATTCCCTCATGATTTCGAAACATTTGCCATTGATTCTATTATGGGCCATTCCATAGATTGATTTATATTGCCTGTCGCCCGCTGCCCGCTGCCCGCTGCCCACCGCCTGCCCTATTTCTATTATCTCTCTACAATCTGAATTATTCTTATTTTATTCCAAACGAAAAAAAAGAAACTTTCGCCGCAAAAGGAGTCAGTCTGTGGAGGATTCACCCACACACTCAACGCTTGACTCATCCTCCTTACACTTGGCTTTGACTTATGGATTCCCAAGTCTCGCAACAAGAAAACCCACAAAATACACAAAATACACAAAAAACAAAAAAAAAGAAAAAGAAATCATTTGAACTTGCTAATACATTTGTCCATTTGTTTTGGACACAAAAATCTCGAAACTCAAAAAAATAAAATAAAATGCGAGCAAAAAAAAAAAAAAAAAAAAAACCAAAAAAAGAAGAAAAAAAATCGAAAACTTTTTCTTGTGCATGTAGAAAAAGTTTTTCTGCTCGCAGGCACTTAAAGTCAAACAAAGCTTGACCACACTGCCGGCTCGGCTGCCGCTGCTGGAACAGCTTAGGACAATGGCCCTCAAAGGCGCACTTTACGGCGGTCCAAATGTCCTGCCTGCCTGAACACAAATCAAACTTTTCTCCTATTTTTTTTGCTTTTTTTTTGTTGTTGTTGTTTCTTCTTGGTCGTCTTTCGTTGATGTTGTTGTATCTAATACTTGATGTTCTTTTATTAAAAAACCGTAACTAATGATGCCTAAATTCGCAATAAAAATAAGCACAATATGGTCCATTAGAGGGGTTTCTCTTTTTCTTTCTTTTTTTATTTTTTATTTTTTTTTTGTTTTGTGTGCTATTAGAGCACATCTTAGCCGCCGCAATTTGAAACAATTTTAATAATAAAGAAACCAAACGGGGCCAAATTTAATTTTATTCAAACAAAATGACAAACGTTCTTCATACCCTGGAAGAAATGTTCGTCCCATAAATTAAACTATTTTGTCGTTTGGTTCAACTTAAAGATCATCTTTAGCAAAGATTTTTTGTAAGAGTTTTTTTGAAAATAAGGAAACCTTTTTTTAGATTTAAATATAAGTTAGAAAGAGCTTAGATTTTTTGTCTTTTCTTTTTTGATTTCAACGTAACAACGTTCTAGCTCTTCTTAACAAGCTGATCAGGAATATATATATATATATATAGATAACTTTGCCAGGGTATCAAAACAAAAAAAAATCAAGGAATACCAAAGGCAAATCGAAAAGGCAAACGTCGCGAAGACGTCAAGTCAAAGTGTAGAAGAAGCAGCTTATTGTGACAAATTTTAAGTAATTTCATTTTTATTTTTTCATTGCCCCGGCCCTCCTTGATTTTTCGCTTCCACTCCCCTATCCCCCCCCCCCCCCAGCTTATAACTTTTTTATATTGTTCTCGATGGAATCAGCTCGAAAGGGAAATACAAAAAAAAAAAAAAAATAAACAAAAATAACAGGGAGAGCGCTCTTTCATTTTAAGCGTAAAAAGTTGCTTCCGTCTCATTAAAGGCAACAGAAAAGTTGTGTTTCTGTTACTGATTCTGCTGTGTGTGTGTGTGTGTGTTTTTTTTTTTCTTTCTTATTTTCTTTTACTCTGACGAATTCCCAAAGTATTTATTTACACCTAGGCTGAAGGATAAAAGTTCCTATGCCACCTGCCCTGCTGAGCTTCCATGCTTCATCTCTTGCCACACAGTGTTGTTGTTGTTGTTGTTTTGCATGCCACATGGCTGCTCTAGGCGCGTCAAAGCCAAACGAAAAATACACCAATCAGTGTAAAAAGCAAATGAAAGGAAACGAAACGAAACGAAACGAAAGAAATGACAAAAAAGGAGGAATAGAAGGCGAAAAATAATCAGAGAAGTAAAATCTGTGGGCGCCATATGCCCAGACATAGACACACCTACACACACACACACCTCGGGCACATACACATAAACAATGAAATGGCTGCTAAAATATATCTTTCTTTTATACCCTGGACTCAAAAAAAAAAAAAAAAAAAAAAAAACAACAAAAACGATGTAGATAAAAGGGTATAAAAAGTTTAAGGACAAGTCTCTATATAGGATAAATGATGAAATTACTTCTTGTTTTTTTTTTTTTTTCTTTTTTTTTTTGTAGACCATGCCCATTTCAAAAGAGCCTTTCTCTCCTTTAGCACTTAAGAGTGAATTTGACATTGCTTTGGGTTTTGTTTTTTGTTTGTTTTTTTCTCATTTTGAAGCATAAAAACTTGAGAGATTCATTTGATTATTTTTTTTGCGTCTATTTAGCTCTTAAATTTTAAATTTGAGTTATTTCGGGAATATTATATTGACCAATTAATCGAATGATGCGTTAATAATGAATTTATCCTAGGTTTCAGGCAGATCTCATATTATTTAGATCAATATCTTATCGACTTTGCTGACTTGGAGATCATTTAACTTAAGTAAACAGTGTAAGAAGCTCTGTAAGCATCGTCTCAAAATCGAACTCAAAGAAGATTATATGATTATCTATATTTATTTTGAGCATTTGCAGAGAAAAGGATATTCCATGGTCGTTCAAGCAAACGTTAGTGTTTCCTTTTACCATTTTTTAGCCCAGAAAATATTATTGTTTTTCCAGTTTTTTTTTTTTTCAAAGCAGTGGCACCCAATATACCACCACCACCACCACCACCATCTCCCCCGCTCCCTTTTAGCACTCTCAGTTGAGCTTCCCTTTGGTTTTGGCTCCTTGAAAACCTATTGAAGCTATAAATCCTTTGTGTTTTCAATTTTTATTTTATTGCTCTCCACAGAGCGTGTGTGTGTGTGTGTGTATGTGTGTGTATTTGTGGGTGTGTGCGTGCACAAGGTGAACTCAACATTTCAGAATTCAGAGAGAATAGAGAGAGAAGGCTAAAGTGGGCGATTTTTCGAACATTTTTTGGAGGGCGTGACTCAGTCGAAAAGCAGAAGGGCAAAGGCAACAACGAATGCACAAAAGTAAAATTTAAAAAGATACAAACAAACACAAAACACTTGAGTGGCGCCCCCGCTACCACTCCCACCATATTCCCCCCACAAAAAAACACATCCCCTTTCTCCATAGCTCCCCTTCTTTTGATAAGGGGGGGAAAACTGAGCTGAGCTGAGCTGAACTGAGCTGAGCAATGTGTGCGCTACACTTCCGCGTTCAAGGCAATTGAGTTAATCTAGCAATGAGTTTGGTTTTGTTTGGGCAGGTAAAGTAATTGGGGGTAGAACTGTGTGTGAAATTGGGAATTGTTGCTAGAGGAGGAGAATTAGAAGGAGGAGGATTCTAGCTTCACATGGGGCTGAAACTGTGGTCTGAGGGGGGCGGGTGGTGGTGGCAGTTTTATTGGGCAGGTCTCTGGAGTGTTTTTGGCCGGAGATAGGCAGCTGGGTCTCTAAATAATTGCTGATAAATAAAGAAGCAACAAACAGCCAAAAAAAAAAAAATCACAAAAAGTTAATACCAAAGTGTGAGAATAATAAGCGAAATGAATTGCGTCCGAGAATTTGAGAAGCAATTCATACTTATTGATCGAACATTTGATTAGAGTTTTTTCTCCCTTCGCACCTCAAGGTTTAACCTTACTCGTCAGTTATCTCAAGAACTCGCTAACAACCTTGACTTGTGCATTGGGAAGCTTAAAATTGAACTAGCTAAGCCTTGGATCTTATTAGTCTTACTCGTTGGTCGATACATTTCTTGTCTTGCCTTCTCGCTGGTGTTAACTACTCACTGAAGCTTTACTTTTCCCTAAAATCAAATCGACATGTTTTAATTACTCGCTATTCTCGAGGTTAAGCCTTACTCGCTAAAGCCTATTGGCTTGATTCGTGCATTGAGAAGTTTAGAAACATTTTGAGCTTAAATTCTTAGTCCCTGTTGATCTTAACTCATTCTAAAGCTTCATTAGCATATGCTTTACTTTTCCCTAAAACCAATTCGATAATTTTAAATAACTCGCTACCAAGTAGCGAATGATTTCATTAGGCTTTGGCTTAGCTCTCTTTTGGAGCTTACTATGTAAGTGCTTAACCTTTTGTAATACAATATTAGCTGCAACTGCTAAATGATTAAAAAGTTAATATTTACTTAGTCATCCTTAAACCGTTACTCGTTGTACGTACTCGCTGCTTTGTGGCAAGCTTTGGGTGTATTATCGTTTGAGCTCGTTGAAGAGTTAAGCCTCACTCGCTAATCATTTTTGTTTTTCTCTCCCTGACAGCTTTAAGTAGGGTATTCGAACATTTTTCACCGTGCCACCATTCTTGGAAATTTCAGTGCTCAGCTCAGCCTTTTTTGTTCTATTCTATTGTTATTATTGTTGTTGTTGTTGTTGTTGCTTTTGCTGATTGCTGCTACTTTTCTGCTATTTCCTCTCGCCCTGTGCGTGTGTGTGTTTGTGTGTGTTTGTGTGCTTTGCTCCCCCTTTTACTGAGCCAAGCAAGGGGGTTCTTTTTTACAGTTGTTGCTTTTGCCATTTAAACGTAAAAATAAATGACTTCTTAGCTGTTTTTCTTCATTCCGCTTTATTTTTTCTTTGTTTTTTTTTTGGCTCTTCTCCTTGTTTGTTGCTACTGGAAAGTTTATTTTAACCTCAGAGCCAAAAAGTGCACGGAACAATAATCGAATTTGAGTGAATTAAGATTGGGGAATTGCTGTTGAACAATAGAATGAGCTCTTCATGTGTGTGTGTGTGTGTGTTTTTGTGTGTGGAAAATTATCCCAAAAGCAAACACAGAGAACGAGAATGAGTCTGAAAATGCGAAAGAGAGAGAGAAAGAGAGAGAGAGAGAGAGACTCACTCATATGGGCGCGTGTGTGACTAAGGATTTTGTTTCCTCCTTTTTTTTTTTATTTTTTTTTTTATTTGTTTACCGATAACACTTGGCACTAAAAGGGGACCGACTGCCTGGCTGCCAGCCTGCCGGCTTGAATGTCCTGTGCTCTGCTTTGCTCTGCTCTGCTCTGAGCTCTGTGTGTCCTGACAGTAATCAGAAACGCTCTACAAATAGCAACAAGCCATCTCATCCAGCCATCTCTTACTTTCTGTTTGTGTTTGTATTTTCATCAAATAAAATTGACACACACAAGTGTTAGCCGCTTTTGGGTTGACAGCAGCAGGACCCCTAAAAAGAAATAAAACGAATAAACAGAAAACCAAAAGAAAAAGGATCTACATCAGGTTCATAGGTTAGAGGAGGGCGGGGGGAAACGAGAGGGAGAGCTGCTCATTCCCTAAACTGACTTTAAGCGCTTGGTTAATTTTGTGTGTTTGACTTGAGCTTTTGATTTGACAGTTTAGTTAAATTAAATTCAACAGGGGAAATGAAAATAGAAAACTTAATGAACGACAATAATGAAAGATAGAGTTAGACGACTTATCGATGACCTATAATGATGGCATTTAAATTTTAACCTGTCAATCCAACGCTCTATAAAAAGGAGCGAGACGACTCCTTTGATCGATTTGCCATGTTAACCTCTGACATTTCACTCTCGCTCGTCAAAAAGAAGAAGATTGCAATTTCAATTTCAATTTTTGCCCTTGTAAGATTTGGGCTTATACGTTCAAAAGACGAGCTGAGTACCCCTTTAGACCTATTTAAATCCAGGATATGGTAAAAGAATTACCTTTTTACCTTTATCACAAAATTGTCTTATAAATACAACAACCCAATCTAATTCTAACCTAATCGCCCACTCAGACACTCCCACATAAACACACAAACACACACACACACACAACGACAACAACCCTGTTCTAAAGTTCAAAAGCGTTTTGCGGCGAAGAGAGGCGAAGGCCAAGAGAAACAAATATAAAGAGGGGGAACTAGAAATGGTGGAAGGGGGGGGGGGGTGGCAATGGCAAAGGAAGAAAGTGGAGAGAGAGAAGAAGGGGATAAACCCTGCGTCAATTGAAGTTTTAACATACAAATGTAATTAAAACGTTTTTCGTAGACGCCGCCAGGCACAACACAAAGTAAAAGTGAAATTGTGTGTGTGTCTCGGTGTCTGTGTGTGTGTGTATACGTAGCAGGAACTGTCCAAAAGGGAGGAAGTATGTTTTCAACTCTCGTATAACAAACACAAAACAAGGCCGAGACTCTTGAAATTGTTGCCGGCGGATGCAATAAGTTGGTGATAAGGTGTTCATTCCCTAAGGGCAAATTGTTGGGGGGGGATGGTTAATGGTGGAAAAAGGAGGGGGTAAGCGGACCAGGGAAACGCGTAGGGTTGGAGCAAAAAAACCTTTTGCAAAAGTTGTCAAAAATCAGGCAAAGAACGCAAAATAAGGAATACAAAACACAAAAAAAAAAAAAAGAAAATGCAAAAGCAAAAATGGAAACGTGTTCCGATTCCCGGGTCGCTCTCTCTCTCTCTCTCTCTCTTTCTCGCTCTCGGTCTAGCTCTCATTCTCTCTGGCTGTGTAGCCTGAAAAACAATGCAAATGTCTCGTTGTTAACCTTTTTTTTTTTTTTTTTTCGTTCGCCTTTTGGCTGCTCCACCGCCCAAACGTTCATGTCCCATCCCTCTCTCTCTCCATTCTGCTTCACTTTCTCTTTGCCTCTCTATGAGGGCAAACAATGATATTTACATTTTTTATCTTCACTTTACTTTCGCTTGAAATTGGAAACAGGCCGAAGGGCCTTCTATGTGTTTCCTTTTTTGCACGTTTGGGCATTTATACAAAAAAAAAAAAAAAAAAAAAAAAAATGAAATGAAATGAAAAGGCTGGAGACGAATTCATATCAAAGCGATCATGGATTTATGGCCTTAATAATAGACTTAGAGGAAACTGTCTGCCGGAGGGGTAGATACTTGCTGTGTGTGTTTGAGAACTTTGAGTAGGGCAATAGGAAGGAAGGAAGGAGTTGGCCATCGAAAATTGAAGCAAGCAAAATGAATGTTGTGTCCAAAAGTGAAGCCCAAGAGTGGACAAGTAATTAGGCAAAGGATATTCCTTCTCAACATCTATTTCTCCCTCTCTCTCCCTCTCTCTCTCACTCTCTCTGTTTTATTGCTTCATCCTGTTGGCCCACAAAAGTAGGCTATAAAAAACGTGAGCTTTCTTTTTATTACCTATTGGGCCTTACGTTGCGGCGACAAGGCGACAAAAGTGACCCAAACTAACATTCTAAATTAGGAAATCAAGTTTGATTTGATCTCTCTTTAAACTCTTCTTTAGCTTTTTAAATGATCGAGAGATGAAGCCAATGCAAAAGGGCACAAAACGCTGTCTGGTGGATCCTTTTGTCTTTTCAAATTCATTTCCTTTTCGACATTTTTGTCTGCTGCGCCCAATCAAGGGCATGGCACATTATATATATATATAGTATAGTATAATTCGCATTACCCTTGTGTGTGTGTGTGTGTGTGCCATCCCATTGCCATTTTGCCATTTGCAAGCGACGACCCAAAAATGCCCTCAGGGTTGACAGTTTATCAAATTGCCGAACAAAGTCACCAAGCAACATAAAAAAAAAAACCAAAAAAGAAAAGAAGCAAAAGAAAAAAAGAAACACATACAAATAAAAGGGCAGCAGCTGCCACAAAAGCATGCTGCGGGATGAATGAATGAATGTGGAATGGATTTCGGTGTATGTCTGAATGTATGTGTATGGGTGTTTGTGTGTCGGTGTGTGTGTGTGTGTGGCATTCACCAAATGCTCATTAAAATAATTTTTGTCAAAACACACATTTTACTTCAAATCTATACAAAAATGTCGCCTGCAATTCCATCATCATCATCTGCATATGACATTGAGTGGTTAACAGATAGAGTGATTATGTGTAAGTTGAAGGGGTGGGGTGGGGTTTGTTGAGGGCTAAGAAGGGCTGGGATTTGGTTAGATGGAAAACTTCTTCAGATAACACAGCGACAGCAGCATCACGAAAGTGTCAAAAACGCTTAATAAACGTCAATGTCAGAAAGATTTCAAAGTCAATGGCAAACATTTTTGAACAAAACACTCGGAATCTGAGTTGTGAAATTTTCGTTGGGATATATGCACGAAAGTGCGAAAAGGAAAGGACAACCAACATTCATATGAAAAGGAAAGGAAAACGCAAAATCAACGCAATTGAATTCGCATGGAATACCGCCCCCCTTCCAAAACCCCACCATTCCCTCTTCGATCATCTCTTTTGGTCTTTCATTTCATTTCGACGTTCATTCGCTTGACAAATGGAGTGTCATAAATGCAGCCCTTAAGGGCAGTCAGCCAGTCGGTAGGACGGACAGACGGACGGACGGTTTACGGTCTACACCTTCTTTACCCGCTCCCCTTTATGCTAAACGACACGTAGTCGACTCAAACTGGTGGTCCCTTTCCTCCTTCACCCAAAGCACACACACACACACACACAGGCCTCGACAGCCAAATGGATGTGTGAGAGAGAGAGAGCTAAAAATGCACAAGGGGATTTTAAATTTATTTGAATTTGCTTTTAGTTTGGGTCTTTCGACTCTTCCGACTGTCTGTCTCTGAATAACATTCAACAGATTTCGATGGCAGCCGTTACATATCGCATTTAAAAAGTGGTTTCAATATACAAATAAGAAACGAAACAGTCCAAAGGGGACACTGATCGACTAGCTAATGCTCTACAATATGAAAAATAAAGATAACCTAAAAAATTATATAGTAAATCAAAAACGTAGAAAAATATATTTTAGCTGATGATCGAAAACAATTTCTTACATTTCCATAAAAAGCAAAGACTTTGCCTATAGATTTGCATATTTATATCTACAATATATATTCATCTGCAGGGTATATCAACCCCAATAGTGTGACAAAAAAAAAAAAAAGGAAACGCAAAAGAAGAACGGACGAAAAACTGACGTCTGTCAGCTTAACAATATGACAAATACAATTTTTCGTCTCTTTATAATTTCATTTTACTATAAAAACGCATTATTATATAATGCGTTATGCTGTTGCTTTTACTGTTGCCCCACCCCCGCCCTTGTATAGCAACCACCCACCCATCATCAGTCAGAAGCATCAGCCGCCCCATTGTCATTATTATCAACGGTGTGGGCGTGGCCCAACAGCGTTTGGGCGGCACACTCTGGACAATTGAAAGTGATATAAAAATAGTCTCTCTTGCATTTTGTTTTTTGGTTTCATCATAATTCTTTCTGTTATTCGTTTCATTCTTTTTTTTTTTTTTTTTTCATTTCATTTGTTTTTTTGTTTCTGTGGTATTTGTCATCAGGGCTTGAGGGCGGCTGTTAGAGAGAGATAGAGTTATGTATTCGCCTCAACGCCCTAGAGTTAATTTTGAGTGACGTGCAAAGTTTGTTAATTGAATTTGCCTTTTTGATATGTATGTCACATTGATGATGGTGCCGCAGCAGCAGCAGCAGCAGCACCAGCGAAGCAGCATTATCGCTGAGGGAGAAATTACAGTGGGGACTAGCTAAGTGGGTTGTGTACATGACATTAATTGAGCAAACTAGTTAAAAGGGTTGCTCCCTGCTGCCTGCTCTGTCTCTTGCTTTCTTTATGGCCCATCCCTGTTCAGCTCTTTGGCCAGCCGTCCAAGCAAAATTGTTTAATGCAAATGGGTAAATCAGAAGGGCTGTCCCTCAAGGGGAACTTCAATCTGACAGAGATTGCGGCAAAGGCGACTCTCAAATGAGCAACACACACACACACACAAAAGGGGGTTAGATTTGATTTCAAGTGCCCAAAATCCCAGCCAGTTGACTCGACAAAATTATCAAAAAATGCAAAACGAAACATATAAAAAAACGAAATAAAGAAACAAATAATAAAATCAGAGATAAGCAAATTAGAAATGAATAAAAAAAAAAAAAAAAACAAAGTATATTCAATTGGAATGAGTAGCCAATTTTTGGCTTAGCTCAGCAAAGTCTAAACGACTTTGAACGGGTGCTCGACCATTTTAAGGTTTAGTAAAATATTAAATTCAATTCTTTTAAAGCAAATGCATAGGAATTCCTGTCACTAAAAAGGTTTCCTTATTGCCTAGAAATGAACTAAGCTGCCATTTTAAGTGCAACTGACTGTCAGTCAGTTTGAGTGTTGTTAATCCTTTCATTGTAATAGTTTTCACTTACAATCCTTTTTGTGCCTGTGCAAGTGTCCTGTGTACTACTTCACTTCGTTTTGCCACTGTTCATTTCCATTAATCCGGATGTCGTTTTATTTGCTGTTGAACTATTATAACCAAAACTACTTTGATTTTGATTGTTTGCAGCTGTATGGACAACATCATTCATTCATTCATTCATTCATTCATTCAGATATTTTTAATCATTTTAATAGGCCACTTTTTGTGTGAGTAGCCTCATCATTGGCATCACACACAGAGAGAGAGAGAGAGAGTGGCAGCAGTGGCAGCAGCGTCAGCTTAATGCATCAATGCACATTTTACAGTTACATAAAGACAGACAGACAGAGAGACAGACTGACAGGGAAATGCAGACATTTCAGACAAATGGGCCAGGCCTAATTTATAGATTTTTAATGCCATAGAGAGAGAGAGAGAGAGAGCGACGTTGTCTGTCGTAAATGTCGTACACTTCAGTTATAATAAATAATATTGTATGGTATTACTATTCCCCTCTCTCTCTCTCTCTCTTTCTCTCATTCAACATGATTTCAACTTATTTCAATTGCTGTCATTCTCATTGTAATATAAATTGCCAAACGAGTAGACAAAGTGATTGATATTTAATCTAAAATAAAAGCTTAAAGTCCGGCGGGCAATTTCAATTTTAATAAAATGCTTTTAATGTTCACAATGAAGAAGGCGCAAGAAGATGCAGCCGGGCTGCAGTTAGAGATGGCAATAAGAGATAGCAAATATATATATATATATATATATATATATATAGAAGATGAATGGAAAATTGGCCCACCCAAAACTAAGCAAAAGTTTACAATGGCTGACAATGTTGGCAGAGAGAGAGAGACGAAGAGGAAAAGATTGGAGTTAGAGTTGGTAGGAATGGAATGGACCGAGAACTTGGCCAAGTTCTGCATTGCATTGCACAATTTGTTGCTGTTTGCTTTCATAAAATATTAACTAGCAATTTGCAGTGTCGGCATACAACACGCACACACACACACACACACACCGATATATACATAAATACATATAAATAGATAGATTGAAGATATCGGTCGGAGGGTTGAACAAACATTTCAAAACTTCCAGATTGAGTTGATGAGTTGAAGTGGTAAACTGAAGAAGTGCCTTGCCTAGGACAGACATTCAGCTAGACGGATGACTAAGGTCAGAGAGAAGCGAGAGTGAGAGCGAGAGCGAGAGAGAGAGAGAGAGATGATTTAATTTGCTAAAAAACCAGGGACACCAATTCAAATAATATTGAAATTGTTAATGAATTATCTGGCACAGAAACTTTTTGTCGCTTAAAAGTTTTCTTGATAAGTCCTCCAATCAAATAAAAAACGTGAAGAAAAAAAAAGTAAGAGAAAAGGAAAAAAACCATTTCACTTGCTTCTGCAACCCTGGACAAGCAATTGCAACTTGCCAAATATCGAATCATTTTGTCCGGCAGCAATATCTGCTTCTTCCGTTCCGTTCATTCTCCTGTTGGCTGCCTGCTGTCTATGTCTCTCTTTCTCTCACTTGAAAAGGCACTTTAACTATATTAATTGATATACTTGCTTGCAGCGGTAATTTAAGCAAACTGAAGTTTCGCCTGCCAATGCCAATATCATCATCATCAAACGAAACATCAGACAGACAGACAGACAGACAGAGAGACAGACATACAGGCGGAGAGAAAGAGAGAGAGGGAGAGCTAGATAGACGTAGAGACAGCTAACTAGATAGTTTGATAAAGAGAGGGAAAGAAGGGCAGAGAGAAGGTAATGCATATGGTAGAGGGCAAGAGAGAGATTTGTGCTTGCCGTTTTGGTTTTTGGATAGGGATTCTCTGTGCTGTTCTATGTCTAGCTTGATGGCTTTACCCCAAGGCGCGCTCTTTTTGGCGCTGACATATACACATAGAGGAGCTCCTCTTGTTCCTCTGGCCTCTGGCGTTCAGCCCCCTATCTCCTGCTGCCTCACACACTTGCACTCTGCTTCGTGTTATAGGCAAATGGGCAGGCAACATAGCGTATACGTAATCAAATGTACATAAGGCATCAAACGAGTCGACGACTCCGACTACGACTACGACGTCGACGCCATCAATTCCTAAGCCAAAACAAGCGTAGTGGCATCTAAAATAGTAGAAGGAGTAGGACAACAACAGAAGAGCTCCTTTAACATACATCAAGAGCAGCAGCAGCAGCAGCAGGAGCAGAGGCTCGGAAATGGGTAGCAGGAAGGACAAGGCAGTGTGCACAGGAAAACAATTTACAATGCCACCAACTTGATGCGGTGTGTGTGTACATACATACATACATATATAAATATATACAGACATATGTACATATATATATATATTCATCTAGATGAAAGGAGGAACAGAAGACGGGGGCTAAAGACGATGCACACAATTTTGGCACTGGCAAATGGCAATAGATGACACAGATAGTTGAAAAGCTGGGAGATAGCTGAGCCCTGTCAGTGAGAGAGAGAGAGAGAAAGAAAGAGGGTGGCTCCTATAATGATTGAAACATGCAATAGGGGCAATCTGGAAATAGGAATACTTAAAAGATAATAAATCAAAGTGTACATATATATTAAGATCATTTACATTAATCACAAATTTTTGCATATTTCGATTTTCCATTTATTGTCTAATAGATATTACTTTTTTTGCTCTCTCTCTCTCTCTCTCTCTCTCTCTTGGCTTCTTTTGTTTTTTTTTTTTTGAAACGGACAAGAGTCGTACATCATTGTATGGCTGATTTTCAGGTTTCACCTTTTGAACAATTTTGCCATTAACCATTTGTTGTTGGGTTTTTGCTGTCAATTCCCTTGAGTTCACTTCATCTAAATCAAAAGTAAGAGCTGTCCGAAAGCCTTTCTTTTAAAACTCTCCAGTCAACTCTCTCTCTCTCTCTATATATAATATATATGTAGATATAGTATAGCTAACATTTTGATATTTGTGTGATATGTGTGTGTGTGTGTGTAGTAAAGGAATACGAGAAGGAGTCACCGAAGCAAGGAACCAACCAACCCTTTTGCTGTTGTTATATATGAAAGGTTTATAAAGCAAAATCTGTACACGGAAATGCTTGGGCCAAATAGTAGGGGGTGCGGGGCGGAGTTTGGGCATTAGTGAAATGAAGAGGAAGGGTATGGAGTATAGAGTATAGAGTATAGAATAGAGAAGAGTATTGAGGAACATTGCTGGGTGGGGGGGAGGGTTGGGGGAGGTAATAAGTTTAATGTGTGCTGCGAGCATATTTTAAGGCTTTTCACTTGAGCCTTTTTGCTAGCCAGCTGTCAGTTCAGTTCAGTTCAGTTGAGTTTGTTGTTGATGATGGTTGACTGCCTGCACCCTCCATCCACCCATCCACCATTCTCCATCTACCATCCTTTAACCAACTCCTTCCAGCTTCTTGTGCATCCTCATCATCCACTCATGTACTTGACTGAACTGTCCCAGCTGACGTTGAATTATCATAAATTGCTAAAGTTTGTTTTTGGCGTAACAAAACTTGGGCGGACGACTACTGCCGCCTTCGTCCTCCTTTACTTTTCTTATGTGTGTGCGTTTTCGTAAAGTTTTCATCAAGCGAAAATCAAGACAATTAGGCTCATGCTAAAGGGTTCAAATGAGTGAGTACATTGTAGGAGATGAAGATGACGGGCAGAGGGCAGGATTGCTGATAGAAGGGGAATGGGAATGGGAATGGCATTGATGGTGTAAGGGGTAAGTGCAGTGACAGAGCTTTGCATAAGTTTGTTTTGCTTTCAATGTTGCATAATCCTATTAAATTCCACGTTGCGGCAAGGCGAACAGTCAGCCAGAAGAACCTAACAAAATCACAAAAACCAAAAAAAGAAAAACGAATGACAAACTGAAAAGCTCGAAAGGTGCTTAATTTTCTGCTTGGCTTTTATTGATTTACCGCCCATTTCCCCACCCATCCCGTTTCACACATAGACAGTCTTACATGCATACATACACACATATACATATTAGAAGAGCCAAGCTAAAAGGCATTAAAGTCTTGACAAGGCTATTAAATGCTTAAGAGGCAGCGACGTTAATGACAACAGCAGCGGCTGCGGCAGCGGCAGCGGCAGCAGCGCAAAGGCCAATGGCGGAGCCAAAGAAAAAAGTGAGCTGCGCAACGCATCTCAACGCAAGGATTACAATTTACGAGTCCTGCGAACCATGAAGGTGTGATAAAATTTCCAGCAATTAAAAAAACGTGTGCGTTGACAACGGCAACGGCAACGAGGACTCCCGACAACAACGACAACCAGAAAGAAAGGGCCAAGTGTCGTGGCATGCAACTTAAAAAGAAAGTAAAACTGAGACCAACATTGCTCATATAAAGCTGAAAAATGAATGCTCTAACACAAAAGTTTTTGCTCTTTGTTCTTTGAATGGCCAAAGCAAATCGAACTAAACAGTAGCATACTTTTTAGGGCCAAAGAATCACAAGTACATGCCAAAAGTATTGTCATATGATCAGAAACTGTTTTCGTAGCATACATTTGAGCGCCGCCGCTGGGCAAAGGGGAAGACTCTTCTGCTATGCCCAACATTTTGCCTTCAAGGCGACATTTTTCCTGCACACATAAAAGACGAAGAAGAAGAAGAAGTAGTAGAAGAAGATGCTGAAGAAGAAGAAAAAAAGGCAACCAAGTTGTGAGCAATTTTAAACGTCGTTGGCATTTGGCAGAGGAGCAGCAGCAGCAGGAGCAGGAGCAGCGGCAGCGGCAGCTCCCTGAGAATATTGCAAATTTATGCGCCTTTCCTTTTTGCATAATTACCCCCAACGACCCTTAGTCGTTGGCATCAACCACCAGCAGCAGTTCCCATATACAGCAGCACCAACACCCTCCCCCCCCACTCCCGCACTCTTTACCACTCATACCCTTAGCCCACGCACACGCAGATTTTGATAACGTCGTGTTGGGTGCTTGCAACATTGCAGCGCGTATTTTTAATTTCCGTCAGTTGGCCCTCTCCCACACACACACACACACACGCACACTCTTCTCTCTTTTTTTTGCGATAACGTTGGGACATGTCAAGGTATGCGTGTGTGTGTGTGTGTGTGTGTGTGTGAGCGGTAGATAATGTTAAATTAAAAGGGAAACTGTGCAAAACAGTCAAAAAATACTATGTACTATAGACTCGGTAACAAACGGGAAGAGGAACTCTGCTCATGCGATCTTGAATTATGCGTTTGTAGATTAAACTACATGACAGTCACCAAGAGAGAGAGAGAGAAAGAGACACATGCAGAATGACTGTACCCAAAAAAATTATATATATTTCTACAAAATAGATACAAAATTTATGTGATATACCAAAAGAACAAAAAAAAAAAAAAACAACACACAAAATGGAAAACAACAAAACTTGAAAAAAAAAGGAAAACTTTTAATTAGCTAACTAAAATGGCAAATGGCGCAGCATGTGATATGATTAATGAAATGCTGGCATGTAATGCCCAACCAACAAACACGCAGCGTGAACAAGAGAGAGACAGAGAAACAAAGCGAGATGGAGGATGATATAAATTGGAGCAAATTAATTGCAACAGCCTCAGGTGTGCGATTCTCTCTCTTTCTCTCTCTCTCTCTCTCTGTCTTTCTATGTGTGTGTATTTTGAAAATTTCCGTTGTAATTAGATGATGGAAATGCTGGGAAAGTAAACTTGTTCTTTTTTGTGTTTTTTGATAGCCTGGGAAACTTAACATTAGCCAAGCTTTTGAGCTCGTGTTAAGTGTGATAAAAGATAGAACATTAGCTAAAATAAATCAAAATGTAGCTGGCTGGCTGGCTGGATGAGTGGGTGGTTGCCTGGTTGGTTAGTGGTTAGTGGTTAGGGACACAATGAACGCATCTACAATTTGACCAGCAGCTGTGAATGCTTTATGATGCTGTTGCTGTTTCCAAAGAATGATGGAGCATGCTATTTAATGAATGAATATATAGCCCAAAAACCAAAACCAAAAGAAAATCTAGTAGATCCGTTAAATGAGCATAATTAGAGGCCTAAAGAGAGATGGCAAATGAAACAATATTAAAGTGGGTTCTGTGTCTTGGCACTTTATGTTTACTACTTTTTAAAAATAAACAAATTAATTCACATTTGGGCTAAAAAATTATATCGATTTAATGCAAATATTTTAAGTTTCACCTCACACAAATGCTCTAAAGTGATTGCTATGAATGTTGTAGTTGAATATTTTTGTTAGGCAGCCAGTCGCCAGGCTGTCCAGGCTGTCCAAGCTGTCGACGTCATCGTCGTCGTTGTTATTGCATTTTAGTTTATGGCAAACCAAAAAATTGCTGCCTATCCTGGCCATAATCAATTGAATTTCCATGCATAATACGCACAAAAATTCTCGACCACAAATAGATGGCATAGAAGCCACACAGTTGATTACAGTTACTAAAAGCCACTTTTCTAACCAGCCAGAAAAAAAAAACAAAAACAACAACAAGAAAAACAAAAACTCTACTTCATAGAATATGAACCAAACCAAATGCAATAAAACTTACCCCCCCTGGCAACCCTTCTCAATCTCTCCTTTATGCCACTTTGCTTTCCGTTGATATCATTGGTCCCTCTGTTTTCCTCTTATTTTCTCTGTCAATATAAATAAAATGCACTTTTTGGGTCTTTGCGGGAATGGTGGGGAAAGGGACAGAGAGAGAGAGAGAGCGAGAGAGAGAGTGGTGGTTGGGATGGGAGCTGGAGTTGATATAGAATTGGCAAATAATTAAATCAATAAAATTTTTGAAATATCTACATAGAAAACTACTCAAAAATTCCATCAGCTTCAATTACGGTATCAAGGGTTTTGCAAGGATGTGGATGTGAATATGGATGGGCGGGGAGGGTGAGAGAGTAGAGGGTAGAGGAACTGGTTTCGAGAGAATGAGACTCCTGTCAGTATATCTATCTTTTCATCTATCCATCCATTTTTCCATACCGTTCCCCATCTCTACTCCCTTTTCTCACTCTTCTCGCCCTTGTCGACCATTTCGCTTCTTCGACTGTCTCTGTTGCCCAAGCAAGGTCTTCTCACTCTTGACTTTTCGCAACATCATCAAAATTTTTGCCAGTTCAAGTTTTCAATGTTCCCCTCTTAGTGGAGTCCTTGGGCCAAAAAAAGGATGCCAAACATAACGCCCATTTGCAGTCAACTGCCAATATGCGAAGCGAATCACAACACAGAGAACAGAAGCGGTAGAAAGAACATGCCCCAACGCCTACATACATAAGCGAGAAGGAGGCATGGTATGAGGATATTGGTATAGGGTCATGTTGTTATATGTATAAGAATTTACATGCACCCCACACACACACCACACACACACACACATTCACACTCACACACATGAGTCCTAGACATCTGGCGTCTGTGTTGACGAAGGCTGGCCAACAACATGTGCAAAAGAATTGAAGAAGAAAGTCCACCAAAAAACAAAAACCGACAAAAACAAGAAGAAACAACAACAACAAAAAAAAAAACAAATCAAAAAAAAAAAAATGAAAGACAGAGCAAAAAGTTTTGTGTTTTTAAAGCAAACAACGTTGACAGAACCAAAATGTGATGAACTATCAGTTACTTAGTATGATATGAGACTAACTAAGAAAAAAAGGGATAATAGATCATCTATTGCCACATTCCTTAGAGTATTAGAATCTATCGATTCAAGAAAGCCTTTAACCAAGTTGAGGGAAAAAGTAGTTGCGTAGTAATGAAAACTCATTTAAGCTAAATATCCGAATGAGTTATAATCGAAAATGCTCGAAATATTGATTGAGTGTGGTACTAAAGTGGTTTTATTTTCGATTCATGGGCCAAAACTACTCAACTTTAACTTGGTAACTCTGTCAAAACAGTAAAAGGATAAGAGTAAGAAGAGGCAAGAGAGGATTGACAGAGAGAGAGAGAGAGTGAGAGAGAGGGTCAGAGGGAGTGGAGTAAAGTGAAGAGTAGACAGATCGAGTCAAGGCCTTCCAACTTTTGCGAAAATTTAAATTATTTTACAAAAACAAGTTGACAAAAAAAAAAACATCTTTCTGCCCCCTCTAGCTCGCTCTCCCTCTCTCTTTCTGTTCTGTTCTCCCTATACAAGAAGAAAAATGCCAAAAACTTCACCCACATGCTGAGTAAAAGTTATGCACATGTGAGATGAAGATGAGAAGGATATGGGGGGATTGGATGCTTGTGGACCTCGAGTTGAGAGTTGTGAGCGAGCGCCTGTGGTTGGTGTCCTCCAGTCAAAAGAACAACAGCAAAAACTCACTTAATGACATGAAAATATGCCCCGAAAAAGGGGGCGCAAGAATGTTGTAAATTAAATATTTTCCACGAACATATTTTTCATCATTGATGAATTGAATTGTGAATTGAATGCCTTTCCATAATCCAAACTATATTTATGAGGAACCTTAAATAAAACCTGTATACATATATGATTAATAGGCAAAAAAAAATTGATAAAATAAAATAATTGTTATTATTAAAGTTTATGAAATGAAATGTTTGCAGCTACGTTAACTAATATATATTATCTCTTCTTTGTCTCTCTCTCTCTCGCTCTCTTTCTCATTGCAGGATCGTCATGTTACACGCAATGGTGACCCCGAACCGGTTGTGGATCCCTCACAGGATTATATGCTGATGATGGGCTATGAGAATGCCACACACACTGTATTGCGTTTCCGCCGGAAGTTGGACACATGCGATGGCAGTCATGACATTGCCATAACGGTAAGTCAAAACGTTTAATAGATATATTGGCCAAAGTTTTTGGCTCTCCATAGCCCCACCCAATCACCCCACCCCACCCCACCTATGCTTCTTGCCTTTAGTATTCCCTCTTTACTAGCGTCAAGTGAAATTTATGCACTCTTCTACTTTGACTGTAATATGAGAGTTAGTTTCGAAGCCTGAACTGTCTGTGAGTCTGTATGTGTGTGTGTGTGTGTGTGTGTGTGTGTGTGTGTGTGTGTGGGTGTGAGTGTCGTCTCATAATTTATGTTAATAAAAACTTTCTTCCAAGAGTTTCGTCTTTGGTGTTGTTGTTCTGATGATATAAGCGACTGCCATCAAAGTACTAAAGTGATTGTCAAGAGGGGGGTGGGTGGGCACGTACTTTGCCCCCCCCCCCCCCTCTCCCGCACCCCACTCACCATCATTCCAGCTTCGTCGCCCCCGTTACCCTAATCCGCAGCCTTATGCTTGGCCCCATGCCCCAGCTTTGGCAGCTTTGCCATCTAGTGGCAAAGATTGTGAACTACAACAATGAGAATCAGGATGAGGATGTGCATGAGGATGAGAATGAGAATAGCAAGAGAGTTGAGGATGAGTTGTACAAGTTGACGCAATAACCTTAAACAAATATAAACACAAAAGTGTGTGCTAAAGCTAAAGCATACAAAATGATATCGTGAGAGGGGGGACAGAGAGTTGTGCAATTTGATGGAAAATTAACTTGCCAGTGGCAGACAGAGAGGGAGAGGGTAAGGGGGGGGGGGGGGGGGAGGGACAAACTTTTCGTTTTCCTACTAATCCTCAATCCATATAGCCATCGATACATATTGCAAATATAATTAACTGTTCTAGTCGCTTCTCTCTGGCCATATGTATGCTGGCCAATTGCAATCATTTCCTTTCCCTTCCCCTTCTCTTAAGCCTAATCCACACGCTTTGCTCCCTCTCTCACTGTGTGTGTGTATTGACACTTCCTGTTCCTGTTTTGGGTGTCCTTAAGCACTCTATCAAAACCACAATACCCCTCAATAAAAGCAGAGGCAAAGGCAAAGGCAAAGGAAAAAGTCATAGTGATAAAAGTTTTATCACGTAAAACTTAAGCGTAAATCTTAAAGAAAACTTTCTGCTTAACTTAAACAAACAAGTGAGGCTAGCACACACACACACACACACACACACACACACATAGAGAGAGAGAGAGAGACACTCAATCGAAAGGACATGGCGACACTAGAGAAGCCATCCTCTACACATATGTATATACAATATTAAGATATAGTGAGCCACAAAAGTTTGCCACTGCTGCTGCAAAAGGGGCGAACAAATTATGCACAGTCGCGTGTGTTTGTTCGCAGACACATTTGGTTATTGCTTTATCTAAACGCTATTTCCTATCTTCCCACCACCAAAAACCGAAACAAACAAAAAAAAAAAACGCAGAGAAGAAGGAAAGAAAGTATTTTATTTGTCTGGCGTATTAATTGGATTTTGTCGCGTCATCAACGACACATAGAGATCCCCGCCGAACCCTCCGAACCGAAAACGAAACCCACAAAAAAATCTTTTGGCTAAATCGCCTAGACAAATTAGTTCGAAATGGGCTAGTTGTTGGATGAGATGGTGGAGCTCAGTATGTATGAGTAAGAGGGGGAGGACGAGTGAAGAGAATTTTAGTTGCTGCTGTTGTTGTTGTTGTGTTAGAAGGTTGTTTTCGAGCACAATACAAAGTTTTAATGAATTTTCTGTTCTGTGCCGGACCAAACCGAACCGAAGCGTACCCTCGCTTCCCCCAATGTGCGCCTTTCTCTTCCTCTCTTCCTCTCCTTCTCCTTCTTTGGTATGTTTTTAGTTTGCTGCTGCTTCAATTTACTCACAGAAGGAGCAGCAGCAGCAGCAGCGAGAGTTGAAAAGGAGCTCAAGTTGTTACTATTTCAAGACAAGGCACGATAAAAAACTAGGACACAAAGTATATCCGACTGAAACTGAACAACTAAGTAAAGTAGATAAACATATTTGTGTCAATTTGGTATTAGGGGCAACAACTTCAAGTGAAAAAAAATGGGTAGAAGCAGAACTTCGATCTCTAGACATAGAATTTCGTTTGGTGTTAATTTCAGCAACTTCTTTGTTTTTTGTTTTTTTTTTTTTTGTTAGGGAAATTTCATAGTCGAACCTTTGAAAAAGTTTTGGGGCACGTATTTCAATATTGTACTTTACTCTTTTTTTTTTAGCGTTTTCATCCTTGGTCCAAGGTATTTTTGCATCTTTTGCCCATTCGCGCGTTTAATATTTCGCTTCTCTTTCGACTTCTTCACTCACAAAAAACTACAACTTGCAGTTTTTTTTTCGCCAACCCTTCCCCCTCCCCCAACCCCTTTTGGCAGGAAGAAGGGAAAAGGCAGACGGCAGGCAGGAACCATTTGGCAAATTAAGCGCCGTTTGTTGTGCGTTCAAGAAGACAGGCCAAAAGAAGCAAGCGGCAATGGGGTGTGTGGGGGGGTGGTGGGGGTGGTTGTGGTTTGGGTGGCAACTGGCGGTGAGTTTGGGGTTTGGTTAAATTAATAATGTATTGTGTGCAAAAGCATTTGCTGCTCGTTTGGTCTTGGGGTTTGGCCAGGAGAACTCTTGAGGACTTGAGGGGTGGGGTTGAGGTCGAGAAGGAGCATAATTTGCAATGCACTTAAAAATTTATTAATTGTTTGCGTTTTTACCAGACCCCCCGCCCCCCTTCGAAGAGAATGTGCCCCGTCGTCTGTCTTACCTTGCGTTAAGTTTAATGAGCGGCAATTGTGCAATTAAAGCAAAAATTGTTGTAGGATTACACAGAGAATGGGGCTCGTCAAGCATATGCAAATAGACTATAGAAAACTTAATTAAAAACTATGAAAATAGAGAAATTACTAAATAGTTGATGTGATTTAGAAGTGGGTGGGGGGGTTAAAATTTGAAATTCAATTGAAATTGAAATTGAATGACATCAAGGCGAAATCGTTAAAGAATTTGCGTTCATTAAATATTTCCGTTTCTACATGAAAATCGAGAAAATTTGCAAAAGTTTGCCTTAACTTTGCTTTGGCATTCGAAAAAAATAAAAGAAAGAAAGTAAAAAAAAAAAATGGGAAAAATCAGAAAATTGAAACGACGCACTTAATGGCATTTTATTGTTTATGCGCATTTTATTATTACGAGTTGAATTTCCCCCGTTCGCACACACTTTCACACACACACACACACTTTTCATTACCCTTCTGAGGGGAATGGGCATATTTGTCTTGGCAAGAAGTTTGTAACGTCATTAGGCCAAGATGATGATGATCTATCTATTTCTTCTTTTTGCTTTTTGTAGTTTCAGACTCAGTTTACTGCCTCCCCCCACCCAATTAATGTCCATATAATGAGTTTTCCGAAAGGGTATTAAAACCAAAGCATTAGTCGAATAGTAGAGTTCTTATAGGTCGTTACTTTTGGTTTGATTCTTCTTTTGCATTTGGTGGGTGAGACCAAAGGACGACAACTGACGTCATTCTGTCTTTGTCTGGACTTTTCTATGACTCTCTGACTTGGACACGAATTCGAACTCTTTTTCCTCTGACCCTTCCTATCTCCCTCTTTGTCTGTCTGTCTGTCTGTCTCTGTCTCTTTCCATTTGGGTTTTTTTTTTCTTTTTTTTTTGGCCAAATTGGTAATTTCGTTATTAGTCACGCTCTTTGCGCTTCATTAATGTTCATTACACACAAATGAACCCACATCGATTGATATTTTTCATCGTCTGTAATTTTTATATTGTGGTTGACGTTTTTGCGGTTTGAAATACCGCCCTGCGAACCACCCTCGCTCCCTCTTTAGAGAACCACAGTCGGGTTTTTTCTTTACAATTTTTTATTTATTTATTTATAAAGCCAACGAAAAGTAGCAAAAAAAATGTATACAAGAGCGTGAGTGAGGAAGCAAAAGGGTTGGGCATGCTGCCTCGCATGGCCAATTTCCTGGCTGATACAATTAATTATAAAAATAAATATATAGGTAGATTTATATATTTATAGAAAAACTTTGAACTTTATTCTTTCGCCCCTCTTTCCTTACACCCTTTCCATATTTTTCGGCTAATGCGTCACATATGCCAAGGGTTGTTCGAACACAGCAAAAGGAAGACAAGGAGCAGGAGGAGGAGGAGGAGGAGGGCAAAAAATCGAGAAAGAAAATTTATTGACGCAGCTTTAGTTACGCTTAATTGAACACTGCCAACTTGAAAGGTTCTGTAAGCCACACAGCATAGCATTGAAGGGTGGCATAAAAAATTCCTCGAATCCTTCTGTGGCAAGTTATTTAAAATAGGACTGACACCCTATGTGAAAGTCAGGGTATATTGGAGTCGGCTAAAAGTCAAAACTTGTGCAACTTTTCCCTACAAGACATAAAGGAGAAAAGAATTTAAATTTCTATTTGTCATCTTTTCTGTAGTATTTTCATAGTCGACACTTGACAAATCGTTTATTAGATTTGGCTTTATTATAGACAGAGATAGAGATATTTCTTTTTAGATATTAAAAATGCAGGCAATGTTTAAGTTTATTTTGCCTTTTTCACCAAAATTCGGTTCACAGAGTTATGGAAAAATTTACGGGGGCTGAGGCATGGCAAAAGGGGTTGGTTGATTATGCCACTTGAGCGGCTTAGAAAAACAGGAAAAACCATACGTTCGGCTTCACTGCACTTTGAAGTGGCCTGAAAAACTTTGATTAAAATCGAATTACTGCAAAAAAAAGGGGCTGGAAAAGAGCGGATCCCAGAGCATATGGAATGCGTACATATCTAACAGCAATTACCGATTAACCTAATCAGACAATTGATAGAAAGAAGTTCAATAAACAATTTTCTTTTTATTTGTTTTTTTTTTTTTTTGTATTTAATTCAATTGTTTATCAATTTGCCTTAATTCGCTCGGTGTCTAAGTATTGCCCCTTTGTAGGGGGGGGGCTCCCGTATTTAACCATCTGCATTCGTAATGAATGTCTTTCAATTTATTTGAACAAACAATATGACAGAGAGAAGAAGCGTTAATTAAATTTCCGTCCCTCTCTCCCTCTCTCTCTCACTCTCTCTCTCTCTTTCGCCACTTAATTGTCCCAAACGCCCACTGGCGGCTAATCATTAAAATCTTTTATAGACGCACAAAATTTCAACCCGAAAAACTTTTTTTTTTTGTTTAATGCTCAAAAATAGTCTGCTCATAAAATTCAACACAAAATTGTCATTAAGTAGAGCTACCCGCCTCCACCGCCTCCACCGTCTCCTCCCACTTTTGCTTTGTTGCCTGGAACATCCTTCATTGCATCCATCAACCGAAATGCCAAAGTAAAAAAAAAAATAGCCAAGACTTTTGAGAGTCCTTTCAGTTATATTATCTATCTACAATGCTTTCGTGTATACCCTCTATATTGGGATGGGGGTAACCATTTTTGGTCATCAATTACAGGGTAATGAAAACTTTTTGAGTGCCATTTCAATAAAATTTTCAAAATGTTCAAATGAAATGAAGACATTTCCATTTCTTTTCTATTCAACATTAAAATTAATGTGCCAAAAACTTTGATTTGCAAAAGAAGAAGAAATAATTGAGTAATTATAATTTATAATTTTATCATTCGCTTTGGCTGCAAATTACACCAACAACAACAACAACACGATAAACAAAAACCATAACAAAATGGGCGTAAATTAGAACAAATAATATACAAAAAAAAAACAACAACAAAAAACTGGCCAGAATCTCATTTAAAATGCAAATTTTTCGCTTCTTCTCTAAGCACAACAAGTGACAATTAACACTAATTGTCATTATAATAATTTCATATTTGTTGTAGCTATTGTTGTTGTTGTTGTTGTTGCAGTTGCCGTTGTTGTTGTGGTAATTGTTTAAACTTGCCACGGCATTTTGCTGTCTGGCAATTTAAAATGCAAAAAAAAAAAAACAAAAACCAAAAAAAATGAAGTCGAGAGAGAGAGAGAGAGAGAGAGAAAAAAAAACTTTGTCCGTGTGAACTTTGAGTTCGAAGCAGAAATATTGTTTTTAATATAATTTATGTAATGGTGGAAGGCAAAGGTGGTAGGAGGAGGGATGGTGGGTAGTTCTGTAATGGAATTATATAACCTCCCTACCCCCCTCCCCCCACCCGTTGGAACACATGGCGCTACAATTTTTGCTATGTGTTTATTATTTTAACACGAAACTTGCACTCGAGAGTTGGAAATGGAGTTTGGTGAGTTTGGAGAGGCGTTCAGAGATGGAGTGGGGTGGGGTGGGGTGAGGTGGGGTGTAGTGAAGTGGTGTTGGTTGGGATGTGCTGGTGCGGGACTCCTTGTAAACAGTAATTTTGCCCATTAATGGGCTCTTGGTCCCTGTTCCTCGAGAACTCCCCCCACCCCACCAACACACACACACACACCTTATTGTCGTTCTGCTATAGCAGAACCTCATAATAACTTTCAACATACACATTCACTTGCATATAAATAGTAATTGTTGTTATTGTTGTTGTCGTTGTTTTTGCTGTTGCGAATAAAGGGTAGAACAAAAAAAAAATGAACAAAAAGGCAACAAGTCAAGTCGACAGTAATTTTCAACACTTACAAGGAGGGTTTACTAGATGTAGATATATGTATATGTATGTATATATATATATATATATGCATGTATGTATGTATGTATAGCGAACCCCAAAAAGAACAACGGAATAGCCATTGCAATTTCCTTATAGCAATTAAATGAAGTTCTGGCAAACAATTTCAATGCAATTTCGTATCTTTGGTTTATAGTAGAAATTATAAAAAGATTAGAGGAAAAACTTAGAAAGAAATTCTAGTTAAAGAACTAAGCTTAACTGACCCTTAGAATGGGGGTCTAAGTCTTGAACTGAAGGGCACTCTATGCTGAAGCTTAAGAAATAGTTTTTTTTTTATTTTTTAATAATTCCATTCCACATATATTATTCATATTGAAGAGAAATTCTTTGTTGGAACACTTTTTTTCCAAAATCATCCCAAGTTGTATTATTGTCCCCTTTTCTTCTTAATTCTCGACTTTTGTGCAGAAATCCGTGTGCCATAAACATGAACACCAAAACACTCACTCACTCACACACACACATGCACACACAACTGCACACACACACTTAGACATCTCACTTGCCATATTCCCCAGGCCTTGGGTATCCGGTTTGTCGGTCTGTCCGTCCGTTCAGACCCTCTCTTTACGGGTCACATATGTGTGCAGTTTGTCACGACATAAGCTCGAAATTGTGCAAGAAAATGAGTATAGGGGACTTGAATGCTAAAAGAGAATTGTTGGAGGGGGCGAATTGGTGGCAGAAGGCGTGGCAAGAGGCGAATTCGCGTCACAGCAAAACGCAAAAACCAAACCAAAGCACTGACTTTTATAATGAATTATTAGTGGAGAAAGTACCAGCCACCAGCCACCAGCCACCACCCACCACCCACCGGCCACAAGCATTGGGGATTGGTATGGTGCCTGAGGTGCTGCTGCTAGTCCTAGTGGGTAGTAGTATGTAGGTACTAGTGCCTTCTCGAGATTGGGGGTAGATGGCTGTGGAGTGGGGAGTGGAGTGCTGTTTGCTGCCTTGCCTTGTGTGGTGTTTGCGGGCCTTGCGGTTACTGCTTGGCACTTAAAAATTTAATAGTGGTGCAGCAAATGCAAAAAAAAACACACACACAAAAATACAAAACCAAAAACCCCCTTCCAAATGAAATTGAAAAAAGAAAAGCCTGAATAAAAAAATTTAAATTGTTTTTAAAGTTCAAATAAGAGTTAAGTGCCCCAAAAAAACTAAAAAAAAAAATAACAAAAAATTGAAGAAAATTAGGGGAAAAATTCCAAGAGGTTGGCTTACATTTCGCAAATGAAAGTCAAGAGGTTGGCGTTGGGTTTTAGTTGGCTGGCTGGACGAATGGTTAGCTTAGTCCTTAACCCCTTTTTAAGTGCTTAATCCAACCATTAACACTGACCGAATGCCATTTTTCTACCGAATGCGGGAAGCGCTAACAAGCTTCAAGTGGTGGCCAAATTTGGCAAAAAAAAAAAACATTTTTTCCAGCACTTTTCTACAAGTGCTTGCAAAAATTTATTCAATTAACATTTAATCAAAAAAGGAAAAAAGAAAAAACAAAAACAAAACAGAAAGTTAAAATTAATCTAAAGAAAGAATTTCAACATTTAACATTTTTAGTTAGTTTCAAGTTTTTGTGTTTTTTGGGAGTGAAGTTTTCATTTCAGTTGCAATTTCAATTGTTAGACGGCAGGCAGGCAGGCAGGCGGGCAGTGTGAATATTCCTTAAGTTTTTTTTTTTTGTGTTTTTCAATCAGTTTTTTTGTAGGGAAATTTTGACGTATTTTCTTATCAATAGACTTGGCTAATTGCTAACCCCAAAGCTCTTTTCAATGGCAGCGAAATCGTTGAACCGTTTGCAACCAATTGCAAAAACCAAAAACACAAAACAAACCGCTTTATCATACCGTTTAATGTTGATTGCTTTGAAGCAATGTGAAAGAACCGTAAGAGTGGTGGCGCGAACTCAAAAAAGTATGCTATGAAATGTATATGGCAAACTGCTTAAAAGCCGCTTTCACAAACACACACACACACACACATATACACGCCAGTCTCATACTCATAAAAACGTAGACCACTCTCAACTGCAGCCAAACAAAAATTGCGCATAATTCCCGCTAAAAGTTTCGACTTTCCTTTCACCCTTTTATTCCGGTATATTTCCCCCTTGCCTCCCGCACCCACACACTCACTCACTCTGAACTTCTCTAAATGTTTTCACTCTTCTCCGATCGTCGTCGTCATCATCATCCTTCTCATACCCATCCTCATCCGCATCCACATCCGCATCCGCATCCGCATCGTCATCGTCGTATATTTGTCAAGCAAATGGAATAACCGTTTGCAATTGCAACAACGTCAAAGCCAAACAAAAATGTTATTTGCCGCTTTGCCCAAAAATCAAGTACACAACCAAACAGACGGACATACGGACAAATACGACGGACAGCTGGACTATAACGTTGGTCCGACTGAGCGAGAATGTGGATACGGATTTTTGACATGGACGCGCTGCTGTGAGGGCGGACGAATAAGTGGTCGCCAATATATGGTGACTGCCGTTGCTGTTGCCGTTGCTGTTGCCGTTGCCATTTCTGCGATGCTGTTGTTTAGAGTGTTGCATAGACGGATGACGGAATGACGACGGTGGGCGGTGGTCGGTGGGCGGAGGCATTGCTCGCCACTAGTTTGGACTTGGAATAGTCGCTTTATTAAAGTTAAAATCCAGCATTGTCCCTTTTTACAGACACACCAGCACACACCAACATACACACACACACACACTTTTGGCTTGCTATTCAAATGAAAATGCCAACCAACCAACCAGCCACTAGTATAAACTGAAACAACGAGTTTTTATTCTGAGTGAAGAAGTGAATAGAATGAGATGGAATGATAGCAAAAGATTCATTCATTTGAGCTTCAAAAATGTTAACAAAGACAATGCCTCGCGATGCCTCTAAACTTGGTTAAATTGTCTCAACTCAGGGCTTAAACATAACTTTCTTAATTTTTAGTCAAACCTTCGTTTATTTAAACCAATTAGATGCTCTCATTTTCTTGTTTGTTATTTTTGTAATAATTTTTCAATTATTTTTTTATTCTTTTTTTTTCGCTTAATGCTTATCGTATTGGAATACTTTTGATAAGTTTACAAATCTGATATGATCCTAAGCCACCTTTAATTGCCACACAGCAAAGTGAATCTCTCTCGAAAACGGAAAAGCTGGAAATGGCTAAAAAAAAAATAACCCAAAAACAAAACAAAAAAAAAAGAGGCGAAAAAAAAATATCATTCCTAAAGTGTATACGCTTTTTCTCCCTTTTGCAATCAAAATTTTCCCTCTTGTTGCGCTTTATTTTTCGGGCAGTGATTTTCGCGTTTTGCGCTCAGGAGTTTTCTAAGCTGAGTGTGTGTGTGTGTGTGTGTTGTTGTTCCTATTCCTGTTTCTGTTATAGGTGTGCGTGTGTGTGTGTGAGCTGTGGCAGTAGGAAAAGTGCATGTGAAACGTGCGCGCACACACGCCAAAAAAAAAGCCAAAGCAAAAGGCAAACCTAAACGCAATGGGAAACGTTTGTTTTAATGCCCTAAAGCGACAAATATTGGGAAAGCAACAGCCAATGCAAGAGCAAGAGCAAGAGCAGGCAACTGAGTTGGCCGAAAAACACACACACACACACACACACAAAAAAGGGTCGAGCTGCAATACTAAACTCCTGCACGGGACTTAACAGTCAAAGTAATGCAATGACAAACAAAGCAACTGAGTTTGGGTAAGCGGAGTTTTGGCCAGGTTTTTACACATTTCTGCCCATTTTTCAGTTCGAGTTTTCACGAGTTATTTTCTCCTCCATCCCGCTCGCATGCGATTTTTTTTTTTTTTTTTTCTCTTTCGCCCATAAATAACGAGCCGAGTTGAGAGTTGAGTTGCCTTTCAACAAATTGCGCCCACTTGTTTGTTGTTGTTGTTGTTGTTGTTGGCCTGTCAAATGCAACAGGGTTAAAAAATCTGCGTCCGTCTTTAGAGAAAGAGAGAGAGAGAGAGAGCGCAGCTGGAGCAGTAGCAGGAGCAGCAGAGGCAAAGTAATTAAAGTGACATAGCCAAAAAAAAAGAAAGGGCAGCAAACACGTTAGGGAGAAATAGAGAAAAAGCAGCGCATAAAAACCGCAAACTCTATATAAATAAATATGGATAAGAGAGAGAAAGAGAGAGAGAGAGAGAAAGCGCTTTTGAAGTGCAAGAAAAAAAAAAAAAAACCAATTTGTTTATAAAAATATTAGACCACATACTGGCGAATGCCCGGCTGGATGGCATAAAGTATGCAATAGTTTCCTGACCTGACCTGTAGTTATTTTATTATATTATTTATGGTCAAATGGTGCAACATTTTCCAGTTTCAGTTCCAGTTCTCCTTCTCTCTTTACTACGTTTTCTTCTATTTGAAAACAAAACTCGGTTAGTAAATTCATTTCGTGTCAAGGGGGTGGGTAGGTGGTGGTGGCGAGACGGGTGTAGGGGGGAATAGATATATTCCATATGTATGTATATACGATTTGTATATGCATTTATTTTATTTTTTTTTTTGTTGTTTCTGATGTAAGCAAAATACCGCGCTAGTGACCAAACCAACCGCAAAGTCCGAACAACTAAGACACAGACACACACACACACACAAAGTAACCACAAAAAAGTGGTCAGTTGGCCAAAAACTAAACGAAATGTAATAAAGCAACGGATATGCCAGTTACTGGCTTAGAGAAAGCACACCAGGCAAATAAAGAGTAGAGTATGTAGGAGAATTGAGTGAGGAGAGCGGGAGTGGTAGGGGGGGGAGGGGGGGATTGTTCCCTGTTGCAATGCTAGTCGGTTAGAGATAGAATAACTGAGAACACAATAAATGAATATGAATTAGGTAACAAGGAAAATGTGAAATGGACTAAAAGCTACTAAATGAAGACTTTTCAAATGGGGCAAATTGTTCCCAAAATGATCCCCCCCCACCCACCCAACACCCATCACCACTCCCAACAAAAAAAAAAGAAAGAAAGAACTAACTATAGAAATATGTGTTACATAAAAGTTGCTGAAAACTGAAATGCAAATGCCAGTAGAAGTCAGTTAATATAGCTTTTTTTTCTCTCAATCAAGTCCAATTTGAGGTGACAATTATTTGCCAAAGAATATTCGATTAAAAATTAAAAATCTGAAAATTAAATTCAATAAATTTCTCTCTATATAGAGAACTGAACTGATCCTGTGTATGTCCCTGCCTCTGCCTCTGCCTACCCAGTCTCTCTGTCTCTCTCCTATTTTTGAAAAAGTCAAAAATTTAATAATTAAATATATACAATTTCTGATGATGCAAAGTTCAAATGAAACGTTTTCTAAATTCATCATTTAAACTTGAACTCGAAATGCAAATTGAGTTTAATTTACACAAAATCTACACAAACAAATAGTTTCTGCCAACACACACACACACACACACAAACACACACATCCACACCAAACACATTGAAGAACATTAATTTCGCTCACAATTTAAACAACATTTTCATTAAGAGCACCTGAACGGACACAGAGACCGAGACAGACACACACACACACACACGCACACATTGAGCAAATGTGCAGGGCAAAGAAAACCTCATTAGATTTGTTCATTTAAATGCAATTGCCAAAAGCACTTGCACCTTGAGCCCATAAATAAATCAAATTAATGTCAATTGCAACAAAAACAATGCAAATTGCATACTATATACATCTCAAGTATATATATATATATATACATTTACTATATACTATATGAGGTCAAAAGAAAGCCAAAGCCAAAGTTGGACATTTAGTTAAAATTACTCAATCTAAATGAAACAAAAATCATTAAGCCACTTAAGATGAGACAAAAAACGATTAGAAGAGACATCAATTGATAAAGAGAGAGAGGCGGAGAGAGAGAGAGAGAGAATTTTCGGCCTGATTTCTTCCACCTGACTTTATGGGTAAAAGGATCTCCAGCTGTGTCTGTGTGTGCCTCTGTGTGTGTGTGTGTCCATATGAGAAGAGCATGTCAACAATGCGACAGCATTCCTCCGGTCGGTCTCTTTCTCTACATGGCCATCTGGGCAATCAGGGATTCTGACATGGCAATTAGAGCATAAACGAATAAGAGGCAGCGGGGCATATGAACAGAATTGAGGTGAGGTGAGGTGAGGTTAGGTAAGGTGTTTTTGTGGGCTGTGGCAGATGGCAAAATGTTGCATATTAGTTATTGAAATCAGCTGTCAGAAAGTTTCAACAAAAATGACAAAAATCCCATTGACAATTCAAACATTTAAGATATACACTGCAGCAAAATTTGTGTGGCAAATCGTAATCTTTACATCCTTGCGATTTGAAATCAATTGAAAAGTGTTTCTTGTTTTTTTTTTTTTGTTTTCTTCTTCTTCTTTTGTTTGTATTGCTTTTGCGCTCAGTGCATTATCCCCAAAGACAGACACACTCAAAAATGGCCGACGTGACCATAGTAACCTGTGCACACACAGCGAGAGAGAGAGAGAGGGAGAGAGAGAGAGAGAGAGAGAGAGTGAGAGTGAGTGGGGGGCAGTAGGAAATCCATGTATGAAGCGTTTCTGGGGAACGCTTGATTTGATTGCAACTTTACTTCGGTCTGTTCTGGTTGGGTCTAGTTAGGTTTGGTCTGGTCTGGTCCGGTCCGGTTGAAAGGAACTCAAGAGGAGCAGCTAGGAGAAGCAACGAGTTTTGAGCTCAGCTGCTGTTGCTGAAAGTTTTCAACAAAGCTGCCATGGCTTTTATTGTTATAGTACATACTTTGGCAGTGCCCTGCCGCCATCCTTCTGCTGGCCCTTACTCTTCTTACACTGCTTCTTCTTCAAGGCAAAAGTGTGAATTTATGTAAATGGATGTGAGTGTGTGTGTGTGTGTGTGTCTTTTGTGCATTTGTTTGTTCTGTTTATAATTCAATTGTAAATGCATTTCAATTACGTGCACATTAAACAAGCACACGGACCAAGTTTTTGGCCGAGACCAGCTGCAGAAGGATGAGGATGACGACGAGGAGGAGGAGGAGGAGGAGGAGGAGAAGCAGTTGGGAGAACAGAACAAACCTGTAACAGAACTTGACCATTAGCCAACTCTTAGCCACGCTTCGCAATTTAAGGACAATTGGCCCATTATTAAAACGCGTTGAAATGGCAAAATGCAATTGCCCACTTGGCAAAAGCAAAGATGCTGAAAGGATAATAGAGTAGAAACGATAGGGGAATAACAATAACATTAACAACTACATGAAATGAGGCCAACAGCAAGGGTCAGGTGCCAGTTACCATGTGCGAATGGCCAAAAGGTGTTTAGGGGCAAAAAAGGTTGCCAATTGGACCTTATTCTCGCGTAACAGAAATAAAGTATTCCTAGTTAGCTTCTCTCTAGTTAGAGTTGTGGTTGAACTTCAAATAGGTTTGATTACTCTTACATTTTGGGGGGGAGATACTCGCATTTTATACTTTGCTTTTGCCAATTATCGCATTTATGCCAAGACTAAAAGTGCTTAATTGAATGCGGTCAATTCGGAAAGTGGTGGTCCACCCTTTGTCCACTGAGAGGTTAAACCCATCCAAACGCTGCTCGAGTGCCAAGCCAAGCGTCTCCATGCCATGCCCTAGCATAACCTAACCTACACCGTCTCCACCATCTCCTCCTACTCCTTCTCCACCTCGTCATTACGTTTGCTGTGCTGTCAGCTTGCTTGTTCTAGGGTATTGCAAGCCTCGCAAGTTTTTTTTTTTGGGCCGTAACCAAGGCTCTCTCTAATGAGTTCAAGTCTGAATTTCGGTGTCTGTCGTCCGTTTTAGTTCCCGTTGCCACATTTACAATTAGCCCATCAGCAGAATGAGAGAGGAGCGCCCAGACTCGAGTTTTCTTTTGTGAAGGAGGCGAAAACCCCAAAACTGCAAGCAACAGTCAGTAAAGTGTAACCTGTATAACCATTTTCAGTTGTTGACCAACCACACACACACACCGAGAGAGAGAGAGAGAGAGAAGGAGAGAGAGGGAGACTGCTGAGCCTCCATCTCAGACTCGAACACGGTCTCGGACTCGAATTGTGTTGTCCTTATACCACACACACACACACACACACACACACACACACCTTGTTCTCGTCATCGTCTTTGGCAATTAAGCCTTGACCGACCCGTTGACCACAGCAAATGACCGCAGCCAGTTTGCTTTCATTAATTTTTGGTTGTAATCCTTGCTGAAGCTTTTCATTTCATTTTAGTTTTCTCTCGTACTTCGACCGACCACTCTTCCCTCCTCTCTCTCTCTCTCTTAAACCAATCTGCTGATCCTCCTCCTCCCCATCCTCCTGCTCGTTTATTTTTTTTTTTTCTTTTTTCATCTCACTGCTGTTGAGCCGTGCGTGTGCATAGTTCGGTGCACGCTTTTTCACACTTTTGTTATAACGCCAAAAAAAAAAAAAAAAAAGGGTTTGCTTAGGGTATGATGAGTTAGTTAATGGTGTATTTCAATCACACTTTAATAAACTAGCAACAACAACAACAGTTTCAGTGGCTTAAAATAACTTGATAATTTAGTTACTAAAGAAATTTGTTGATTTGGCCCAGAGAAGTCCTTTGCTTGGGGAGGATTTTCGATTTTCAAGAGTTGCTGACAGTTTGTCGTTCAATTTGATTGCCTTTTTAAACGATCGTTTTGTAGAGGTAATTTCTGTAGCCCATCTTACCCATATTGGGCCCATTCATTTAGCCTTCAGCTTGTGTGTGTGTGTGTCTGTGTGTGTGTGTGTTTTTTTTTCTACTGACTGACTGTTGAGTTTTTTGCCACAGTGGTCATGTTTTTACATCTGGGCCATGTCCAAGCCCGCAACGTTAATGACTTTTGTGCTGCGCCTGTCGCACGGCAAATGTTTTAAAATTGTTGTTGTTGTTGTTGTTATTGTGGGTTGTCCCGGAGTCGAAACGGTTAGCAGGCGCCCGCAGTGTTTGTCCGACTCCGGCAGTCGACTCATTTGTACAGGTTCAGTTTGTTGTTGTTTTTTTTTTCGTTTCGTTTCGTTTCGTTTCCATCCATCCAACCGACCAACCAAGCAACCAACGAACCGACCAACAAACCAACCAGACTTTTAAAGGGGGAAAGGGAATTGTTAATTAAAGTATTGTCTCCTCGTTCGCGCTGGCAAAATGAACAAAGTAGACAAGGACTCTAGCAGGTCCTGCTGCTGTTGCTGCTGCTGTTGCTGTTGCTGATGTTGCTGTTGTTGCTGTTGTTGCCTGGGCCCCCGTCAATTGTCGAACATGGTACTCTACAGTTCCACTTAACAGCTACAATGGGCACTTTGCCACAATGAATTCAAATGGATGCCCTGCCGTTGGTTCATCTTTTTTTTTTTCGTTGTCGTTGTCGTCCCTCTGCTGCTCCTTCTGCTCCTCCTGCTCCTGCTGCTGCTGTTAGTTGTTGTTGTTGTTTCTTCTTCTCTTTTCTTTATTTTTTTTTTTGAATGAACCCTTCTTCTGCCCACCAAAGTGCTACATGTGTTGCTGTTGTTGTTGTTGTTGCTGGCGTTTCACACACACACACACACACACACACGCACACACACGTGGCCATGACATGAACACAATGACAGCTGACTGTTGGCTTTCCCCAAAAGCCCCCGGAGGCGTACAGTCAAGTACAAACACAAAGCGAGCGAACGAACTTATAGACAGACAGAGAGAGAGAGAGAGAGAGAGGGTGAGTAAGAGAGAGGAAGGGGGGGTAAGCGAGATAGAGGACACTTTGTCGTCTATACGCTTTGGCCACAACGCGTCGTGATTCTTTAATGAAAGCTTTAATTTCGGGGTTTTGCCAATTAAAAACTACGTGGCAAATGAAAAATACATACATAATACACACACACACAAACACACAAAAAAAAAAAAAAACTCGGCCCTCCATTCCAACAAACAAAACAAAAAAAAGCCGAGCACCACCGACACGGCCCTGGTTTTGTAATCCTATAGGGAATTGGCTGTTGCAGAAAAGGAGCAAAAAAAAAACAAAAATAAAAATAAAAATAGAAGAAGCATTGTAGGTGGAGGAGGGTGATGGAATTGGGCAGTCAGACAAATGTTGTTCGCCTCCACTTGAAGTGTAAATTGCTTTGCCCAAAGATGCAATTGGGTAAAGGTTGAGTCCGAAGGGGGGTGGAACGTTCGTTCCGTACATATGTGCGCATGCAAGTGCAATGGTTGGGTTTGGGTTTGGGTTTGCTTTGGTTTGCTTTGGTTTGGTTTGGTTTGGGTTTCTTTTTTTTTGGTGCAAATGTAAAAAGTACAGTCCGCACAACAAGGGAATACTAAATGGAAGTTCGACAACGTTGCTTAATGGCTTAGAAGCCAAGGCAATTCACATAAGTGCAAGCCAGCAGCAGCCATCAGCCAGCAGATTAATTAAGTGAAAAGGTACTAAAACGAATTACAAAAAAAAGGGAAAAAGAAGTAGAAGAAGCAGTAGATAATGCAAGCCAAAATGAAATTCATAATAGTAGTCCGGACACAATGTTGCAATATTTATACAAATGCTTTTTACTTTGATTCACTTGGTGAATAAACCATTTAGATGGACCATCAAGTCACCAGTTTGGCAGTTATCTTCATTAACTTTCTCGGTCTTTCTCTCTCTCTCTCTCTGTGTCTCTCTCTCTCTCTCTCTGGCTATCAATCATTCCCTTAAATTGTCTATATAAACTTTACCACGACTGAAATGTGGCAACTTTGTTGTTTCTGTGTGTCTTTATTTGTCTTTTTCCCTCTCTCTCTCTCTCTTTGTCTCTGTTTCTCTCTCTTTTTTTTTGTTGTGTTGTGTTGCTCTGTGAGTTTTGTCTCGGGCCATTACACGGCCATTTACAAATGGAACGCAACTTGCAACTGGTAAACTCTCAGCAGCTGCTGCAGCTGACCAAACATCACCCACTCCTTGAACATTCGACATTGCGCCCACAGGCGACTTCCTGTTCCTTCCTGCCAGCGGCATGCGCGTCCTGTTTTCTTTTTCCTTTTTTTTTTTTTACTTAATTTTAGCAAGCGTGTCCAGGAGCAGGTACTAGCAACCAGACAGTACATCCGTGTACACGTCAACAGCGACATTATTGCTCCAACTCTGGCTCCGGCTCTGGCTCCGGCTCTGGGTCCGGCTTCGGCTTCGGCTTGTGCTCTTTGGGTTGCTTGCTTGTTCAATGGTTTGCTTGTTGTTGCTGGTTGCCGGTTTTGTTGCTTGCCAGGCGACGCCATTATAACGCCATTTTGACCTCATGTAGTCGCCACCCCTGCCCCTGCCCCTGCCCTGCCTCAGCCATTGTAGCCGTTGACCACCTTTGGCAACTAATTTTTTACACATTTTTCAACTCTCCACCCCCTGTCTCTCTCTCTCTCTCTCTCTCTTTCTCTCTTGTTACCATTATCCTTGTTTCATCGTTTTCTTTTCTCTCTGTTTTCAATTTTTTCATTTTGTGTGTGTTTTTTCGTTGCAGAACGACACGATGCGCTTGCTGTACATGTATCACGCACAGGATCCACCACATGGCTCGGTGCGTCCGGGCACCCTACCAGATCCGGTGCGCGCCTTTCGTCCCTATCGACCCATGGTACTGATGCAACGGGCCCAACTGCAATTGCCGTCGCATGATGAACGCGTTCGAGTGCTGGAGCTACGCAATGAGGATGTTGAGCTGCCTGGCGGCGATGCGCCGCTCTTTTGGTGCAAAATGTTCAAACTGGAGGATATCAATCGCAAGCATCATCTTATACGGGTAAGGAATTATATCCAACACACACACACACACCAACACACACAAATGAACGAGCAAAGCGAATTGAAGAGAAGCGAAATTTAAGGACATTCGTTTTGCGTACATTTAAATTAAATTATGTAAATTAATGTGGCCAAAACTGAGAAATGTGACAACTGAATGGCAGTTGTTCCTTTTTTGGTGGAAAATCCATTTCGAGTGAAATTTGGCAACACTTTCACTTATACCATTTCAATTTTTGTATGACTTTTGGGTGCCAAATTTAACTATTAACCCATTTCAAAAGACATTTATTGGCCATTGTCTTTGGTCTGTAAACTTTTTTCCGTTTCGTTCACTCTCTCTCTCTCTCTCTCTCTCTCTCATTCTCTCTCTCTGCATTCTCTTTGCTAAACGTTATTAAATACAATGCATAATTAAGGCCAAGTGCAATCGCGTTGGCATGCGATTTCGCTTGCTTTTGGCCAAGATGCCTACCCCAACCCACTTTCGCCTGGCCTGGCCTGGCCTGGCATGGCCTGTCCTGTCCTGTCACTGTCTCCGCTTGTCTCCTTGGCCTCCTCGGCATAACCAAATTGAAATATTAAAAATTTATCTTCCGTCTCTCTTTCTCAACTCACACTTACACACAATACATACATATATACTATTGTACATATATATATATATATATATATATCTGACTATCTCTGTGCTTCATTTTCTTTTCATGGACGTGGCAGTACGAACCGATTTATGATTCATCGTCCAGTGTGCATTACTTGCAGCACATAACGCTGCACGAGTGCCAGGGCTCGCATTCGGAACTGGAGGAGATGGCACGCGAACAGGGACGCCAATGTATGGGAGCACGATCCATACCGCTGGCATGCAATGCCATTGTTGCCTCATGGTCGCGGGGCAGCGAGGTAAGCCATCGGCCAAAAGAGAGACAGAGAGAACACAGAATCTCAACCCACACACACACACACACACACACACACACACACACAGTTCCACCGTTTTGCACCACCACAAGCAATCAACCACCCAACCCCAAACCCAACCCCAATCCCAACCCAACCCAACCCATCCAAGCCATCTTCGTCATAGCCATAAGCATGCAATATTAATTTAACCTTCGCAAATGCTTCCTTTCAACACAAAGAAATAAGTAAGGGAAAACGGGCAGATATATAAGTATATATCCATATATAAATATACATATATATCGTATATATACATATATATATATATATATAGATTGCATTAAACCAAAAATGAATATACCCTGGATTTTTGCCAACAACAAACAACAAAAGAAGTTAACCCAGAAATATGTGATGAACCTAGAATTATGCTTGTTTTTGTGTAGTAATTTTTCCAAAATATTGATATCCTTTATCACAGCTGTTATCCTTAGTGTAAAGAACTTCTTTCAAAAGTTAAAAATGCTAAAGTCTTTTTTTTTATTAGTTTGAACTTTTGAGTTACTTAAACGAGATCTGGCTAAGCTAACTAAGATCAAGTTGAGTTCTCTCTTTATCTCTTTATCCTCTTTCTTTTTTTTTGCTTTTGAGAGGGTATTCATGGAAACAGAAATGCCTTGGCCTTCTGCCCTCTGACCCTTTTTATTACTTCAGCCATTCGTTCTTCTGGGGGCATATATATTTTTTTTTTTTTCGTTTTTTTTTTTTGTTTTTTGTTTTAGTAGGTCTGCTGCATGCTTTTCATAATTTCATCACAAGAGCGCGCCATAATGCAGTGGCATGTTTCGGCCGCCAGGGGCCGCTCTGCAATGCAATTGAATGGCAATGGACAGAGGAGGAGGAGCCAACGAAAGGGGATGGGGGGTGGTGGATAGGTGGATGGTTGGATGGCAAGAGAAGTTGCTGGCTGTGCATTTAAATTGCACATGGCCATGGCATCAACTTCCGTCCTCCACACACACACACACACACACACACACACATACACACACACACACACACACACACATACACACACACACACACATACTCTCTCTCACAACACACTCAACGGTTTTTTTTTCTGGCTTTTTGCAGGGCTTTACATATCCCCATGAAGCTGGCTATCCAATCGAGTCGCGACAGGCCAAATATTATTTAATGGAGACCCATTATAACAATTTGAAGCCGGACTTTAACCAATTGCATGCGAGACAAATGGCGGATAATTCGGGTTTGAAAATCTACTTTACGCACGTGCTGCGACCAAATGATGCTGGCATATTGTCAATCGGTAAGTTTATTTTTTTTTTTTCAAATGAATCCTCTCTTTAGAATGAGATGGCTAAATCAGAGAGTGACAGAGAGAGAGACAAAGAGAGAGAGAGAGAGAGAGAGAGAGAGAGCATGCGGCGGAGACTGCAGCTGCTGGTGCTGCCCTTTTGTATATTTTATGGCCAGGACTTTTCTATACACGTATATGCAACTCATGTCATGCAATTTATGAGATTGCCCAGAGTTAGGAGCCCAAAAGCTGGAGGTAGGAGATGAAGATGAAGTTGCAGCTGAATATGAGCAAAGGATGAAGGACTAACCACATTTGGTGGCTAGTAAAACAAAAGCTTATGACTTTACTCATCTGTCTGTGTGTGCAAGTGTGTGTGTGTGGGTGAGTCAATGTCTGAGTTGCAACAACAACAAAAGGCATATACCATAGTCTGGATCTGAATTGCTGTCTCTCTATCTTTCTCTCTCTCATAAAACTTTTCATATACTACATGGTGGATATATATTTTTAATATCTGTCTGACTATGGCAATTCTGTCTGGTCGAAACAAAACGTTTCATTTTTTCATTTTTCATTTTTTTTTCCTGTTGTTACTTTTAGAAAATTGCTAACAAATAGATTTTAATTTTAAATTGGACACGCATTTGAAATCAAAATGGTAAAATAGTCAAATACTTGGCATGTGTCTGAAAGTTTTTACCCTTGCGCGCACACACACACACACACACACACAGACACAACTAAATAATTCAAATTTTTGTTTGTTAGTTGTGTTAGGCTTGGGGTAACGCCTCAATTCAAGGCGGGCGGTGGTAACCCAAAAAAAAGAAAAAAAAAACTATTATAAAATGCAATCGAGGGTTGTCACAAGACTTGACCAAAGTACATAAGAACTTGAGGTCTCTGCTTCTCTCGCTTCTTATAGGTAACTGAATTCTCCCTCTGTGATACACTTGTATGTGTGTGAGTGTGTGTGTGTGTGTGTGTGTGTGTGTGTGTGTGTGTGTGTGTGTGTGTGTGTGTGTGTGTGTGTGTTTTTCCTAGGAATTCATGGAATTAACCGCAATGTATTTGCCCCTTCAATAAATAAAACCACTGACTCATCGAACGTCTCTCGGCCCAAAAGAAACGCAGTAATTTTCATGTCCCTGTACGCTAAGCGCTTTTTGAGTACTCCTCCTGCTGGGAGGGAGTCCTAGTCCTTGCCTCTTTACCAATTCAACCACCAAAGCCCAAAGCCAAACCAAACCAAACCGAACCACCTGAAATGTGTTTCCGTTTTTTTTTCTTATTCTAAGGCACTTTACTTTGTATGCCTGCACACAGGATAACTAAAATACTAATTTCACTTTACAATTTATTTTTGTATTTCTTCTTTTCTCTTTTTTATTTTATTTTTTTGGGGGTTTTTTGTGTTTGCTTTTGGCATTTGGTTCGGTTGGTTAGGTTGGTTGTTATTTTCACTTGGTGGAGAGTCACGCAAACCAATATAACTTTGTTACAACCGCATAGAGACATGGCTAAGCGGCGCCTCACAAGGCGTGTGGTGGGCAGGGGGAGGGTACACCCAACAATAGGTGTATGAGAGTAAGAAGAGGATGGATGGTGAAAAGAACTTCTCCCATCCTTCTTCTCGCTCTGGCGTTGAGTAGGTGTTGCCAAAACTTCCGGCGAGTATTACGAAAAATGAAACACAAGAGAAGTAGATTAATACATCTTGATACCCACCACAAGAAAAAGGAAACGAAACGAAACGAAAAAAACAGAAGCAAAGTAGAAGAAAAAGAAATACAATTTCCAAAAGCGAATGACAGTCAGAAGTAGAAGGAGAAGAAGCAGAAGGAGAGTAGATGAGAATTGGGTGGGCTTAGGTCCGGGCACAACTCCTGTCTCCCCCTTCTCCTACGTCTCCTCTGCTGCCAATTCGCAATTCCAGATTGCTATTGAAATATTTAATTGGAATTTAACGCATACCAAGTCAATAAATAAATGAAAAAAAATATATATAAAATAAAATAAAAAAAAAAGAAACAAAATATATATATATATATGTATAAATGTTGGCTACAATTTCTGTTGCCTCGGCCTCGGCTATAAATTGAATTACGATTGGAAGCTAAAGCTCCAATGGGCTACCCACTCCCCTTCCCATTCCCATTCCCATTCCATATGATGCGTAAGTAGCTGCAAAATTGCTATAGTACCTTGCTCTTCCTGTCCTTATCTATCCGTGTAGCTCTCACTCTCTCTCTCTGTCTGTCTGTCTCTGAGTCTGGTAAAAATTTAATTTCAATTTAATTGGTTATTGATATACATAGCTCTCGTGTGTATGCGAACGATGCTTTGATTAATGTTGCGGCTTGGTAAAATTTTATGGCACCTTGGAGATGGAAACGGAGAGCCGAACAGAGAGAGAGAGGGAGAGTGAGACAGCCTGGAGGGGGAACCAATGGGAATTGATTGAAATTCACCAACAGCTTATCGAAAAAAAAAAAAGAAAAAAGAAAAACAAGTTAAGACAACAAGATTATTGCCATTGATTATAAATTTAGAAGGAGTGGCAGGAGTAGGAGAAGAATAAAACCATTGCAACTCATTCCTTGCTGTCATATCAAAGAGATCCTTAACATTTTTTTTGTTTTTCATTTTTCCATTGCTAATGCCTTTCACTTGGACAAACTTTTGTGCAAAAAAAAACTATGCTGAAATGTGATTTGGGGCACAAAAATTCACTAGCTAATCGAATTGTTTTCAAAAAAGCCAACTCCATGGAATATGTTGCTCTCTCTTTCTCTCTCTCTCTCTCGCTCTCTATGTCGCGCGCGTGTGACACAAATTGCCATTTAAAATAATTAGAAAAGTTGCCGCCATTTTTGCCGTGTGCTGCTGCTGCTGCTGCTGTTGCCGCTGCCTGTCAACATGCAACTGCAACAGCAATTGGCAAAACTCTAAGCCCCATACCCTTTGCCCCCCCTTCGCCCCTCCCCCTCACCATTTCGTTTTGTAGCATGCATATATATCAGCGTTAAATATCGATTTGAAAAATATGTAGTTATGAATTGTGAGTTTTGCGTTTTGGGCCAAATCAAATAGAAATTCCCTACCTCTAAATCTCGAAATGGTAGCCTCCAGAAACCCTCCCCTCTCCACCCCACCCCCACGCCATTCGCAAATGTATAGCAACAATTTCGTCATCGTTGTGCTTCGCATGGCCAATATTGAATTTTGATTTAATGAATGGAAATTGGCAGCAAACGCAATGAGAAGAGAAATTGAAATACATACGAAAAATGTGTTATTGAAATCTAGTTGAAATGGCAGCAAAAAGAAAAACCAAAAAAAAAAAAACAAAAAAAAAAAAAAAACGAAAACGAAAAGCAGAACGAAAATGGAAATAAAAGCATAGAACTTAATGGATTTTCATTTGACGCTTGGCAAAAGACAAACCAATCTAACTAACTAACTAACTAACTAACTATATATCTATCTATGTATCTATTTATATCCATGGAATTAGTCAAAGTGAATATATATATATATATATATATATATATATATATATATATATTTGATTTTTTGTTATACTGCAAATTCTTGAATATATATTTCTAATAAGCGCGCGCATGAATTGTAATTGGAAATTTAATTAATGATTTTCTATTTCGTTTATTTATTTTTTTTTATTTACCAACACGTTTCGTTTCCGTTCCCCCTGACCACTCATTCAATCATATATTGATTGATTTGGTCCGCGTGACATTAAAAAAAAAAAAAAAAAAAAAAAAACATAAAAACGAAACGAAACTAAAAGAGAAATTTTAAAGCTAACATGGCATAGTTAAAAATTGGTAATTGAAAATTGATGCCAACAACAACATGACAAAAAAGTAAAAAACCAAAAAAACAAAAACTAATAATAAAACTAATAAAAGTAAAAACCAAAAAATTGATGCAAATTTCAAAACGAAATGGCCCAACGGCGGCAAGGTTCCGTCCGTCTGTCTGTCCGTTTGTCTGTCTGTCTGTGAAAAATTTCAATTCATTACCTTTGGACAACAACAAAAATGTTGTTTGAATTTTCGCAATATTCAAATTGATATTTTATGCAAAAGGCATTTTTAAAGTTAATATTTATAGATTAGTTTAGTTTAAGCCGCCCTCGAATGTGAAATGTAAAATGCGTATCTCTAAGTGAATGTGTATGTAGGTCAATTGGCTAAATTGAAAATGCTGGCAATGAAACTAATTGGTAGCTAATTTGGGATTGTGAGCTATTTAATCAATATTGCGCGCAGGTTTTATAATTGGTTTCCGTTCAACAAAAAAAAAACCTTAAATTACAACTATAAATAAATGAAAAACTCCAAAATCGAAAACGTCAACTTAGAACAATGACTTTCACATATCCTGAATGAGAATATGTACATATATGCATAGATAGATATAGGGCGGGAATCTACGATGAATAAAACTAAATGAAACTTTGTGTCTATATTCAACTCAATACTTAAAAGGTTAACACAAGTTTTATTAATTTAATAAACAGAAATCAGTTTTAATTTCATTTTTTTTTGTTTTTTTTTCGCCTCCTTTCATAATCTAAGAGGGAAAAAATTAAAGAAATTTAATTGAATTTTACTGTTGGATTTAGGTCTAGTTGATCTTTAGCATGGTATAGCGAGGATTTTCAGAAGTACCATAATCATCCAGTCCTCTGCGGGACAATGTCTGTGGTGAAAAGTGCAGATCATGGATCTTACTTTTACTTACCATTTTTTTGATTTCCAAATCTTCCAAAAATCATTACAAAATATGCAAATTGTTGCGTATTCTGCAAAGTTGCGGCTTTGGGAAAACTAAACTTTTATGGTTTCTCAGGTCCAGGTATTTAAATGTCATGTTTTGATTTTATGCATCAAATATCTTTTATTATGCAAGTTATTGTTATTTAAAATTTTTACATTTTTTATGTTTTCATAGAATTTTAAAATATGAACAATTTTTATACAAATTACGACGTCACTTTTTCAAGTGCGTGGAAAATTGCAAGAGTTAGAGTCTGAGAAAGGACGAAGAGGACGAATTAAGAACGAGAAAATTCATTAAAACATGCAGGACAATCGGCAAAAATCGTAAAAAAACCTCGAAATTCTTAATATCACAACCCTGAGCAGGGACGTCATATACACAGACTAAAGTCCTTAAAGGAACAAGTTCTTTAATCCTCCAGAGGACTGACGAGATACTCGCTATAATTTCTTAAGCAAAAACCACTTCCATCTGTTCAAAGGACACTCGGTTAGTCCTTAAAAAAGCCCTTATGTGCGACTAACCCTCTTGCAGAAATTCGAGCATATTTATCGGAAGGATAATCCAAATCCTTGAATGCAGATCGGTAGTCCTGATTTTGGAGGACCCAAAAAGCATGTCCTGGCGAAGTCGGTTAGTATCCTGCAAAAATATCGCTTCGAGAAAGTAATCCTCTTTTCATTTTTTAGCTCTAAAATCCACAAATCCTGCCGCGGGAGGAATAGACATGGTTTTCTAGGATGTCCTTAATGCCGCATCGACAAAACAAGGAGTCATCTAAATTGAACATCAAAGTCTGCTCTGCGGCATTCCGTAGGACTTTCCAAAACCCTTCTCATTACCTTCGAACGACACCAATCGCAAAATCTTTAATATCTCAGCCCCCTGCAGCAATATCAAAATGTCCTCCACACGCATAATAGTCCTCGATGAGAAGAGCTGTTTGACAAAAATTTTGCCGAATCCTTCAAAGGATTTCTGAGCTAGTTGCTGTTTTCTTCTAAGAAAAAGGTCCTTTTTTCTCAATTCCCTAAGGGACATTCCAGGATCTGATAATGTCAGTCGATTTGACTCATCAAGGACTTCAATTTGACCAAAAGACTCTCGAATCCTTTGAAGGACTCGCGAGATATTCGCTGTTTTCTTCTAAAAAGAAGGTCCTTTTTTCTCGGTTCCCTGAAGGACATTCCAGGATTTGATGATGTCAGTCGATGCGGCTCATTAAGGACTTTAATCTGACCAAAGGACTCGCGAATCCTTTGAAGGACTTGCGAGATATTCGCTGTTTTTCTCTAAGAAGAAGGTCCTTTTTTCTCAGTTCCCTGAAGGACATTCCAGGATTTGATGATGTCAGTCGATGCGGCTCATTAAGGACTTTAATCTGACCAAATGACTCGCCAATCCTTTAAAGGACTCGCGAGATATTCGCTGTTTTCTTCTTTAAAAAAGGTCCTTTTTTCTCAGTTCCCTGAAGGACATTCCAGGATTTGATGATGTCAGTCGATGCGGCTTATCAAGGACTTTAATCTGACCAAAGGACTCGCGAATCCTTTAAAGGACTCGCGAGATATTCGCTGTTTTCTTCTTTAAAAAAGGTCCTGTTTTTTCTGTTCCCTGAAGGACATTCCAGGATTTGATGATGTCAGTCGATGCGGCTCATCAAGGACTTTAATCTGACCAAAGGACTCGCGAATCCTTTAAAGGACTCGTGAGATATTCGCTGTTTTCTTCTATAAAAAAGGTCCTGTTTTCTCTGTTCCCTGAAGGACATTCCAGGATTTGATGATGTCAGTCGATGCGGCTCATCAAGGACTTTAATCTGACCAAAAATTATCCTGATAGTCCTATTTTTTGGCAATTAATAAACAAAATTGAATTGAAAATTTTTTGTTGTCTTCTTAATTTTGCCAGGCTTTGGGTTTGTTGTTGTTGGTGCAGTTGCCGCATTTGTTGTTGTTGTAATTGTTGTTGTTGTTGTTGTTGTTGCAGTGGCGGTTGTTGTTGTTGCTGTTGTTGCTCAAAAATGCGATAAAAACGCACCTGAAAAAAGTGAAGTACCAGGCGAACAGAAATGCATAGCAGGTAGATGATTTCTTAAAAACTCATATAAGTATGCAGCACTTTTTTAAAAACGAAACGGCCGGCGTACGTTGCAACGGACATTTTCGAATTTTCGCAACGGCTATTTTTGAATTTTCGTCGGCCGTTAAATTCAAATCGAAAAATTTAAAAATCAGCCGCCTACTAAGCACTTCTGTTCGCCTGGTGTTTCAGCTGGATTTTTAAGCGAAATGGCCGGCCAATTTTCAGCCCGCGAGAGTCGCAAATTTGTACCGAAAAATAGGCAAAGCACCAGGCCAACAGAAGTGCCCAGTAGGTGGATGATTTAAAATTTTTTCCAGTTTGTGAAAAAAGTGCTGCATACTTATATGAGTTTTTAAGAAATCATCTACCTGCTATGCATTTCTGTTCGCCTGGTACTTCACTTTTTTCAGGTGCGTTTTTTTCGCATTTTTGAGCAACAACAGCAGCAACAACAACCTCCGCTGTAACGACAACAACAACAACAACAATTACAACAACAAAAACACCAATTACAACAACAACCAAACCCAAATGACTCAGCAAAAAATTTTCTGTTAAATTTTTCCTTTATTACAAAATTCACTAAAAGTATGCTACACATTTTTCAAAAAATTTAAATTAACGTATAAAATTAACCTAAAATTGCTCATAACTCCGCAGGACATTGACCGATTTCGCCAGGACATGCATTTTCTGAATCGCCAGGATCGACTCTATCGATCTGCATTCAAGGATTTCCATTATCCTTCCATAAATTATCCTTCATTTTTGTAAGGGGGTGAGTCGCAAAAATGGCCAAGTTTACGAAAAAAAACCATAAAAGTCCTTATAACTCGGCCGTTTCAAGGACTATCAGGATGCGCTTTGGTCAGATCGATTTTTTTGATGAGCCGCATCGACTGACACCATCAGATCCTGGAAGGTCCTTCTGGGAGCTGAAAAAAAAGGACATTTTTGCTTAATCAAAAAAACCAAATATCTCGCGAGTCCTTTAAAGGATCAGGACGAAACTGGTGTCAATCAACTCGCCTTTTCAAGGACTATCATCTGTGTAAAGCATATCCCGATAGTCCTGCGGGGAGCTGAGATATCAAGGATTTTGCGGTTTCTTATGATTTTTCCTCCGTTGTGGGCATTTCCAGGACTTAGAAAAAAATTACAATTAAAAAAATCAGAAAAAAGCGAATATCTCGGCTATTTGAAGGACGATTGGGATATCCTTTGGGCAGATGGTAGTCCTGGCGATGCGCCGTCGACTGACACAAAAAGGTCCTGGAAAGTCCTTCCAATGATCAAAAAACAGGACATTTTCCAAAAAAATCCTGTCCTGCATCCTTAGATGACCCCTCCTTTTTTTGATGCCAATCGGTAGAGTTCTTCAAGGCCATCCTAGAAAACCATGTCCTTTCGTCCTGCGGCAGGATTTGTGGATTTTAGAGCTAAAAAACGAAAAAAAGATTACTTTCTCGAAGCGATATCTCTGCAGGATACTAACCAATTTTGCCAGGACATACATTTTCTGAATCGCCAGGACCAAAACTATCGATCTGCATTCAAGGATTTTCATTATCCTTCAAAAAATTATCCTTCATTTTTGTAAGGGGGTCAGTCGCAAAAATGGCCAAGTTGACCAAAAAAAACCAAAAAAGGCCTTATAACTCGGCTATTTGAAGGACTAGCAGGATGCGCTTTGGTCAGATCGAAGTCCTTGATGAACTGCATCGACTGACCTCATCAGATCCTGGAAGGTCCTTCTGGGAGCTGAAAAAAAAGGACATTTTTGCTTAATAAAAAATAGCTAATATCTCGCGAGTCCTTTAAAGGATCAGGACGAAACTGGTGTCAATCAACTCGCCTTTTCAAGGACTATCATCTGTGTAAAGCATATCCCGATAGTCCTGCGGGGAGCTGAGATATCAAGGATTTTGCGGTTTCTTATGATTTTTCCTCCGTTTTGGGCATTTCCAGGACTCCAGAAAAAAATTACAATTTAAAAAATCAGAAAAAAGCGAATATCTCGGCTATTTGAAGGACGATTGGGATATCCTTTGGGCAGATGGTAGTCCTGGCGATGCGCCGTCGACTGACACAAAAAGGTCCTGGAAAGTCCTTCCAATGATCAAAAAACAGGACATTTTTCAAAAAAATCCTGTCCTGCATCCTTAGATGACCCCTCCTTTTTTTGATGCCAATCGGTAGAGTTCTTCAAGGCCATCCTAGAAAACCATGTCCTTTCGTCCTGCGGCAGGATTTGTGGATTTTAGAGCTAAAAAACGAAAAAAAGATTACTTTCTCGAAGCGATATCTCTGCAGGATACTTACCAATTTTGTGAGGACATGCAGTCTTTGATCGTCCTGAAACAGGACTACCGATTTGCATTCCAAGATTTTTAAAATTCGTTTTAATATATTGCTCGAATCTCAAATGTCTTTATTGTAGTTCGGCATCGGATGAAATTAGTAGATCCTAGGATGTCCTTTAGGAAATCTGAAATGAAAGAATTTTTTTGTTTAAATAAAAAAAAAGTAAATATCATACGAGTTCTTTTAAGGAGCAGGATAAAATTGAGTTCAAACAAGACATGTTTTTAAGGACTATCTTATAAAGCAACTACTAAGACTCTTGATACACATAAGAACCATTATTATACAAGTTACAGGAAAATTAGCGTTTTAGATAAATAAAGATATAATTTCGTTGAGTTTTGAAGATTTACGACACAAAATAAAATCAAAAATCCCAGAAATTCTTGATTATTCTCATTTTATTGCCTAAAATTCATTGAGAAAAAATAATCATAGCATACCAAAAATGTCAATCATTTAAGCAGCTTTTCTTTTACACCTAACACACACACACACACACACACATACATGAGAGGAAAAGAGTGTACCAAGAAATCAACGACTAAAAACTCAAGCATGACCGAGCCATAAATTTTCATTTCTCATCACTTCGTGTCACCCCACCCCACCACACACCCAGAACCTATTCGTCCTTCTGCTGTCATTTCACCATGCAGAAAAAGGCTTTAAAAATGAAATGAAAAAGAAAAAAAAATTGAAAATTGTAGCAATCGCGGATTTACAATAATAATAATACAACAGCAGAAAAAAAAAAAAAAAAATGGAGAAAAAGCAAGAAAATCAATTGCCAGCTGGGTACCTCCAGCAATGCCAAGTATTTCCCGCGAGTATTTTGATTGGCATTCTCCCCCCCCCCCCCGCCCACCACAACTCCCCATGTCTCCATTTGCACATACCCCCATAGTACTCTCTCTCTCTCTCTCTCTATTCCACCCACTATTGGCCCCCTCAAAGCACAACAATTGAAATGCCAAACAGAAAAGAAGAAAGCGCAAAAAAATAAAGAAGAAAACAAAAAAAAAAAAAAAATCACAAAAAATATGTAGCACATGAATTTCAAATATTTTTTTAACATGCCTGGCGACATGAGTTCCTAATTGAGTGTGGAGCAGTAGCAGGAGCAGGAGCAGAAGCAGGAGTATGAATGTTATACGGGGGAAAGGCGGGGATGAAATATTCCACAACATTTAACTAATTGAGCCCCAGGAACGCGGGAGAAAGAGCCAAACAAAGTTGCCTAAAATGCATAATTTCATTTTGATATAAAACGAAAGCAGAAAAAAAAAAACGTACGAACGAAGAAAAATGCTTAATTGATATGGGTTTTCTTTTTTTTTTTTTTTGGGATGTGTGATGTGATGAGATGGTAGAATGAATGACTGACTGGTAGTTGGCTAGATGGCTGGTTGGCTGGTTGGTAGATGGCGGTGCGATGGTTGGATGCATTGACAAAGTTGTTAAAACATCAAAAGCAGCAATTAAAATGTAATTACACGTTTTGCGACAAATCGAATTAAAAAATCAACGTTCAAAGTTAAATAGAGTGCCACAGCAGCGAACGCTAAGAGGAACGATGATGATGAACGATGATAACGAGATTCATTCGCTGGTTGGTTGGCAAATTCCACCCATCGCCCACTCTACATGACACAAGCGAATGTGTGTGTGTGAGTGTGTGTGAGTGTGTGGGTGTGTGTGTTTTAACCACTAGAGCTTTTAGCAAGCTCAACCCATTCCACTTACACATTCTCTCCATTTCTCTACCTCTTTTTCTCTCTCTCTCTCTCTCTCTTTCACTCTCACTCTCTGATGTATCTCTTGAAACGTTAATTAAAAGCACTGTAAAACGGTTTTTTGGCTTACATTTTACAGGCATGGATCCCAATTGGCGTCACATTATACCACCTGGTCAGAAGCGTGTGATTTCCGAGGGCCAATGCATTGAGGACTGCACGGGTTATGCATTCCCCCAGCAAGGTATCAACATTTTTGCGGTCATGATGCGCACACATCAAATTGGCAAGGAGGTTAAATTGCGGCAGGTAAATGATTCAACCATAAATACACTAGTTTTAGTTAGCATTTAGACCAAGAGGAGCTTATAATAGTCAGTTTAAAATTTCACTCACTCACTCCACTCCACTCCACTCTAAGCTTAAGCAAGTTTAACTACTTGGATTCAATCATATTCGTGTTGGAGTTGGAGTGCGAGTTTAAGTTTCAAGTTTTATTTACTCTTTGATTATAAGATTTTGCTCTATTGCAAATGGCAAAAATGCTTGAAAGAATTGGAGCAAATTGTTATGAAAGTTGAGATTTATGTATGTATATTCCCCTACTTATCATCTAAGCCTCAGTTCTCGGTACGTTCTCTCGTTCTATTTACATATTTTCTATGCAAGTAAAATGCTAATGAGCAAACTTATCCATCTCTTCCTTTCGTTCTCTCTCTCACTCTCTCTCCCTCTCTCTTGCTATCTCTCTAGATACGACAAACGGAGGAGCTACCGCCAATTGCACACGACAGCAATATAGATGTTGCCTATCAGGATTTTCGACGTTTGCCACAATCGGTGCATTCCATGCCAGGGGATAGACTCATCGCCGAATGCATTTATGACAGTTCGTCACGAAAGGCAATTACCCTGGGTAAGTGCTCGACGAGGGAGTAAATAAAACAGAATGAAAGAAGTAAAATTGCACAAAACAATAAAAAAAAAAAAAGCAAAAAACTGAAAATGGGTACATATATAAAAAAAGAAAAATCCAAGTGAAGGTCTGGTCTGGTCTGGTCTGGTCTGGTCTGGTGTGGTGTGGTGTGGTGTGGTGTGGTCTGGTGCATCAGGCGATGGCAACGGGTGAGCAACAATCGTCGTTATGACACATTTAAATCAGCCAAACGATATGCGACAGCAACACGGGAGCGAAAGAACCAACAAGCAAAACGAATCCTTTCTTTTCATCCTTGCTTCAAGACAAAGGAGCAACTTGGTGGAAGGCAGTCGGCAGTCGGCAGTCGGCAGTCGGCAGTCAGGCAACCTGGTTGCCAGTTGACTGACTGGGTTGGTTGGTGGGTTCGTTCATTTTGGTAGGAGACTGACGACCGACGACGTCATTGTAAAATACATAAACCAAGACATTGAAACATTTCACTTAGCACACGGGACTGGCAGGTGTTAAAGCACGTTCAGGTTGTTGATGTGGGCGTTTGGGGCTGTTGCTATTGCTGTGACAGCTGTTCCCTACGGTTGCCCCCCAAAAACTGAACTGGACAAGGGCACTGGACACTGAACACTGAACACTGAACACTTGGGCAGCTGGAAAATGGAAAATGTTATTTACATATGGTTAGATGGGTGAATTGAAAATTGTGTTAACTGCAACTGCAATTGAGAATTGCATAATTATGGAAAATAAAATGTCATCAGGCGATAGCCGACAGCCGACAGCCAATAAGATGAAAATTGTGTACATAATGACAGGACAAGAGTTGAAAGATGACAAATCTTAATGTAAATTTATATGGTGAAAACATAATCGATATCAATCGATATTTCTTGTAAATCGAAAGGCCACAACATTTCGCTACAGTTTACCCATCTCCCTACCGCTCTCTCTCTCTCTCTCTCTCTGTTGGAGTAAAGTTAAGACTTCTTTCGTGCCAGCGATAAAAAAAAGAAAAAGGCACACCTAACGTAAATTTGACTTTCTTGCTTGCTTGCACAAATTCAAATACAATCTACACAATTCACTAACAACGAACGAGCCAACGAAATGTAGTGAAGTGAGTCAGGCGACTGACTCTCTATGGAGACAGAGGCACAGAGAAACAAAGAGAAGGCGGACAGGAGTCGTCGTAATAGACAAACCTAACGACATTGCACTAAAGACTTTTGAGAAAAAGGATCCAGTAAAAACAGGCAGTCAGCCGTGCGCTCACACATACATACGTACGTGTGTCTATAGGAATACGACGACGAGTTAAGGAAACAAGTGAAAATACTTCAATTGTATGTATGTACATATGTATGGATGGATGTATGTTCCCCGTGCTAACGTAAAGCTTCCTCAACGCAAATAAAGATGCAATACTCATGGAGCTTGACAGCAAAATGACGATGCTTCTCTTCTTCTCCTTTGGATGGGGGGGGACTCATCCAATGGAATATTATTATGATGGCGCCTTGCTATTTTACTGCCAACTGCAACGGCCGCTTAATTTTCGTCTTTTGTTCATAGTCGGTTGAAGTCAGTCAGAATGCGGGTGAGGGTGAGGGTAAGGGTAAGGAAGCGAGCGCAGGTTTCTTTACCTGTTACCTGGTCCAGTCAGTCAGCCAGTCAGACAGTCACCCAGCCAGGAAATTGTCGTCAAGGCGCTAAAGAAATTTTGTATATATATCTTTTGTATCTGTGTGCAACAGACTATACATACATATATACCTATATATAAATATATATGTATATGTATATGTATGTATGTATGTTCTGTTCATTCTGTTTTTATATAGTTTTTCTGCATTTCTTATGCATTTTCTTATTTTCGCCGTTTTTTGTTCATTGTTTGTGTGTGTGCGTTTTCTTCTCATTTTGCATTGTTTTATTTTTCACAGGTGGCCTCACAATGAAGGAAGAAAGCTGCACAGTGCTGACACTTTACTATCCACGCCAAAAGAAACTGACAACATGTCACTCACTGCCGAGTCTGCCCACAGTGTTGCATTCACTTGGCATCGAACAACTTGCAACGTAAGTTTTCTTCTTACCTTAACCAACCTCATCAACCCAGGAGCTGCTCCGGCTTCTTCTTCTTCTTCTACCAATCGTTCCATTTTGCATTATAAAAATTGCATGGGGTTCCGCTTCATTTTTCTTATTTTTTTTTTTTTTTTTTGTTGTTCCGTTCCGTTTTTCAAACAGCCATGAAAGCTTCTGTCTTGCACCCTTCCACCGCTTTCACACCCAACAACAACAACAACAACGGAACCCAACAGAAAAAATCCGGAGAATGGTTAAAAAAAAAAAATGAAAACGAGGCTAATGAAAATTGACGTATTCCATATTAAGAATATATAGCAATGAAATCATGTAGATTCTCCAAACGAAATTCCATTCCATTTTATGTTCAGATGGCAGCGGGAAAAATAGAAGAGAGAGAGAATTATGGTAATGCCAATGGAACGATAAGTGATCACATTGTTATCGATCAATTTAGATAGTCAAAATTAGATTCCAAAATTCCATTCAGTTTTGTATTTATCTTTGAATTTACTTCCAATTTGACGTAGAAAATTGAATTAAGCAACATTTCATGGACTTGGATTGATTCATTGGTCTAATTTTGTGCTCATGTTATTTGGCTTGGCTATTTGGGTTATTTTATCGATAACATATACGCCTGATTACACGATTATTTTAGCATATAATCGAATATATGTATATAGAATTCTTTGAATAATTTACTTGGTAATTCAATCTTTTTAAGGTAGTAGAGTTGTCCTGTGCTTGGAGTTTGCAACTTCCTTGTTCCCCCCGCCTTCACTTGTCGTATCCTTCATTTATTCATTTTGATTTCATCTTTGCCCTCATCCTCTTTCTCTCTCTCTCTCGCTCTCTCGCTCTCTCTGCTGCCACTCAACGTTACCGGCTTGTGTATAAGGAAATTTGGTTTATTTCTCTGTTGACTAAAGTAATTGGTGATTTAATGATGTTGTTGCATAACCAAATCACCTAACGAACTCGCAGTGCCAGTGAATTGAAGAGCCCAGCCCAACCCAGCCCAGCCCAGACCAGACCAAAGCAATCCAAGTCACAAGCTAGCAACGTCGAAGAAGAGGTCGTCCTTCGTCCTCCATTCTGGGCTTCTCTTGTTCCTCTTGTTGTTCTCGTTGTTGTCGGGGTCTGGTCGGATCCTATTCTCAATTCTGAAGTATTTGCCCAACAAACAATTGGAAAATGAACTGCTGCTGCTGCTCCTACTGCAGCACACAGTGTGCTTGGCTTGTTTGGCCCTCTATGCCCTATGCTCTAATTGTGAATGTGGAAAAATAAATTACAAGAAGCATCCCCCACCCCCCTTAACCCACGACGCCCTATTTACCTAAACCACGACCTCTGCATCTGAGTGAAGCTTTTATTTAGAAAATATTGATTTCTATTAACGTCAAGTGCTAAATAAACAAGTGGAGAGAGAGCATCAGCAGTTAGTCAGAGTCAATCACCCAGTCAGGGTGTCAGTCCGTCCATTCATTTGTCCCTTTTTCATTCATTCAGGATGATCCCCTTGACTCTTGAATAGCTTTTGGAGGTATGTACATATAATCACCTCGAGGGCATAAATATTGTATTAAAGCACATTCACTGAAAATTAGACGAAATTAAACCAAGACTTGAGAATTAATCACTCCCCATTGACATTAGACAATGTTAGCAGCAAAAGTGCGCTAAAAACCCATTTAGCCTGGTCAACAAATCAAAGTCAAAATGAAAATCAAAGATAATTTTCTATGGAAATTCCAAGTAAATGGCATAAATAGATTAAACGAGAAAAACCGGGCACGGAAAACATGGCCACGTAAATGAGTTACGTAAATGGAGACGACAAAAGGAGCGGCGGTGGCGAGGGCGGGGCCGGGTTGGAGAGAAGCACACAAAGTGAAGTGAGAGAAGGATGGTGCGATGGACAAACGTTGGTCTGGTCTGGTGTGGGATAAGAAGCAAAATGAACGAAGGAAGCTAAAAAGTGTTAGTTGAGAATTTTTGCGGCTTGATTGGGTTGCGGCTCAAAGGATGATGGTATAATGGCAGATGAACTTGGCTAAAGGTTGTTAATCACTGTAAAGTCAAGTTGTGATTTGAAATCAGATAACCCAAACGATAAACGGAAGACAAAGTCAGAGCAAGAAGTGTACGGCCAAGATGAAGAAGACGAAAAAGAAGGAGAAGGAGAAGGAGAGGCCATTAAATCGTTTAAGATTCTAAAAGTTTTCCCTTACTTAAAAACTAGTATGTAAAATATGCCAAAAACGTAACTATTTCTACCTTAATTGAATTGCATCAATCTATGAAAACTTAGGTCAAAAAGTTTGAAGTGAATATTAAATTGAAATGGGATTTTTACATTTGCTTACCTATGCATAAATGTGAGTTTCATCTTCTTTTGAATTCGTTGGGCATCTTTATTATACATCCTTTTTCTTAATGCACAATTACGATGCGGCAGGCGTATATAGGTAAAGGTGTGTGTGTGCCCCATCAACGGCATTTTTGTTTGTTCCTCGTTTTCATTGTTTGTTGTATGTAGTTGTCGTAAGTGATTGTGTGAGGTCCTGGGATATACATTGGCTTTTTGTCCTCACCATGTCCACTTCATGCACTGACACACACTTCTTCACACGGACACGGACACAGGCACAGGCACAGGCACACGGACATATACATGCAACCGAAAATCGACATGAATTGATAAAGTCATTTGCAATTGTCTGTCGTTATGGGGCCGCCTCCAACAGCAGCAGCAACAACAGCCCCAAGTCAATTTTACTTGTTGTTCGCATTGTTGTTGCTTCACGCGCATTGTTGTTGTTTGCTTTTGGACAATGAACATTGCCTGGTTGTTGTTGTTATTGTTGCTGCTGCTGCCGGTTGCTGGTCAGTTATTATGGCTACTGCAATTTTGTAGCGCTTAATGTCCGGGTCCTGGGTTCGGGTTCGAGTTCGGGGTCCTTGGTCTGGTCCTGGTCCTGGACATGGACATGGGCCTGAAACCTGAAAGTGCGAATGCGATATGAGGATTAAAATTCATAATGAAAACCCCCAACGACAACAACTGCAACTGCAACAACAACAACCGTAACCATAGCCGTAACCGTAGCCGTAGTAGCTATATATACATATATATAGTTGGAAATTGCCACACCATTCACGTATCAGGGCAAGGGTAAGGGCGCAAACAGGGGCTAGGGGCCAGGGGCTAGGGGCTAGGGGCCAATGGTTCCTTCGCTCTAGTTGGATTTGTTGTTGCTCTGGTCTAGATTGCCTCCCCACAAAAGCCGCTTGTTGTGTGCTTCAGGTTTAATTAAACAATGACAAAAACTATAGGCAAAAAACAATGGCCCAAAGTTGACAAAATTGTTAAATGGGGCTTTCACAGGGGAAGTGCACACACACACACACACACAGCGAGAGTGTGTTTGTGTGTGTGTGTGTGTGTGGGTTTAAGTGAAAATAAACTAAAATCGATTGATTTCTCTTGAAATCGAATTTTAATTACGTTTCTCGTCAGTCATGCAAAATTTGCCCAATTCAAAGCAAACCCAACGCGGTTCCACTTTGACCCTTTGTTACTAGTTGAGAAGCTCAGCGATTGTGTACCTTTAAGTTCATCTTAAACACTTCTCCAAATTAAAAATGAAACATTTTAGTCTACTCCATTACTCCACTCAAATTGAACTAAATCAGTTAATATTGTACATCGATTTTGTCGGCTTCTGCAGTTGAAGGACAAGTGTTAGGCTAAATATATATATCAATTAATATTAATTTGAGATGACTGACAATTGATTTCAATTTAAATATCGATCGATGTAATGTAAATTTATTGCATTTACTCATCGTTTCATCGAGTCGGCTAATCGACTAGTATGTTGTACTAGTTAGTTGGTGGCATTTTGCAAAATGTTCTATGCATTAAATGTATGTATGTATGTATGTTGCATTCTTATCATGTTTTCCACAACATCGAATACCAAACATTTGTCAGTGTAAATGTTTAATTTGACTGTGCGTCTGTCTCTCTCTCTGCTGTCTCTGCTGTCTCTGTCTGATTTGGCATCCCATCCCGATGAATGATAAGCTAATGATGCACACGTCAAAGCCTCGGAACCAAATTGAGGCTCAATTGGTCTGCAACTAATGTAATTATAAGCCACTTGCAAATGCCTGACCAAAAAGCCATGGCAACGAATCACCACCACCACCACCAGCAGCAGCAGCAGGCACCGCCTCCTCCTTTTGAGCTCCTGATGGACTGTTGTTGTTGTTGTTGTTGTTGTGACCTGTGATGCTTATTGTGGTTGAAATTCAATTTAATTTGATACGCACAGATTTTCTCGGCAAGTGTAGAGAGCAACAGCAATAGCAGGATGGCTTCCAAAATTGTTTGCAGTTCAACAGTGGCTCAATTGACCAATACACATGCATTCATATCCACACACACACACACACACGCACACGCACACTCATACATGCAAGAGACAATAACAAGAATAAGGGGAGTAGTGGAAACAAGGGATAGCGGAAGAATTGGAGAATTATGGGCGGCCCCATCAGCAGCAAGCCAGAACAACGATGTTGTCGTCGTTGTCGTCGTCGTCGACGTCGTCATAGTCGACATCGTCGTCATCATGCAAAACTCATTGAAGTCGTTAGCGTTCATCGGAGGCCCAAGGACATAAAGCACAATGCTGCACAAGAGGCAGCAGCAGCAGCAGCAGCAGAGAGGATATGACATGACATGGTTTGAGAATCATATATAAAGTACACTAGAAGAAACGTTTTCATCACTCTCTAGTCATCTCTTGAGAAAATGTTTCTTACTCAGTGTGAGGCAATCTCTTGATTTATCATTTCTCAATGGCATTTCTTCTTCTGTGTTTCGGTTTCACAAATCACATTTCGTTCAGTGTAGGTCTCTGGAATTGTTGTCCGGCTGTGAGCTTCATTGATCATGCGCCCAACTCAGACCACACTCAAATAAACCGAAGGACACAAAATCCACATTCCCCTTTCCGACCTCCGCTACGGTTTATTTGCCCTTCCCTTTTGCCAGAAATACCAATGTTCCGACCGTCTCTCGCATTATTGGCTTAATTTACGTTTCACGTTTTTTTTTTTTTTTGGAAGGATTCTGTTCTTCTTTATTTTTCTTTTTTTTTTGAAAATAAATTTTTGTATGATTTTTTATATATTTTGTGTGAGGGTTTTTTTTTTCCTTTTCGTTTCTTTGGATGCAGACTAGTGTGGTGGGGTGGGGGGGTGAGGGAGGTGTGGTTGGAGGTGGTTTTTTCCAAAATAATGTGATAGTGGTTTTTACAATTTACGCACTTGCCACGGCCACTGAAATTAATTTTAATTGTATGTACTCTCGTCCATCTACTCGCCGCTTCTGCCTTTCATCCATATCATTCCATTTCCCCCATTTCTGTCCTCTCCTCTTCTCGCCACACCCCATCGCTGGCCGAATGTTGTTGGAGGGGGGGAGTGGGTCCTCGGCATTAAAATCAAAGTAATTATTCAACTTGTGTGCATTTCTTCCTCTCCTCTTTTCATTTCTTCTCTCTGGCTGTTTATTGGCATTTTCTGTTTGTTCTGCTACGCAAATTGGCTTCATTTTATAGTTGTTTTCTCTCTCTCTTTTCTCTTGTATTTTATTCTCTGCTCGGGTTCGGCCCAGTATTGTTGGTCGTCGCCGCAGCTTTTGTTAATTGTTTAAGGCTCGCTGAGATATAGATATCCCTTTTTTTGTTGTATGCCGTGAGCCCTTTTCGGTAGGGGCCTCATTATGAGAATGAGATATCCTTGACTCGATATTGTTCATTACTTTATGACTTCTTCTTCTTCTTCTTCTCCTTTGCCATTTCCCCCTTCCCCATTTCTCATGCTGCTGCTGCCAACTTATTTCTCTTTGCGTCTTGCACTGCAGCCTTTTTCATTATATTGACTGATGTTTAAAGCAAACGTATCACATTGCTGCTGCGGCCTTCTACTGAGTTGCCGAAACGAGCTCCTTCCATTCCAACCCATCCCAATCCCAAGTCAATGAAAATGCCTCACTGCACACATGGAATTTTTCACTCTTTGTTATCGATACTGTTTTGCAAGAAGGGGCCTCCAATTATGTATGTTGCCGAGATGATGATGATGATGATGATGATGATGGTTAACAGCAAGGGAAGAGCATTTTTGAAGTGTGTTGCTTTAAGGCTTCAATCGAGCCTTTTTACAGGCCTATGCCTATGCGATCAACGAGAATTGTTTACCTAATTCAAAGTGTTCATAACAAAGGATTTTCCTTTATTAGAAGAGTGTACTACTCTATTCAGCCTATGTAATCTAAAGTCGTTCAAAATGTATAACTCTCAAAAGTATGCTACGAATTTCGCTAACCCCAATTTAATAAGAAAAGTTTCCTAGTAGAAGAAAGCTTGCCAAAAAAAAAAAAAGAATTATAGGTATATAAATCTGTTAAGTTTTGCTTGTAAATTCTAAATTTTAGAATCCCTTTCACAATTGTTTGCTTTTAGTCTGCAGCTAATTTACAACTTTAATGATTCACTTACAAAATAGATTGTGTATTTTGTTTGCTCTCACATTGTTGTTGCTGCTGCTGCTCTTTGGCCTCTATATACTGATTCTGATTCTGATTTGATAAAGGGGGCAGTGGGGGGCGGGGACAAAAGTACTGGCATTTAATAACATTGTTTCGCCTATCATGTTTTGCCGATCACTCGTACACCGATGGCAAACAGTGACCCCTTAGCAACCAGTTGCCTTTCCAACTATTAGTGCTATTTTAGTTTTCATTTGTCATCAACATGGCCATTTGGACGTTTTGGCCCGTTATGCCAATTGCAATTGCATTCGAGTACAAAATTGAATTTCGCTTCGACATATATAGAGAGAGAGACAGAGAAACAGAGAGACAGAGAGAGGGAGAGAAAGAGAAGGCCATAAATGCAAACAGCATACACACACACACACATACACATGGATACATACATTGGTCCTAGAAAATGCGCCGTCGTCATAACGCTACATAAATAAACCCATTTCAAAGCGCATTGCAGTCGCATTCCGAGTTGGAGTAGGAGTAGGGAATAGCTTTGGAGTTGGAGTTGGAGTTTGAGTAGAAAGCAATGGAATTGAAGCCACCGAGTTGAAGTGTAGTATGTCTCTCTCTCTCTGTGTGTGTGTGTGTGTGTGTGTGTGTGTGTGTGTGTGTGTGTGTAGTCTATGCCCTAAAGCAGGTTCCACTCGAAATGCATTTTGGGGTTTTGCATTGTGATGTGCTGCTGCTGTTGCAGCTATTGGATTTTATAATCAACAATGCCAAACCAGAGTCACATAGTATGCGTGTCATTGTCCCCTTCGTTCTCTTTGTCACCAACTTCCACTCTCTAAGAGCGTGTGTGTGTGTGTCGGTGTAAAGCTTTTGTCCTGCTGTTCCCGGTTCCGGGTTTCGGGTTCCGTAGTCCTGCCTCATAATTTTAATTATACTGAGTGCCAATGAAGTCAATGGCGATAAGACTAAAACGTTAGCGATTGATGACCCAGCGGGAGTTTGTGGCTAAAAACCAGAGACTCCTGACTCTTTGAGGGCGAGAGTGCGGAGTGCGGAGTGTGGAGTGCGGGCGGGAATAATATGTTTTTACATTACCAACATCTGTGTGAGTTTCCCACTGCATTTATATTTATTATATGTATATGGAGGTTACGGTCATGCTTACCGGATATATTAGCAAACGCGAAACGCCAACTCCAACGCGAACGCCGTTCGCCGTTCGCCTCTCTCGCTCAATAAACCGCAAACACAAAAGTGAAATGCAAGGGCTATCGACACTGCAAAAAACCAAAAAAAGAATTAAACCAATTAACAGAATCCACAGTTAAAACTATTCGTCGTCTTATATTCAGTTCAACTTTCGATTTGTGTTGTTTGGTATTATCAAATCGATTTCACTCAAATTTCAAGTGGGTTTCTCTCAGTGTAGATATGCAATCGGCGAACAGATGGACAGATGGGTGAAATGCAATATATTATTTTATATTATTATTATTATTATTATGGACATTGGACATGGACCACACAGACAGGAACACGAAATGCGGGATTCATACAAGTGGCCAATGCTATTACCCAGAGTGTGAGAGAGAGAGAGAGATAGAGACAGACAGAGGGAGAGTGAACTCAGAGGAGGAGGAGGAGGAAGAGAATGAGAAAGATTGTCGAGGGTGAGAGAGTTGTCGGGGAGGGTTTTTGCAATCAATCCGCAGACATTAATATTTTTCGTGTTTTCAACCGCAAATTGTTGCGGCTGTTGCAGCATTCACCCCATTACCCCAACCCCTCCGCCACCCCCCACCCACCCACTCCCCCTGCCCTACTGAACCAAACTCGAATCCTGGCCATCGAGAGACACACACCACAGGAGACCGACCTTTTCCACCTCCTTCTTTTGGCTGGACTATCAGACAGAGTACCCCAGCACCCTAGCACCCCTCTCGTCACCCGCTCTCAATGCGGATTGAGTGGAATCATAAATTAATTAAAAGAGATTTGTTTGCGGCTTCCAAAGGATTCTCCAGCCGGTAACAAAAACAACAACCACACGATTTCAATGCTCCCCATTTGCCCCATTCAAAGGGAGAGAAGAGAGCACAAAGAAAATGTGCGTTGGTGTTGTTCTTGTTGTTGTGTTTTTTTTTTAGTGTTAGTGTTGGTGTGTGTGTGTGTGTGTGTGTGTATGTGTGTGCTCTGGTGTTTGTGTGTGTGTGTGTATGTTCTAGGAAATTAAAGCAACATTTTTCGTAATGCCGGGCAAAGAACAAAATTAATTAGCCTAATTGTAAGGGCGGCGAATTACGGGCGGTGGAGAGGAACGAGCGAGACAAAAAAGAAGAGGAGAGAAACAGAGTGTAAAGCAGCAAAAAGAGAGTGGCGCAGCAGAGGATGGGAAGTGATGGGGGGAGGGGGTGTGGGCTAGTGCTGCACAAATGAAACGAAGCGAAATGAATGAATGAGAATGAATGGTTGAGAATGAATAACATGAATATATAAGGAATTTATATTGTACGCCGCGATTTGATAGTCAGGGGTATGGCATCTACACCACCCCCTAAAAAAGGGGCAAACTAACTAAATTTTCTATAACAAACAATTTCTTGGCAATTGAAAGCAGAAATCTTCATTTTAGCACTAGGTAAAAACCATAAATCAAATGAATACAATTTGTATTTTGTGTGAGTCTCATCTCCCACTTCATTTCATGGTGAGTCTCTCTATGGACAATGATGAAAATTAAAATTCAACATCATGTGCAACCTAATGCCTAATCGTATATACTTTATCTTTTATTTTGAGGGGTTGCTACAATTGACTAATCACCCGCAAACAAAGTTGCCAAAAACTGACTGACTTTTCCTAAGCCATTTCATTAGTCATCTTTCCCTTAAGCACACTCCATCCAACCCCTAATTATTAGAAATCCTCATTCTCATTTTCATTCTCATTTCCCCCCCCCCGCCCCCCACCAATGGCAAAATCTACGCCACTGATTGTTGCCGCCTGCGCTGCTGCACTGAGGTTTTACACTTTTGGTCCATTTGTTGATTTTTGTTTTTGTTTTTTTTTTTGTTGCGCTCACCCTAGCTAAAGGACGAGTTCCTTGGCTTGCCGGACTCCCTTTTCTTTTTTCTTTTTTTTGGGTACTTTTTTTGTCTTTTGCCTTATTCCTCTGATAATGTTGGTGCTGGCTTCCTCCTTTCACAGCATTCGCTGTGCTCAATCGTGTGCGGTTTTTATTTCTTTCTCGTCTCTGGCATACCAAAAATTGTAACAACGTATTTGACGCGTCACAAATGAAAATGTAAAAGATTAATTAGCTCAAGTTTTTGTGTCTGTCCTACCCAACGCCCCCAATGCGCTCCCTTCTTTCAAAGATTCCAACGAAAATCCTTGGGCAAAGCTTGACACAATCCATCCTTGCCAACACACTCTGCCTTCTCCATCTCCATCTCCACCTCCGTCTTCGTCTCCGTCTTCGTCTCCTTCTGCCTGCTGTCGTCTTTGGCCTACGTTATTTTCTGAGGGCAAAAACTTGAAAATCTGCTGGCAAAGCGCCTTTTTGTCAAGGGCGGGTAATAAATTTTAAGTCCTAATCAAAGTTGACAATAATAATAAAGTTAATAATGTTATTTTACGTCTCCCTCTCTCTCGTTTTTTAGCGATTCAAATCCAGTGCTTATATCATCACCACCCGAATTGGCTGGCATGACATTGGAGGCACGCCTGATATCTTACGATTGGGAAAATCAATTTGGTGAATTTCAAGAGGCCACACGTAAAGGCAGCTTTAAGCCTATCTGTTGGGGAGCCAAAAATCATGTGGTCCCGGTAAGTACAACAACAAAAAACTCAAAAAACCAAAAATGAAGCCCAAGAAATGAACAAAGATTTCGATTTATGTGCAAAGATAATGTCTACAAAGTGAAAAGTCACCAACAAAATCATATAACGAAGATGGAGTACCCTTTTTCAAGGACCATTAACCAAAAAGGAAAATAGTGTATCATAATCAAGAATTTCTCTCTCTCTCTCTCTCTCTCTCTCTCTCTCTCTCTCTCTCTCTCTCTCTCTCTCTCTCTCTCTCTCTCACTCTGGTCGACAAAAATAGATCAACACAAAAAATAGATTACCCTTAGAGAGAAAAAAAAAAAAATAGAATATATTGAATAAATATCTATAGCTTAATCAAGTCCTTGCCCTCCATCGCCCCCACCACTCCGCCCAAAATACCCAATTACCCCAAGCATCTAAAGTCAAAGCGAAGAGGCTGTCTCTGACCCTGTGTGCTTTGTCACAGTTGAAATCGCATTAACCCTTTTTTTTTGTTTTTTTGTTCTGTCTCTAACTTGCCTGGTTTGGTCTATCTCAATTTCTTGCTGGCTCTAATCGTTGGAAACATTTCGTTGCCGGCTTGCCTGCTTTACATCCATCAGCTTAATCAGCTAAATTGCTAGACAATATCTGGGATAATTTTTCTTGCTGCCATTTGATGGTCCAACCCACACACACACACACACACACACACCAACTCCCACTGGCAGTCATAGCAGACAAGTGCTCATTTATTCATCGTGGGGTTAAAACAGAAAAGACATTAGGACCCTACTCCTACTATTCGGCTTGTGCCTTCGTTTTTACCCTCTATCAAATGCGGGTTGGCTGGCTGACTGCAAAAGCGGCGGATAATGTCTACCGGAAACCGCACGTTATAAAGTGCAATCAATTGCATTGCGGCCATGGCCAATGTTCGCCTTCTAGTGCCAGTGGAGAGGCAGTAAAAGGGAGCAGTTAGGGGCGATGGGCAATGGGCGAAGGGCGGTGGGCGGTGGGCGTGTGTAGCTTGGGTCACATATATCAGACCAACACACGTACGACTTCGACAACGATCATTCTAATGGGTCACACACTAAACCAAGTCCAACCAGGCAGGCTGCCTCTGGCCCCAGCTACAGCTGGTAGCTGCTCCAACAAGCTGCCTCTAATTCACATCACAAAATGGTTTGCATTAGAGATGGCAGCGTGAGAATGTAATTTAAATAACTATAAAGATTTCATACTCTAGAGATCAACAGATTCCTTTGAATGGGCAATGAGTTTCCTTTGTCAAAGTCCAATTCATATTCTACTTGCTTCTGTCTATTCTCCTGACCTTTGTTAGCAATTTCCGTTGAACCTTTTCGACCGCTATTCACTCTACGATTGAGATAGAAAGAAAAACCGAATAGAATTTGGTCAAACTAGTATCACGCCTGCATCTCTTTATCAATAAAACTATCGCGAGTGGCCGGACAGAAGTGGCAGAAAGAGGACTGAATGGAATAGGACAGGATAGGATGGAACCTCAACAAGCTGCCTCTAATTCACGTCCAAGTGGTTGAGAGTAAACGCTGAATGAATGCTCCCATATGAGCATGATTCACTCTTCACTCCACTTCACTCCACTCCACTTCATTGGACCCTCTCTCTCTCTCTCTCTCTCTCTCTCTCTTTCTCTGTTGCTTTTCTTAGTCGTCTGTTAGTCTTCTTAGCCTTGGGTTTAGCCTCTTCTCGCCTCGCTGCAACCATTTGGCACTGTGGAAATTGTAGGAAATTGCTTAAGTTGGAAATTGTTTCCATTTTTATGCCACTGACTTGGCTTTAGCTTTGGCTCTCGAGTAAAATTATCAACGCTTGAATTGTCATCGATTTTCCGTGCTATTGCGTTAAATGTTGTTGGCCATTTCATAGTTATTTTTCTTTCTTTTTTTTTGTTCTGTCTTTTCGTTTTTTTTTCTTTTTTTTCCTGCTTCTTTTTGCCATGCCCTTTTTAGTCAATAATTCATTGGAGTCTGAAGCCTGCCTGGCAGGCATCTTCTTCCCTTTGTGCCCTGTGTGCTCTGTGACAGGCCCATTGAATTTATAAAGCCCCGAAGCGCTCCTCAAATTAGCAGAGCGATGGCTAAAATAAAATAACTTTAGCACACAAAATAGTTTTCCCTTTCCTTTGCTTGCCTCCTTTTTTTTTCTTAGGCAAAATGATGAGCCAACATTGCGTGGGCTAGAGAGAGGTGAATGGCAAGTCAATGAAGCGTAAAATATACAAGCAGGCGATTGGAGTTGAAGGAGGGGTCACAAAAGTTCAGAATATAAAAAAAACGTAAAAGCAAAAAAGGTGACGAAAAAAAAAAATAATTGGAAAAGAGCAACGGAAAAAAAAGGAGCATGCCGGGAAGTCAAAAGAAGAAATCTCTGATTAGTTTTCAAAAGGCTCGTTGAATTGGAAGGCCTAGTTTCTCTTGGGCAAAAAAGATTTCGACATTTCGATATAAATAGAAGCGAAAACATGTAATGATTTAATGGCACAAATTAAGGTAAACTACGATGGGAATTAGATCTATTTCGAAATGCTATACCAACAAATAAACTGAATGCTGATTCTAGACGCAATTTCTACCCACAGAAGTGTGATTTATTTTATGCCAATAAACCCAAAAATATAATTGCAATAATTTGCTGCAATTTTTAAGTAATTTAAATACTTTAAAAACATAAAATTCCCATAAAAATTATTTCAAAAACGTAACGCGGAGATTTTTTGGCCATAATTAGCATATTGCAAAATATTGTAGCATACTTTTTCGGGCAGCCGCTTCACGAATCAAAGCGCTTAGCAATAAAGTGTCCAAAACCTCGACCACCTAATTAGCATGTCAATCTCTGCGAACCACCAGAAAAAAAAAACAAATATTAAAAAAAAAAATAACAAAAAATTAAAAAAAAGAAAAACCAAAACGAAAAATGAATGAGGCCAAACCCCCAGGACGCACACACCAACACCAACACCAACACACACACAGACAGAGACATATTAAAGGCCTGGTTACAGGGAGTGAAATCTGGAAAGAGGAGAGCAATTAAAGCCTTAAATTTATGCACAACCAAAACTAAAACATTTTATAATACTCAAACCTCAGCCAACAAGGGAAGAACAACAACAACAACAACGACAACGGCAACGGAACACAACAAACATACATTCCTTTTCAATTAAAATGTCTGTCAGTGGCAAGGCACAGACTCTATGGCCCCGATGGAGCAGCAGCAGCAGCAGCAGCTGCCTCCATCTCCTAACACTCTGAACTGCTTCAGGTGGGCCAAATTGTCCGTCCGACCCAAAAAACCACCTCGAAACACATACAAACACCTGCAAAATGTCTGTCAAGCATTTGGCGAAAACGATTCACAAAATGCCTTTTGAAAAATTCAACAGCAAAAACAACAAAATCAACAACAATAACAACAACAACAACAACACGAGCAAAAACAGAAACAATAACAACAAACAGCAGCAGACCGGCCAGCAGACTAACCAGGGTTGCCAACATCGTCATTGCGATTTGCATAATATTATTAGTAAACACTCGTTATGAAGTCGCTCTCACGTCCCCCGACCCGGCACCCCCAAAACACCCGCCAGCACCCATCACCCATACGCCCATTACGCCCGGCACCCAAAAACCCCAAAACCAAAGCAAACTGAACCCGCCTCCTGCCATCTAAATGCAGACATTGTGTAGATTTAGATTTTCGGACTGGGCATAAAATCAACGTAGATATATACACCTACCTATACAGTTACCTATGTATATACAAATACACACACACACACATACAAACACATTTCTATATATATTGACCGCAAACGCAAGTCACAGAATCAGGCAGCAGTAGCAAAGACTCGCCTGCTTTTCACCTTTTCTCATATCCATTGGCCAAGCACCACCTCCTCCACCCCCTCTCTGCACCCTGCCCCCTGTCCCATCCCATTGCCTATTTATAAACACAAATTTATTCAGCGTAATTAAAACACAAAATTTTGTCGAGCTTTTTGCGGGCGACTAAAATCCGCTGGGAGTACTGAGTGAGCTGAGCCCAAACGAAGCAGGGGGAGCAGAAGGAGCAGGAAACGCAGGAAGAGACGAAGTGGTCTAGGTTTGCTCTTTAGGGCGGGTTGACCGGGGAGAGAGAGAGAGAGAGAGAGAGACTGGAACAGAGATATATGCTGGTGGGCTAGAGGGGGACACAGTTCATTGTTTTGCTATTGTATTGGTTTATCATTGGTTTACTCTCTCTACCTCTCTCTCTCTCTCTCTCTCTCTCTCTCTCTCTCTCTCTCTCTCTCTCTCTCTCTCTCTCTCTCTCTCTCTCTCGCTCTTTCTCACTCTTTCCCTCTCCCTATGCTCTATGCTAGAGGGTCCAGAGGGTATGGCGACTATTCAAATGAGATCTTGCCCGAAAAGAAAAACAGAAAAGCACCATTCCAAATGAAAGGAAATTCTAAAATTTAGAAACGATTTTATCTACTCGAAAAGTTATGAAATTTTCTCTTTTTTTGCTTTGTCTTCGTTGTCTTCTTCTTATAATTTTTGGCCCTGCCAACTTTACAATATTTCAATTACACTTGATTTGCATAGACAACGGGCAAAGTTTTACGATTTTTTTTATACATAATATATTGCATACATTTCGGGGCAATGGGGGGAAGGAGGGGCATAAAATTCACATTTTCTTATCGTCTTCTAGTTTTTTTAGAGAATTTTCAATTTCTAGTCTATTTTGAGCAAGCAAAATTATAGATCAACAAAATTTCTAAGAAGGACTTTGCTAAATTTTAGTCTCTCTTTTTTTTTTTGTATAAGAAGAAGTGTATTCAAAGGTCTTTAATTCGTGATTATAATTGCCAGGATGATTGTTTGCTTTGGGCGGCTCCTCCTTCCCTCCCAACCCCTCGCGCTTGCTTGCTTGTTGGGTCTTTTTTGTAGCCGCTTGCAATGTCAACGACATAAATAAGCTTTTCAATTTCCTACTTCTCGCTCGCTTTCTCTCGCTATAACAGCTTTTGGCAAAAAACCGAAAGATGGAGATACGAGTGAGAGAGAGAGAGAGAGGAAGAGAAGAAAAGAGGGAGAGATGAGGAGAGCGCGCAAAAAAATAGAAGGAATTTAATTAATGTTGTAATTTATTATATGCAGACCCCGCTCGCTCGTTCCAAAGCAAAACCCACAACTAATGTTTATCATTTCCGTTTCGCTTCTTCTTCTTCATTTACAGGGATCCGAATTTCTTGAGGGCTATAGCATAAATGTAACCAAAACGTATAAGAAACATAAACGCTGTAAGCCAAAGCGTCTCTATGCCCCAATCACTGAACGCACCTCACCGGCTTCGGATCTGAGCGAGCTGCCCGTCCTCCATGAGCTGGACAACAACAATATCATCGAGGGAGCGGCGCGCAGCAGTCGAAGCTCGGCCACAGATGTCCATAGCAGCATTAGCAGAGGAAATTGTGGCGAGTTTATCAGCTGTATGCTATGGCTGGGCGCCTCATCCTGGTGGCTGTTACTAATGCTAAGGACGTGAGGAAATCGACTCGAATGCAACTAAAGAGATGGAAGAGTACAGTCACCACCGTCTAACTAAACTATATAACAACAAAAAAAAACAAAAAAACAAAAAAAAATACATATTACAAAACAACAACAAAACAAAAACACAAAAAAATGGGTAAAGAAAAGGCAGAGAAAAGCATCACACAAAACTACAGAAAGCAAGTAGAAAGAAACAAAAAAAAAGAACGAATCACACACATAAATACTCAACTAATCTAAACTGTCCTCCTACCAGCCAACCAACTTGTACCCCTTGTTCCCCCTTCCCCCTCTTCTACCCCACGACAACACTCTTTCTCTCGCTCTAACTATAAATGACGTCTCTTAATCCTACTACAAATACAAAAAACAGCAAAGCGAAACAGAAAAAAAAAAAAAAACGTAAAACAAAAAGAGGAAACACACAAAAACGAAACCGACACAAAACAAGAAATGAAAAATAAAACAAAATATGAAAAAAAATACTATTAATTATTCATAATAAGCTAGCGTAACAAAAACAAACATAAACATAACAAAAAAAAACAAAAACAACTCCCTCTGTCTGTTTATTTATGCTAAATCTTCCTCATTTTTGTTGTTTTGTTCTAGCATGTTTTTTTTTTTTAGTAAATTATTAAGGAACAATTTTTTTTGTAGTACTTTAAGCTGAAAATATGAAAAAAAACGAGAGAAACTAAAATCATATAATATTAAAAATAATGACATAAAAAAAAACAAAAAAATTAGAGTACCGCATTGAAAGAAGAAAAGAAAACAAAAAAAAAACCGAAAAGCAATAATTAGTTGTTGTTGTCGTTAACGCTAATATACATATATATACATAAATATATACATACAATACATACATAAATACTATATAGATATATATTATATATGCAGTCATTCCTTCTATCTTAACACATATATATATATACCAATATATATATATATATATATACATCTGTGTATGTGGTAGGATCTGACTTATTGTAAAGCTTGAGCGTCTAATGACTTTTGTTGGACATTGCAAGAAACAATCGTAAAATGGAATGGAAAAGAGAAAGATAGAGAGAGAGAGAGAGAGAGAGAAAGAGAGTAAGCGAAAACAAAAGAAAGAACAAGCAAATTATAATGAAAAATATCTTAAAGTAAAGTAGATGGCGGGTGGCATCAAGATAAATTTAGTCGTTGAACTAAGTTCACAAGCATACACAAATATTAATATTTAAATAAAGAATGAAACATAAATTATATAAATTACATAACGTACACGTCCAGCAAATGAGATGAGAGATCATGAACATGATTTTAGTTGATACGATAAAACGATTGCTAAGACTTGCAAGAAACTTTACTTTTCTTTTTGATTTTTGTTTTTTTTTTTTATTTTTATTTTTTTTTTGGAGAATAAATAATTCGAAATGAGACTAAACTAATAAGGGCTAAACTCTAGAAATAGATAACTAAAGAGCATTGAATAGACAACCGTAGCAAAGTAGTAGAGATGTGTGATTAATATATAGATTTTTGTCCCCATTTTGTATAATCGGTTAACAACTACAACAACAACAACAACAACAACAGCAAGAAAACACCTACTTAATACTCAACTCTTTCGTTCTATATTGGCTATTGAATTGAATGCGTTTCTTAAATCTAACTGAATAAACTCTTCAGCAACTCAATTCTAGCTTTAGCCTGTATATTTTTTGTTGATTTATAACTTAAACTTAAACAAAAAAAAAACAAAAAATACATACTCGCTTTAATCTTAAGTTGGCCTCAGTTACTATTTAAACGACCTGCGCGCTTTTTCACTTCAAAATATAGAAAACAATAGAAAACTAAACAAAATTCTCTATAGATTTAAACATTTTTGAGACACTCAAAGTGTTTCAGACTCAACTCAAAATGCTGCTACTCTATCTGTCTGTCTGTCTGTCCCGACTTTACCGATTTATGCTAGATTTAAAGTTGTAAATACAAACAAACAAAAAAAAAAAACATATATAACTAATAGGTTTTTTTTTGTTTTTTTTTTGTGGTGGAATGAGAGAAAACTAAAAGCGGAATTGTTAGAATGAAAAGTAAAAAATGAAATGAAATTTAAGCATTATACAGGGTGTGTGATTAGGTATGAGAAATGCATTAGGATTGAATGTCTCAATAGGTACTATATTATTATACTATACATAAATGCATAAAAAGCATAAATACATACATAATATATATATATATATAAAGCAAAACACTTAGGGGCCGACAAAGTTCTGCTCGAAGTAGTAAAAATATACCATATACCATATATACATACAATATATATGTATATATATATATACATATATATATTGAACGATATATATATATATATATATACATATATATATGCATACATACGATAACTATAACTATAAAGTCTATATATACAATACAATATACATACATATATATATATATCTATAAGTAGTTACGTGGTTCGTAGTTGTAAATGTGAATGTGAGTATTTTATACAGAAAAACAAAAAACAAAAAAACAAAAAAACAAAACGAAAGAAATGAAAATAAAGCAAAGCATTACAGCTTAAAATGAAAACAAAAAGAAAAAGAATATCCCCGATTAAATGAGAAACACAATTTTTATACCAATTCATGAAGTGATCACTAAAAATGATCAGCAATATATACATATATATATATATATATATATATATATAGTATATATATATTTTTAGGCTAAAACTGCTAAAACTATGATTAGCTGACAAAAAACAAAACAAAAAAAAGAGAAGCAAATGAAAAAGAAGACGAGAAGAGAAAAATGCAAATTGCAATGTTGAAACAATCAAAATAACATTTAAACAACAATTTTTTTTTTCTGGCAAACTATTAAAAGTTTGCCTTCAAACACACTTTCACACACACACACACACACAAACACAAACAAACACACGCACACATACTCGAAACTTTTTGGCAAACTTTGTTGGAGAGTACCGCCGCCACCGCCGCCGCCTGTAGGCGTGCCCTTTTAAATATGGGCCATTCTATGTTTTTGAGGTTTTTGTGCTTTGTTTTTTCTCTACGCCCTTTCCCTCCCCCGCCCTCCCCTTGGCCGACTCATAAAACTTACTAAATGAATGCCTACAAAGCTTTGACCTAGTCGCAAAAAAAAACGAAAATAACAAAAAAAATTAAAGTAAAAAGTGACACGGGGGGTTGGTGGGGCAGGGCTAAGGAATGGAAGCAGATGAAGGAAGGGGGCAAAACTATGTCTAATTAGAAACATTTTCCCGTAGTTTTTGGCTTACGATTTTGCTCCTTGTTGCTATGCTACTCAGTTTCAATGTTTTCCTTTGTCATAGAAACCTGGACGAAAAAATTTCATTTGCCACATTAATTAAACTTCTGGTCAAAGGGAAAGCACACAAAAAATCTAAAAAAAAAAAAAAAAAAAAAAAAAAAAACATAAGCAATAGCAAAAATAGAAAACAAGAAAAGAGCACGCCAAAAAGCAAAGCGAAAAGGGTTTTTTATTTTTGGCTCACCAATTGCAAATTAGTTTCAGGCAGCACACACACACATATACATACACCCAAACTTACACACAGACATACACAAAGACAGCGAGACACAAATGTATTCATATAATTTAATGAAAATGCAAACAAAAACGGTTTTGGAAAATGTACTTGCGATAGTAACCAGAGAAAAATAAAAAATGAGTAAAACAGAAACAAAAAACAAAAAAAAAATAAAACAAATAGTTTAAAAAACTAAACTAAAAAGTTAGAACAAAAACGGAAAAAACAAAAATATATGTAAAACTACATTTAAAATGCAACACAACAAATGAACACGCTAACAGAGAGAGACACACACACACACACACGCAGACAGACACAAAGACAGATAGACATATAGACAGACCGACCGACCGACAGTCAGTAGAATTCAGACATAAATATTAGAAACATTTAGAGCATATTCTCTCTAGCATTGAGACTTGGGGACTTGAAAAAAAGTTGGTTTGCCTCTTTTCTCTATTAAGGGCCAAAGGGCTGAGAGTTGAAGTGGAGAACAAATTACAATGTTTCACTGTGAAAAGTATTTACTGTAACTGATAAGTATTTTATACACAATTAAAGTGTTAAAAATGCTAAATGAACTGATCTATCATTAGAAATGTTCAGAAATTGCAGCCAACATTGGGTTTATTGAAACTATGATGACATTTGCTCTCCTTCTCTCTCTCTCTCTCTCTCTCTGTTTCTTAACTTTCTTTGTTTCTTTCTTTACTGAACAATTTTATTAATGTCTATTGTCTAACCATTTTTACTATGTATGTACTTCTCCATGGCAAGCACTTGGGCTAACTAGAAAGACCTGTCTGTCTGTCTATTTTTTCCTTTATTTCCATTAAAAGTGACTTTGCTCTTTGTCACAGAGAAGTTGAGAGATGTTCTCTAACTTCCCTTTCCCTCTCTCTTTTTCTATCTCCCTCTTTTACTTTCTCGTTTTTCTCTATCTTTGTGTCTATGGAAGAACCTAATAAGTTTTACAAACTGACCCAATTAGCTCGTTTACTCCATCATCAAGTTGTGATTTTTTTCCAAGCAACTTTTTTTTTAGTTTCTTTGTCATCTTGTTTTTGGCTTTATAGAGCAAAGGATCTATTTTTCAAGTCAATGCAGCAAGTACAGTCTCATCAAAAGGTATTAGAAATGACAAAATTCACACACACACACACACACAGACAAACACTCAATCGCAAACACTCAGACAAAATGTAGTAGCCATGTTAGTAGTAATAGTCACTAAGGACCCTCTATGAAAAGTGTTTTTTTTTTTTTGGTGTGAGAATAATAGAGAAACAAAAGAAAAACAAAACAAAAAACCAAACGAGAGGAACGTAGAAACGATGAGAAAAATACCAAAAGACACAAACCTACCTTAAGCGAGTAAACAAACAAAAACCTAAACTATTTTTAGTGTGTACCTTAATTTTTTCAAAGAAAACGCGCAAAAAACTCCCCAAGAAATAACGAACCTATATAAGAAAAACTAAACATATAGATAAACGTAAATATAAAAGCAATAAAAAGCAAACGCATAGCTATCAAATATGAGAAGGAAAGAAACACACAAACTCACACACACACACACACACACTGACATACACACTGACAAAAGAATTGATAAGCCTTCACTTTTAGTGGAGGATATCAAAATAGTAGAAAATAGGATAAAAGAAAGCTAAACAAAAAAGAATATTGTGAAAATCAGTTGATTAAGTGAAAAGTGTGGCATACTTTTTGGGGCTCAGCCTATTGGCTGTGGTTTGGGAGAGGGTAAACAACACCAGCAACAGCAACAACAACCGCATTGAAGTTGGCCAAGACAACAAGCGAAAGCAGTCTAAATGAATGGCATATGAAAAGAGAATGCAAGAATGCAAAAGAAAGAAATGAAAAACAAAGCAAACCAAACCAAACAAAAAACAAAAAGAAAAACTATTTTAAAGTAGAGCAGTTGCAAAAACAAAAATATTTAAATGTGTCGTTAGTAGACAAATTATAAAAACAAAACGAAAAAAGAAAAAGAAGGTAAATGATAACAAAAACAAACCTTCCCCACATCCAACTCCCAACCCCCCACCAACCCCAGTCAAAAAAAAAAAATGAAAAACAAACATTAGTAGCATTGTCGTTAGCCCATAGTAGAAACCAATGAAGAAGAAGCATACATACCATATACATACATACATACATACTCACTTACATACATACCCCGCATACAAACATACATACATACATGCATACATCAATCAAATGAGTAAAGAAAAGTAAAGCAAGAATGAAAGAGAGACACACACACATTAACTCCAGCAAACAAACATACACACACACACACATACATAGAACAATGGTAAATTGCAACAACTAAATGTTTGTGTATATATAGTACATACATATGTGTATGTGTAGCTCTTGCTCATGCATTACATACATACATACAAACAAACATTACTTAGGTACATAGACAAAACATATGCATAAACTACATATACATACATACATATACATATATATATATATATATATATATATATAGTAAAACGTCATACATATATATATATATACCATATATAGAGATGAGCGTATAATAAATGAAAAACAAAACCCCAAAACTCCCTCCCCCTCCGCCCACACCACACTAAACCACACATCGCATCACTAGAATCAAAGTAAACTAAAAATGAGTTACTCCAGTGAAACATAGAAACACACGATTCCAAGACATTCAACAACTTCAATCTGTCTGTGCGTAACGACTAACTAAAGATCCAAAATCTCAATCAATTAAGCCATATAGAAGCGAGTATGTAGTTTAATGCTTGCCATAAACATTGAAATGGAAATATTTTCAAAAATTCAAAGTTAAACTAGAATGGAGAAACCTTTTGATTGAAATTCCATATAGCAAAAGCAATCTCACATCAACTTTGTAGAAGGACTAATGCAGTTTCAGTTCAGTTTAGAACATTTCACTAAACTCACGTTCAGGTTTCCATAACGAAAATTGCCCACAAAAACTAACCTCAATCTAACCTCAATCTGTCAGAAAAGTAACCGCTAAGCCGTTCGTTCGTTTGTTCGCACAGACAATTGGTTAAACGTATTGTGCCAGGAGACAGAGCCCCCACCACCACCACCACCTCCACCTGCACCACCACCACCATCATCGTCAGCGTCATCACATCAGACACACACACACACACACACACAGACACACACACATCCAACTGGAGACAGGCAATTTTTGATACCAAAAACGAGATACATTCAATCCAATCCAACCAACCAATACATATGAAATGAAAAATCTTTCTAATCAATAACAAAAAACATAAAAATGAAATGAAAACTCAAACTTCTATTTGTGAATTTTTGCATTGTTTGATTGTGAGCTAAGTTCCAACTACAACCAACAACCAACAACAACAACAACAACTACAACCAACAAGAAACAAGAACAACCAACAACAACAACAACAAAGAAAACTAAAATCTTAAGTTATTCACTAAAACAACATTCATTTTGTAATATACTAAAACCACAAGCTAAGCTAAAAAATAAAAAACAAAAAAAACTCTTTTACTAAGTATATGGAAAACAAAACAAAAAAAAAAACCGAAAAAAGGAAAAACTGAAAAAAACTCAAAAAGAAAAAAAAAATACAAAACCAAAAAAAACAATAAAAATATACATATATATAAATGGAAAACAAAGTTGTTTAAGTTTAAAACTCTCTCTCTCTCTCTCTCTTTCTCCCTTTCTCTCTCTCTTTCGCTGTCTAGCTAACTATTTGGCTTTCTCTGTCGTTTTTGAAGTTAATCCAATGGAGTTGGGCTTGATTGTTATACAGTGAATTATGCAAGAATTGAAATTAGGTTTTTGCCATGTCATTTATGTATAGTATTTATGTATGTATGTATGTAGGTAGATCAGAGAACTATTAAAAATCCTTTTGCGTATTTATTTATGCAAATTTAGTTAAATGCAAATTAATTACATAACTGCCTATAAAAGCTGAAAACGGTGCAAAATGGAAATGTTTACAATCAGCAACAAACAGCAGCGGCAGCAGCAGCAGTAGCAATAGCAACAACAACAATTTGGCAACGTTCCGGGGCATATAAATAAATACACACACACACACACACACACATCCATACGCTTAAATGTGCAAGAGCCAGAGACGGAGGTGGAGATGGGTACGGAAGCCTTGAAGCAAAAATTATTTTTGCATCATTAATTTACATTTATATTCAATTAAAGAGCAAACACAACCAAAAAGTGGGCGTATTTTAACTGGTAGGCACACACACACACACGGACGCGTGCCATCAACCGTATGCCGCTTGCGGGTGGGTGTGACACAAGGCAAACACACACACACACGCACACGCACACACCCGGACTCTCAGACTCCCGGAGTAGCAGGCACGACCAGGACTTAATGTGAGACATAACGAAGACTAAATTGCAAACAGAGTAAAACGTAAAGAAACGAAGGCCAAAAGTTTTGAAGCAAACAATTAAAAAATCAAGAAAAGTTTCCCCTATGGGGGTAAAAGCAACGCAATAGGATGAGCAGGACAAAGGCAGGCGGAAAGGACAAGGGCAAGGGGAAATCAGTAAAAGAACACCAGAAAAGTTTGTATAATTCTCTGTCCCATGGGAACGATCAGTGGAAAAAACTATTAAACAGGCCAACAGGCGGCTAGCCAACATAGCAGGATTCGATGTCCTGGTTGCTACAGGTGTTCCTTCAGGTGTCGATAACGTAGAGAATCAGGCCTTGATGATAATAAAGCTAAGGTAAGAAAATACATAGTTTGGCATGTTCACCAACCACAGGACATAAAGGCATGACAATTTGGGATATCCTCATTTAGGTAATGCAGGACAGGAACTTTAAGAAAAACCTCCAACATCTTAGGGACAATCAGTTCTCTTTTGCCCAAATTGAAGTCCTACTCAACTATGATCATTTCAACGAGACTTAAACTTGGTCACAGATCAAACAATATTTTCATATTATGTCAGTTTCGGGTTTTTTTCTGCAGTCCTTTAAAGATTTTTTTGGTAGCAATTGCTAATGACAGCAGCAACAGTTTCTTAAAACCGCAGCAACAGTTGCTAAGTCACACCTATTGATAGACACTTGCTATCTTGTCTCCTGTTGGACACTTTCCCCCCTTTTTTTGATTGGTGGGCATCTGATGCTCCTTTCTCTGCTGAATAAAAAAAAAAATGGATGAAAAACATGAGAATTGCTGTCTTTTTTTTCTTAAAATTTACGAGCTAAATAAATTAACATAAAATTAAAAGGTCACTCAATAAATACCCAAAAACTTTAATTCGAATCTTTTAATAAAAAAAAAAAAAAAAAAACTTACTAAAAGTTGGCAAATAAAATCAAATTTAATAAAAAAAAACTCGGATATACCCTGTACCAGTGCGTCCTTTATTCACAAGCGGCTGCCGCCCCCTTGACATTGCCTTTAAAAAGTTTATGCCTATAACTTGGTTATTTTCCATTCGATTTTCATGAAATTTGGTGAGCCAATTCATATTATAAGCAAATATATGTGTAACAAAAATTTGAAATAAATTTGATCTGCGTACACTCTATACGAGAATGCATACCAACTTTGGTGACTCTAGCTCTTATAGTCTCCGAGATTTAGGTGTTCATACAGAAGGACAGACGTACATATCGATTCGGCACTGTTGATGATGATCAAGAATAAATATACTTTATAGGATCGGAAACGCTTCCTTCTGCCTATTACATTAATTGTGGCGACTTTAATATACCCTTTTACCCTATGCGTACAGGGTATAATTACAACTTTTATGAAAAGGCGCAAAATGGTAGATTTTTAAAAATAATTTTCATTTAGATTTGTTTTGGAAAAAAAAACCCTTCTGTAAAGAGTATTTCAAACTAAAGCCGATAGAGTTTTTGCCATATGAAATTATGGCATACAGAAAATTGTATTAACTAACCATTTGCATTATGCACTTAAACTATGTCAGCCTATGAAATATAAACATATAAAAATATACATATACACACATACAAGCACTTAATATGTCTATTTGTATGTATACATGTGTGTGTGTGTGTGTGTGTGTGTACACAATATATGCAAATGCATATGTAAATAGGAATTAAAGTGCCGAGTAAGTTGAGAGTTTGTCAACTTTAGTTGGATTTCGGTGGATAACCAATAAAGCATATGGGATAAATAGCCTCAATTGCCCGTACTCGAAGCAACAACCAGCCGTGGCAAGGGCTCAATGTGTATTTGCCTTTTTTGTATGTATGTTTGTTGATTTATGCAATTATCCCCCGCCACCCCGCCGCCCGCCGGCCCCAGCCCACCGATACCAGTACGACAGACACCAAACGCACACAAAGCAAAAAAAAAAAAAAAATCAGTTTAAGTTTTTGGTTTGGCAGTTGGCAGTTATTAAAATTACTTGCCAAACTGCAAGCATTTATAATAAATTTGCATATTAAATTATTTTCAATGGCAGGACAATGATTCCTGCAATAACAACAACAACAACATACGGCAAAACCGCAAACAACAACAATAAACACACACACAGAGAGAGAGAGAGAACCCTCAAAACGAAATGTTAAAGAAGACAACAAACAACAACAAAAAAAAACAAAGAAAATTATTAAAAAACATTATAAAAAAAAAAAAAATGAAAAAAGTATGCATTAATATTAAAAAGCGTTTAATTTGCCAACAATTTTAAGTGGCAAGTGCGGGTACAATGGAATCAAAAGGGGGCGTGGCATAATGTGATATATGCACACATCGCTCATGTACATACGTTTGCAATTTTCTGCTGCTGCTGCGTGTGATCATTAAGCAATTTTTATAAAATGACATTCAATTGCATTCAGCAACAACAACAACAACAACAACAGCAACATCATCATTAACAACAACAACTACAACGAATAACAAAAAGAATTGTTTTAAATGAAATTATATGAACAAAAGCCAGAGAATGTAATGGAGGCTAAGAGGCAACTTGACGATGAATGCGGCAAGTAGGGGGTAGATAAAAGTACAACATACCGAAGGGGGTTGGGGGATAGATATGCCTGGCAATTTGCCAACATTGCTTTATGCTTAATGAGCAGTTTCTGGCAGGATGCACGGTGGGGTCGACATAAAGGGGATAATGTTTAATGAATAGAATTGAGTTGATATGAAATTTCCATGCGATTTTGTGATAAGATGAAAATGCAATTATGTCATCATTCTAGAGAAGCGTGGGGAGGGTGCAGCCGGATGGCAGACAGGAAGGAATACAGGAATATATTGTCAGGTGACGGACATAAAGGTTTGTCGTATGATAAGAGCCAAACCATGGCAAAGAGCTTGTCATCAGATTAAACTTCCATTCAACTAAAATGTTGCAGGACGATTAATTTAAATATTACATCTAAGTTAGGGAATACAAATTTCGATGTCTCTCATTAAAAAACTGCAATGTACATATGCTGCTTGTAGTCTTAATTGAATTGCTTCCAATGGTATATAGGCCAAGAAAATTACCTTTATTGGGATTTGAAATTCAGATGAATCACCTGGGGAACTTTCGCATTTTAGTCAATACTTGATTTTTGCCCTATGTCGTTTGCTCTTTAGCCACAAACAAGTAACTTTCCAAAGCTTTATAATTGAAACATTAAAGAACAAAACGCAATACAATTTTGAACAAATTTTCGAAAATTTAATTCAATTGAATTGTTTATTGCTGAGTAAGAGTCAATAAATTCTGAGAGAGAGAACAAAGTAAATATTCCGCACACACAGAAAGTTCCCTTTAAGCTATGCAGATAGCCGATTAGAATGGAAAATCATTTTGGATAACAATTTGAAGCTGCTTCCAAACTTCTAAATGCTTTCAACAAGCTGCAGCAGTCAAGGAGAACATGAAGAGCATCGAGCATGAATGTTGGCTATATGAAATTGAATACTCCAATTCATTCACACACAGCGCACAATTTGCACATTCCACACAGAAAGGGAGAGATAGAGAGAGAGAGAGAGTTAGAGGAAACTATCACATCTCATTTGCCTAACTGAAATGTCCAATAATGAAGTTAGTAAGGCAACTTTTACAGCCACAAAGTATGTTATACATGTTTGCATTTATCTCGTTCTTTCTCTCTCACTCTCACTCTCTTTCTCTGTGTGCGTGTGTGAAGGATATTCGTTTTCGAATTCAACACTTGAAACGCACTCAAACACTTGGCATAATTTGAGCCTAAAAGCGTGCCACACAAAAGAAAGAAAAGTACAACAAATATGAAGAGGGGAACCAATAACAAAAATACGAAAAATTTATACGAAAATGCTGTCACATCAAATTCAAGTGGCAATATCAACATGCCCCCAGGCTATTAATTTTCAACCCTCTCCCACACCCTCCCTCCCTCCCTCACACACCTCTTCCTTTCTGTGCGTCTCTCTCTCTCTCTCTCTCTCTCTCTCTCTATCTCTAGTTTCCACAAACAAACACCTAAAAGTATTTCAATAATTTCCTAAAAAGAATGGATGAACCAAAAAAAAAAAACAAAAAAAAAAAGGTAGAGTAATACCTGCTGACAAGTTTCGCATTTCTATGGCCCATTAACCCTTTTTTTTTGTTTGCCCTTTTTTCGGAGTTCACCTGTATGAGACAGAGCGAGCGAAAGAGAGAGAGATGAAACATTTTTAGCATATTTCTACAGTGGAAAATAATGCTGAATTGTGCATTTCTAATAGACGAAAAGCCAATTTTCATTCCTTTAGTCTTCATACCAAAAGTCATAAAAATCTAAATTTCAAAGCAGCAGCAAAAGAGTAGAAGAATATGAGAAGCAGCAAGAACCAGAGCCAGAGCCAGAGCCGAAGCCAAAACTGGCAGGAGCTGGCAGGACCCGGCAGGACTGACAGCAGGAGCATCAGCGACAGACTGTGAGATTCTGGCCAAACACTTTGAATGACAGAAATTTTCGCCACACATTGGAAAAGACATTTAAGTGCAGTTCAGGTGTAAGGAAAGGACACGGCATGCAAAAATCTATGCCTTCATTCTGATGATGACATGTTCCCCCTCCCATTCCCTCTCTCTCTCCCTCTCGCTCTCTCTCTCTCTCTTGAGAACTCCTATTGAAATAGAGGACATTTATGGTACGTGTATGTGTCTGTGTGTGCGTGTGTGTGTGGTTTTGTGGATTCTCTCTCTGACAGGGCCTGGCAATCACCTTGATGGGAGGTAGCCTAGGTCTAAGGGACAGCTGCTGGTCGTAAAGTGCAATAATGCTTGAATTTATGCAACTCGAGTGTAATAAAAATATGCATAATTCTGCAATAAATGATTTTAAGTAACACACACACACACACACACACACATGGATGTATTCGAGTTGTTATAGCCAAAGTTGCAAGCCGGCAAAGCAACTGCAACTACAACAGGTAACAGGCGGCAAAAATTACCAAAAACAAAAAAAAAATTAATATATAAAAAGGAATATCTGTTAAAAGCTATTCAAATAGAGTTCAGAAAGCCAGTCACAAGATTTTCAAGCAAAGACAATTAAATTCATTAGAATAATAAGTGGTAAGAATGTGATTCGGTATTTTGCCAATTTGAAATCTGCACTAAAATATAAGTAAAAAATTCTCAAAATTCTTCCTAAAAGTTATATAAGCTCTAATCTTATTTGCAACTGAAATGAATACAAAATCTGCTAGCTAATGTTGACTCAAATTGAATATAAACAGATAAGATAACTTTGCCCATTTTCGCAATAAATTTAAACGATTTTTAGGAACTATTTTAGCGAGAAATACTATAATTATCATCTATTTGGTGATAATTATAATCCATTTAACGCATTCTCTGGATTTTAAGCTTACCAAAATAGTCTCAAGGACTCAAGTTATGGTCAAGGATTCGCAAAAAACTCTTCAAAACAAAGATGAGAAACCCAAGTAAAAGCTTGAACTTAAATATCAAAGTCAACTAGAAGACTAAAATGTGATCTTGCTTTCATTTTAAAGACTCTCTTTTAAAATTGGATTAGCATTACAAGATCTGATGGATAACACAATTGATTATAATCCTATAAGACTTGTAGATCTCTGTTTGATGAGAAAATTGCTAGCATTTTGAGTAACTTTAGACAATTTGGTTCTGTTGGCTTGTGTCGCCTGTGCGAAATTCTCGGCTCAAGCTCTTTTGCTATGTTGCTTAAGTGTTATGCACTTACCTACACACACGCACATACAGCACACACAACTCACACACATGGATGGATATATACAATATATACAACCATAAAAGACGAAATCTTTTGGATTACAACGTCAGGGGCAAATATGTACGAGTCATCCAGGTGCAGGACGAAAGCTTACCTAGTAGTAGTCCTGGCCCATAACTGTTGTTGCTACCCCCAGTGGAAGAGTAACCCCTTCTTTTTCTACGTCTTTTATGTTTCTTCTTCGTAGCCCGCTCCTTATTTTTAGTTTTTTTTTTTTTTTTTTACTTATTTCGTACGAAAACTTAAGCAGTTCGCAGGTGTTGCAACGAAATTGCAGTTTATCTAGACAGAAATACCCTTTTGGATGAGGATGGGAACAGTGTGTGAATATGTATGGGTGTGTATATCTATGTGTGTGTGTGTGTAAGTGTGGGGTAGGTAAAAACTTAATGATCTGTGGCATATGTTGCGGGTCATGGACTCTTTTGGCTGCTTTACAGAATGGACAGGAAATTAAGTTTTTCTTTGTTGTGTGTGTGTGTGTGTGTGTGGGTGGGTGGGTGTGCTTGTTGTTGTATTGCGTAAATGGCTTTTTAGTTCTACCCACAAGGAAGTGAATTGCATAAATTTGGATTTGGACTTTTCTTTTGGCCAAAAAGCGCGTGTAAAAGCCATGAAATCGAAAACGAAATCGAAACTAACAGTCAGTACCTATCGAGGGTATTACAGTGATGTGGGAGGGGGAGGGGTGGTCTAAATGATAGAGAGACGGGGGATGGCAGGTAGACCAAAAGAAATGTAACTGGAGCAAAGCATAAATCTTCATTGAATTTTTTCGTTTTAGGCTTAGAAACGAAAAAGCTGTCGAGTCATTCGCCCCATATTGTTTTCCATCCAATGCTTCAACCGCCCCTTCCCCTAACCCGACTTCTCTGAAGTCACTACCCCGCCTTCATTGAGGCGTAGAACAAAGGGCCATTATATACAGGTGCTGGCATCTTTCCCCCTCTCCATCTCGCTCTCTCTCTATCTCTCTCTCTCTCTCTCTCTCTCTCTCTCTCTCTCTCTCTTCACGTATTCCTCCAACCATGCCAAAAAGTGCCAAAACAAAGCAGACGCATAGGCACACGCACACACCCACAACACACACGCACACCCAGGCGCAGACACATTGATTAATGAATTAATGAGGTAAACTTTGCACCTCAATGACACAGCTCGAGCCCTGCTAGCTCCACCTTCCACTTCACCATCTTTCTCTGCTTCTAATGCTTCCATCTATCCCCCTATCCACCTATCCCCCCTCTCACTTCTCATCTCCACATTGCGTTATTTTTTGTGTGATGTGGCCTGGGCCTGTCTTTGATTTTGGTTTGCTAATGTATTGGTTCAAGAGGTCAGTCAGTCGACAGTCGGCAGTCGGTGGAAAACTTTTCGTCACATAAAGAAGCGACCCATACTGCAGCCGCAGCCACCAAACCGGAACCAGCCACCACATATTTTTCGAAAAGTGGTGAGAACGTGAAACTAACAATTTGGAATGGAAATGAAATCAAATTCGTTACTTACCAACCAAAGTCAAGGGCTTCGAAGCATTGCGCCAACACTGAAACTGAAATGAAACAAAAAAATTGATATATTCCGATTAGTTATTGATAATTCAAGCTTAAAAACCTTAAAGAATTTTATCTAAGGACTTCTGTTTTTAAATGGTTTCAATTCTCAGCAAAATCACCCAGAAAAATGTGTGCATACTTTTAGGCTTATTGTAGAAATTATGAGAATGCTAAAGTGAAAACGTTTAGTTTTTGGCCACATTCGTAAAGCATTGCTAATGTCATCAATGTCCGCAATCTTAGCCATTTCGACTGTGATTTACATGACTCGACTCATTCCTCACGTGAGTCCATCCCTAAAATGGATGGCATCACAGAGTGCACAGAGCAGAGAGCTTGGAGCTTGGGGATGAAGTTAACGTCAATGCTGTTGCTGTTGCTGACACGTGATAAAACGCTGCCACGCCTGCCCAACATCATCTCTCCTTCACTTACCCCGGGTGAAATTCAGGTGTACGTTGTAGGTGCATAAGGGCACAAGGCATTAACATTTACATGACACTCACACACGCATACACGCACACACACACACCTTAAGGTATAGAAACAACAAGCTTCCCAAAAACTTGGGCAATTCTTTTGTGGTACCCAACCACCCACACAAGAAGAGAGAAAAAAAAAACAGAGAAAAACAGAACAGAACAGAAACCACCTTTTAATCCCCCCAAGCAACCCTACACCAGGTGGTAATATGTGTGGTCCAGATAGAAGTTTGAAATGCCTCAAGTTAGCAACGGAAACTCTGTAACTGACGCTTCTGTTGGGTGTTGAATCCCGTATCCAGCTCTTCAAATGGTTGGCCACCAGTGGAGTGGAGCCAGAGTGAGGCCAGCGGCCAGGAGCCAGGGAGCACGGTACAAGCGGACGAGGGGACATTGCCATTAACGTTTCTATTGTGAGCTTTTGGCCTTAGCGAAATAAATAAAATTCGACATTTGGGATGGACATATTCGACTCGCACTCCTCGCCTCTTCCAACCCATTTGCACTGAGAGAAAAATAAACATTTTAATTACCAATTGACTAACAATTTACACTGAGTTTTTTTGCAGTGTATGCATATGCATGAAGCCAGAGAGAGAGAAAGAGAGAGCTCAGCAGACAGTTTTGCGGTTTTGAAATTTTCGCACAGGCCCAAAATGTGTGTGTAGTCGCCTTCGATGTCGATGGCGATGGCAATGGAAGGAAGAAGACCAACACCTAGTGCCGAGGAAGCTCAGCGTATTTATCTATTCATGCTCACAAAAAGCAATTCGAACAGGCGATGGATGGATAGGAGTGATGTTGGGGGATCGTTGGGGATTGGAATAGGGACAGAGATTGGGCATCGGCTGGGACTCGGGTGGGAGTGAATGAAATGAAGGCAAAAGCAAACTTCAATGCAGCTAACGATGTAGCGACAACAACAGAGATGACGATGACGATGACGATGACGATGATGATGACGGTGATGAGGATGAGGATGATGGCGATGGCAGAGCCTGGCAATGGACTGCAGTTTCGGGACAAGTTGATTCCGTGATTTTTGGGGTTGGGTGTAGAAAAGTTTTATTTCGGAAGGTCTCGTCCTGCATTTTGGTGCTTTTATTATGTTTTTTCTAACCATTCTGTTCCTGGTTCTCGTCGTGGTCCTGCTCCAACTCCTGGTCGTCGTGTTGGTTCAAAGTTGAAGTTGCAAACAGGAAAAACGAACACAAAACACAAAAAAAAAAAAAACCAAGGAAGAAGTGTAGACTTTTTAGTGTTTTACACAAAAGCGCCAACATAGACAGGGGTCGGGATCTGGTATAGGGCATAAAACGAAGGACTGCTGTTGCTCCTGCTATTGCAGGAGTTGCTTTAGTTTGGTTTGGGTTTTCGTTTCGTTTTGGTATGGGATCTGGTCTTCTGGACGAATGGTTAGACGGTTGGCTGGTTACAAACAAATAGACAGACAGACTCGAGTTTTCAGAGATGCGTTTTGCAACATGCATTAGATTGGCAGTTTGGGGATTTACTTGTAAAATGCAAATGCAATGAATGTACAATTTAGTAAATTTTTACACCAAAAATACTAGACTCAATAGACACAGACCCCCCCGCCTGCCAGTAACCTCTCGCCGCTACCACTTATTCGGGTGGAGAAGAAAGTGAAGAAGGATGAGAAACAAGTGAAACAACTGTTTTTTGAGGTTGGTAACGAGAGACGCCAAAGATTGGGGTGTGGGGGGGGGGGGGGGAAATAGATTGGTTGTGTGTGTGTGTGTGTGTTTTGGGCGGGAGGGTGTAAACGGGGGAATTCATTTGAAATGCAAGTCGTTGTTGACTCGTAATCTATGCTAATGAAATTGTTTTTGATTTTAACTCTGGCCAAAAAACTTTACCAATGCCAGTCAGTGGCAAAAAGGGTGCCAAAATAAATAAACAAAATTGAAAACAAAATGTTATGCACTTCACTTGAAAAATAAATTGGTTTCCCTGTCCCCCCCCCCCCCCCCCCCCCAAAATATTTCGTTTGTAGTTAGTTGTAGACATGCTCGAGAATGCAAAACGGCAAATGTCAAGGAATTAACTAAATTGTTTTTGCAAATTTTAATTCATAAATATAATAATAATAATAATGTGTGAAACAATTCCATTTTGTCAATTAGCAGCAAAACAACAGATCAATGCCACAACAAACTAACAACAAAAGGTCCGTCAACTGGCCACAATTCATACAATTTATCCGATTGCCCCCACACATCCCTACATCCGGATCCATTCGGATTCTAGCTCTAGCTCTCGGAACAACCTCAACAATGTGTAATAGACTAAGCAGTAGACATATTTCCAAACGTTTTTCGACATTTTATTACAACCACAACAAGTTTACATGCCATTCATTCATTTGGCACTGCAGACAGCTGCCCCAGCTGTAATATTACTCAGGCACTCTCTGCCTCAGTTCCACCAGTCACTCCTCCCACATCGACACCGACACCAACACCGACACCAACACCAACACCCACAACCACTCCTGCTTCCACTCGCACTATTCCACTTGCAGTTTATAGACATCTCGCCAGCCCTTCTGTCCGCCTGCCTACCATGTACATACATACATACATACATTTATTCTCGCACTTGCTCTATATATTGGAAGGCATTCATCAAAATCACCACGGCAACTAAAAATTCTCATCAGAAGACAGGACAGGATGGGGCAATGGGATGGGATGAGATGAGTCGACGGGGCGTCGAGACGACGATGTTCATCCTTGAAATGGTTCTTCAAAGTGCATACATTTTTATTACTGTTGAGCTTCAACGATGATATAGAATGGGAATTGCACTTGGATTAACTAAGCTCAACTGCATTCCGGTATTAATCAAAGAACTTAATTTGTTTCGGTTTAACTTTAAGTGTCGTCTGTCTGTCAGTCTGTCAGTCTCTCTCTCTCTCTTTCCATATAAAACCTCAATTCAATTTTCACAAATCCAAATTATATATTTCTTGCATTTGTCAAGTGGCTAAAGCTCAGGTAGCAAGCAAGGAAGCAACCAACCAACCAGCCATCCAAAGGCGGCATGCCTCAAGCAGCAGCCCTTTAGCATTTTTAACATTGCAAGGATTTCCACTACTGCCGGCTCAAGGGTGGAGTCCAACAGGGGAGTCCTTTCCCAGGGATCTCTCTTTGTTTAAGAAATGGCTACAATGTGAAAATATTTCACATCAATTTTTGATCTTAAAACAGGATTAAAGTATTAGAAGAAATATGATTATGGTGGGATTAAGAACAGAATCGATAGGGCACAAAAAGCCAGCCGAGGAGCAAATATTTAGAAACTGTTTAGCAAGTTCTCCTACAATACATTTCTGCAAGAATACGGCCCAAAGAATGATGCATATCATAATAGATTATATAGAGATATATCTGGAATTATTATATGGAACTGGGCTTTGGTTTTAAATATTTCACTAAATGTATTTTACTTGGATTAAGAAGCATTTTATAGGTTGGATCAGACGGACAGACCTAAGAAAAACGTACAGACAAAAAATATACGGATAGACATGACATATTGGAACTGAATATATATGTATATACCGAGTCTACATGCTGATCGATATATATTTCCATTAAGGATACGGAAAGACAACTGTTTTTTGCTTTGAATAAACTGCAAGATGAAATGCTCTTGCCGTTGTTGTTGTTGTTGTTGTTGTCGTCTACGCCCTTGCCCGTCAATTGGATGACTAGTTGAGGCATACGCAGAATCGCCTGAAACCTTGAGTGGTCTACCGCCTACTCCTTTATAACCCCATCTTGTGCTCCTTCCGTTGCGTCCCATACCGTCCCGTTGCATGTGGCGTTGTTGATTACATTGTAGTGGATTGCGGGCGTTGTTGTTGTTGATGTTCCTGTTGTTGTTGTTGTCTGAGGTTGTGTTGTCTGCGGCATTCCAGCATCCTGTTGTAGTTGCCATTATTACAGTTGTTATTGTCGTTGCCTGCTAGAAGAATTTGTAAAAGTTTGCGATTTTCTTTTCATTTTCTTCGTTTTGGTTTTCATTTTGCTTTTCCACTTATTTTCTTTTTTGCTCACTTGACGGTGCAGCACACGGCAACGATGCCAACACGATGGAAACGAAGGCGACTACAACGACTCCGACGACTTCCGTTGCAATGTGTCTGGTGTTGATGCTTTTATTTCTATAACTTTGCCTGGGCTCTTCAGTGAAGCGTCAATAGTTATTTTTACAACACACGGGCACAACTTATTGTTGTTGTTGTTGTTGTTGTTGTTGCTGGACGGATGAGGATGAGAAGGATGAATGGAATGGAGTTCTATCAGAGTCTCAGAGTGGAAGTCGGAGAGTCGGCGGATGTAAAATACACGAATTCTTCTTACATATTGCACCCTTGGGGGGTTTTGGGCCAAAAGTTCTATGATTTTTGCATCGCAACATTACAGTGATTACGTTTTGTAAGCACTCGCTTCATGCTCCTTACTCCTGGCTTCGGTGCCTTTTCCATCTTGATTCTTCTTCTTGGTGTATGTGTGCATGTGGATGATGTTGTCGGCAGTTGAACTTTTCAAATTGCGGCTATGGGAAACTTGTTGGGCAAAGTTCAAATGCGCAGCGCGACACACACTCAGCGGGAATAAAATATAACGTTAACTAACCAAAGAGCCAACCCAGTAAGGCAGGCAGGCAGGCAGGCAGGGAGCCAGGCAACTACTGGCAGGCAATGGCAGATCATGAATGAGTCTTTTGGATAAATCACACGCAACTTGCTTTGTCAATGTCCTTTTTTGGAAATTAAAGCCAAGCCAAAAATTCAATCCTTTTTGAAATGGCTTTTGTTATTGTTTTTTTTGTTGCAATTTATTAGTAAAAATATAATTTTATTTTCTTGTATATTTAAGTATTAATGCATATATATATATATATATATGGGGGTATATATATATATATGTATATCGTATGTATATGTTGTTTGTATAATTTTAATTAACAAATATTGCAGCAAATTTCATCTATTAAATTATAAATTTAGGTTACGTATTAGTATTAGTATATGGTTTATACAAAGTATTTGTTTATTTGTTTGACGACGACAAAAATTTTCGTTGTGTATGTTTCCTTTCATTTCCTTTCCATCGAGATGTGTGGGTCTGTGTGTGTGTATGTATGTGTGTTTAACGACATTTAACAACAAATTTATTTGAGGGTGGGGGGGAGGTGTGTTGAGTGAGAGACAGAACAACAGAAAACAATTCACACTTCACTGCATTTTGTTTTCGCATTTGAAGGAGGTTTAGGGGGGGGGGAAGGAGACGAATTTTTACGTACTTAATTTGAGTATGCGAATTTACATGAGGCTACAACCCTCTCGATCCTTAATTGAATGGGACTGTCCTTGATGATGATGATGATGCTGCTTGGTTGCAGCACTTTGCGGGGCCATCAATGAAGTGGCCTGGCCGTGTCCTGGCTGGCCACTAGTTCCATTCGATTCAAGGCTGGCATGACGCGTTAAACGCTGATGATGATTTGGCTTTAGTTCGGCTTTACCAGCACCTCCGGTGCCGCAGCCTCCGCCTCCGATGCCACCAACTCCTCCTCCACCTGCTTGCTGTGATTTTGGCACAAAATTGTTCATCTCATCGTTTTCCAACACTGACGATGAATCGGCAATTGAATTATTGCCATCGGAGCAGCTCAAGTCATGGGAGGGATTGCCCGAGGGATCTCCCAGAGATTGTATATACTGTTCGAGTAGATAAATATGCGGCTGCAGGGTCATCACGAATCCCCTATAGACCGAGGCGCTATGCTCGAAAGTACATTGGCTCAGCTGCTTGAGGGCGGCCTCAATCCGTTTGCACAAGTTAACCGACTCACTGCGTATAATCACATTGACGATCCGAGATATTGAGGCAGCATCATGCAGGACAATGGACAACACGAGCGCATAATCAGTGCAATTGGCTTCTATAAAGAGTTGCAGTAGGTAACGTAATTTGATGGAAAGCTTCTCGGGCAATGAATTGCTGACCAGGTCATCCTCCGAAGCGGGCAGCGAATATAGACGACGATAGCGGAAGTTATCAAATGATAATTGGGAGCTAGAACGCATCTTCATCAGGGGCAAAGAGCTGGGCTGTTGCAGCTCTTCCTCCTCCTCCTTGATGCTCGGCTGCATTTGCGGTGATTGCGTTAGAGCCCCGTTGGGTGTGGCTAGACTGAAATAACCCGATTCGGATGTTTGCGATGAGCCGCCGCCTCCACCGACACCACGACGTGTTTCCCTCAGTTGGGCGAAATCATCTTTAATTGGCTGCGGGAATGGACATGGCAATTGAAGCTCCTCGTGCAGGGCCCGCAATGCCACTGCGAAATCATCCAATTTGGCTGCCTTCTCTGCCTCTTGTGACAGCCAGGTAACCAGATGAAAGTCCAGATAGGCACACATATAGCCCAAATCCAAGAGTTTGTGATGCTGGAGCAATTGCCTTGCATGCCGCTGGAGAATCAAATCGATGCAAAAGGTTTCCTTTTGTTTCGTCGATCTTCGCCGGGCTATTGTGGGTGCACCCGAACTGCTGGTCTCGGTGGGTGAGACAGCCACACTGGCTGCCGTGCTGACACCCCCCACACCAGCTGATTGGCCGCCGCTTAGCTTATCCTTGGGCAGATTACTGGTCACAGTTGTCGAATAGCTTCTTTCTCTGGCTATGGGTCCAAGGACCAAATTGAAGGCATCTGCATTTTGATTGACTTGCTGCTGGGTGTTCACCTGCTGCGGCGGAGCGATTTTCACGTTGACAACCATTGAAGATCTTGGTGAGTCGATCTCGTTCGGATCTATGGCTTTGAGGAAACGTATTAAGTCCTTTGCCAGCTCCCATTTCCTCTGCTGCAACGCGATATCCAATAACATTGTAGCATACTGTTTACTAACCACAGATGGCTCTAGATTCTGGAGTATAATTAAATAACTGGCTGCCGTGTCCAGTTGCTCGGATTGCAAACACAATTGAAAGAGTTCCTTCGGCTTGCCGGCCATCGAGAAGAGATACGGCCACAGGGCAATCTCCGTTTTCCTGGCGCATTGGACTATCGTTTCCAAATATACCGGAAATTCGCGTATGAAATCTAAAATACTTGGCAGCTGGGCATCTGGTATGGGTTGTTTGCTTGTCGCCTCCTCCTCGAGCACTTCGTGGAGCAGCAACTCCAGGGCGTGTGGAAAATAGGGTAAAGAACGACACGATTGAGCTATCTCCCATGCTGAGTAACCCAAATTCCGTTTAATCAATTGCCTCAATACTTTATGTAGATAAATCTGTGATTTTCTTTCCATTATAGCGAATGGCAGCGAGAAATGTGATGAAGATTCATTGGTATACAAAGTGCTCTCATTTTCCACGCCCAGCACAATGACATTGTCGAAAAGAATGACCAAGGGATATAGTTTCAGCGGAAATCCCAGCATAATCCGCTTGGACATAAAACTATGCAAACGCTGCGAGTTGCCCAAATCTTTTCTCTCCTGATTGGGCGGCAAAATGGGTAGCCAAACTCTCATGCCATGAGCTCCGGAATATAACCAGAGGCAATCTCTCATTGCACAACGCTCCAGGGTATTCGAGAGCCAAAAACTTTCAACACAACTGGCCAGGCAGGTGGCCAGCAGCGTGTTCGGTAGATTCTCATTAAAGTCGCGCTGAATCATTAGAATGCGTCCGCAAACATTGACGATAATGGTTTCGGATTGCTCCAAATGATTGCCCAGCGGTTTCATTTCGTTCTTCAGATTCGTAACAGTCAAACTAACAATGCAGGCCGGATGTATGCAGATGCTCTTGACATCCAGCTCGTAGCAGCACTCGATGTCTATGGCATATGCCGACTTTTTGGTCATCTTGAAAAGGCTAACAATGCCATCGGCAGTAAGCACAATTAACTGATGCCGGAATGAATTAAGACTTATGACCGGCGCCCTTACTTGGAGCTTATGTCCGAACTGGTTGTCTAGCTTGCATTCCGCTGGATAACAACGCAGTTCATCTGTTCGATCCAGCAGAGAGTAGCAGCCCATAACAATGAATCCCTGCCACCAGAGCAAACCGCCGGAGACAACAAAGTCCTTCTCTTGCGATTCATTGCCGAATAGTTTCCATTTTCTCGTGATTAGGGAATAGTGGGCCAATCCAGTGCGACCGGCAACAGCTAAATGAACGCCATCCTTATCGATAGCTGCATATCGTATGGGCCAATTGGTGGCTGCATAATTCAGAGGTAATTGCAGAAGAGACCAATATTTGCTCTCCGTTAAGATGCTGCCCATATCTATGGAATTCTGCTTCAGTTCGAGACATTCACTCTCCTCCTCCTTCTCTTTACCGTTGCCACTTTGGGGAAATGTTGATTTTTGTCCGCCAAATGTTTGCTCTAGATTATTGCCCTGATTGATATAAAGACAATCGTCACCTTGCAGCAAAATATGAGGATTGCTAGTCATGCAGGGATTCATGCTAAGGCAACTCTTGACGAATTGCAATTGAAGAACATTGCTTTCTTTTCTGTTCTCCATATTTTCCTTCTCTTTCGTTATCATAAATAATTGATAGCCCTCGGTGGACCATTCCAATCTTCGCAATTGCAATGGGTTTTGTTTCATAAGATCGACATTCAGTCCGAAATCCCAACTTAACGTAGACATCAGCAGAGCTCCAAAGGTGCTCCATAAAGACAAGCCTCCTCGAGACCAACTCACAGCCAATACACAACCATCTGGGCTCCACTTCAATTCATTAACTGCTCCTAGACTACCAGGCAGGACATTCTCTGTCAACATCAGGCGATGCGAGAATTCCAATCCCCCCGTAGCATCGTCAATAGCATAGACATTTACAGCGGAGCTCTCCTGTCCATAAGCGAGTAGGCGGAATTTATGATTAACACTGCAAACACTCGCATCGGACACCTCGGGCACCCAACAACCGTGCATGTGATCCGTTTCGAATCTCAAATGATTGGCAATTAGAAATGCAGCTCTTCGGTCACTGAACACAGCGGCACAGCCTCCTATAAAGGGTGAGTATTCCAAAGAGGAGACAAACGAATCACTGCCCAGTGGAGCGATATTCTTAGCTGGAGCTAGTTGCTGTTGTTGAACATAGAAGGGTATATCGCGCAGCTTAATGGAAGACAAGGCAGGCAGCTCCAGCTCACCCTCCGTAGCATTAATCTCCAACTGCGACCATTGCAGACGCAGAAGCTCGCAGGAATGTGTGGCCAGAAGTAATTCGCTTAGACTTATACAACATACAGTACTTATTATCGAGCCGAGGCTAACGCTGCATAGCTCTCGCAGGCTTAATCTTGGTATATTCTCCTTGATGAACAACTCCGCTGAGTCACGTTTCAAACTGGCGGCTGGTGGATCCACTTGCATCAGAATGCCATTGCCATTTTCTTCGTAGTCCAATTGATACAGAAGTAGGGCTCCCTTATGCGTGAGAATAGCCACCTGTCTTGAGTCTGGTTTCCATATAATTAACTGATTCTTTCCATATTCCCTCAACGATTGCTCAGTTCGCTGATAGTAGCTAATGGGTATCAATGGATTCGCATACCAAATTCCTAGAAAATCATCACCTACAGCGGCCACGAGTATTTTAACAGCATCACAGCAAATGTGACGTATATGGGCAATCTCGCCAGGCAGGGCCAGAGAAACCCGCTTTGGCCAGCCCACTGGAAAGTACATGCTCCTCCGCCTGCTTTGTTATCCAAACAAAAAAAAAAACGAATTGCTGCCGGGAATGTAAGAATTTAAATTAGTATTATATGCAACGCTGGCAACTTGTATATAACTCGAAAATCATTTACATTTTGATCCACACGCCCAAATTTACATGTTCAATTAGCAATTTTTGACAAATCTCTGCAATTTACGCGTATACAAATATGAACAGCTGATTGCTGCAGCTTTGATTTTGAATTATCGATAAGTTGATTATCGATAACAAATCACACAAGTTAGGGTTGCAGAACCGGCATGACATTTCGATTCATTTAGTTACCCATCTCTAATCGAATAAAACAAGTAAAATCTCAGCAGCCGGCTTAATAATAACGACAGAAAACGAAATTAAAAATTGGGAAAAATGACTGCATTCGAGGGCAAGTTGAATTGTTGATCCAATTGAATGTAATCTTATTTATGTTTTACTCCTTCCCACGCAGAGTTTGGTGTGCTCCCGGAGCTGGGCAAAGCCACTGATGAATTGGACTGGACGTGAGTTGTTTTAAAAATTTCAAAGAAAATTCCTTATTGAATTATGCCACAATTATTTTAGCCTGCCAACTGATGTCCAAGCAGAGGCCATTCCACTTATACTGGGTGGTGGTGACGTTCTAATGGCAGCCGAAACTGGCTCAGGCAAGACTGGAGCCTTCTGTTTGCCCATATTGCAAATTGTTTGGGAGACATTAAGGGATTTAGAGGAGGGCAAGACGGGCGGCGGTAAAGGAGGAGCTAGTGGAGTCTCTGTGACTCCGTTCACTATGTCGTTTTTTGATCGTGACCATGCATTGGCCGTGACGCCCGATGGCTTGAAATGCCAATCACGGGAGTTCAAGGAGTGGCACGGCTGCCGAGGCACAACTGGAGTGCGCGGTAAGGGTAAATTCTATTATGAGGCCACGGTGACGGATGAGGGCTTATGCCGTGTCGGCTGGTCAACCCAACAAGCTAAATTGGATTTGGGAACATGTCGCTCTGGCTTTGGATTCGGTGGCACTGGCAAAAAATCCAATAATCGGCAATTTGATGATTACGGTGAGGCATTTGGCAAGGCAGATGTTATCGGATGTCTGTTGGATTTGCAGCGCTTGGAGATTAGTTTCACCAAAAATGGACAGCATCTTGGCGTGGCTTTTAGAATACCCGAGAATATGTCTCGGGAGACCTTCTATCCGGCTCTCGTTTTGAAAAATGCCGAAATGGCATTCAACTTTGGCAAAAGCGAACTGAAATATCATCCAGGTAATGGATATGTGGCTATCAGCCAGGCCGGCTCTGATCATACCGCGGCCAATCCTTTGGCCAGTGCCAATAGTAGCTCGGCGATTCCCTTGAAACCGGCACCGAATGCTCCTCAGGCCATTATTATTGAACCCAGTCGCGAGTTGGCTGAGCAGACTTACAACCAAATTGAGAAATTTAAATATCATTTAAGTAATCCGGAAGTGCGTTCTCTGCTTCTCATCGGAGGCGTTAGAGTGGAGGAGCAGAAGCAGCAATTGCAACAAGGAATACATATTGTGGTCGGCACACCTGGCCGTCTTGAGGAGATGATCAACAGCGGCTTCGTTCAGCTCACCCACTGTCGCTTCTTTGTACTGGATGAGGCCGATGCCTTGTTGAAGCAGGGTTACACCCAACTGATCGATCGCCTGCACAAACAGATACCAAAGATTACTGCAGATGGCAGACGGCTCCAAATGATTGTCTGCTCGGCCACCCTGCATGATTTCGAGGTTAAGAAAATGGCCGAAAGACTGATGCATTTTCCCACATGGGTCGATCTCAAGGGTGAGGATGCGGTTCCAGAGACTGTCCACCATGTAGTGTGCCTGGTGGATCCACAATTGGACAACACTTGGGCCTCCTTAAGGCAATCGATACGGCCCGATGGTGTCCACGATCGTGACGATGTCCGTCCAAATAACTTGTCGCCCGAAACTCTATCGCAAGCGGTGAAGATACTCAAAGGAGAGTATGTCATACAGGCTATCGAGCAGAATAAAATGGATCGTGCCATTCTATTCTGTCGCACCAAACAAGATTGTGATAACCTGGAGTACTACCTAAAGCAGCGTGGTGGCCAACGCTACAGCTGTGTGTGTCTCCATGGCGATCGTAAGCCGCAGGAGCGTAAGGAGAATTTGGAAATGTTTAAGCGACAACAGGTCAAGTTTTTGATTTGCACAGATGTGGCAGCTCGAGGATTGGATATTACTGGTTTACCATTTAGTGAGTGCACATTTCACCCTAGTTGCAATCAATCTTAGATTTAAGACCGGCCAACCGATCAACTAACAAATCAAAATAAAAACTTACCCCAAGTTTATTCAGCCTGGTCAAAAGTTATCCTGACTCTTAGGTTTGCCTGGAATGATAAAAAAAATCAAATATTTTTATAATAATTACCTCTTGCAAGTATATTTACCATTTACTAATGCCTTCTCTCTCTCTCTCTCTCTTTCGTTGCAGTGATTAATGTAACATTGCCGGATGACAAATCCAATTATGTTCATCGCATTGGACGTGTGGGCCGCGCAGAGCGCATGGGTCTGGCCATTAGTTTGGTTTCAACAGTGCCCGAAAAGGTCTGGTATCATGGTGAATGGTGCAAAACTCGTGGACGCAATTGTAATAATACAAATCTAACCGATGTCCGAGGCTGCTGCATATGGTATAATGAGCCAAATCTGTTGGCTGAGGTGGAGGATCATCTTAATATCACGATACAACAGGTGGATAAATCTCTAGATGTGCCGGTGAATGATTTTGATGGCAAAGTGATCTATGGGCAAAAGAATCTGTCAATGGGCACTGGCTATAAGGATCATGTGGAGCAATTGGTGCCCACTGTACGAAAATTGACCGATCTGGAATTGCAATCACAATCTTTATTTTTGAAACGCTTAAAAGTCTAAGCAGAATTTTGTAATTTAGCGTTTTGCTGAGCAAAAATAAATATCGATCGTGTAATTGTCGCACACAAAAAATTGTTCTAAATATACAAAAGATTTATACTACTTAGCAACAAGCATTATATATATTTAAATATCAAATCTGTTCAATTCAATTGAATATCTCTGACCCATTCTGTGGTCAGATTTGGTCAAGTCAACGTGGCTTATATGTAATGCTTTTAGTTAGTAGTATAAGATCTAATCAAATTAAGTCGAAAACAAATACTCTTACGGTACGCACACACACAAACACACAGACAAAATGGAGTAGTAGTCAGGCTTTAGATGATCTCAACACGAGTCTTATACAATATATATATATATATAGATCTATATCTGATTGCTCGGACTTCAATATGTCCGCTTCAAAAGTACATTTAGTTTAGGTTTATCAAGTGTTTTCTTGTGCAATATATGGAAAAAATAATGCAATATATCGAAGGGATATAGTCTTCTTTTGTGTTGTTAACGATTATTAGTTAATGATAATGCTAATTGAATTAACATCTAATACAATTTGCAATAACATTTCAACAAGTTCGCTTGGTTTAAGACCTTTATAAGACCTCATCCATATTAAGATCAACTCCAGGTTAGTCACACACAATAATTAATTACAATTAAACTAACATTAAAATCATGTCAAATTAAGAGAGTATACAGCCTCAGGTTGAAATTGGGTTCACTTCGTTCCCGTTTACTTCTCATCCTCCTCCTCCTCCTGCTCCTCGTCCTCTTCATGGAATTCCGTGCGCATTTGTTGGAGTTGCCGCAGTTGTTGGCACAACTGGTTGCCAAATGATTCGACATAACGTGGACTTATTTTATCAAGCAATGCGTAGGGTGTCTCAAAAATCTCCTCGTCTTCGTCACCGTTAGCCGCATCCCCATTTCTGTCGTGTTCCGTTGCTGTTGTCGCTTCTCCAATGCCATTCTGCTTGAGTGCAGCTTTAATCAATTTATCCTCATCTATTGTGTCATATTGGGAGGAGACAATTTTAAATCCGCGACTTGTTACCTGAACACAGCAGGTGGCACTCTCTATAGTCCGTATGTTTAAGTAAATTTGGCTAGCGTCACTGGCCAACTTCGAGGAGATACAAATTTCGGCTACATGTGATTTGACGTCGTTAATTATTGCGTTTGCCTCGTCAATGCAATTAAAAGGCTGCTCATCATCGTCATGCGGACTTAATTTGGCATCGCTCATCTTTAGTTAGACGTCAAGTCAATGGGCTGCTACGATTTTTAATTGAATTTTATTCAATTTTTCAACTTTTCGTGATTTTCACAAGCGCAACATGTTTTTTTCTCTTTCTGCCATATGGCATAGCAGCTGTTAGTGGGGGTACATTTTTTGAAAGTTATCGATAAGTCAGCTGCTTAGGGATGAGCACTAGCTCAATAACTACCAATTGTAACTGTGACTTTCACTTAGTCACAGTTTGTTTGATAACAAAAGTTCTAAATTTATACAAAATAACATTTTTGTTCCAAAAAGCACTCACTCGACAGTATATTTACCATTTTTTATTAATAGTTTAGCTTATTTTTTCTATGTCGTGACTTACTATTTGCCGGTCGCAGTCACTGCTGCATAATTACTTATCGATTAGTTATCGCCAATTCGAAACCGGCATGGCCCAAACTCAAATAGAAACGGCCATTAATTTGCTGCTCCAAGAGGCAGAGGAACTGTGTATTGGGAGTCATATTACAGAGCTCGACCGGGTGCCCACTGCCCTGGAGTTTTCCCGTGACTATTATGCCAAAAATACACCTGTTGTCATACGCAAGGCCATCTCCTGGCCAGCCCTGGTCAAGTGGACACCGGATTATCTTGTTCAGGCACTAAATGACAAAAATGTGGATGTGGCTGTTACACCCAATGGATATGCCGATGGTCTAGCCACTCAGGATGGCAAGGAGTATTTTGTGCTGCCACTGGAAACCCAGATGAAGTTATCCGAACTGCTTGAGAGACTGGATGATCCCATGGGTGCCATACACTATATACAGAAACAGAATTCCAACTTCAGTTTGGATTTCCCAGAGCTTGCCGATGACATTAGGCAACAGGACTTAGATTTTGCCCAGCAATGCTTCAATAAACCTCCAGATGCGGTTAATTTCTGGCTGGGCGATGAACGTGCCATTACCTCCATGCACAAAGATCCCTATGAGAATTTATACTGCGTTGTGGCCGGTCACAAAGACTTCATCCTAATCCCTCCGCATCAGCTAAGCTGTGTGCCGCGTCGAACTTATCCCACGGGTATCTATAAAAGAAAACCATGTGGCCAATTTTATATAGATCCCATTGCCGATGAGGCAACCGAATGGATTAGTATCGATCCACTAGCGCCGGACTATGCCACTTATCCCCAATATGCAAAGGCCAAGCCCTTAAAGATTCGTGTCAACGCTGGGGATATATTGTATTTGCCCAACTATTGGTTCCATCATGTCCAGCAGAGTCACAAGTGTATAGCTATAAATTTCTGGTATGACATGGATTATGATAGTCGCTATTGTTACTACCGCATGTTGGAGGAGTTAACCATTAAACGGTGATTAATAAATCTTTTATATATATCTACGATCTTTCAAGAGGATCTGTTTCAGATCTTTGTTTAGGGGTGTGGGATGGGGAATCGGAACGGAGGAATGGGTTAAGATCGTGATTATATATTTTAACTGTTATATAATTTAATAAAAACTGAAATACAAATTTGGGCAAAGAAAGAAGAATTATAACGAAAAATAATTTACCAATGTCTAAAAATAATTTTTTTAAGGGAGAATATTTCTATATATATATATATATATATAGATAGATGCCTTTAGTCGGATTTGATTCTGCATAGGAATGTCTTTAGTTTTTGCATTTAGATTCTCTCTGGTCTCCAGGTTAATCCAAACTGATATCTTGGGGGCTATTAACTGTTTCTAACACCACACTACTACCATTTGCCCTACTAGCCAATGAATCTTCTTCAGCTGCTCCATCTGCTACTACACTTCCACTTCCCCTGCCACCGCCACCGCCATCGTTGCTGCCGCCACCGGTCTCTTCCTCAGGATTCTCATTGTTCTCACACTCTATCATGGCGTCATTACCATTCGAAGACGATTGATTCTTTTGATCCGCCTCAGCCAAATCGGCATCGTTATTTGAGTCTTGCGATTGGGATTGTGATTGAGCACGTACACGCTTGTTTAGCTGCTTCCTCGAACTGCTGCTGCTGCTGCTGGTGGTGGTACTGTCCTTATCTTTGGCTTTGCAGCACTTTGTGCTACTGGGTTGCTCCACCACAAACAGCTGCTCCAGATATGCCCGATACCAGAGCAGGAATTCATCCCGTTGTCGTGGCATATCCATTTTCTTAATTTTCGTATAAATGCGCTTGGGTGAGATTAACGGCGATGTGGCATTCGGTACCCAATGAGCAGCCGAATTTTGTGCTGCCGTTGCAGTCAGCTTGGATACCTCGGCAAGTAGGGAATCATTGATAACGGTATTGTTATGCGTCTGATTGCGTATGCGTTTGATTATATACTCAATTAACTCATGATCCGGCGTCAACTGGAGGCTCACATCTACTGCAGTTGGCAGAGTAGCAGAACTGGAATCCATGGCACTTGCACCTCCTCCATTTATTTCCTGCAATTAAATTAATTCATATTCAAATAAATGAATGCTTCATTCCTGGCCACTTCATTTCCTACTACCTTACCTCTTTGATTTCCAGAACTTTGGGAGCTGGAGCTGCTGCTGCCTCACCTAACTCTTGACCTTGTTCCGTTTGATTAGTTTCGGTAACTTTGATATGTTGCTGCTGCTGCGACTGCTGTGGCTGCTGCTGCTGCAAGGGGGAAGCCTCATCCTCATCTTCTGGTCTATCATTTTCCAATTGCATACTCAGAATCTCCAGTGGCGTCTCACTGCGACTTTCAGTGGCCTCCATCGCTGCATTGGACAATTCATTGTCGTTGTCCAAACCATTCTCCTGTCGCTCATTTATGGATGTCGTCACCTGATTAAGAGTCTTTCGAATTTCATTGTACAATTGCTGCGGCGGCTGTGGCTGTAGATCCATTCCATCTAGCTGCAGTTGCTCCTGTTCCCTGATGGCCTGTTGCTGTTGTAATTGCTGTTGCTGCTGCTCGAAGAGAGTCTCCAATCTTCTATAGACATCTTCCTTAATCGATTCATAGAATTTCGTCGTAAATTTATCATTTTTCAAGGCATTTACTAACAGATTGCGATTTAGTTCCTCTGAAGCAGTCTCCCCGCTTTGCTCCAGGATACCATTGGACTCATCTGTCACAGTCTCTTGGGTGGTGGTTAGATTATAGGTGGGTGGTGCGTCAAGTGGAACATCGGGCAGACCATACTGAGCCCCAGTGGGCACATATTGTGTGGGCAATTCGAAATCGAAGCGCAAATGACGCTGCTGCAGCGGAGTCAATGACACTGTGGATGTGGTTGGTTTTGCTGGCACTTTGTTGCGTTGCTGATACAAAGGACTGTTGCCATAGTTGACATTCATATTGAGTAAATTTGAGGAATTAGAGTGCTCTGTATCCTCATCTCTCAATGTGGCCAATTGTGGACGACGTCGATTGCGTCGGCGATACATTATATTATCATGACTCTCCTCCTCATCCACATCCATATCGTCATCATGATCGAGCGGCGCATCATCGCGCCAGTCGCGTTTCCGTCCCCCACTACAGCCAGCTGCTCCAGCACCAGCAGATCCGCTGCTGTTATTCAAATTATTGCTACTAACGCCGGCAGCATGCAATGCTGGCGGCTGGGGCTGCGGATGTGACAGAGGATCGAAAAAGTGTCGACGTTGTGGCAGGCAGCTGCTGCTGCTGCTGCTCCGACCACCACCATGCGATGATGGACCGCTGCCATGCGACTGAAAGTAGCTGAGCCGTGCCCGTTGCCTTTGCATCTGGCGATATTGCTGCTGCTGGTCCACATTGAGCTCTTCGTTGCTCTTGTTGGATAGCAAATTCTGGCGCGAGTAGCTGCAAAAGCGCATACAAACATATTAGAGGTTGGGGTTAATGGCCAAGCAAGCATTAAATTTTTAAACCAATTAAATCAATCAGTTAAATAGCTTATTCTAATATAATTACAAAATTGAACATTTCAATTGAACAAATAAATTAGCAAAAACATGAACACAAAAGAAGGTTAAGAAGGTAATAAAGAATCACGCCCCCAGGAAGACTTAACTAAAGAGGATCTACCCCGGATGTAACTTAGGGAAACTCTCAGGCTTCCTTTCATTACAATTTATATATAGAAAAATGATGTAGGAAGTTGGTATATCAAATATTCTAATTAATATAGCAAGCAATAAGAAATTTGGAGTAATTCTTTTATTTTTTACTCCCCCTTACCCCTAGCCTAGCAAAATGAGTTACGAAAAAACACTTTTAGATTAATTCTTCGAGCATAAATTAAATTTCGTTAGATGATTTTGGATTGTTAGTCATTTAGAATATTTGGTTAATTAAACAAAAAGAATAAATAATTGAAAGTGCTTTTGTTTCGAATATGTTTCACTTACCAGAAATGGAAGTAAATTTTAAATAAATAAATCAATTTTGCTTCAAGAAACTAAAATAAGTTTCACTTAAATTTGTTTTATTTTCTTTGGTTTTGATTTCTTTAAGCACTCAATTTGAAAATCAACAAATTTGTTGTGGTCGTCGTTGCCCGCCAATTTCAAATTTCAAATTCAACAAAAACTAAAAAAAAAAAACAACCACTCATTTGACTATCTATCTCCCCCACCCTCTAACTTCCCCTTTACCCGTATTACTTTCTGTCTCTTTCACTTCTATTTTTCGACATTTACCTTCTGAAATTATCCCAATAATTGTTGGCCCGATTTCCAGGTGGCACTTGATTGTTCAATGTGGGCTGCAGCGGAGGAGGTGGCGGTGGTGCACCACCACCACCGCCACCGCCAGGCACCACCTCGGGCAATGAATGCAAATTGTTCGCATGCTGATTCTGAGTACGCAAATTGGCATTATTCTGATGGATCGTGTTGTTGTGATGATTCATGAATATTGGTCCCGGACTCGCACGATACGAATGCGGAGACAATGGCGTCTCATTGTTGTAGTGTGTGGGTGGCGGAGCTTGCGGTGGTGCTGCATTATTGAGGAACGTCTGCTGCTGGACATGGGCATCGCTGCCATTGCTATAGACGCTTGCCGCTGTGCTCACATTTCGATGGCTATTGCGCTGATAGTTGGCAAAGGCGCTCTGATGGGCTCCAAAGCTGAACAATTGCTCCGACTGGGCGCGATTGGTGGCTCCGCCGCCGCCGCCCAAGCACAGGTTGTTGGGCATTTGGCCAAGACCGAGAGTGGGAGGCGGCGGTGGTGGCACCGACTCGGCACGCAAACTGAAGCCATGATCCTGCAGGGGCACCATGCTGAAACGATCTTGCAGCTATGCCAAGAAGAGTACGAGAAAGAGAAGCCAAGACATTAGATGGACAAATCCGAAAATCATTCGTCATCTACTTACCGCATGCAATTGACTATTGAGACTATCGATCTCCCTTTGCTGATGCCACAGCGTCTGATTGCATTGGCACACCGAATTGATGAGCATCTGTTGGGTTTGTAGGAATTGTTGCAGCAGAACTGCATCCGAGGTCGGTGGATTCGTATTGGAGGCATTTGTAGTTGTGCCGCCATGTGTTGGCGGCGGCGGTGCAGGTGCAGGCGCAGGTGTGGGTGCAGCCATATTGCTGCCAGCATTTGATGCATAGATCGGCTGCTGGCCATGCGCCGACCAGGCTAGGCCAGCATTATGTGTAGCTAAAAAATGAATCAGGGTAACAAAATTAGGTTGTTGTCTAAGTGGAAATTAAATCGATTTGAATAGCTTACCCCACATACCCTGGACTGGTTGCATGGGTGGCGGCATATATTGGGATCTGTTGCTGCTCGATGGAAGGCTGTCGTTGCCCAGGGACAAACTGTCAATGGTGACATTTAGATCCTCTTCGCGAGTAGCTTGATTAAGAGATCGTGGCTCCACCACTGTGCAGGATGAGGGCGTACGCTTTAGGGTAGCCGATGAGGCAGTGCGTCCTTGCACAAAGTACTTATCGCTATCCGTATCATCGTTGCCCTCATCATCGGCCTCCGATGTGGTGTTATTATTGATATTGTTGTTGTTGTGCCGATGATTATACTGTTGCTCCAGCTCACGTTGCTTGGCCTCGTACTCCTTACGAAGGCGCTCACACTGCACCCGCAGTTCGTCTCGCAGCTGTTGGCGTGTGGGTGTCGTTTGCAAGGGAGTCTCGATCTCCTCTTGATCTTCTTGTGTCTCGTCCTCCTCCTCCTCCTGTTGCTGCTGCTGCTGCTGCATTTCTCTTTGCCGTCCCGGGGTGGGTGTTGGGGTCAAGCTACTTCGCTTAAGGGCCTCTTCTCCCAGCTGGACAGCAGCTGCTGCTTGCAGTTTTCGCCTCTCGATCTCCGCCTTAAGGGAGAGTATTCTGTCGCGCTCCTTTTGCAGGGAGGCCGCCTCGGCACGCAATTCAGAGGTCACATCGTTGAGGGCGTGCACACGATTTGATATTTCATTGGTCACATCTCCATCATTACTGCTCTCCAGACTCTCGCCCACCACATTGGGTGTACTCTCCTCTATTTGGGTCACCGTATTCAGCATGCTTTTCAGTCTAGCCATTTGGGATTTCAGGGCATCAATGTCGGCGGTCTTTTGCTGAATCAACACCTGAGCCTGGAGTGCTCGCTGGGCCGCACTGGCTGCCTCTTGCCGTATAATTGGAACACTACGTTCCTTGGCTGAAGCGGAAGCGGAGGCGGAAGCAGAAGCCGCGGGGGCTCCTCCTGTCTGTACATATTCTACGGGCACGACACGCTCCCCTCCTTGTGACCCTTGAGCTGATTGAGCTACAGCTGGAGTTGCTCCTTGCGATGTGGACGGAGGCTCTGCTTGATTCGCTCGTCTAGATTTGTTCGCCTCCCTGGCAGTTCGATTGATGCTATTGAGCTCATCGACGAGATTTCTCATGTCCTCACGTTGGGTGCGCAGAGATTCCAATTTTTCTTGCAGGACCTGCTGCTCGGCCAAGATCTCAGGTCCATCGTCGCCCAGGACACTGCTCAATTCGTTTTGATTGTGTATGAATGCTGTCAGATTCTTCATTCTGCCCACCAGCGAGGCCATGTCGTCCTGCACCTGTTGCACTGACTCATAATTTGGAGCCTCGGCTGAAGCACTCGAGGGCATTCGAGCTGCCTGTTGACGCAATTGCTCCATTTCGTTTAAATGGGTCTTGGCCATATTCTGTATTTGCAGCAGCTTCTGTTGCTCATCCTGTAAATGCTGCATATTCCGATTGGAGGCCTCCAATCGCTGTTGCAGCTCATCAAAAGTGGGCGCCGTATCTGGTGTCGGAGTGTCCAGGACACTATGCAGAGATTGTATAGACTGGGCCCGATTGTCGCTCATCTAAGAATGTATAAAAAACAAAATCGATTAGAGATTGATCGATCCCTCATTTTTGTTTGCTACTCACTTCACTTAATGCAACATCCTCCAGGCTAGTGGAATTCACTATGCCCTCATCCTGCTGCTGCTGCTGCTGCTCAACACTGGGATTATTCTCATGCACCATATTGTTACTATTCAAACTATCATCCGGTCGTAGCAACAATGATCTTAGGATTTCCACTTGTATGCGTGTGGCCTCTGGACTTCTGGGATGCAATGCTGCTCCAAATAAACGCTGGACAAGTGATTGTAAGCCTTGGGTCAATTGTATCGAGGTATCCTCTTCCTCCTCGTTGTTGTTGTTGTTGCTATTGGTGGTGGTGTTGCTGCTGCTGGTCGTGCTGCTGCTGTTGTTACCGTTGATGGTGGCGTTTGGTATAACCACGCCTACGGTGGCATTCGGTGGCGTTGACTGACGCAAACGTAACAGCCCCGCCGAGGATTGTTGCTGCTGTAGCTGTTGTTGTTGCTGCTGCTGCTGCTGTTGATGCTGGACACGTTGCACTGGACGGACAGGAAAGCAATAACGTTGCTGCTGCTCTTGCAATTGATCTGTAATCGAAAAAGAGGCATCATTATTTATATATATCATATATATCATAATCATCATCATTATCATTATCATTATCATTATCTTGTTGTCGTCATCTTCAAGAATTTGTGGGTGTTTATTTTTGTGCCTTACGTCTAAATTTAGATCATGAACTAGCGCACACATCATTTCATGTGGGCAGAATCGAACATTTTGTGAGCCAGGTAAAGACAATTTTTTAAATTGTTTATCTGAATGTGTGTTGCATTTTAAGCAAATTATTTATGACATTTAATTATGAAAATTGCTGGCAAGGATTTTTGGCAAATCCAGCGTGGACCAGAGTGCTTCCTATACTTATAGTATCAAATATTTGTGAGATGATATATATATTAAAATATATATTAATATATTCTTAATGTCAACAAGAATTAGAGAAATGATTAATGATCCATAGACGACAAATGGGATCAAAAGAAGTATAAATAAAGTCAAAAGTTAAACTTTTTATCACGTTTCTTGGTCTTAATGTTTTATATGATAAAACTAAACAAAATCCAACAAAACTTAGTCGGCAATTGAACGTAGAGAAAAAAATCAATTATAGAATACACAAATATGCCGATGAAGATTCGTTTCTAGAGATGTATTTGAGTATGTCAGTGTCTATATATATATCTTTCAATTACTTGTTATATATATATACATATATTTACCTGTTGGATCGTAGCTTGTGTGATCGGCCAATTGACGTAGCGCCTCCCTTTGTTGCTGCTGTATGGATATAACCGTAGTTGTGGTTGGTTGTTGCCCCTGTTGATGGTGCTGGTGCGGCTGCTGCTGCGGCTCAAGGGTATGGATTTTACCGTTACTGAGACGTGTCCTCTGTAGTAAATCCTTGAAGCAACAACATATGAATGTTAGCACGAGGCAAATTAAAACCAAAAACGCGGCAATTTTTGCTACTTTTTCTATTTATCTATCTATGTATATATAGATATCGATATATCCACCTTAAGATAGATATATGTATATTCTATCGCTATCCCTCTCTTTATATATATATATAGATATTTAAAAAATTCTTCGCTAATTCGAAAATTCACTGTCCGTTCCAAGTGCGTTCGTTTGTATTACTGAAAAGTGATTTTCTTCTTGCGACTTGCGGCAGATTCGAAGATGAGTGTGAAATTTATTTTTAAAATCAATGTGAGAAAGAGAAAAACTTTAGAGGCAGAAAAACTAGCGAAAAGAGAAAATGTAAGGTGGACCGAACGATCGATCGTCTGAGTGAACTTGGAGAAAAAGATTTTTCAAAACGGATGAGAATCTCATATGGAACAGATTAACCTGCCCCCCTCTCTCTTTCGCTCTCTTTATTTCTCTGTTCATTTTTCTCAATGTTAGGGGAGTGGTAAGGGTGGTAAGGGTGGTAAGGGAGACAACTCAATTGCGTGGGCGTTTTTCTTTGCGTTACAATTGAGCCACGCCCCCGCCGCCTTCTATTGTTATACTTACATTTAACGTTCTAAAGGCTTCTCTTGCCGGTTGTCCTAGCTCCATATCCGGTTCCCCCAGATGCTCCTGTTGCCTTCTGGAACGTGCCGTTCGATTACCAGTGCTCGTTGTTGTTGTTCCCGCTGCTCCAGCAGCAGACATCGTTGAGATTGTTGTTGCAGCAGCATTTCCATTTGCATTTGCAATCTGTTGTTGTTGTTGCTGCTGCTGCAGCTGCTGTTGCTGTTTGGGCACAGCGCCGGTTGCATTACTGCGGCTGCTTCTATCGCTGCTCCCACTGTCCACGAGAAGTTTAACAGGCGGAGCCATATCGTATAAAAATATATATTCAAGTCAACAAATTGTACATATGTTGGCTAAGTCTTAAATTACAATAAATAAATTCAGTTTCAATTTTCTTTTGTTTTTTTTTCGGCTTGCTAGGTGATGTAGTGTGACCAGTTGCCATCGGCTAAGAAATGTCGCAATTACAGTTTTAGGGGTGTGTACACACTGGTCGCTGGCGGCAAAAAATTTAAATTCAAAATTCGTTTCAAGCAAATGTTATATATTTAAAAATAAATAAGCACAAATTTGTTGCTCATGGTGTGAGTAAATTTTCCAAAAATGATTTTTTTTCCTTAAATTAACTTTTATTTACGCCCAACTCACACTGTTCGTAGATCAAAAGCGAAGTTAGTCCCCATCGCATTCCACTCACTCACTTTCATCTTGCTTTGTCTCTCTCGGTATTGCCCAAATTTAAACTATTTAAGAAGGTTTTGTCGAATTTTACAGAACATATTGCAATATAGTATTCTTATTCAGCAAACAATTGTTTAAACTAAAGATTATCTGCCTATTTGCCTTGTTTTCGCTGAATAATTTCCTCTTTAAGTGTTTTAATGCGCTCCCTCTCCTCCCGCAAACTCTCCGCCTGACCGCGCAAATCGCTGGTGAAGTCCGTAAACATGTTCAACATGGTATTCAGTAACTCAGCATTATCTGGAGCACTTTGGGATCCTTCTGTTGATGCCGTTAAGGCTTCTGCATTGCTGCTGGACTGCTGAACTTGTGTGCTGCTCGAGCTGGTGGAAGAGCTTGACTGTTTGGATACTATCTGCTGCTGGACACTGCTCGATTGGGTCTCCTTGGAGCTTATATGCTGCTCAATAAGCTTGGTGGTATCTACCATATGTTGGACACGCTTAAATTGGGCTTTCAGTTGGGCAATTTCATTGAGTTTCTCCTGCAAATAGCTAGCAGTTTCCTGTTTGTCTTCATCTGTGCCCGCCACTGCATCCTCCTGTTCGGGTGACTGGGGCTCTGACACTGGTTCTGTGACCACCTCTCCCGTGGGTTGGGCCTCCAGTTGGGCATTCAGCTCTGATCCCGACGAAAGACTCACTGTCTGTCTCTGGATCTGACTCTGACTCTGATGGCTAATTGACTGTGTCTCTTCCCGTCTCGTCACTTGTCTAATTTGCTGTCTCTGTGCATTAAGAATAGTCAATTCGGCAGCTCGTGCTCTCAGGGTTTCCATTTCGGCGAGCAATTGACGATGTTCCTCTTGCATCTCTTGCAGCTGCCGATTGGAGTCAGCAAGACGCTATAAGAACAAGAAAATATTTAAATTATACTTCCAATAAAAATTCATTTGCATTCAAAAAATTACCTCACTGAGGGCGGCATTATCCCCATTTGTTGGCTTATTCAGTTCATTTACCATTTTTGAACTAAAAAAAAAAAAAACGAAAAACAAAAAGGAAAAAACATGAGCATTTTGAAAATTGACTCACACACATGCAAGCGCCGTAATGAAACACATTTCTATAAATAAAAATTTCATTCTTTTGTGTTCAGCAAAAAGAAAATTGCTTTTCCGGCACTAATGTCAATCAAAATTTCAATATTCTCAAAAAAAAAACTTTTGTTTTTTCAAAATTTAGATAATTATGTAAACTTACACAGTAATTTTTTGTTAACTTTTCAGGTTTTTAATTTAGTTTTTGATGAAATCTCGTTTCGAGTTGTTTCAGTTGGTTTCAGTTCCGTTCCGTTCGGTTCGGTTCGGTTTGGTTGTTTGCCTTCAGATGCCAAAGTTCTAACTGAATCGTTGGCCGAAAAATAAAAATATTTTATACGAAATCCCGTATATATCTAGACGTATATATATATATATATATATATGCAGATATAAATATATATATGTAGGAACAATTCTGTTGTGTTCTGTGTAGAGTAAAAGCAAGGCGGCAAATGTGGCAAATGAAAATTGAAAGATTACATTTAACAATTAGTTAGAAAAATATTTTCAATATTATTATAGAAATTTCAGTTCAGATGATCACTACTAAAATGAGTAAATCTGCTCCCCAAAAACGTTAACTACCTGACCTAATTGGGGTCAACCTTCTATATCTTTGTTGAAGACAATTTGATGGAAAGTTCTTTGACATTTTAAAATTGTTCTTTTGTTTTTGGGTTTTTTTCTACATAATTTTTGAAATATTTTTGGTATATACCTACATACACATATGTACATACATACATATATAGTATAACTGGCATAGCTCGACTATGTACACATATCTTTTGCCCTAGATTTGCATTCCTATGTATCGAGAAAATTCTCGTAGCTGAGTCATTTGACGCATTGAGATAATTAAAATGTAATTTCCTACAACAAAATGTGATAAAAGTGATAAGATTGACTGACAGACCGTTTGACTGACTGACTGACTGACTGATTGACTTAAAAATAAAACAATGAGAAAGAAACCCCACAAAAGGAACGATGAGTAAATTTTGTATATATAAAGAGATATATCAGCAGTTCTCTACCATAACTGGCCAAGCTTAGAAGTAAGTAGGATTCCAAATGCATACAAATGTTTGACTTTCTTTCATATAGTGAACTTATGGATGATCTTTGGACTCGTTTTAATGGTTTGCGGCCATTTAAAAGCAACAGATATTTCGGATACTAATACCACGCTACAACCCATGGAAGATGATGATGATGATGATGATCTGATTGTGGGTAATCTTAGTCTCTGTCACAATGTGGCCAATAAGGTCTTCCTACCCTATGTGGGTGATTGCAATAAATATTACCTTTGCTGGAGTGAGTTGGATTTGATCTATGTAATCGCTTGATTGATTAATTGATTGAGTTACTTTTTAGATGGAGAAGCTGTGGTGCGTCAATGTGAGTGGCCCTTTTATTTTGATGCCCGCACTCAGAGTTGTAGACAGAAATCGGAAGCTGAGTGTCTGCCAACGTGTCAGAATTATAAATTGAGCACATTTGGTTATGCTCGCACCTGCAGCAAGTATGTCCTTTGCTATTTTGGTACTCCTGTGCTGCGCGAGTGCCCGGATGGTCTGCAATATAATAACGAAACGGATCGTTGTGATTTTCCCGAAATTGTCGATTGTGTCGATTCGCAATGTTCGATCTATTCGAATGCCTATCAATTGAATTTTGTGGCCAGCAAAAAGTCATGTGAAACATATTTCATTTGTGGCAATGGCATACCAAGAGAACTAAATTGTACTCCAGGCTTGTATTTCAGTGAGAAGTGTCTTTGTTGCGATTTGCCACAGTATTCGGATTGCAATGTAAGTGGGGGGAGGGGGGCAAGGCTCTCTCTTTCTCTCTCTCTCTTTCTCTTTCTCTTACTTTCTCTTCTATATCTCTTTTTTATGGCTATAGATCACTGAAACGAGACGAAAACTTGCTCCACTTTCACCATTTAAACGTGCCTCGCTCAAAAGATCGGAACTGACTTGCCCCTCGAAGGGAGTTCACTTTTATCCACATCAAACTCTGATTGATGCGTATTATTATTGTGTACATGGACACGGTTTGATATTGAATTGTACACCCGGTTTGGTCTATGATCCCACAATTCAAGAATGTCGAGAATCACAAAATCTAGGCATTCAAAACTGGTGAAAATTTAGCCAATATCTCATGTATATCATTTAGAAGAATAAACAGCAAAATTTCAAAAACTTTGTTACTTTTATTTCAATGCTCGTTTTTAGGCACCAACAAACTGAGGTTCGCGGCACTCCTCCTGCTTGGGGTCATAGACAAGACCGGGAGTACAGTCCAAGGTGACACCACGACCATTCTGACAATAATAATAGGCATCCGAACGCTTCTGGTGGGCAAAGAAATGGGTTCCCTCCGTTGGACATGTTATGTCGGCACTCCGTGGCGGAGCCTTGGCAAATGGTAGAATATTACGTTGAAGGCTTTCCACCTGGGCATGGGAAGAGAAATAGAAAAGTATTAATTTGCTTCTCTAGTTACTTTAGATTTGAACTTACTGTACAATTGACTTTCGAGGGGAAATCACAGTGCTCGATGGCTTTGTTATATTGTAGACCCTTGGAGCAATTCTGAGCTGTGGGATAACCATTGACACACACATAATACTTGTCGCAAGCAGCCTTGCTGCTCAGATAGACAATGTTGGCGGGATCATCGTATTTGGTGCACAAGTTCTCAACACAATCAACAAATTGGGGATAATCACAGCGATCGGTGTAACGATTGTATTGAAGGCCATCCGCGCATTGTCTGATGACAGAGGATCCAGCATAGCAGAGGACATACTTGGTGCAGGTGCGATCATAGCTAAAGGATGAGAGTCCTTGCTTGGGGCATGTGGGTAGGCAATGCACTTCTTCGGCCACCAAACATTCCTGTTCGCCAGCATCAAAATAATAGGAGCTAGGACACACACGAGGAATTGCCGTTTCACCTAACCAAGAAGAAGAAGAAGAAGAAGTCGTTGCATCATCTCATGGCTTGAATTGGTTATTTTGGTCTTGAGCTTACCAACGCATAGATTGTAGGCAGAACAATTGTTGACTTGGGGCAAAAATAGATTATCAGCCACTCCCGAGCAGATATTAACGGCTCCAGCTGTTACCCCAATGAGGCCCATAAGCCATAGGCCAAATGCCATCAATGCCAATTGATAGATCACTATAAACAGAGACAAAAAAGAAGAAGAAGAAGTAAACATAACGTAATATTCCATTACGTTTCCAACGTTTCCTACGTTTCCCCCCCTACTACAACTCACTTGTTTATTCGGTCTTCCTTGACGCTCTCTGGTTGGCTATGTCACATTCACATTCAACGCAGTTCAATTTATAGTCAAACTATATTTGGCAATCAATCGAAAGGGAACATGCAAAAACGAGAGAATTCAGAGCTCTTATCTTGGTAGAAGGAGAAAAACATGTTTCCCCTTGCTAATTGCAAAGATAAAATTCACAAAAAATTAAAATGAAAACTGAAAACTAAAAACCGAAAACCTCATTATGCCCACACACTCTTCAAATTTTTTTTTTTTTTTGTCAAGATTGAAGATTTTTTAATACGCATTTTGCCCAGAGATACCGATTGATCCTTTTTGCAAATGTAATTTTCTCTTGCACGAGCCAAGCAAGCAAATCAATGAATGAATGAATGAATAAATGAATGAATGAAGCGCGTGCCGACAATTGTGGGTGTGTGTGTGTGTGTGTGTTTGTTTTTTTATTTTCGGGCGGTAAGTTTTGATAAGAAAGTTTCTAGTTAGCTTTCCAAGAATTCTCCCAGTCCCCAGACAAACGTAGTCAAACATTTTTTGATCATATAAATTGAAAATGGTCTAACCTAATGGCGATCAGTTGTGTTTCGCAATCAATGCAGTGTAGGAGTGAGTAAAAGCCATTCCCCCCACCCACCACCGCCACCACCACCACTACCACCACCTTCACTTACTCTCTTAACCCCCAAACTATCCATTCGTCTAACTAATTCACATAGTGAAATCGTTCATTTTATATGGCTTGGCTTTGTTGCTGTTGCATGCAATTAACATTGCACATGGCGATGGCAATGTCGATGGCGATGACGATGGAAGTAATGTAACAGCCCCAGCTCCTGGCGACGATGGCGATCGTGATGGGGAACAAGACGATGCGGATGTATACGATATGTACGTGAATACGACAATTAATATTTGTGCCAATGTTGCGGATGGAGTCACCTTGCCATATGTGGGCAACTGTGAGATGTATATCGAGTGTATCAGTAAGTACCGAGAATCAATCTCCAGTGATCTCTCTCTCTCTCTCCTCTAGGCAAACTATTAATCATTTTTTTGCCCAGATTGTAAAAGTTGTTACAACATAAATATTGAAAATTAGGAGAAAAACTTCAAAGGATAAAAAAAAAAATATATATATATATATAACCAAAAGAGGACAAATTTTTTGAAGATTTTTAAAACTCCCTTTCCCTAAGCCGTTAGTCCCTTTTGGTATGCACTTTTTCCCCTTTTAACTAACATTAAAGTTATCCTTCGTTGAGCTCTCGCTTTCCTTTTTCGTTTCACAACGATTCCAAAGAAGTTTCACTTCAAATATAATGCATCGTAACGCTTTAAAAGAGATCAAATTTTTAGCTCAAAACTGATAAAATTGCTATAAAAATATTGGAAACCTAAATGATTTGAATAAGAAGAAGACTTTTATTTATTTTTAATTTATTTCAACTAAAATTCAAATGCCAATTTATTAACTGACGTTAGATGAGCGTATAAGGTAGAGATGGAAAACTATCGATAGTTAAAATAGTCGAGAAAAACATTAAGACAATTTCGTAATTTGATTTGTTATTGTTATTTTTTTTTTTTTTTACAACGAGCAATCAACTTTTCAAATGTAATTGGGACTATCGATAGTTGTCCACCTCTAATATAGAGATCACCTTCAATGAAGTTCCTTTGCAACATCCTTTATGGAATTTTCTAATTTCTACTTGTTAACCAGATGGCACCATGGAGATTGGCAGTTGCATGGACGATGAGCTAAGGGATCCCCAATTGTGCCTCAATGAAACAGAGCCATGTGAAGTCGGTTTTGACTACGAGTTTCAAGTGTGTACCCACAAGTTTATGGTGCAATGTTTGCCCACTTGCAAGGATTACGAGTTGAGCAGTTTCTGCTATGATAATACTTGCACCAAATATGTTCTATGCTATTTCGGGTATCCAGTGCTGAGGGAATGTCCCGATGGCTTGCAATATAACAATAACACGGATCGTTGCGATTTCCCTCAGTATGTGGATTGTGTTTCCAATTACTGCTCGGCATGGAATCAACCGGAGAATATCATTTATTTGGCCAGTAATGCTCAGTGTAATAAATATTATATCTGTTCCAATGGCAAGGCCTGGAGTCAGGAGTGTGCCAATGGCTTGTTGTACAATCCAAAGATCAAGAGTTGTGATTACAAGAATAATGTCGACTGTACGGTGAGTAAGAATTGCTTTCTATACTTTCAATAGATTCTATGGTTACTTTTGCTGGCCTAGATTGAGGCTGAGATGAGAAATATACAACCGTATTCCCGGAGACCACCACGTCGTGCTGATATCAACTGTCCAGCCAAGGGGATTCATTTCATTGAGCACAAGACACGACCAAATGCCTACTACTATTGCGTCAATGGTCATGGCGTCACCTTGGACTGTACGCCTGGTCTCTACTATGATCCCAGAATTCAAGAATGCCGTGAATCCCAATATATCTATGCCTAAAATCTCAATAAAATCATAGAAGCTCTTAGTGTTTGTATTGCCATGTTAAGAATGGGTGAGTGCAGGGAAAGCTTCACCAAGGGAAAACTTTAAATAGTTTGACACTAGTTTTTACCTTAAAAAACATGCCAGAAGACCGTTTTGAAGGTCATTTATTTGTATGGCATCACTTTTAATGCATTAGAGAAGAGGCTACCCAATGATTCAGGAGTTTTAAGGTTACACAAACCCATAAAGTGGGTGTTAGACGTAGAGAGAAGTTTAAAATAGTTTTAAAGGTCATATATTTGTATGAACTCACTGGTTTGAGATACTGATCTTTGTATTTACAATTTAGATTTGCTTGAAACACAGAAAGTTTTGGTGCAATGAAGTGGCTAAATCGTAAATCACATTCAAAGACTTGAAGTCCTTTTTAAAGATTATTTACTTTTTTGGTCAACTTGGCCATTTTTGCGACTCACCCCCTTACAAAAATGAAGGATAATTTTTTGAAGGAGAATCGTATTATTTATAAGAGAAGAAAAGAGAGTTTCTTAGATTACGATTCGATGGGTTACCAATTTACGTTTCGTCAGTTCAAAAATAGGAACTTTTTTGATAAGGAGCGGCTTTTCTTTTCCATTTTGAAAGGCTTTAATAAGTAGATTTCTAAGATTGTTTGCGTTTGTTTGGATTAGGTTGGTTAAGAGCTGAGGTCCTTAAATATAAGTATTATGTGGTGAGAATTTCAAAATATTTAATTTTTCATTATTGACACTGGTAAAGCAACTTCAAAAGCTTTAGAAAAGCTTTTAGTTGGCCGCCACATTTTGAATTAGTAAAGTTTCATTCACAATTTTGCCGCGCATGTTCCGTGCATTCTGCTCTCAAGAGAAAGTGAGAGAGAGAGAGAGAGAAAAGGCAGAAAACAAGAGACAGAACAAGAGAGAAAGAGAGAGAGAGAGCGAGAGAAAGTATAAGAACCAAGCACCCACACACAGCTTTTAGTGTCATTCCATTCATATTATGCTCAGTCTACGGCAAACACACGCACACACACGCCAACAACAACAACCAAATACCGAAAACAAAAACAAATGTTGTCTGCGTTTTTGCAAGCAACAGCAACAACAACAACAACAACAAATAAAGAAAGCAAAGCCAGGCAGCAGGCAACAAAAATGAAAGAAAGAAACATCTCCGAAAACTCAAATGAAAAGTGAAAATGAATTTCAGTTGGCAGCGAGTCCTTGCTGAGGTAGCGTGCAAAATGAATTCAAGCGGAGCATATCCTTGATAAACATCGAATACAAATAAATTAGAAACAGAAAAAGGGAAAACGGACCAGCACCAGCAGCAGCACCAAAACGAAAACGAAAAGCGACAAAATTTGTGTTGAAATTATTTTGCTATTTTTTTTTTGTTTGCTTATGTTGCCAAAATCGCGTGTAAATTTTTATAAAAAAAGGATAAATGCAGTGTGATTCCTTTTTTTTATTATTCAGTTGTTTGCTTAGATTTTGTGTGTGTGTGTGAGTGAGTGTGTGCTTGTGTGTATCGTGTCAGGTCAGTTGAGCGTTCAAGGACTTTTCACTGGTGCAGCAACAGCAACAACAACAACAATAATATGTGTGTGCAATAAACGTGACAGAAGAAATGTGCCAATAAAACTACAAAACAAAAAACATAAAGCAACAAAAGGAAATCAAAAGGAAACCAAAAGTTAGAAGCAAGTAGCAAGGGCTTCAATTAGATGTTCAAGAATTTCGCGTAAAATATTTCAGGAATTTTGGTGAAATATTTTTAAACAGGTAACTAACTAAAGAAAATAAAGAAAACTGTTAGCAAAATTCCTTGGCCAATTGACATGCACTTGAAAACATCCCACATACACACACACACACACACACACACAACAACATACTTAAAAAATCTCAATTCACATTGCATTTTCTCTTACACACACAGAGAAATTGCTCATACGCAGCATGTGCCATTAAGTGGGCAGCAATTTCTATAGACTGACAATCCGTCAGTCATAGTCCTCACCTTTAACCCCTCTTCTACTACTTATACATACATCCCTAAATACATGCATATGCACACTTCACACACACACACACACGCAAACCGCATTTTGCCTTTGCAAAGTCATTCGTATGGGACAAATTCACTTCCCGCCAACCGAGCACAAAAAAGAAAAAAAAAAAAAAATACAGAAAGGAACCAAAAAGCAAAAAGCGAGGAAAGGTTAACACCAAAAACAAACCATCAAAGTGAGAGTAAAATGTTCGGGTTTTGTGGGTGCTTAAAGAGGGAGCTGCTGATGAGGTGTGGGTGAGAAGGGGGGGGAGGGGGGGTTTTTGGGGTTGGTAGGTTCTTTTAAATTTTTACCAGTTTTCTTTCGCTTTTGTTTTGCATCTGGACACAAGTTTAATGAATTGAAACAAACAAAAAAAAGACCAGGAAATGTTCTAAAGAATGGCAACGTAACAAATATGTCTGGCATTTTGCTTTCTGACAGCAACAACAACAAATTTTAGCAAAGAAGAATGCAAATGCCAAAGGTTTTTAAAATTTCAAATAAATCTTTTACATGTAGAAGCCAAAATGCCCTAACCAAAACTAAAACTGAAGCTTATAAAGTGTTAATTCTAAGACAAATTTTTTAGTAGTTCAATTAAGAAATATCTTTAGTTCACAATTCAATTGCAATGCTTTTTTCTGTTAATAATATCGTTTTTTTTTTCCTTAAAACATTTAATTTCTTATTTCAATCAGAATTAATTTTAGGCATTAAGAATATACACAGGTTTCGAGAGACAGAATCATAGGCAAACCCTTATACTCTTTAGGAAGAGTAATTGAAAGAACTTAAAATGCCTAAATACAGATATAAATCAATTTCAATTAATTCCATTTAAGGAAATCAAATCGACGATCTTTATGGGTAAAAAAATTGCTCAAATTTTTTCTGTAAAGTCATAGAAATACCCATTATACTTAGTTGATGTTTACTGTGGGTTAAATTCATTCTAACTTGGTCATATCGAAAATAAATATTCTATATCGCATTATAATCTAATTTTAATTAACAATATCTTATTCGACGACGAATTTCATCTAATTTCAAGCATTTGTATTCAAAATCTCATCCAAGAAAGTTCTTGAAATAAATTCAAAAATATCTGGCATAGAGTTAAGTTTTACTAAAACTGCAACAATTTTCAAGAAGACAAGGGAATCGGAAAATATTTTCATATATTTGTCTTTTCAAAATTGGCACCCAACATAAGAGGCTTAAGCTAAGTTAACAACTGAATGTAATGGCTTTTATATGACAAGAGAATCAGATTATTTGTAATCAAAATCAAAGTAAGTTTAGAAAAAATAAATAAAATAAGCCAAGGCTGTTGATAGATAAACTGTCTCTATAATATAATATTTTGTGCACCTATATCTCTTAACTGTATTTGTATCTCTATCTGCATCTGTATATGTATCTGTATCTTTGTCTTTCACATTTCGGTTCGTTGTATTTCCGTTCCCGTTTTGTTTGTCATTGTTTGTTGGCCAACTTCAACGAGAAGAGCCATTATGGACCCGCTTTTGTGGTATGGCGTTTCGATCGCGGCCGGAAACATACAAAATACTTAATTTTTTTTGTTCTCACTTTGGTTTTTCTATAAAAATATATTTAGTTTTGTTTTGTTTAATCGAGATGTTGTTTAGATTTAATTGTGGAATGCTTTGAGGCAAGTCAATATTTTGGCCCATTTTGCATTTGACTCAGCAGGAGACTGACATAGTACAAGAGGTGAGATAGGTGTGTAGGAGAAGTTGCTGATTTAGATTTAGGTAAGAGATTAGACACAGCCACAGAATGAGCGGAATGAGCAAAAATGAGCTATTAGCAATTGTTTTTGATTGAGCCAAAGTATCGATTTGTGTGGGTAATAAAAGGCAAATTATAATCAGTAGGAGATTTTTATTGATCGATTTGACGATTGAACAGGCTTAAGGTCAAACAAAGTTGAGTGGGTTGTCTGAGCTTGCACTATTTCAACGCTAAAACTAATTGGGAATTACAACTAGATAAAGCGAGAAAAGAAAAGTTGAGCTTAAAATTTCAAAATTCATCTTTCAAGGCTTATCATTTCTATTCTTCCTTCAACTTATAATGTAGAGATATATATTTGCCTAATCAAGCAAGTTTCTTAGTTTGAAAGTCATTTAAACAGAATCGTTTTTTTTTTCTTCTAAAGGTTTTTTCTAGTTGTGTTTAGTTTGAAAACTTGCAAAAATTTGTCTAGTTAAGATTTTGAGTTTCTTTGAAGTAACCTTTTGTTTTTGTATTCGTTTCCATGAACTTGAATAACTTGCACCAAAGAATTTTCTAGCAAACTTGGTGTCATATCCCCCCTCTTCATATCTCACCCAGCACAAAAGCAAGACAAAAAAAAAGTGGAAGCGACGAAATCATAAGTTACAGAGAATCTGGATGAAAGGTAGATTTGGTAGTAGTAGTAGGAATAATGGAAGAAGGGACAAGTGGGGAGGTGGATAAAGATAAAGCACAAATCATGCCAAAAGTCATGCACAAAGCATTGAACCTTGGACAAATACTAGAAATGGAAATTCGTTCAAGTCGAGAGTCAAGAGAGAGTCAAAAGAGTCAAGAGAGTAACTGAAATGAACCTATCAAAAGGTTGTCAAAATGTCTCTTTTTAAATATGTTTATTTTATTGCCACTGTGTGCTGTATTTATTTATTTGCTTTTGCCCTCTTCTTGAGTATTTGTTGTGTAATTTTGCTTGGTCCATGGTCCCATGCCACCAAGTCGATGACAGGACAGGGGACAAAGGAGGACAGAGTACAGAGAGTGACAGGACAGTAGCAGAATCATTGAACTTTGAACTTTTATGACAAATCATCAAGAAACTGGTTTAATGTGCGTCGTTTCACCATTTATTTCAAACGAATTTCACACGAATTCTGTGTAAATTTATTTGTGTATTTTTTCTTTTTATTCATCATATTCTTTTAAACCAATTTTCTGTTTTTTTTTTTTTTGTCATTGTTGATTGGCCAAAAAATGAGACCGCAAAGACCGCAGAAGACCGCGAGTAAAGCAAACATTGCTTGAACCATTGGGAAAAACAGTTCAATGAACAGCTAAGCAAGTTAAGAGCCAAAAATGCAAACACATCACAGCCGCATAAGAGCCGCACAGTGGTTTGAAAGCCAATGAATATGAGTAAAAGATATTGAATAACTATCTTAAATTCATTTAGGAAAGTTTAAGAAATGATATAGAAATTCTTTTGAATTTTTTCTTTGAATTTTTTCTTTCTTTTAGAATGTTTTTCATGAAATACTCAAGATATTTTGTTTTTTAATTCCAAATTTTAAATTTTACAAACCTCTAAAGACACAATTCAAAAGCCAATAATTTTAAAAAGATCTTGTATATCCAAGAAGAAGCTAAAACTTAAATAAAACTGTTTAATAAAAGTTTTTCTAATAAAAAAAACTTTGCAAAAATCTTCATATACGCTCATTTACACTATGGAATTTTGTGGTCTGGTCATGTCCTTTTCTAACAACGCATTCACTATTTCACGCGACTCCCTCCCCATGTCCCCTTGTCCCCTTGTCCCCTTGTCTATGTACTCTTTTGTGTTTGTCGTGTTTTTTTTTTTGTTGGGTGGTCTTGCGCTGCCAATGACACGGGAAGTGAAAGCGTTAAGCGAATTTTTTGGTTTTGCTTTCTCTCTTTCTCCACGAAATTTTCTTGTTTTCATTATTATTATTTTTTTGGGAAAAGTTCTTTGACCAGCAGCAACGAAGCGCCGGTTAAGGAGTCAACCTTTGTTCCCTATTTCACCTTCAGTGTAGTTGGGATTTCGAAAAGGAAACTGAATTGCTTGCATCCTTTTAATTGGAGGGGGCGGAGGGGGGGTAAGGTTGTTTGAACTTGAAACACACACAGACACAGGGCACAAAGAGGAAATGCCAGACAAGAAGGACTAGAAGAAAAGAGGGCGATGAGATGGAGTTCGAGTTGGAGCAGCAGCAGCAGCACGTTTCCTGTTCGGGAATGGGAATGTCTTCCGTCTAGCAGACATATGGACATACAGACAGATGTTAGACAGAGACACAAAGCCCGAATGAGTCACTATGCTTTGTCTAGTCAGCAGGAGTCAGAAGTGTTTGCCATAACCACGACAAAGAGTCTTCAAGTTCAAATAAGTTTTTGCCATTGCAAAAGCTTTGCACTTAATGCCATTGCCGTCCCGGCGGAGAACGTGGGGCATACATTAAAACGGATTAAGTTGAATTGAAAGAGATATACATAGTAGTAGTATTTGTGCAATGATAATTCAACTACTTGTCTTTCTGTTTCTATTTTTAAGCTGGACCATGCATTTCTGGATTGATAAACGCTCACAGCAATGCGGCTTCGGTCGTTCACGTGTGGCTGCCTCATTGTCCCATGCTGGGAGTGGTCTTAGCTATGGTCATCCGCCGAGACGCAGTAAATCCAGCAGTACCAGTGCAGGAGCTGGCCCTTCTTCTTCTGTTTCGGCCAGTTCGAGTTCTAGCCAAGCGGCGGCTGCAGCATCGGCAACAGCCTTGGCCTCTGTACATAGATCGTTGCCACAAACTCCATATGCTGCTGCTGCTGGTGATGCAGGTGGACAACATCAACATCATCAGCCAAGTACAAGTCGCCAATATAATAGCATCAGCAGCAGCAGCAACAATAATTCCATGCACAACCAGCAACAGCACTCCAGCAGCAACAGCAGCAGCACCTCAAACAACAACAATGCTGCCGCTACAGCAGCAGCCGCAGCAGCAGCAGCAGCAGCATTAGCAACAACAACAACAACTGCCAGCAATAATAATAATGCCAATGGAATCAACTCATCGGCAGCTGTCCTTACGGGAAGTGGCACAATAGTGCCATTACGTGGTTCAGCGCACTATAATCATCATCATAGCACACGCTATCAGGCACGCCCACAGCAGCAACAGCAACAGCAGCAGCAACATCTAGCCCATCAGCAGCAGCAGCAGCAGCAGCAACAACAATATCAGCAGCATTATAGCTATCATCATCCACAATTTGGTAATATGGCGGTGCCTGTGCGCCATAATTATGAGTCACATCAATCACATCAGCAACAGCAACAGCAACAACATATGCTACAACAACAACAGCAGCAGCAACATTCTGGAGTTTATGCGTAAGTACGAAATTCATGATCAAAGAGGTAAAGTTTGCCAAATTAATGTGTGTGTGTTTTTTTTTTTTGTTTTCTTTGTGTTTCGCCTTTCTTGACTTGCCGCCAGTGATGATGCCTACAGCGCCTATCATCATCATCATCATCATCATCATCAACAACAACAACAACAACATGCCTATCATCATGCCAATCAGCAACATGCCAGTAGCAATTCCACAAACAATTCGCGACAATCTTCCTCATCGTCATATGCCACTCCACGTCGTCACAATTCTAGCAACAGCATGCGACAAGCAACTCTAGCAACAGCAATGGCAACGACAGCAACAACATCGTCATCAACAATGGCAACATCGATTATTGCCCAAAATATTAGTACACCAGCAACGCAAACTCAAACTCAAACCACCAGCAACAGCAACAGCAATCAATTGCAGCAGCAACATCATGCCCTACTCCAAAATGCCGACTCCCAATTGTTGCCGAGTCATCTGAAATGTGGCATGTGTGCCAGCCTGATCCTAGCCTCAGTATTTGTGGCTGGAGCCAAATTCTATTTCGATCATCAGGGCACTGGCCTGGAGGTGCTCATTTTTTGCGCCTTCTCAGCCACCTTCTTTCTGGCTGCCTGCATGGTTAGTCTGTGTCGCATACCCAAAGGTCTAATGCCCACGCGTCACGGGGACGGACGTTCAGCAGCCGTATGCCATCGAGTTACGGGCCCAGGTGCAGGTGCAGGTGGCGCAGTTGGTGGTGCTGCTGCTGCCGGATTGGTTAGCGCAGGCAATAATGGCGGCAATGGGGGAATGGGTTTGACTTCACCAGCCAATTGCATGCTGGAGCTAAGTGATATACGTTATCTGGACGATCGCCAGGAGATGACTCTAAGTGCTGCTGCCACCGCTGGACCACCACCATATCATATAGCCATCTTGTTGCCAGAACAGACACCAACATTGGGCAAACAGCTGCCAATGGATGAATCGCCACCGCCGTCCTATGATAAGATCTTAGTATAGAGAGGCTAAACAATATATATATATATATATTTTTTTTTTTAGGAATTGAGCGTCAATTTCAGTTCAACACCAACCAAAAAAAAAAAACCAAACAAAAGCCAAGCTAAGCCAAGCTTTTACCAAAACCCTAAGAACCTAAATACTTTTGCTCAGTATTTTTCTAAAAAAAAAACCCCAAAACAAAAACAAACAAAGATATCACAATTTATATAAACATATATATATGTATACACATAAATCTATATACTTTACATATACATACATATATATATATATGTATATATTAATATTTTTACACTTTCTAAACTTTCTAAAATCCATGGTACCAACAACAAACACAACAACAAACCCCAAAGAAAAAAAGGCAACAAGGCAAAATCTTCTTCTAACTATCATTTTTGTTCTGTGATATGCTCCAAAAAAAAAAGAAACAACAAAAATATTTAATCAAAAACAAAACAAACAAAATCGTATGATAAAACCCCAACAACAAAATATATAGAAAAAAAAAAAAAAACAAATAACTAATGTACAATATCATCCTAAATAGTCTGCGATGACACTTCATAAGATATTCCATTTGGGTCTAACAATTTCGATAAGAGAGAGTGTCATCCCCCCCAAACACCCCTCAAGCCATAACTAACTAGAATTAGCAGAGAAAAAGTACATAGAAACTAGAGATACAGCACTAAAAGGACTACACACACACACATCAACAAAAACAACAACAACAACAACAAGAACAAGAGACAACAGTATTAGTAGTCAAGTAGGTCAGTTAAGTAACGAATTATCATATATGACAAGCAACAGTAATATTTAAATATCACTAAAACTTCGGTTTAAACCGAATATTCATATACCCTTGCTGAGTGCAGTCTGCTATGCCTAGTCCTTTCCTTCTTATGGAATTTTCATGGCTTTATAGTGATCCGTTTGGGCTGACAAATGTGTAAAACAAAATTGTACTTAAACATTTCAAAAACCAAAAAAGAAGTTTCTCTAGGAACAGACAGACCTCCTGCAAGGGTATACAAAACAAACCAAATAAATAAAAAAAAAAGATAATGTATAAAAACCAAATTGAAAAAGGCATGAATAAATTTCAAATTTAACCATTTTACTTGATCTAAGAGTGTACTTAAAATCGAATTACAAACTATAGCATTGGGCATCGGCCAAGGGTTTGCATTGCTCGGTGGCCATATCCCAGCCATATTTGTAAGGACAACGCACAATGGTCAAATAGCCACTAATGCAGCTATAGTAATATTCGCAACGCTGTGGATGTGGATGCAAGCTATCCTCAGTTGGCTCACAATGGGGTCTAGAGGCAATCGCTGGTGCAGCTGTTGAGGGGCTAATAACAACTTCCCCGGCAGTTTGGTCGCCTTCTGTTGTCTCCGTTTCAGTGTCAGCATCTCCGCCATCTATTTCAGCAGCTGCAGCAACAACTGGAATTGAATCATCTAAAATTGTGGCTTCTCTTAGACACACTCCCTCATCATCGAAGGCACACTCTTGGGCCTTGGCATCGAAATAGGTCTGTTCGGGGCACATATCCCTAAAGGAATCTTCACCATTGCAATAGATATATGAGGCACAATCTTCGATGACCATCACAAATGTATCGAGCTCGGCATTGGAGCACTGCGTAAACTCCTCCGCAACGGCACATCCTGTTAGAATGAGTAAAGTAACTAGAATTTGGTAAGACATAATGAACTTTTGGTTAGCTAATGGATACCAATGGCAAATTGACTGCTCTTTTTATGATATTTCTCAAGGTTCAATTTACGAGATTCATTATCTATTTGCTTGTATCTTTAACATGTGGCAACAACAACAATAGCAACAACAGCAAACAAGAATATTGCCAAAAAATGTGTTATCTATAGTAATTGTCATGTTAAAAATTATGTCAAGGTCGTCCATTGACTGAGATGTCTTTCATATTTTTTGTGAGCCTAGAATCGTATATTAAAACTCTATAAAGCTAAGGAAATTTTGAAATATTCTTAGAATAAAGATCAGCAAATAATGGATTATCTATAGGCATATCTCAAAGAGCAACTCATTGGGTTTTAAGAACCAATTAATCTATCATAATTCCCATTGATGGATAATGGATTAAGACTAAAGCCCCATCTCCAATATGAGAAACTACCTGGTGTAACCCAAATATCTCGCGACGGGGTGGGTTGGTTGGTTGGGGAGGGGAAGGGTTTTGTTGAGGACCCACAAATGACAATAATAAATAAGTATTTTGCCTGTGGCAGAAAAATATGAAAAACTGCAACAGGCAGCAGGCACGGCTGGTCGCTCGGTGGATCGGTCGCTTGGTCGGTCGGTCGGTCGGTCGGTCGGTGTGATGTAAGGGTGCTGCTGCTGGGTCTTCTCTTTTGGGTCGGAGAGATACATAGTTGCCTCCATTTGCTGTTGCGCCTTCCATTTGTATGTGTCAGGCGTTTGTCAGGCATAATTCACCTATGAGCATATTTATTTTTGGCCGGTCTTCATTTTCTGTTCGGCCTGTCGCCGCTTCCACATTTTATTGCAAATTAATAATGCACCACACGATGATGATGATGATGCAGCAGAAGCAGAAGCAACAAATTTGTCTAGTTTTGTCTTCGTTTTTGGCCATGTCAATTGTGTCTGCTCCTGGCTGCTGGCTGCTGGCTGTTAATGATGTTGTTGCTGTTGGGCTGATGCTGATGATGATGATGATCTCAAACTAACAAATGTTTTGATTAACTAAATGCTTTTGTAGCCAATTAATTTAAAACCCGAAAATATACGCACACACACAAACAGACAAACACACACATACACACACAAGACCACACTCAAAATCGCGCACACATTTTGCAAGTGCAAAATGGCCCAAGAGATTTTCTCTTTTTCATTCCTTTTTATTTGGCTTTTGCCTTCTTTTTGCTTTTGTTGTTGGTTTTTTTTTTTTTTTTGCTTTTTAGTAGTTTCTCATTAATTAAAGAACATGGAACCAGCAGGCGACAAAGTGAACCGAACAGAGAGACTTTTTCCCAGCCAAATTCAAATCGGCTAAAACAAATGGCAACAGCAACAGCAGCAGCAGCAACAACAACAACAAGAACTACGAAAAATTGTCAAGAGATGGACATTCGAAAAATAGAAACAAATCTCCAACTAAAGACCGAAAGAATTGAAACATTTTCGGATATTTTCATTTCAGATGCGAACAGCAAACGGTTAACAAAGGTGCGCGCTTTGAACAGTTTTTTTTTTTTGCTTTTTTGAAACAGCAGCAAAGAAAAGAAAAAAACAACAAATATAACTAAAATTCAAATGAAATAAATAAATATTAAAGAAAACAAATCACACAACAACAATGAAAACAACAACAGCTATATGCAATGTGCAAGAATGTGAAGGATATTTAAAAAACAAAAAACAAAAAGTGCTTCAGCCACAAAACATAAATGAAACACAATTCACCTCAAATAAAAATCGAAAATTGAAATATAAACTCAATGGAATAAAGATCATAATTCAAATGATATAACTTGACCCTTGACTTGATCTGCAAATACTTAGCCAGGCCTTGGTCCAGTTTCCTTAGATTTATAAGTTAGGCAATTTTAGTACAAAAACCTAAAGGATATCAGGGCAATTTAAAGCAGTTTATGGGCAACTTCAGTTTGCTGCAAATTCCTCTCCTTAATTTTGGCAGTGTTATTGATAATTCTTTTTGCCGCCAATTAGATATGATAAAGGGAAAAACTGTTGGCAATAATTTCAACTAATATTTCTATATAAAAAATGTATTTTGAATACTTTCCAAGCCCTTGAGATAAAAGTACTGAATGATAAGGATAAGAAAGATGTTTTATCTCTGGATAACAAATGTTCATAGAGATTATATTGACTCAACTTGTCATATGCAAAGCAAAATTAACAAATTTATTTAAATTTGAAGATTTAAGTAAACGTTTTGAAATATATTTCCTCATATATATATGCAAAAATATCTTAATGGAACATTAAGGGAATTAAAAACGATTTCATCAAAAAAAAAAACAACCGCACACACAGAACATCATTAAACACTAAATTAAAATAAAAGTTTTGCGTTGTGTTCGCTTGATATATAATTTTTTTTTTTTTTTTAATATTCAGCACGAGAATTCCATTAAACATAAAAATAAAAATGTATATGACAATTTTTTTTTCTGTTTTTTAATGATTCCATATAAATTTCAAACAGGGAAAAGAGGAGAATAAAAATACAAATGCAAACGAAAAAACCCTTGTAGGCCAATATATATATTTATATAGTGGATTTATCCTATTTATAGATATCCCTGGGCAAAAAAAAAAAAAATTTTACTGGATTATTTCTGAATCATAAATAAATAAGAATAAAATTTATAAAAAAAAAAAAAAAAAAACCGGAGCCAAAAAATCCAACAAACAAAATGACAGCAAAATATTTCATTTGACAAGTGGGAAACAATTTATGCATAAGTATGTGTGCGTGTGTGTGTGTGTCATTTTCCATGGAACAAATGAAAGTTAAAGAAACAAACAACAAGAACAATAGATTTTCTATATCTTTGCTTTGGCTCTTTGGACAACCTGGCGTATGAGTGATTATGTGTAAAGTATTACGCATCATCGCGCGATTCGTTGTGTCGTGTTCGTTTCGGTTTATTTGGCTAGTAGTAGCTAGTATAGGACTTATTTTTTTTTTTTTTGGTTCAGGCACTTGGACAACAAATCAAAATAGACAGGCTGGGCCCCAGAGTCGAGAGCATTTAACACAATTTATTTAAAAATACAACAACAACAACAACGAAAGCCACAACCTTAACAACACTAACAGCAACAGCAACAACAACAACTAAATGAAATAGAATAGAAAAAAAAAAAACAGAATGCTAAAAGGCAGGCACAAAACTAATTTCGGAAAATCAAGTAAAAACTTGAAGGAAAATACCGCAAAGAGTTACGGAAAGACTGACACTTTTTGTTATGGTTGTGTGTGTGTGTGTGTGTGTGTGTGTGTATGTGAACGAGAGCCAAAAAAGGCCACCCCTCTTATGCGCCCCCTCCAACTACCCGCCACCCTGTTTATCAACCGCAACAGCAGCAGCAGCAGCAGCATCACCATCATCGGTTGTCTCTCAATACGAAAAAAAAATAGATGCTTAGATGCAATTGCACACACATAATGGAATGAAGAAAATTCCGTCTGCAACAACAGCAGCAATAACAGCAACAATAACAACAACAACACCAACAACAACAATTGCATGCTGGGCTAGGCTAAAGACGTCTCGGTTGCTACGGATTTGTCACATTGGTTTTTCGTGGGTTTTTCTTTCGCTTTTAGTGGGGCCTCCAATGAGCTGCATTTTTCACACACACTCACACACACACTCTCACACACACAGAGACCAACACATACATTTTACACACAGAGGAGACATTAAAAATAGCCCTCGGACAAATGTCTCTTGTTATTGTTGTTGTTGTTACAATTCCTATATAATATAGTCAAACTGTATGTTAAAACAATGGAAGATTGGCAGACCCAGAAAAAGATACAGATACAGATACATAGATTGAGATACATACATAGATACAAAAAAAAAAAAAAAAATACAGCCAGGCCAGGCCAGTCAACAGCAGCAGCAGCAACAACAAAAACAAGAACAATGAAATTTATTTTATTTAAATAAATTTAATTTAATTGCCAGCAAGCACATGCTTAAATATACCCAACACCTTCTCCTCCTTCTTCTTCTCCTCCACCACCAAAAAAATTCGTCCTCCTTCTCCTCCCATTCTACAATGTTCCACTCAAATTTGTGTTTGTGTCTGTGTGTGTGTGTGTGTGTGTGTGTGTTTCGCTTTTTATTTTCATTGTAAATTAGATTTGTCAAGTTGAGGTCTCTGAGGGATGTCTACCGAATCGATTGTGTCTCTTATTGTTGGTCAAAGGCAGCATACAAAGCGCTGACAACTGAAAACAAGTTACAAAATTTATGCAGGGCCAACTAAAGTATAAAATATATTAATAAGTACATCTCTAGTCTAGATCTGGAAGTGATGAACCTTTGAAAAGTTCTTCACTACACGCGCTTTGTTCCTGCCAGTCTGGCAAATACGGCTGGCATGCCATGGCGTATGAGTAATATGGCTAAATGCTACGACATAACATGTATACGCCGCGTAAACGAGCGAAATATTGCCTATACCCATAAAGATCTCTCAATCTCTCTTGATCTGTCTACCTACCTACCTCTCTCTCTCTCTCTCTATCTCTCTTTCTCTGTCTCTCTCTCTCTCTCTCTCTCTCTCTCTCTCTCTCTCTCTCTCTTACGTTAAGAATGAAAAGTGTGCGTGTGACAAAATGTTCAATAAATATAAACAAAAAGCAACCAGAAAGCAAACAAACAAAAAATTATGAAAGAAAATACACACATCAAAACGAAAAATAAATAACCAAAAATAAAGAAAACAAAGCGGAAGAACTTGCAAATTGAATACAACAACAACAACAACAATAACAACAACAAATTTTTAAAACAATTTTGAGTTAATTAGGTTTTTTGTTTTTGTTTTGTCAATCGATTTAATTGATTGATTTTGCAGTTACTCTACTCATACTCTATATATGTAAGATCTATTCAATAAACTAAATGAATTATGGAACATGTAAATACAACAAATGCAACAAGACAACAACAACAGCAACACCATCAACTGCAGCAACATCAATTGGAACAACAGCAACAACACAATGAGAATCAACAACAATTTTGCCTACGTTGGCACAATCATCAGGTAAGATCAAATGGAAGATCTCCAGATACTAATGAAAAACAAAACAGGATCAATAGAAACTGAGAAAAACTTTTCCAGCTTTTGACAGAATTCATTCAATTAAATCACGTTCTAAAAAATTCTGAAAATTCATTTATATGAAAGATAATTCACACTTTCATCAACTGCAAAATATATTTAGATGGATATTAAGGTCTGTTCTGTTAATATTTGCTTTTGTCTTCGCTTCCACTTGATTTGCTTTTAAACGTTGGTCTGTTAGTCGTTTTTTTTTTTTTTTTGTTTTGAGTCAATCCTAATCTAATGCAAACTAGTTTCCGTGTACCATCAATCATCATCCCAAAGCGACTCAATCAAAGTGGTCGCTTTGAAGGACTTTAATGCAATTTCAATCTATATGCTATATATCGAATATGTATGTATGTATATGATGTTGGAACTAGTGAAAACTGGTTTTGTCATATCAAAAATATGTTCCACATCTCTTTCCATAGTTGTTCCTTTTATATAAACTGTTCCATCTTCTTCACACAGATCATCTCATGATTTATGGATGACCAAAGTGTTTTTCAAAAGCAGCAGCACACACACACACATACAACAGACAAACACCTCATACAGAGAGAGAAAGAGTCGAGTCGTCTATATCTGACCATTATCTATCGTTTGTCTAGTGTAGGTGCTTGGCCTCGGTCATAAAAATTGACTGGACATCGTGTCAGAATGGCAGCAACAGCAGCAGCAACAGCAATGAGGGAGCCAAAAAGCTAAGAAATACGAAATACAGAGAGAAAATGTCACCCATCTATATATAGGCTATATAATACACATTCATACATACTTATTCGCACATAGTTTTTCCGCATTTCATTTGGTGACAATTTTTGTTTTCGATGTTTACTTTTACAGCTGAATCCAAAAAACCCAACCAACTAACCAAACAACCAAATGTATGTATGTTTGTCTGTCTTGTCCCTGTCCCTGTCCAAAATAGACCCAGAGACAGAGTGGAAAAGAGAGAGAGAGAGAGGGAGAGGGAGAGGGAAAGAGGGCCAAGAAATGTCAAATAAATGAAATTTTCGTGCAATTGCCAAAATCCAAAGAATTTTCCTCTGAAAATTGCAATTAAATGCCCCCAGCTGCTGTCCAAGTATCCCACCACATCCCCCGTTTCCCATCCCCATCCCCATCCGCATCCCAATCCCCCATTCCCATGCTGCTGCCGGCTAAATACATATGCGTCTGATTGTGTATTGCATGTGTTCCAAAAACTCAGCCGGCCGGCCCTCAGCCCCGATGCCTCTATGCCGAGGAGAGAAGATGATCACCAAATTTAGATATATGTATGTATGTACATACATAGTTAGGAGAGCTCCTAGGGAAGACAGCCAACAGAAGAGACCTGCCAAATGTATTTTTATGATCGAGTGACCTAAATTTTCTATATTGTATTATTTTCCTCTATATATGTATCTACTTACATACATCTCTTCATCATCTTCCATCTTCCTTCTTCTTCTTGTTGGCTTTCTGCAGACCAGTTTGCTGAGCACTCTACCCGTACTGCTGGACCAATCGCATCTGACGGATGTCACCATATCGGCCGAGGGGCGACAGTTGAGGGCACATCGAGTGGTCCTTAGCGCCTGCAGCACTTTCTTCATGGAAATCTTTCGGGCTCTGGAGGCAAGTAATCATCCGGTTATTATCATACCAGGAGCTAGCTTCGGTGCCATTGTCGCCCTGCTCACGTTCATGTATTCGGGTGAGGTGAATGTCTATGAGGAGCAGATTCCGATGTTGCTCAATCTAGCCGAAACGCTGGGCATCAAGGGTTTGGCAGATGTTCAAAATAATAATGTAAGTGAGAAGAGAATATTATTTGGAAATACTTTTAGTTTAGATTTCAATTAATTTTGAAGGTGCCATGATTCCTTTTAGTTTATCTCCAATTTATGTCATTTTTTTTTGTTTTTTTTTTTATTTTTTGTATTTTTTGCAGCTTCCCAAGACAGCCAAAAGTGCCAACACCTCTTCCAGTGCCACAAACTCCTTTCTGGAGTCCCCCAATGACAAGCAGTCAGAGTTCGAACGTCCGAATACACCATCGCCCGCACCAGTGCCCAGTTTACCACTTCCACAGTTGCCCAATTCGGCACTGAATACTCCTCTATTGGCCAATAAACTGGGCTCGATGGCCGGTTGTGGTGGTGGTGGTGGTGGTGGATCACTTACTAGTGCAACTGGCGGTTGCACTCCTCTCGAGAACTTCTTTTTGAAGTCGCTGCAATTCTATCCAAATCTATTGCCGCAACCTTTGAACTTTTCGCAAACGGCCCTCAATAAGACAACCGAACTGCTGGCCAAATATCAGCAGCAATGCCAGCTCTATCAGAGTGGACTGGAGGACGATGATTGCTATGGGGCAGCCAAGCGTTTAAAGACCAGCACGAATCTTGTGGCAAGTTCATCCAGTTTGGTGGGACAACAGCAGAAGGATATCAAACGCATTGATAAGATTGTCGAAAGTTTAAGGACTACAACAAGCAATAGCAACAATAACAACAACAACAATATTAACAACAACAACAACAGCAGCAATACCAGCAACAACAACAATAACAAGTCACCAATCGAATGTTCAGCTGCAAATCCAATTGTGGCCACTTCACCCATTACCCTAACACCCCAAACAATGTCCCATTTCTCACCTCAGTTGCCGGTGGTGAAATCCTCACCCAGCTACCATAGCCCACTGACACCAGGACAATTGTACAGCAGCAGCAACAAGCCGTCCATATACAGTGCCGCAGTCACTCCCACATCAGCCCAACAAGCCGCCCAGGTGCATCATTCCTCGCACCAGAGCATGGGCAGTGCCAACAACACCACGCCCTACATCTCACCCGAAGATCATGCCAAGCTGCAGCAACATATCGAGCAATACCAGAGGGAAGCCGCAGCAGCTGCAGCAGCGGCGGCCAGCAGCAGCATGGCTCTGGTCAGTGCCAAGTCCGAGCCGAATCTTTTGTCGCTAACCGCCGAGAAGCAATTGCCGCCCACTCCGATCAAACCGCCCTCAAACTCCAAGCTCTATGCCACATGTTTCATTTGCCACAAACAGCTGAGTAACCAATATAATCTACGAGTTCATCTCGAGACCCATCAGAATGTGCGGTAAGTTGAAAATTTTCTCAAAAATTTCCATTTCTCTAAGCAATCCATTTTGTATCGCTATCCTTAGATATGCCTGCAATGTTTGCTCCCATGTCTCGCGCAGCAAGGATGCTTTGAGGAAACATGTGAGTTACCGCCATCCAGGGGCACCCTCGCCCTGTGAGAGTGAGGCGCGACGCAAACGTGTGACCAAACTGACGGTTAATACTACACAACAACAGCAACATCAACACCAGCAATCGAATCCTGCACCCAGTCATACGGCCATCAGTAGCGATGGCATGGGAATGGGAGGAGGGGGAGGGGGAGGTGGTGGTGGTGGAGTCACTCAATCTCAATCGGCAAGCAGCTGCAGTGATGCAACCCTAGCCAATCCCTATCTCTTTCTACCCAATCAGTTTCAATTGGCTGCAGCTGCAGCTGTTGCAGCGGTGGCCGAGAGCAATGCCAGCACAACGCCAGCCTTGGATTTGGCCCATGAAACGTCGCAGATGATCAAAATTGAACCGACAACAACAGCAACATCAGCAGCAGCAACAACAACAACAACAACGGCTAGCAATGGCGAGGCAACATTGAGCAATGCCACAAATGTGGCAGCAGCAGCAGCAACAGCAGCAACCGATACAACCTAGAGGCTTAAAAATGAAATTTTTTTTTCGTTTTTCTCTTTTCAAAGGACAAAAGGACCCAGAAAGTTGCTAAAGACTCAAAAGCTAAACGCCCCAAACACTTTCCACTCAAGTTTCCTTATCTTCCAATAATTTGCCGTTTCGATTGATATTGATTGATTGCAGACATTACAACAAAAAAAAAAAAAAAAAAACTATGTAAAAAAAATCAAAATGTAGTCCAAAAGATCTGAAACAACCATTATTATAAAGACAAAATCCCAATTTCAACTAATTGCTCTTCTGCTTTAGCTAAACAAATTTTTTTTTTTTTGGTAAACCTTCGGACGAAGAAGTTTTGCAACAAAGCGGTTCATAACTTAAGACACACACGCACACGCACACGCACATGCACACCCCTACACCACAACTCTCAACACACATCACAAAAATCAAAAAAAAAAAAAAATACAAAAATGAAACTTTTTTAGACCCACCAAAAAAAGAAAAAAAAGAAAAAAAGAAACCAAACCAAACGTCTTAAACCCGGCTGTGATACTTAGCGCAATTCATTTTTATTTCGTCTTCTACACACACACACACACACACACTACACTTACACGCCTATAATTTATAAAATTTAATATAATTTTAGCACAAATTTTATGTTCGATTCGAGTTAGACAACAAAAAAAAAAAATCAATGGAAAAAAGTGTACAAATTTGCGAGGCTTTCAAAGAAACAAAAAAAAAAAACACACACACACAAAACCTTTCACTTTCACACACGCACATACACACACACACACACACTCAAGTCTACACATTCTTAATAAATTAAGTAAACATTTTTATAAATATTGTAATTATATACACAAAAAAAAAAAAACCCAAAACACACACCCAACACGCACACACAAAAGACAAGGTAAAGAAAACCTACCACTAAAAATATTACAAAACAAAAATCAAAAACCAAAAGAAATTTTAAAAATAATAAAACGCATATTTAAGAAGTCCAAGAAAAGTTGAAATTATGAAATTTGGGGGAAAAAAAAGGTTCCTAGGTAAGCGGCTAAATTGACATTTTGCCCCATTTCGCAAGATGACTTATATTAACTAATTTTTAACTTATTCTCCACAATTAATCTAATTTTTAACAACTCCCACCATATATGGAGTATATACATAAATATATTCTTGAACAGCACGATGAGACGAGTTCATATAGCCATGTCCGTCCCTCTATCCTTCTCGACGGGAACTTCTCTTTTATATATTTCAGGCATTGTATATATCTCAGATTCACACGGATCGGACCACTATATCATATGGCTTCCGTAGCAACAATTTAGCCTTATATTCAAACGTCCTTGCCAAATTTTATGAAGATCAGACTACTTAAACATACATCGAAAATTTAATTTTTTACTAATTATTTTCTTGTTTAATAGGCGATGTTTCATAGTTAAATATACTATTGAATATCTATGCCAAATTTAATCAAGATCGAGTGACTATATGTATCATATAAGTCCAATAGATACGATCGGCCAATTGCACCGGCTTTTGTTGTCTCCTTTTACATAAAAAAATTTTTTCTTTTGACACGTTGCAAGGGTATACAAACTTCGATAGCCCGACCTTTAATATAAAAAAAAACACCTATCAAACATAGATTTTTTATCTTATTATTGCCCTATTTTTATATGTATACTTATAAAAAAAAATATTCAAAATGACACAGCCCGACCTTTTGGTTTAATATAAAACTTAAAAAAAAAAAACTTATCAAACAAAGATTTTTTATCGTATTATTGCCTTATTTTTATATGTATACTTATAAAAAAATATACATTTTGAGTCCGTCAAGCTTACATATTCCCCTTATAATCTGGTGCAATGAATTAAAATATGGTTTTTTTTTATATTTTGGGATTCTAAATGAAACTCCAAAAAAAAAAAAACGCTTTCACTTGTTGGCCAATCAGTTTCTTGCTTATTGAATCTGGCCTTAACGCTAGAAGGTTAAGAAGCCGTTGCAGACCTGACCCGAGAGTTGACCTCACCGTTGAAAGCGAGCAAGAATCTTACAAAGAAGAAGAAGGCAAACGCAGGACCATTCGAAATGTGCAAGGACAAGCAATAAGCCTTTCGATTTGCTAACATTAGAAGAACGATAATAATAATGATAAATTATTTAAGATTTTTGACCTTAATTTACGTTTAGATTGTTAACACTTTTTGTAGATTTTTCCAGAGGTCCTCTCCATATACAAGTAATCCAGCCCATAGCCGAAACACTTTTCCCTACAATTTGAATTTTGATTTTTATGCAAAAACTAGTTTTATTTTTCATTACATAATACAATAATTTACGTACGCTTGCGTACTTAGTACATAGGTAATTCCTTTTTTTTTTTTTTTTTGTTTTTTAATCATTATCAGTAGTAGTTGTAGTAGTAAGTAGTATCAAAAGGAAAGCAAATGTATATCAAACAAAAAAACTAAAAAAAAGGCAAATTACTCGATAAAGAAACCAATCGATGATGGTAAAATATAAATAATAGATTTGAAACACGCAAGCGAGGAAATCAAAAAAAAAAAAACTAGTTATCCATGATATGATGATTAGAGCAAGAAACGCATACACTTTCTGTACTTAAACTAAAAGACATGAAGAAATGCTATAAATATTTTAGATATATAAATCGAAATGACAAAAAAAAATAAAAGAAGTGTTTCTCTCTCTCTCTCTCGAAGTGAATCTCTGTGTGCTTGGATAATGATGAATGATGCGCTGTTGGGTGTTGAGATGACAAATGGAACGCAGTCTGGCAATTTGGGTTCCTCCTCTTCACACACACACACACACACCCACAAACACAAACACACACACACACACACACAGGAAAAAACACGAAGTCACATACTGAGCAACATTTGTTGTATCTCTCCTTGATTATGTATAAAAAATATTTGCATTTTGCTTTTTTTTGTTATAACAAAATATGAAATTGTTTTCTGTTTTCTGTGTGTTTCTGTTTTGTTTTTTAAATAGTTTCCACATGCCAGACTTTGGTATTGCAATCCTGACCAGTTGAGATCACAGTATTGTTATCCAGCCAAACCAAACGAGTGATTTGCGACTGCGGATGGGCATCTAGAAAGTGGAATGGAGAATAAGTGATTTTCTAATAAAAGATTCCATAAATTGCATAATTGCCAATGGAGAACTTACTCTTAATAATGGTATGCTTGGCTGGATTGGTCACAGACCAAATAATAATGGTAGTATCCAATGAACCGCTGGCCACCAGCAGAGAATTGGGCGACCAGGCCACAGTATTGACACGAGCATTATGGAAACCCCATTCCTTATTGTGGGCAAGTTTATATTCCTCGACAGAGTATAGTACAACCTTGCGATGAGCATCACAGGCCACCAAATACTTTTGATCTGGCGAGTAGGCTACATCGGTTACGGCGCCCAAATGATCCAGCTCTGTTTTCAATTCCAACGATGAATTCTTCAGCGTATAGATATGCAATTTCTGATCATCACCACCGACAGCCACATCCAGAGTTTCCGCATTGGTGGCTATCGAGCTGGCCTCATATTTAATGGGCAGTGAGAAGATTTTCTTTTGATCTTGGACCAAAGTCAACTCCTTAATGCAGGCCAATGCAATAATATTCTCGTTACGCAAAATAGCCAAACCACGTGGCTGGCAATTCAATTTGACCACATAATCTGTATAGGTGTTGCCCTCAATCGAGAATTGCCTGAGACTGTCGTCGATGCCGCAGGTATAGACAAAATCTCCCCAGGCAGCAATTCCATTGATTTGATTGCCATGTCCAGTGCCCGCAACGCGATCATTGACACCATTACCCGAGTTCCAATTTGTCACAATGCCATCGTGGCTTCCCGTGTAGATGGTGCTCCTGTCATCGCTCAGACCCAGCACAGTGATGGGCTTATTATGGCCCTTGATCACACGCAGCGGCTTACTGGGATCCTCGACATTCAGGTAGGTAATGACGCCCGATAGCGAGACAGTTATCAGATTATCTCCTTGCCACAAGCAGGACACTTGCTGGTCATCGACAGTGTTGCCCATGACAAATTCCGTGATCAGTTCACGTGTCTCCACTTGCCACAAGCGGCAGGTTTTATCGCCCGAGCAGGTTAACAATTGTGTGCCATCTGGCTTCCATGCCACAGCATAGACGCCGCCCTTATGGGCCGGCGAACCGAATTCACCAACCAAATCCGAGGAGACGCCATCGTACAGATAAACCTTGCCATCGAATCCAGCGGAGGCAAAGTATTTGCCATCGGGTGAATAGCGTACTGCCTGAACGAATCTCGTGTGATCCTGCTTGGTCATTTTGAATTTGAACGGTGGTCCCTCAAAGACAGCAATTGTATTATCCTCGCTGCCTATAAATCGCCAACGTAAACGAAATGAATATTAATGCCAATTAGACAGAGAAAGAAAGAACAAGCGAGAGAGAGAAAGGGAATTTCACTTACCAGTCACAATACGGAAAGGTCTCGCTGGCCTAAAGTCTGCCGAATTGATGGACTTGCTCTGGCCACTTATTTCGCCCACCGAAGTGCCCGTCTCCGACATAAAGACATGACCGAAACGCTCACGTCCCTCGCCCACAGCGACAATACGTTGATTATCCGGTGACCAGCTGATATCCTTAATGGGTCCTGCTATCGGTTGGAACTCATTCTTTAGCAAATGCTCCTTATTGACCGTATCCCAAATGCGTATCTTGCCCGAGGCATCTGAAATATGCGAGGGGAATTACTATCGGCACATAAATAAATAATACACGTAGCCAATGCCAAAAACAACAACGAGGCACGATTAGATAAAGGTAAAAGAAAAAAAAAAACCAAATATGGTAATGAAATATCAATCTACTGATATGAATCATGCCTATGACTAGTCACTATTGATTATTAAGAAGACCTACTACTCTCTGACACTCCTCTTCTCCCCTTCTGCACACTCTCTTGAGCGAATTTACAATTGTCGAAAAGTTAAGTTAAATTTGTTTAATAAAAATGTTTTTTGACACCTAACAAAATTAGTTTTGCTTTATCTCTCTTTTTCACTCGCTATCTACAAGTATGTGAAATTTCGCAACCAATCTCATAACCAAACAATTGGTTTTAGTGTAAAGAAACTATTCATAGTTTTTGGGATTACTTAAATCTATCATTTTCGCATCTCTCTGACAGAATAAAAGTTTAAAATAAACAGAAAACTCTTTAAAATTTCAATAAAAAGCGATAAATTCATTTCTACAAATAAATAAATCATGAGAAATTCTAATCTTAGCGGGGTTTGCTGCTCTTTTGAATGAGTTTTCGGACAAATTTTTCAAATATAAATTCAAACAACTGATGCAAAATGTTGAATCTAAACACTTGACATGTTCTTGTTTCAATTATAATGAGTATATACTTATATATAGGCTATAATTATATGCATGATGGTTCGTTTCTTTCTTTCTTTCTCTGTACGCTCTCTCTTGTGGTTGTTTCTGCTCCGATGACTTTTCTTCTTCTCCGTGAAGTGCGAAATTTTGATTGCATTTCAGAGAAGAGGCGAGAAGAAGAACTTACCGCCAGATGCAATGTAGAAACCGCTGGGCGAGTACTTGGCCACATTGACTGCACACGAATGTTCCGTATAGACATCGGCAATGGCTGGATTCTGAGCGAAATAAAGAGAAATGGCATCAAAAAAAAAAGAAATATCTACAATTAGTTTGTATGCAAACGGCAAATTAATGGTCTATGCTTTGTGACATACGAAACGATTTACGTTTTAATTAACAAGACGAAAGAGCAGCCGAGGGGGGGGACAGTAAGAACTTTGTCTACACTAAAGATTCTATATTCGTTAATTCTTGGATTTTTATTAAGTTTATCGTTTTGGCAATTCAAAAGCCACTTGAAAAACATTGAAATTTTTTATATTTCAACTAGTTTCATTTTACCAGATTGTTTTCCAATAAGAATTGGGCCAAAGGAAAAGAGGATTATTGCTCTTTAGTGAAATACAGCTCTATAGAAGACTGATTAAAACCAACTAGATATATCGGCTGATTTAGGTAAAATTTGTAAATTTTATGGGTTCTAGAAGAACCAGAAATAGGCCGAAAAAAATATAAAGATTATGTTTGACTTCATTTAGATTAGGAATATAAAGGAATATGATACTTAAGTAGGCAATAGAATCAAAATTTCTTGCCTAAAAGAAACGATTTTTAAAAAATAGCATTTAAAATTTGAAAAGAGAAAAACAGAGAGAAATATATAGAGCATAAAATCGACATGCATAACCAATTGAGGCATGTACATATATATATATATACAACCGAAACTAAGTCGAGACTGGAATAAGGAGTAAAAGGAATAGTTTGCCTAGAGTTTAGCTTTCTCTACAGATCACGAATATCTATATTTATAAAATATATAGAAGACCATTTGCTTTGGCCTGGTATATAAGGCGAAAGCGAAAAGCTAACAGAAACCGAACATGATAATGATGAAGCGTGGGCAGAAAAAGAAAAGTGTATGTTGGGGGGAAAATTTTTGAGGAAATTTTCATTTTCAGCATTTTAGCCGGCCGTGCGGCATAGACAATGTTTATAAATAAATACATTTTCTTTTACATATAGAAACAACACAAAAAAAATAACAAAAAAAACAAAAAAAAAGCAACAGCTGAAACTGCAGCTGTCCAAAAATAAATGGAACACATCGCGAGATTATGACCAAAAAGAAGACCATAGTGAGCTGGCGACTGATGGGCGGGGGGATGCGGTGGGTGTGGAAATGGGAATGGAAAAATTTCAAGATATCAACTTACCTCGATATTCCTTATGATAACCGAATTGCCATTGGCATAGAGAAAGTTCTTGCCCTTGGGATCGGCTCCTAGAACAATGGGTTGGCCTCGTTGGGTGCGGGGCAGCGTGGCGTAGACATTTTCTGCACAACAACAAAAACAACAACAACAGAAATTTATGTTATTGGGGTTTGTCATAAATGTTTGATTAAATTTGCCAAGAATTAATTATATATAGAAAAAAGCGTAAAAAAAAAAATGAGAGATAAGAGAAAAAGAAGCCATGAGAGTGGAGTGGCCAAAAGCCAGCGAGAGAGAGAGAGAGATAGCGAGTAAGCGAATTAAAGAGAGGGGGGTGTGGTGGTGGTGCAAAAGAGGGTGCGGTCCAAGCCGGCCGGCTTCGGCTGTTGCTTGTGGACACAAACAATACTCCTTTAATGTCCCCCTCCCACCGCTTATGCGTTCTCTCCGTGCGGGTGTCACTCTTTTTTCGTTGTTTATCCAACATTCAGTTAGTCAAGTCAGCTGCTGCTGCTGCTGCTGCTTCTGTTTCCATTTATGGTCATTATCGAGAGCGCTTCCGGCGTTTGCATTTGATTTACCGTTTTAGTTTCGTTTCGTTTCTTTTTTATTTGCGCTTGTTGACTCATTCTCCATTTCACTTCTCTTTCTCTTTTTTTTTTTTCTTTCATTTCTTTTTGTTTTTTGGTATGACCAAATAAGGTCATGCTGGTATTTTGCATTGCATTTTAACTCACTGTTCTCATAGGCCGGTGGTTGCGGTTGAGCCATGGTTGTTGTGTCTTTGCTTTTCTTGCTTACTTTCTTAAATGATTGCGGTAACGTTTAAAATATTATTTAGCACTTTGAGAACTCTCGAGCGAATACACTGACACGCACACACAAACAAACACTCTACACACCGACACACGAACGCGTAGACCGACAAAAACGCAGACCTAGCCGGACAAAAAAATATTGTATGTTTATTTTTTTCTTTTTGCTTATTTTTGCGCTTTTTTTTACGAGCAACACTACCAGGCACGTCCGATCAAAGCGAAGTTAGGAGTTAAATTTAAATTAAATTAAGTTCATGCGCGGAACATCCGTCGTTGTTGTTTTTTTTTTCGCTGCGGAGCTCCAATTTGAGTCTGTTGGGAAAAATGTTAGGTATTTATGTTAAAAACAACAGCGCGATTTTCAAATATTGGCGAAAACAGCATAACTATTCCCACTATTTTAACAGCTTTTTTCAGTATTTTTGCAGTCTCTCCCAGTATTTGATACAACGACTGTCAAACTGTCCCTATATTTAATGCAATTGCCATCAAAGTTTCCCTGTATTTCTGCTAAAAACGAAAAAATAGCACTATTCCAGTATTTAACCGAGCTCTGTTAAAACGATGTCTTATCGTTATCGCCACAACAATAATAACAGCAAGGCATATGTTTTGACTTGTGTGCAATTACAATTGACATTAATAATTACTAAGTCCGAGCAATGCTGCAGCGCATGTCGATTCAAACGAAGGTGGAGAATCCCCGCTATGGTCAACTGATAATAGGACCACCTGGCTCTGGCAAGACGACATACTGCGCCGAGGCATACAAATTCTACCGGGAACTCGGCCGCCAAGTTGGCGTTGTCAATTTGGATCCGGCCAATGAGAATATGTCCTACGATCCGGTGATTAACGTCATGGAACTAATCACTGTGGAGGATTGCATGGAGCACCTGCAACTAGGTCCGAATGGTGCTCTAATGCATTGTGCCGAATATCTGGCCGATCATATTGATGATTGGCTTCTTCCCAAACTCCGACAATTAGGGGCCACGCACAATTACTTTCTCTTCGACTGCCCAGGCCAGATCGAACTCTATACACATCACACGGCCATGGCCAGGGTGTTTGAGCGCCTAGAGCGTGAACGTTATAGCCTGGTCACAGTGAATCTCATCGATTCACATTACTGCTCGGAGCCGGCAAAATTTATAGCCACTCTTCTGATGGCCCTCAATACCATGCTGCGGATGAGTCTGCCCCATGTGAATGTGCTGTCCAAGGCGGATCTACTGAGAAAACACGAATCGAAGCTGCATTTCAATGTGGACTACTACACGGATGTGCTGGATCTAAAGTATTTGCTAGACAAGCTGGACGATGATCCTGCCATGCGTAAATACCAGAAACTAAATGAGGCCATATGCTCAATGGTGGAGGATTACGCTTTGGTGTCCTTTCAACTGCTTGATGCCTTCAGCATGGACAGCATGCTGAGACTAAGGAATCATATTGACAAGGCCAATGGCTATGTGTACAAGGCAGGCGAGGAGCAGACGGTCAATTCGCTGTTGGCCTGTGCTGTGGGTGCCGAGACGGAGGCAGTGCGTCAGCAGCACGATATACAGCCCTATGTTGAATAGCCATGGTCGGGGCATAATACTGTGATAGTGTATTCACCTTGATGTTATAATTCTAATAAAAATAAAATTCTATTAACTAAACTTTAGCTTTTTGAAATTTTAGTTTTGGGAAGTTCGCGAATATAAAAAGAGGACCACTGCTAGTGTTGGTAAACGTTAGCTATAGGCACTGCCAGATAGTCTGCTTTTGACCCGCTATTTTTAAAATTTGACAAAACACATGATATTAATATAAAAATGGGAAACTTCAACGAATATTTATTTTTAGTTTTCATCGGGAAATATTCCTCTGCTCTTAATAAATAATTACCAAAACTATTTCTTTGTTTTTCAAACATTTTGACTGCTGTGCGTCAAAGGCAGTGTTGTAAAGTACTTGCACCCAAATTCAAATTCAACTTTTTCCCCTTTAACGGCCTCTTCACAATTGGCCGTTGCAAATTTAAAGCGTTCAAGTTTCATTCATCTTCGGGCCTTCACTTTTACTTACGATTTTCAAGTATAAGGCCATTTATTATTCAGAATTTTATATATTATATGTGATAAGCTGAATTGCGACATATATACTGATTAATGAATGAACAAAACTTACATAACACACTGCGTTTTTTTTTTGTTTCGTTTTTTTTTTCAATGTGTCAATGTTATAACATCAGCAAACCGGAAATTATATTATCATTAGCCCTCAGCCTCAACTTGGCATAATTTTTCATAAAAACTACACAAATATTTCAAACGATAAGCCTTATACAAAAACAAATAATATGAATTTATTTTTAAAAAATGCGCACTTTAACTACAAAAACTGTGGGTGTGTGTTTGTTGACCCTCGACCAATCCATATAAGTATAACTTTTGATAATCTCTAACTCAAAAATGGCGCTTAGAATCCAATCTGGACGGACTATAAAAGGCGCCACTCTTCCATATCCAGCTTTAATTGCGTTCGCGCGGTTGCCCGATGCTCTTGGTTTTTTTGGTGTGTGTTTTCTGTGTGATTAAAGCAAAAGTGAAAGTCCTAATGAAGTGTATAATCCTTAAGGATTCCTCATCGATTGCCAGTGTCAGGCAAAACATAATGGATTACCAGTGTTAACCCCCAAAAAAGAACAGAATAAAAAGAAATTTTCAACGGATTACCAGTGATTATCGGGACTAAAACTCTTATAGATTCTTTGCCTTTATCATTTTTGTTTTTATTTTCCTTCTACTTTTGCCAAAATGGCAAACAAATTAATTTATTTTTCCCTTTGGCTCCTAATGTTGGGCCACATTTGGGCCGAAGATGGCGATATTGTGATGTCCGATGACGATGACGAGGATATAAAGTGAGTAAAGAAAGTCTACCAAGAATCTATCTCTATTTATGTACATATTTAATATTTTCAAACCAAGTGAAAAATAAAGTAGTTAAAGTATAATAATACCAAATAATAATACCAAAAATAAAATCCAAGTCCGAAAGTCAAGTTCAAGTTTTTTTGTATAAGTTTCGGCTATATCACAAAGAAATCGCCAAATGTGTAAATTACGGAATGTTTAAAATAAAGACAAGAAACACCCAAAAAAACGTTTATACAATTTAAACAAAACTATTTCTTTTCATTACATCAATTTATTAAAATTTTTTTTTAAATTTAGTTAAAACGAAATCAAAAAAAAAGGAAGTGAAAATCTACATATTTTGCATGCTCTGTTCTAAAAAAAAGGGCAGAAAATTTCACAATCTTACTCCAATTACATGATTATGACATAGACAAAAGATCCAATAATTACAAAAAACAAATTTTTTTAATAATTTTTCCACTCCTCATTAAATTAAACGTTTTAAACTAATTTACGACAGCGCCTTAAAAAGTTAGTCTCTTGAATATGATATACAGGACTGGCTTAAGGGAAGAATCCTTTACCAAGAGAGATAAACAAAATATCTATAATCTGTTTGGAATCCTACATGTACTCCGAATCGAAGGTCCACAAATATTTCGCCATGGGGTAGACATTTTTCGTAGTCCGATTCTGAAATTTGATCTATAGCAAAAGAAAGAAAGAAGAATATAAATGATAAATATATGATAAATGATAAAAATATAAATTTAAATCAGAGGTCAACTACAGGGAGGTAAGTTTTAAAACTTTCTTTCGCTGAATCAGTGTTTTCACCTCTTGCCCCAAAAGGGGCAATTTCAGAGCATAAAGAACCTTAGATCCTTGCGAATGAAGTCCATTTTGTTTGAAGCATTTTAATTTGTTTGTCCTTGAGGGGGAAAACCTTAAAAAGAAAAAAAAAAGAACCTTTGGGTTTTTTTTTGCGTTTATATATCTTGGCCACTTCCGTTCTTTCTAATCATTGTTTCATTTTATTTTTGTACACGCAAAATCTTTTTCACTAACTTGAATGATTCTTTTCGCAAAATTATTTTCGTTTAGCCCCCTGGCTCAGGCCGCACCGGATGCTCCGGATGATGATAAGGCACATGAACGCGATGAGCGCCATATAAGTTTCAAACTTCATAGTGCTCCCGCTGTTAGGTAATGAAATGGCAGAGAAAACAAAATTTCAAATCGACTTATGTAAAAATTTTAAATTTTTTACGATAAGTGCCCGATATACATATGGTGGAGGAGTAGTAGGAGTAGGAGGAGGAGGATATGGAGGAGGCAATCAGCAACAGCAAATAATACAAACCGGTGGATCCTATGGTGGAAGCTATGGAGGCGGATCCTACGGAGGTGGAGGCTATGGAGGAGGCATCAAGACTAGTGTCCTCGGGTAAGTACAGAGAGGCGGGGACTATTCCCATATATTTTATGCTCATAATTTACATTTGCAGCGGCATCAAAAGCACTTTAGGCCTAATTGGCATTAGCAAAGGGTAAGCAAATGCGACTAACTTTAATTTTAATTAAGATTCCAAGATACTTGATCATCCTTTAGCAATCAGGGCAATTTCTATGGCAGCAGTGCCCAATTCTTGGCTGCCTATGGCAAATGTGCGGCCATGCAATTGCCACAGAATGTCTTCTCCGAGTGTCACAGCGGGCGATGTAAGGTATTTTGTCCCGATGGCCATAGCTTTGCCCAGGATACTAGGGCTCTGGATATGTTTTGCTCCAATGATGGCTGGATTGTGGCCAACTCAGCGTTCACCAAGGTGCCACCGTGTCAGGCTCAATGTGTGCCCCCGTGTCAGAATAATGGCATTTGCCTCTCGGCCGGCGTCTGCCAATGCCCCGAGAATTATTCGGGTCCCCTGTGTCAGCATAAGAAATCGGTGTGTGCAGCCAAGCCGCCGGTACCCAAGAACTCTAAAGTCTCCTGCATGAATAAGTATGCCAGGCAAAAAAATAATATTAGTTCCACTTAAGTTCTCATTTTATTTTCCAATCCAATTCCAAGTTTTTGTCATGCGGAGTGTATGCGTGGCTTCCAGTTTCCCGATGGCAGCGGCATAACCAATATCGAGTGCCGTAATGGCCAGTGGATTCACACTAAATCGGGTTTGGCCAAGCCACCAGATTGTGGACGTAAGTGAGAGGAAGAGGTAAATTTGAATAATTAAATAGTTGATTTGTATTTTTTCGGCTTTAGCTACCTGTGCTCCGGCCTGTGAGAATGGTGGACAATGCATTAGTTTCAATGTCTGTCAGTGCTCTCAGAGATATCGAGGAACACATTGTCAATATAGTGAGTGCATTTCTCAAATCTCACTCTCGAGAAATATGGTTCTAAATCCTAATCCTCTACAGACATTGGCAGTTGTAATGTGACGAATACCAACTTCAATGGCAATTACAAATGTGCCTACGATCAGGAGGAAGCTCGCTGCACTTTCTCGTGTCCCCAAGTGCCGGGACTTAAAGTGCAAGGACGTTTGGATATTGAGTACAAGTGCAGCTACCAGCAAAGCAAATATTTGCCAGAACCATTGCCCAAATGCATTTTCCGTAAGCTATCCCCAAAGATGGTAGATAATTTCAATTAATTCAATTTTTTTGTAGCTCCTGGTTATACAATTCGTAAGAGTTCCACTAGCCAAAAGATAACCCAACAAGCAGGACATGTCTATCATGGCAGTTTCAGTGGTGAAATGGTCTCCGAGCTGCGTACCCAACGGGAGACGATCTTGGCTCTGTTAGCCAAATATAGAGATCTGGAGAGAAGAAGTGTGGGTATATGCTAAGCCTAAATAGATGGCAATGGAGTGATTACTTATCGCAATTGCAGGAATGGTGGTCATCGGAAGAGACTGTGGTTACACCAGGTAGCTATTCCTTGTATCAGACCAGTGAAGTGGATATTACGATTGATAAGACGCCAAAACCAGCGCTTTGTACCACCTGGGGCGGTATTAATATGAAAACTTTCGACGGTTTAGTATTTAAGTGAGTACTTTTGTGGTATTTTTTGTTAATGCGAACACGGTTACACCAATTAACGAATTTTTCGAAGGGCTCCTCTCTCTTGCTCGCATACCCTGATCACTGACAAAATATCCGGAACTTTCGACATAATCTTGAAAGCTTGTCCTTATGGTTCGGGCTATGGTTGTGCCCACACCTTAAAGGTTTACTGGCAATCCGTGCAATATACATTCGAGAATTTAAGTAAGTTTTTATAAACAAGCTACACGATCCTCTTTATGCAAACTGGATCTTTCCATTGGATAGATGGCACCATACAACTGGTCACGCCCACTAAGAAGCTACCAATGCCTGTCCAGGTGATGGGCATGAAGGTGATGCCTGTGGCCCAGCATGTGCAAATTGATTTGGAGTCAATTGGTCTGAAATTGGATTGGGATCACCATCAATATGTGGCTGTACATGCCGGTCCGCAAATGTGGGGCAAAGTGGGTGGCCTTTGTGGCACCTTGGATGGGGATCATAGAAATGATTTTGTATCGAAAACTGGCAAGAAATTGGAGACCGTCAAAGCCTTCACCGATGCCTGGCGTGTGGAGGATCGTAGCGAGATGTGTCTGGTTGAGAACGGTGCCGAACTAGACTTTGGCATGGAGTCCTGTGAGCAGAGTAAGCTTCAAAAGGCTGTCTCGGTGTGCGAACGTCTGCTCGCAAATGAAAAGCTGTCCGATTGCATTAAACCCTTCAATTACGATGCCCTCATCCGAACTTGCATGGCCGACTATTGCAATTGTCCCAATCGTGATCATCCCGAGAGCTGTAATTGTGATGCCCTCTCAATGTTGGCCAAGGAGTGCGCCTTTAATGGCGTCAAGATGGAACATGGCTGGAGAAATCTGGAAATATGTCGTAAGTTTGCCCAAACAAATCGAATTGAAGTCCCTTTTTGACTCTTGATGTCTTCCAGCCATCAGTTGCAGTTTCGGGCGTGTCTATCGTGCCTGTGGCCCCGATGTAGAACCCACATGTGATTCCGATTTGGCCCCCCTGCCCACCAAGGGCAAATGCAATGAGGGTTGCTACTGTCCCGAGGGCACGGTGCAGTACAAGGATGCTTGCATCACTCGCGAACTATGCCCCTGCACGTTGCGTGGCAAGGAGTTTAAGCCAGAAGCTTCCATCAAGAAGAACTGCAACACCTGCACCTGCAAGAACGGCCAATGGAAGTGTACGGACGACAAGTGTGGTGCCCGTTGTGGGGCTATTGGAGATCCGCATTATCAGACATTCGATGGCAAACGTTTCGATTTCATGGGCAAATGTTCGTACTATCTACTAAAGACGCCCAATGTGTCGGTGGAGGCGGAGAATGTGGCCTGTTCGGGTGCCCTATCGGAGGCCCTCAATTTGGCCGCTCCGGATGATCCGTCGTGCACGAAATCGGTGACCATTCGCTTCACTTTGAGGGATGGCTCGCCGGCTGTGATCAAGCTAGATCAGGGATTGACCACAATTGTGAACGAGAAACCCATAGCGAAGCTACCCAAAATGTTGGGATTGGGCGAAGTGTTGATACGTCGAGCTAGTTCCACATTTTTGACTGTGGAGTTTGCTGGCGGCATACGCGTTTGGTGGGATGGTGTGTCGAGAGTTTACATCGATGCCCCGCCCAGTTGGCGGGGTCAGACCAAGGGCCTGTGTGGCACCTTCAATTCAAATACCCAAGACGATTTCCTTACGCCCGAGGGAGATGTAGAGACGGCCATTGAGCCATTTGCCGATAAATGGCGTACGAAGGACACTTGTCAATTCCCAGCCGAGACCCATCAGGGACCACATCCATGCACACTGAATCCGGAACGTAAGGCACAGGCCGAAAAGCATTGCGATTGGATTTTACAGGATATATTCCAGGATTGCCATTTCATGGTCGAGCCAGAGCAATTCTACGAGGATTGCCTCTACGACACGTGCGCCTGCAAGAGCGAGCTCGAGAAGTGCTTCTGTCCCATACTGTCGGCCTATGGCACAGAATGCATGCGACAAGGCGTCAAAACGGGCTGGCGGATGACGGTCAAGGAGTGCGGTAACTAACTGATCAATTAACCTCCTAGGTAGAGCTTCCCCTTCTTATCCTTATCTCTCTTTCAGCTGTTAAATGTCCCCTGGGTCAGGTTTTCGATGAGTGCGGCGATGGCTGTGCTCTGACCTGTGATGACTTGCCCAGCAAGGGCTCGTGCAATCGGGAATGCGTTGAGGGCTGCCGTTGTCCCCATGGGGAATACATTAACGATCAGGGCGTCTGTGTGCCCAAACAGAAATGCCAATGCAGTTTCGATGGCATGACATTCCGTCCGGGTTATAAGGAGGTGCGTCCAGGCGAGAAATTCCTGGATCTTTGCACATGCACGAATGGCATTTGGGATTGCCAGGATGCGGAATCGGGCGACAAGGAGAAATATCCACCCTCATCGGAGTTGCGCAGCAAATGTGCCAAGCAGCCATTCGCCGAATTCACTAAATGTGCTCCCAAGGAGCCAAAGACATGCAAGAATATGGATAAGTATGTGGCCGATTCATCGGATTGCCTGCCCGGCTGTGTGTGCCTGGAGGGTTATGTCTATGACACCTCACGTCAGTCGTGTGTCCTGCCCACCAACTGTTCGTGCCATCATGCCGGCAAGAGTTACGATGATGGCGAGAAAATCAAAGAGGATTGCAATGTCTGCCATTGTCAGGCGGGGAATTGGAAGTGCTCGGAAAATGGTTGTGAATCCACGTGCAGTGTCTGGGGCGACTCGCATTTTACCACCTTCGATGGACAAGATTTCGATTTCCAGGGTGCCTGCGATTACGTTCTGGCCAAGGGTGTCTTTGACAATGGCGATGGCTTTAGCATAACCATTCAGAATGTCCTATGCGGCAGCATGGGTGTAACCTGTTCCAAGTCGCTGGAGATATCACTGAGTGGACATGTCCAGGAATCGCTGCTACTTAGCAAGGACTCTGCCTACAGTGTGGATCCCAACAAGTCAGCAATTAAAAGTGAGTAACTTTACTCAACTATCGCCCATTTGTCTGAGTCTTCTCCTCGTCTCCTGCCATAGAGTTACGCGATAGTGTTAATGCCAAGGGACACGGCGCCTTCCATATCTACAAGGCCGGAGTGTTTGTGGTGGTCGAAGTGATTCCCCTCAAGCTACAGGTCAAATGGGATGAGGGCACTCGGGTCTATGTTAAGCTGGGCAACGAATGGCGTCACAAGGTCAGTGGTTTGTGTGGCAACTACAATGGCAATGGACTGGATGATATGCAGACGCCCTCTCTGGGCCTAGAGACAAGTGCCATGTTGTTCGGTCACTCCTGGAAACTGCAGCCGCATTGCGCCGCTCCTGTGGCCCCCATTGATGCCTGTAAAACGCATCCGGAGCGAGAGACTTGGGCCCAATTGAAATGCGGTGCTCTGAAATCGGAACTCTTTAAGCCATGCCATTCGGAGGTGCCCCTAGAGAGATATTGGAAACGTTGCATCTTTGACACTTGCGCTTGTGATCAAGGTGGCGATTGTGAGTGCCTGTGCACAGCAGTGGCTGCCTATGCAGATGCCTGTGCCCAGAAGGGCATTAATATACGTTGGAGATCTCAGCACTTTTGCCGTAAGTTGGCTAAAAAAGGAAAAATTTCTCTCTCTCAACTCTCTCATATCTCCTTCTCTCTCTCTCTCTTTCTTTGTAGCCATGCAATGTGATCCCCATTGCTCGGACTACAAGTCCTGTACTCCAGCCTGTGCTGTGGAAACCTGTGATAACTTTCTCGATCAGGGCATTGCCGAACGCATGTGCAATCGTGAGAATTGCCTTGAAGGTTGCCACATCAAGCCTTGCGAGGATGGTTTTATCTACCGGAATGACACCTTTAGGGAGTGTGTGCCCAAGGCGGAGTGCAAGCCCGTTTGCATGATCAAGGAGGGCAAAACGTATTATGAGGGCGACATTACTTTCATCGATGACTGTGCCACTTGTCGGTGCTCGAAGCGCAAAGAGATTTGCAGTGGCGTCAAATGTGCCGGCCCATTGCCGCCCTTGGCTCCCATTGTGGAGGGCACAACGTTGGCTCCGCTCTTGGCCACACAGAATCAAACGAAATGTGTACGGGGATGGACCAGATGGTGTGACAAGGACAAGGATAGCTCCGATAAGAGTGTCCGGCTGAATGATGAAGAGAAAGTGCCGCGCTACGATCGAATGGAGAATATTTATGGCACTTGCCTCAAGGAATTTATGACCAAAGTGGAGTGCCGTGTGAAGGATACCCATGAGCCGCCCGAGCAAATGGACGAGAATGTTGTGTGCAATCTGGAGGAGGGTCTGCGTTGCATTGGCAAGTGTCATGACTATGAGCTGAGGGCATTTTGCCAATGCGATGAGGAGCCACTTGAGCCCAAGCCCAAGCCCACCGAGAAGCCACAAATTGGCATGACCTGTGATGCGGGAATTGTGGAGTACAAGGATTATCCGGGCGATTGCCATAAATTCCTGCACTGTCAACCCAAGGGTGTAGACGGCGGTTGGATCTATGTGGAGAAGACATGCGGCGAATTTATGATGTTCAATCCGAGCATATTCATCTGTGATCACATTGCCACGGTGCAGGAACTGAAGCCCACCTGCGGTGGCAAAACCCCGCCAATCCTGGAACCCATCAAGCAATGTCCCGAGGACAAAATGTGGTCCGATTGTGCCAATCAATGTGAGCATAGTTGTCATTATTATGGCAATATATTGAAGAAACGTGGTCTCTGCCAGCCGGGTGAGCACTGTAAGCCCGGCTGTGTGGATAAACTGCGTCCCGATTGCCCCAAGTTGGGCAAGTATTGGCGTGATGAGGACACTTGTGTCCATGCCGATGAGTGCCCCTGCATGGATAAGACCGAGCACTATGTCCAGCCCCATAAGCCAGTTGTGGGTGAACTGGAGATATGCCAATGCATTGACAATGCCTACACTTGTGTGCCCAATAAGCCCAGTGAGCCGGTCACCTTGCCGCCCCTACCTGACGTCGAATTAATTACTTTGCTGCCCATTCTACCAGTTACCCATACGCCACCTCTGAAATGTGCTCCACAGCGGTAAGTCTAACGGAAACCAAAACGAATCTCGTCCTAAGTGCCTCCTTTGCATTTCAGACTTATACCCAAGATTGAAAATGGTCCACACTCGATGCCCGATAGCATATTCAATGCTAGCTCAAAACTGGCTCCTGAACATGGACCACATAAGGCTCGTTTAATTAAGGATCATCCCACGGGCAGCTGGTCACCCAGCATCAATGATCAAATGCAATATCTTGAGTTGAATTTCGGCAAACCTGAACCCTTCTACGGCGTCATAATGGCCGGAAGTCCGGAATTTGATAACTATGTTACCCTGTTTAAGGTAAGCAACTAAGAATTTCTTTCGGATAATGAAAACTCTGATATCATTTGGTTTTATCGTAGATCCTGCACAGCCATGATGGTGTGGCCTATCATTACTTGGTGGATGAAACCGAGAAGCCTCAGATGTTTAATGGTCCACTAGATTCTCGTGCTCCCGTCCAGACGCTCTTTAAAATACCCATTGAGGCCAGTTCCTTAAGGATTTATCCATTGAAATGGCATGGTTCCATAGCCATGCGTGTGGAACTCTTGATTTGCAGCGAAAACGAATTGCCCACATTGCCGCCGCAATTGCCCACACCTGCTCCTCCATATGTTCCAGTGACCAGCACAGAGCATCCGGTTTCGTTGCTTGAGCAGGAATGCATCGATTTAATGGGCGTGGATGAGGGAAAAATGTATGAGGAGCAGATACAATCTTCTAGTCTCTGGCAATCGGCCAGAAGACCACAACTTTTGGACCAATTGAAGCTCTCCACACCCCAGGCCTGGCGTCCATTGGCCAATACGGCAAATGAATTTATTGAATTTGATTTCTTGGAACCGCGTAATATATCCGGTTTCATTACCAAAGGTGGACCCGATGGCTGGGTAACAGGCTACAAGGTTATGTTCTCCAAAAAGAAGCCCACTTGGAATACCATACTCGCAGCAAATGGCCAACCACGTGTCTTTGAGGCCAATGTAGATGCGGATACGGAGCGTAAGCATCATTTCAAGAAACCAATATTGACGCAGTACCTCAAACTGGTCCCAGCCAAATGGGAGAAGAATATCAACATGCGCATTGAGCCCTTGGGTTGCTTTAAGCCATATCGTAAGTAGACAAAGAGAGGGAGAGAGGAAATCTGTTGCAGCTCTAACTCTTGTTGCCTGTTTCTTGCAGCGGAAATCGCTCGTCAGATTACACCAGAGACCAAAGAGCCAACCAAATGCAATATCTGCGATGGTATTTCACCACCCTCAACCTATAGCAGCAGCAGCTCGGAATGCCCGTGCAAGGATCAGCAGCTATTTTGGGATGGCAACTCGTGTGTCCAGCATAATCTCTGCCCCTGTGTAGAAAACTATGTCAGCTATCCCATTGGCAATAAATTTGAGAATGCCGCTTGCGAGGAATGTGTTTGTGTCCTGGGTGGACATAAGAATTGCAAGCCCAAAAAATGTCCACCATGCGAACTGGGTGGAATTGGTGGAAACCTGCGTCCAGTGATAACTAGCGATTGCCATTGCAAATGTGAACCATGTCCCAAACAGCAGAGATTGTGCCCATCGAGTGGTGATTGCATACCGGAGGTACTTTGGTGCAATGGCGTTCAGGATTGTGCCGATGATGAGGATGCCACATGCCGAGATTCATTTGCCGTAAAACCAGAGCCAGAGAAGAACAAAAGTGAGTTAAACCAATGATGAACCATGAAACGAAATTCCTTTCCTACTCATTCCCCTTTTTTTTTTTTTTGTTCCATTCTCATTGCAGCCGAAGTGATTACCTGTCCGGCACCTGTGTGTCCGCCACAAATGAAACTGAAAATCATTGAAAAGAAGGCCCGCAAAATGTCGAAAATATTTACGTTCTCGAAACAGGTTTCGATTGTGGATGATGGCCAAACGATAACCAAGACCAAATATGTCTCAACCAAATCGGAGCAAATTTTGGCTATGCCTGGTCTTGAATCGGACTACCAGCAGCAACAGGAAGAGGAATGCGATGAGTTCACTTGTGTGCCCATACCGAAGGTCGATAAGAATGAAACGTTCACATGTCCGGAGCCCAAATGTCCGGATAAATATGATGTTGAGCTTGATTTGAGTATGGCCAAGGCGGGTGATTGCCTCAAATACACATGCATATTGCGGCCAAATAAGGATGATGTATGCGAGATTAGCGGCAAAAGTTTCACCACTTTCGATGGCACACTCTTTAAATACAGTCCATGTAGCCATATCTTGGCCAGGGATATAAACAATGGCAGTTGGTCCATATCGGGTAAGAGATATTCTTAAAATTAAAGATGCTCCTCCAGCCTCCGCTCTCTTCTATTGACAGTTCATCAACAATGCACGGATGAGACGCGTAAAGTGTGCCACAAGGTGATCACCATTAAGGACATACAAGCTGGCAAGGAATTGGTTCTGTTGCCACAACTGAAATTGAAATTTAATGGTTTTGACTTTACGGTGGAACAATTGAGCAATTCACCCATATGCAAGGCATCCTTTGTGGTCTCTCAGCCGGGCAAGACCCTTTTGGCCGTATCTACGAAATACGGCTTTTGGGTGCAACTCGATGACATTGGCATTGTTAAGGTGGGCATCTCATCCAAATTTCTGGGCACTGTGGATGGCTTGTGTGGCTATTACAATGGCAATTCACGTGATGATAAGCGTACGCCAGATGGTAAAGTTTTGGCCAATACGGAGAAATTTGGCGACAGTTGGTACGATCAGCGCATACCCAAGGAACAGTGCGGCGATCTCAAATGCTCAAGAGCCATGCAGGCCAAGGCTCTGCAATTGTGCAACATAATCAAGTGAGTGGAAGGGGAAATCAGTCGGAGAATCAGAGTGTGACTTGTTGTTGTTCTTTCGTTTTAGTCATCCAACCTTTGCCCGTTGCCACAAATCGGTTAATTATAAACAATTCTCGAATAACTATTGCCTGGAGGCTGCCTGTGATTGTCTGAATGCCAATAATGGTGATCCTACGGCCTGCAAATGCAACATCTTGGAGAGTTTTGTCAAAAAGTGCTTGAGTGTCAATCCTCTGGCCCAATTGACCAGTTGGCGTGCTGTGGTCCAATGCGAGATAAGCTGCCCGGCGAATTCGGTTCACTCGGATTGCTATAAGCGTCGCTGTGAGCCATCGTGTGATAATCTACATGCCGATGAGTGTCCTGTATTGCCGGATGCATGTTTCCCTGGTTGCTATTGTCCCGAGGGCACTGTGCGCAAGGGACCGCAGTGTGTGCCCATTGCCGAGTGCAAGGATTGTGTGTGCAATGCCTTGGGCGGTTCCAAGTACATGACCTACGATCGGAAGAGTTTCAGTTTCAATGGCAATTGCACTTATCTGTTGTCGCGGGATGTCATTTTGCCGGGTGTCCATACGTTCCAGGTTTATGTTAGCATGGATGATTGCAAGAAACTTGGACAGATTAGCCCAGTGGAGGGTGGAAGTTGTGCCAAATCATTGCATATCCTGAATGGTGATCATGTGATACATGTCCAGAGAGTGGCCAATAAGCCAAAGGCTTTGCAGGTTCTGGTCGATGGATTTGAGGTGAAGCAATTGCCGTATAAGGACAGCTGGATAACACTGCGTCAGGTGGAGGGTAAAGAGCTAAAGCTCTCTCTGCCCGAATCGCATGTGGAACTTTCTGCCTCCTTGGAGAATTTGATCTTTTCGTTGGGTGTGCCAAGCATCAAATATGGCAGCAAAATGGAAGGTCTTTGCGGCGATTGTAATGGCAATGCTGACAACGATTTGCAACGAAATCCGGCCAAGAAGGGCAAGAAGCCGGGCGTGGTTATTGATGTCATTGAAAGTTGGCAAGCAGATGAACCCAAATTGGGTTTGACCGATGCCCTGGAGTGTCTCAGTGAGAATGTGCCCAAGGATCATTGCATTCCGTTGCCGCCCGAAAAGGATCCTTGCTTGCAATTCTACAACGAGGAGCTATTTGGCAAATGCCCCTTGGTAGTAGATCCAGTGGCTTATGTCTCCTCATGCCAACAGGATATCTGCAAGCCGGGCAACACCCAGCAAGGAGTCTGTGTGGCCCTGGCTGCCTATGCCAAGGAATGCAATCAGCATGGCATTTGCACCAACTGGCGACGTCCTCAGCTATGTCCCTACGAATGCCCCAGCGATATGGTTTACCAGCCTTGCGGTTGTGCCAAGAATTGTGATACAGTGAAAGCCCTTTCCGAATACGATGCTGTCAGCCTAAAGGATCAGGCCGTCTTCCATACGGTCAAGAGCGATGAGATGTGTCTGAGCTCCGAACGTTTCGAGGGTTGTTTCTGTCCCCCAGGACAGGTAATGGATGGCGGCAAATGCATACCAGAGGCAGCTTGCACCAAATGCGAAGATGCACTGCATCTGCCAGGCGATCAGTGGCAAAAGGATAAGTGTACAGATTGTCAGTGTGATGCTAAGGGAAAAACCTCTTGCGTCGTAAAGAAATGCCAAGTGGAGGAGAATATCTGCGCCGTGGGCTATCAACCGCAGAAAATTGTCACAGAGGAGGAATGTTGTCCACGGTATCGTTGTGTGCCCGAACCCAAGGAACCGCACAAAACGTGTCTGGCACCCCTGATGCCCATCTGTGGCCCCGGACAGTTTAAGAAGCAGAAAAATGATGTCAATGGTTGTCCTCAGTATATTTGTGGTAAGTTCGCATCTCTCTTTTATTTTAAACGAATCTCTTCTATTTGTTTCATCTAATGCAGAATGCAAGCCCAAAGAAGAGTGCGAAGAGCTGAAGCCACCGCGACAACTGTTGCCTGGTGAGCAATTGATTAAGATTGAAGAGGGTTGCTGTCCCAGCCAGAAGATTGTCTGCAAAGTGGATCAATGTCCTCCGGCTCCAAAGAGTTGTGCAGAGCGTTTCTATGAGTTAAAGACTAAGCACGACATAGACGACTGCTGTCCCACTTATAAATGCGGTAAGCAGGCTTGGACATTTTGTAAAGGATAACCAATTGACTTGACCTTGTTCATTTTTAGTGCCTCCCAAGCATCTTTGCATTGTCCAATATGAAATTGATGAAACAACACAGTTCACGAAACAAGTTGGCGACAAATGGATTCATCCCAAGGATGTGTGTCGTCATGAAGTCTGCTCCTATGGACCCGATGGCAATGCCCAAGTCACATTCACTTCAGAGCAATGCGACACAGAGTGTGCGCCTGGCTTTAGTTATCAGAAAGTGGACACAAAATGCTGTGGCGAGTGCGTACAAACGGCTTGTGTGTTCGAGGGAAAGCTGTATGAGGCCGATGCCCAATGGAAATCTCTAGATAATTGTACCCACTACGCTTGTCTTAAGAAGGACAATCAATTGATGGTTAGTTCCTCGAAAGAAATCTGTCCAGATGTCAGCAAATGCCTATCCCATTTACTATACCAAGATGGTTGCTGCAAGAGATGTAAAGTGGAACCACTTGTCGAGGATAAATGTAAGTGAAGGGAGAGAGAGAGAGAGAGGGAGAGAGAAAGGTTTCTTAACCCTTTTTATATCGTTATAGCCACTTGCTTGCCCGTCTCGTTGGCTGAATCCCAGACTAAGGAGCTGCTGAAGTTCCCCAAGCCTGGCCACGGTGTCTGCATTAACGCTGAGCCCATTAAAGGATTTACAGATTGTGTGGGCGCTTGTAATTCCGGTTCCAAATATAATTCTCTAACCGATATGCACGAGAAGTTCTGTACTTGCTGTAGCATCAAATCCTATCAACCGATCTCAGTGAAAATGATCTGTGAAGATGGTCATACATATGTACAACGCGTAGGTTTCCAAATCTATTAGGAATTATTTCTAATTTTTATTAATTTCGTTTTCTTGTCCCATCAATTAGCATGAAGTTCCCTCAAATTGTGGCTGTTCGCCCTGCGCGGAGAGCTCGGAAAGTATGATTGACGTAAGAATGCAACATGATGTCCAATCCCCATTGCTGAAACTGCTCGGCCAACAGCATAATTAGATGCTAGGATTATGTAGAGTACATATTTAGTTTTAAGATCCACAACAAAAGCATTTGAAATAAACCAAAAAATGATGAAATTTTCATTTAGATTTTTATAGCAAGGCAAAAAAAAGATAAATGCAATTCAAAATATATGTATGTATAAACCGCAGCTCAATTGAAACAAAAAAGAAGGTAATTTGCCAACGTTTATACCATAATGTTCAATTGCCATGGCATACACATACATATGTACATATAGTCAAGTCAACGAGTTCGGCTTAATTTTAAGTCAATTTATAGCAGCGCCTGCGGCACGAGCAGCGCTATTTGCCAATGGCACGCAACTGGAAAAGAATGTGTAAGTGGTAATGGTGGAGACAGGGAGAGAAGTAGGACAAGCCGAAGCCCGAGCCAAAGCCAGAGCCAGAGCCAGTCAGCACATTAACAATGTTGTGGCACCTTTTGATAATGCACTTCTTGGTCGTCATCCTTCGACGGCAGCGGAGCGCCTACATTGTCGAGCAGGCGTCGCAGGGAGCGTGAAGGTGGGGGGAGGAGTTGTCGCTGTTTATGAAAACTTTGCGGCTTTCTGACTCGCCGATGCCCCACCCATTTTGTTTCCCCCATGCTGCCATCGTGCCTTTTTGCATTTGCATTTCAATAATTAATTGTTATTGTTGGCTTGAGCACTTTTTGTTTGTTTTTCTTACATATGAACACGTACATAAATGCATGTGTGTGTGTGTGCGTATGTATTTGTATGCTGCGGCATATCAGGGCTGCAAAAAGCTAAAGTTTAAGAATAAAAAATTAACAATTGCATATAGAATTACGATCGTCTGGTCTATGAAATGGTTAGGTTTGAATACTTCTTCCTTCTTTCTCTCAAAGAAAACACACACACACACACACTTACAAAAAAGTTGCAGTGTTGCCTTTTAGTTTATTTAAATTTTTGCCATTATTTTTGAAGATTGTCGAATATTAAGTATTTCACGGTATTTTTTATAAAATATTACATGGCATACGAGAAAAATACTGTATAATTAAAATACTTGCTTAGGCGGTGACTTCTGGTATAGCTTTTTTTTGGCTTATTTTTTTAAGATTTAGCTTATTTTAGCATGCATTTTTTTCGAAAGCTGGATTATTTTGACGATCAACATCTGGCAACACTGATTATCTGGCCCATTTGCAGTTTCTCTTTTTGTGTTTTCATTCAAGTTTTTCTGCCGTTGCAAAACACGTGTTTTATTAAAGTTAAATAAATTAATTAGTGCAGAATCGTTAAATACGCGTGTGAGAGCTAAGTAAAATTTGAAATAGGCGTATTGAGTGTAAGTGTAAGATGGTGGAGTTTAGGTTTTATTTTTTTTTTGCGAAACCAAGATGGCGGCGTTGCAATCGAGATAGCAGCAATCAAGATGGGCGGGGGTGGCAACGGAGGCGCTTGCAGGCTCGTGGAATTACATGTTGAATGTGAGACAGGCAGAGGCAAATGGCACAATTCTGCTGGTAAGTACCAAAATACAGTTTTATTCAATCATGTACCCAAAATATAATTGAAATATTTTCAATCCTTATAGTTTTGTATCTATGCATGTATAAAAAGAGATTTTGCGTGTTTGTAGCCTTTCGCTGTCCTTCTTCAGCGGCCGCAGCTAATGATCGCTGCCATTTCTAGAATGTTCTAACTGTATTCTTAAACGGTAAATGACAGCTCGTGTATAATGAAAAGGGGGAGCGGGGATGAGACGTGTTTTCAATGTATGTTAGTGTTGAATAACGTAGCCTTTGTATCATTTGTCAAAAAACTAAAGTCTAGAACAACAGCTGTAGGTTCTAGATGATTCCGTTTGATTCTGGATACGATTTTTGCATAGAGAAAGAAGTTGTATTGCATATTAAGTGTATTTTGTGCAATTGTTGTCGCCAACCCTGACCTAACCGGGCCATAAAAATGCGTGCCCAGGCAAACTACGTAAGGACATAATAACCAACCAACAAAGACGTTGACGGTCGTCGCTGTGGTGCGGCTGACATTAATTTATTTACTGCGCTTGGCAAATGGCAAGCAAGTAGTAAGCTACCAACAACAACAACTACAACAACAACAAAGAAAAAGAAAACCGCAAGCTCTGCACTTTTTATTTTTTAACCCCCCGCTTTACCCTTATACCACCTTCAGCCAACGGTAGAGAGAACTTTTGCACATTCATTGCATTTTATTTATTGTATGATTCAACAATTTACGTAAGTTAGGTGACGCGAATATGAAATTATCCTTTGGTAAGGAAGTGAACAATAGAAACACGTACACACGCCTCCTTCTATTATGACTTGGCTCAGGTTTAGAGCCCTTTACTCCGACCCCTACCCCCTTCGCCCACAAACGCCACCCTCTCTGTCTCTGTTCTTCTTTTTCTTTCATTCTTTCTTCAGCAATTTTCTTGATTTTCTTTTTTTTTTTCTTGCTTTTTTTTTTTTAATGCAATAGCCAAGTACCTGAGCTGAGTTATTTTTCCGGCCCTCTTTTGACTTGCCAAGTTGTGCATAATTTAATTTATGAAATATACACACACACACACACACACACAAACGCACACAGACACATACTCTTCTTATGCTTTCTTTAGCTATAGCTGGCGCAGGTCACGAATGAATTCCTTAAAAAAACACAAACAAACCAAGCAAAAAAAAAACCGAAAAGAAAACTGTCATCAAAATCAATTAGTAAATAGACGAAACTGTATTGCACATGGCACGATTTCAGCAGGTGCAAAAATTGAGGAAATTGTCAATTAGATAAACTCACTTTAGTGCACACACACACACACAGAGAAAGACATACAAACGCAAACATCTACACACACTAATGCTCATATACAAATATTCGGTTTTAGTGCATATTAAAAAGTTAATTGAGCAATCTGCAAAAGTAGTCAAATGATTACAACGAACAAGTAATACGCTGCACAAGAAAGTTGTCCTAGACAAGACTGAACTCTGGTTTTAATTTTTATTCGGGGCAATGAATCTTCTGTTAGATAACACTGAAATTTTGTTGTAAATATCCAAGGAATAACAGGAAAATAAAATCTTTAAAAATTACTTCTGCTCGGGGCAAAACAAACAAAATATTCTTTCGATCTGTATAATATATATATATTATATATTTGTTTGTCCTCAGGGTTTTATGTTTTATGCAGATCTTTGGTATGCAGATAGTTCATTAATTATAATCCCCAGAAGCTAAACTACTAAACTAACATTTTATGGAATTATTTTAATTGTCTAACCCAAAGTTACTCTTTTTAAATATTCGATTGTGTTATCTGAAGATGAGGCCCACCTTTTTGAAATTGTAGCGTACTTTGGGAAGGTACCAGGAGCAGCCAAAGCAGCAGCATGCATATGCAGAAAAGTAATCTCCAGACGGAAATGAGCTACCGAAATGGCTAAACGACGACTCAAAAAGAGAATATTAAAATATAATATAGAAATATATATGTATACACACACCGACATACACACACACACACAGACAACCATAAAAGTGGGGAGTGTGTTTGTGTGTGTGTCGTCGTCGTCCAATCGATATGCAATTTTCCTTAAATATCGTATAACGCTTAAAAATCTAAAATGCAAAAATCGTTTATTTGCTCAAGAGCCGTTAAAATGTACAAATGTGCTACGGCCTCTCTCGGTCGGCTAGAATGAACGTATGGGTAAGAGTGGCAAGAGGAATGGGGCGGGGGGGATCTGGTAGAGGAGCTGCTCGACTTGGTCATGCTGCAAAAAGTCAAACATGGCCATTTGTTGCAGGTTTCAATTTCAGTTGATTGCATACATAGTGAGTGAGTGAAGCGCACGGGTCGGGATATAGGAGGGGAAAGAAGGGGAGGGGAGGATTCTCTTCATTCTCCTCCTCCTGTTCCTGTTCCTTCTGGCCGCTACCTTCAATGCCATTTGACGAAGAAAATTGTTGTAGATATTTGGACGTGCAGTCGAGCGCAGAAGAGAATACACAGACACACAGGCCTCTCTCTTCCTCTTGCTCTCTCTCTCTCTATCGTGCTTTCTTTCTTTTTCTCTCTCTCTCTTTCTATCTCTTTCCTAAACATACATACATACATATAAGAAAAAGGAGACATACAAAAATTATAAGGATATACGCTACGTGCAGTCAATAAATAAAACAGTTGTGTAGTCCTTTCGCTTCGCAAGTAGAAGTAGAAGAAGTCCTGGGGTACGAACACGTTCGATTTAATACAAATGCGCTTAGAGGTGGTAGGGAGTGGGGTTAAGTGGGGGTAGTAGGGGGATTGGATGTTGGTGTGGGTGTCTGCTGATGGAGCAGAGTGCAGCAGATTCCTGCTTGGGCGGGGATTTATGCCAAGCGACGTTTTAAGTCTTCTTCGTCGCCAGCAACAGCTGCTGTTGCTTCTACTGTTCCTTCGACTCCTTCTACTTTTACTTCATCTCCATTTCCATCTCCTTATGCTTCTCCTAGTGCAACAGCTGCGCTTACAAATGCGTTTCCATAAAGTCATTGCATTTGCCTGGTTAGCAAAAAAAAAATGAAAGAAAAAAAACCAAATGCACACACACACACACACAAGACACTTTTTTGTTGATTTTATTTTTCATTTTCAAATTTTGTCATATTTTAAATATAAAAAGTCACAAATGAAATTTTGATATACCCATCGAGGGATTACACTCTCTCTCTCTTTCTCTCAGCACTAAATTAAAATGTTCACCATCGATAAGTCACTCATAACTTTCTCGAGTGACATTTTTAAACTAATTTCAATAGAAATTCTATTTGAGCAAGGCATGCATAGGAGACTCATCAAAGTGACCAAAAATAATTGAGTGACCCATAAAACCGTTCTCTTTCACTTAAGTATATAGCTCTTATTTGCAAGTTTTTTTTAAAGCAATTAAGCTAATTTCCAACTATTTCAATCTGTAACACACTTAAACCCATTTGCATGCTATATTTGGTTATTTTTGGATGACTTTTAGTGATCTGATTGCTTATGTTTATCTATTCCAATTGAATGATGAATTCAATTCAACTCAACCACTTAAAGTGTTGATGGGAAGATAGAAGAATCGTTTTCGTGTGAGGTATGATTTCTGGCCGGCATTTCTCGATCAATTTGAGACGATCTTGGGCCAACATTTTTATAATTCACACATAAGTGACAGCGAAAGAAATTTATTGCATACTTTAAGGAAATTTGCAAGCAATTTGAACAATGCAAAAAGGAAATGCTATTTCTGAACACAAGGCAATACAGAAACACAAACTCACACACACTAATACGCACACACACTTACAGTTTGAAACAGAGACGAAGATAGCATAGAAGAAACATTAAGTTTTTGGCATTAAATTCAAAATACGTGGGCAAATGCGTGTATGGGAAATGCAACAGCTGCATATTGTTTGATAAATAAATACTAAAAATACAAACAAACACGCACTCACACACACGCGCACACACACACACACACACACACACACACACACACACACGCTCTTGTATGTGTATAGAATTTGCCATTTGCAATGATTTTTCCGGCGCAAGCTGTTGGCTCCTCTGATATATGTAAAAATAAACGAATAGAGTGGGTGGATGAGTGGTTCGGATGGGTGTCAGGGGAGGTGCTGTTTGGTTGAGTGAAATTTGTGTTGTTAAAGCTGATTTTTATTTGTTGTTGATTTACTTAACGAAAATTTATGACACACACATAAAAATTTGTAGCCAAACTGCCTGCCGCCTACAGTTGCCTGTTGCCAAAAAGATAATTTAACTAAAATACTCTTTCTCCCACACACACACACACACACCCACTCTTCTCTATTTCTCGCCCTCTATCTGTGTGTTTGTGTGTGTGTTTCGCAATATCTTGCTCTTGCCTCGCTGACAATGATAAATAAATGTTAACAATGTGCAAATTGTTTAAATTTGCCACAGAGTTTTGTAACAAATGCAAATGCACATTTACAACCACAATTACAATTGCATTATCACACACACACACACACACACACACACACACATATAAAGACACACTCACACAGAGATCACGAGAGAAATACCAGAGCAGGCTGCTTACATCCACACACGCACACATACACAAACAGACACAGGGTGCGAGTGTGTGTGGGAAAAGTTGCACGTTAAGTTTTACAGGCGGCTTTTTGTTTTTGTTAATGTTGTTGCTGCTGCTGCTGCAGCAGAGAATTATTATTATTATGGGTTCTTACTATTATTGTTGTTGTTGCTATTGTTGTTGAAAGAGGGCGTGTTTATGCCCTCTTTTGCAAAATAAATGCAACACAAAAGTTGGTGTTAAAAGTAGGAAACATACTTAGCAAATTTATTTTTGAAGCGCCTCTAGAAGAACTCTACATACATCCATACACCCCGCCACACCCACCCTGGACCACTTGAGAGTAGCGAGAATCTAATATAAGTGCAGACCAGGAAGAAAGAGAGAGTAAAAATGATGGGCACTTAACTTCAAGAATTTAAAGAATTTAAACTTTAAACAGGTTCAGAAAGAATTCTGTCATTGTAAGCTCTTTTAATACTCTTTACGAGATTCTGTCTTGCTGCCGTTTAGTTTTGTCATTAGCCCTGGATTAACTTTAGAGGCGGCAGTCGCAGCAAGTGCTTAAGGCAGCGAAATTGCAGAAAATGGGAAGACAATTTAGCTCTAAAAAAAAATTGTGTAAATTCTTAAATTTAAAATAATCGAAGAATTGTTAGATTAATTTAAGCAGTGCTCGATTTATATCGAAAAAAAACTTTTTTACATCTGGACCTTGCACCGTGGGTTAAAATGCAGAGTTATTATCAAATATCTTGTTAATTTTTCAACTAAATGTGCACCAAACTCCTTTTCGCTCTTTTCGCCCACCCCTTTCGCATTGCAAATGTTTATGTTTTCATTAAGTCCTGCTTATAATTAAGTCTTTACAATGTTTTGTGTTGTTTTTGCGTCTTTCCTAATCCTTGACAAAGTGTGCATAAAAATAATTACGGGGATTTCACAATATTTTTGTTGTGCAGCTTGCTGTTTTTTTTTTTTTTGCTTGCACATTTAAATGGAGAGACCGCACTTTTGGTGACGCTAATGCGGTGCTCATTTGTCGCCTTGTGGCTCACAGTCTCTTTTTCCATTCCCTCGACCGTTTTCCGCACCATTTTTTGGTATATCACACATGCCACTCTGTTTTGGCCAAGCTCAGAAGGACTTTTTGGCACTGTACTGAGCTGAGCTGAGCCTCCCGGTGTGTTATATGAATGCTTTTTCTTCCTCTTACTCTCTTTCCTCCTTGTGTGTGTGTGTGTTTATTTGGCAAATACCAAAATAAAGCAGGGGCAAACAATAATAAAAAAAAAACACATGCAAGTTTTTGTTGTTTGGTGCCAACTACAATAATTTCGTTGCATAATATCCTTTGACAGGATACACTTTCGCTAAGCTTCAAGGAGCACAGCAGCAGCAGCAGAAGCAGAAGCAGCATCCGAGTAGAGTAGACTAGAGTCCTTTCTTCCTTGCGTTGCGGGGATGCTATTCAAAATGTCATCAAATAACATGAAATTGTTTTTGGCACGCTTCGAGTTTTTCTTGGCGAACTTGAGAACTTCTCATAGTACACTGTTATAAATTTATCCCACACCAAATTAAGTTATAAGATGCCTTAATTTTTGGCTAGTTTCTTTCGTAGGCTTAATTCAAGATGAAAATTATTATATATTCTATTTTTCACAAAAACCTGTAAAAATTTAAAGAAAGTGAATTCCGCCTTTTTATGTTTTAATGAAATTGAACATTTTTAACAGAAATTAATTGTTAATGTGCTTCTCATGCAATATAAGGAGAAATAATTTTTTTTATTGCAGCTTAGCGATAAAGTGAACCTTTTTTGGTAGTGAATTTAATATTTTCTCTTAGTGTATTTTTTTTTTTAAATACATTTTTTTTTTATTTTTTGTTTGTTGTCCAATAAACAACATTTATGCATGTTTACAATTTAATATGTTTGGGCGCGCACATGTGTAAAAAAACAATTTGTGTAGCATCCAAAAGTGTGGAAAGGGATTGGGCGGTGGGAGCGGCGAACAGTTGCGGCCCGGGAGCAAAAAGCGACAAGGTCCTGCGGCAGCTGGAAGCAGGATAATAGCTTTGGCGGCTGCCTCAAAAATTGTTGCTTACACTTTGGAAACAAGCCAAGGCAATGAGAGGCGTGATAAGAGGGGCGGGGCGGAGCGAAGCGGGGCAAGGCAACTGGCTGTTTTGTGTGTGTTTGTGTGTTCGTGTTGCTGGTGGTGTTGCTGCATTGGCCGCAATTGCAAGCCGCTTGCGGCAAGGACATCCTGCCAGGACATTGCGTGCGTGTTTATCATTTTAATGAAACGAAACTTGCGAAGCAACGCGTGCAATGCGTTCTTTTATCATTTAATGAGCTGTAATCGCTTTTAATTACCCCCCAAAATGCAGGAAGGGAAGGCGGGGCTAGACAGATAGGCAGGCGTTTGAGTGAGAGAAGGAGTCAGTCCTTAAAGGATAATATATTATGGTCGGTCGCTTAAAGCTATTGCAATTTTGTCTGCCCTCCATCTTCATCGTCATCTTTTTCTTTGATTTTGCTTTTGTGGTGTGCAAACGTGCGTTTATAATGGATTTATCTGTGTGTTTGCCTCTCTTTTGTTTGCATTCTCCTTTTCCCTCCATTCCTCTCTCTCTCTTTTAAGAAATGAAGGCAGGGAAGGAGGTAGGGAAGTAGGAAGAAAGGATATCATCCTTCGTAGGCTGCATATCGTGCTTTGCATAACAATAAACAAACTTTCTACAAAAAGGGACGTGGTGTCCTGTCTCGATCTCTTTTTCTTTCTTCCTTTCTCCCTCTCTCTTGCAACTTGTTCGGTGCGTGGCGAGGGGTAAAACTTAATATGCATTTCTCTTACAATCAAAGCGTAAAATAAAAAAAAAACTTCGGGGTGTTAAAACTTTGCCCATCCTTTGAACACATTTCGGCAGACAAAATGAAAATGCTTTAAGTAGTTTGCTTTGCATAGACAACAACTGTTTCCATACACACACAAACACACACACACAAACATGTATATATGTTTACCGTTTAATTATGGTAATTGATATTTAGACATATTTGCAATTGGAATTGATTAACCTGAACATGTTGCGAAAGTTAAATGAGGGAGAAATGAACTACTGTTTAAAGGCTTTAATGGCATGGATAACAATCAAATGAAAATTCCAAGCAGCTAACTTTTGCAATCTTTAAATGTACATATATACAATTTAATTAATTACTAGTTTGTTTATTAAATAATCTAATTTTCTCAAAGGACTCTAAATAAGTTAAGAACCTCATAAAAGTTTCAACACATAAAAATTTGATACATTTGTTCAGTAACATGCTTAAAGGACTTAAACAATCCCCGTGAAATACACCAACTTTAATTATTCGCTAGATTTTATGAGGAAAAAATTTTAAAATGGCCCTCTTGTTGGAAACTCCTTAGCTTTTGTTGATTTCCACATAATTCTCTTTTGTGATAAATTATTTAGTTGGGAATTACAACCAAGTTAAGCACAAAAAGTTGTTTGTCAACTTTAAAGTCAATTTCTGATGTCAAATTTATATTTTTGGCCTCGATGAGAGATCTTGGGCTTTATGGCATAAATAACATTTTTATTTGTTGAAATATTGTTCAGTGCATTTTGTTGTTACTGTACCTGTAGGCTCTTTATTAATGACTTCTCAAGGCCATTTTGCGTGACAAGTTTTAAGTGCTTTCTCCATCCATCCATCCATCCAAACATTCCGACCGACCACCGCAATGTGTCCCCGCTGCCATGATGCCAATTTACACAAATAAATCAAATTCAAATGAGAGGGGGAAAAAAAGCAAAGGCGAACCAAACGCCTTAAGGTAGGCAACAATTTTCTTGAAATTTGCTGCAATTTACAACAGTCGCAGATAATATTGACAAATGACTTGGCTAATTAATTACCAGGTGGCAGCTGCAGAAGTCTACCCCACCCACCCTCCTTCTCTCTCTCCCTAACCATCATCCAGTCATCGCACATCCGAATCTAAATCTCTGGGGATGGGTAGGCATTTAACTTTGGAGGAACTTTTGACATTTGGATGTGTATATGTATATATAGTGGGTATAAGTGGGAGTGGGAACAGAGGGGAGAGAACGTAAAAGGGCTCCTCACACCTTTACCCACATCTTGCACATTTCGCTTAACTAAGCTGCTGGTAAATAATTCATTAATTTTCGCTTATGATTGTAATCCGCTTTTGGCGACGACCACCACCGACAACGATGATGCCGGCGACGGTGACGGCCACGGCCAAAAAGGATGAGCGAGAGGATGAGAACGTGAACGAGAAACGAGAACGTTGAAAGAAGGGAGGACACAGGACGACGCTGGATGGCTGGCTGGCTGGTTGGCGTAGGGCATAGGGCTGCGGGGTGCAGTGGCAGAGGAGAGGCAAGGAGTGGGATCAAGAACGGGCAAAATCCTTTTACTATTTGCACAAGAGCACGAAACTTTAGTTAAACATAGCGGCAAATGGCAACGCCTCCGGCTTTGGCTTTCCCACTCGGGCCCGAGAAACTCTTGAGTGCAAACATTTACAATTTCAAATTTCGAGTATTGTTTACTTTAGCTAACTGTATACAGATATATGTGTGCTTTTGTGTGTGTGTGTTTGTGTGTGTTGGGTTTTTCTCTCTGTAAGAGGGACAAGTTTTTGTTTAAAGTCGGCAAGTCTAAAAAATGTTGGACCTACCTAAATGATAGACACACGCTAGATATATATATGTGTGTGTGTGTGTGCTGGCGTGTGTGGATGTGTGTAAATGTGGCTTTCAAGGTCAAAACTTTTGGCTCAACTTTTAAGCCTAAGCGGCTAAACAAATATGTCTAGCATACACACCCATCACCACCCACACTTACACACACACTCACACCCACACACACACACATACACACCGAGGGGTAAACATGGCGGCTAACTCGGGATGTGGCCCTGCTAGATGCTTATGCGGGCGAAAAGGATATTCGCCTGCACACGTGTGAGCATAGAGTTCTACAAAAAAAAGGAAAGCAACAAAAACTCAAATAGAAAAAACATCGCAACAGTTTCCTATATATACATATGTATATGTATGTGTATCTTCCATATAACAACTGATTCATTATAAAACAAATTCTTAAACTGGTTCAAGTTTGTTTAACTAATTTAGTTGATCAAAAGCAAATTCAAAAATTTTATAGGCCAAATTTTAAAACGTGTCATAGGTCTTTTGCAGTTTGCCTTAGATCTTTTTTATTCCGAAAATGATGATGAACTACCATTTAAATGTACCACTTAAGAGGAAATATAATCGGTTTTCTTAAAACAAAAACATCTGATGAAGAAATATGCATTTTGTAACCCATTTTTCTTTACACTCTTCAACGTTGTGTGCGTTTTGCAACACTAATTTAAAAGAATGACCTATTTAACTTTTACAACAACAGAAAATAAATATATTTTCTTGTCGCATAAAAGATTTTGAATATAATTTTTAAACAATCAAAGACATTAAGGCCCAAATTTTATTTTATTTTTTATATAACATAAAAAAAAACATTCTTTATCTTTTAATGCTTTTCTTAAATTTAAAACAATCAAAAATTTTTATTCACTTATATAAAACTGTTAGTTAATTTAGGAAATTTTCTTACAATAGCAATCTACATATTATATTAACCATGGCCACATCAAGCGTTGAATAACAATTAAGGTTAAATTGAACTAAATTTTTATTTAACTAGTTTTCCATGATAAAAGACATATTTAGATTCTAGTACTCTTGACCTATGCTTGAAAGAAACTTTAAATTGCTAACAACAAGAGTAAAAAACAAAACAGACGAAAAACGAAATAAAGGAAAACGAAACACCGAAATAAAAACACAAGCCCAAAACACTATGGCAATTGAGTGTCTACTGAGTCGATGGCCCACGCTGATGCCACAACGAATTGCACTTACGGCAGAAATTTTCGGGTGCACACCCACACACACACACAAATGCACACACACACACATTCTCTCTGAGTGTCAAGCGAACAGAAATAAGCCTCAAATTGTGAGAGCGGCAAAGACTAGGCAGTCAGTCAGGCAGGCAGGCAGTCAGGCAGGCAGGAAAGGAAGAAAGAGAACTGGGGGGAGTAGGCAGGACGGCCGGCAGCTGGAATATTTTGTATTTTATGCCTGGAAATTCCGTTGGCCAAGTGCCAAAGTTGCCGCCACATCAGCATCAGCATCAGGATCAGGACCAACCAGTACCAGTACCTCACGGCACCTCATCTCCTTCCCCACACCTTTACCATACCACAACCCATTTTGTGTTGGTTGCAGTTGCTGCTGCTGCTCCTCCGATTTTGTACACACGTCTCTCATTCGATAGTATGGAATCGGGTGGTTTGTTTCCTAGAGGAGGGTGGAAGAGGGAGGTAGGTTGGGCGTGTTAGAAGGAACACAGCCGGAGGCCAGCGTGTAGGTTGCATGTCGATTTTAGGCTTAACAGCAGGCGAGCGGCAAAAGAGTTCAAATCGTTGAACCAGGCCTAAGCATCGTCGTCCTGGCATTAAAACAAATGCAAATATGCCTGTCCAGAGCGCGGCAAGCAAAAAGTCTGTGCCCTTTTGTTTAAGCTGTTCCAAACCCCCTCCCCTCTACTACCGTTTTTTTTTTTTTTTTTTTTTTTTTTGGGGGGGGGGGGGGTTTCTTTTATTTTTATTCAAGGGAGGCAACTGCAAGGCGTGGCTGGCGAAATTTCTGTGGCACACCCAAAAAAAAAAAAAAAATATATGTATATACAACAAAACCGAAAATAACCCTCTCATGTGTCGCTTACAGAAATTCAAGCAACAACAACAAAACAAAAACAAACCCAAGATATATAAATTGACAACTTTGCGCGGAAATGGTAGGTTAAGGGTAAGATTTTTCAATTAATAGCCCCCCAAAGCTTTCTCCCAGAGTTTCGAGGTAAAATCTTAATGCGCTTTTCTTTTATTGAACGTCAAAAAAAAAAAAGAAGGATGGGACACATCAATTCGTGCGGCAAATTAAAAACACGGCAAATGAATAATTCACCGGAATAAAAAAAAAGAACTCCACAATTGTAAGAAATAAAGAGTGTGTGATAAAATATTATCTTGTGAGAGTGTAAATGAAACAATTTATGCAAAAAGGGCATAGCTAAGATTTTAGTATCCGAATGCGTAGAGGGTTATACGTTATTTTTAGGCTCTAAAACTACGTCTTTTTATGAACAATTTTCAAACTCTTGTCAAAGATGACCATATAGGACCACAATATTTATCCCATATGAACAATTTGTTAAGCCTTTCGTTCAAAATCGGACTACCATATCATAGAACTCTCATAGAAACGATCGGTCCGTAAAATAATTGTGGTTAGAAAAATTCTTTGTTTCTAATGATAAAATTTGCTGCAGTAAGAGAACCCATCAAAGATTTTCAAGTGTTGTCAACACTGCCAAAAGAACTAGTTTCATCCACTACATGAATGCATGAAACTAACAGCTACCTGTAATGCCAGGAAAACTAATTGAATTTAATATAGTTTCATAATATTTGGAATATTTTGATATATTGTCTTCGCTAATATGAAGAAAGTTCACGGACGAACTAGAAAAAGCTAAAACAGAAGAAGAATGAACATGACTCCAAAAAGGGCAACTTTAGAATATGCAAAATAATGTCATAATTAAGGATTTATATGAAAAAGTTGTGCCATAAACTCACACACACACACACACACACACACAAGGACAGGGACACCCACACGCACACTAAGCACTTGTGCAACTTGAACTCTGGCAATTTTGAACTTGTCTCACACGCATACAGATGCATCTACCGAGAGAAAGATGCACTTCATAATCAGCCATGTTGGCTGGTGGTTGGCTGGCATATCAATCTCTCTCCACACTTTCCACTCCACATTTTCAACCTACTCCATTCCACTCTACACCAAACCAAGCCACTCTTTGCCACACTCTCTCCTCTGCTTTCTGCTCATCTCTCTACTTGACTTGTTGGGGAAAAGTTTTTCTCTTGTTGCACTGCTCTCGCGTATACGCGGAAATGACACTGTGGGGCATGAATACTAATTTCTAATTTCGATGTCGACGTCGACGTTGTCGCTGACTGCAAACACATTAAGTTCCACTGAAACGTCGACGCCAACGCCAACGCCAACGACAACGCCAAAGCCAAAGCCAACGACGACTACTACTATGAGTAGTAAACTAAACCAAAAATTTGCACTGCGTTGAGCATATTTTGTGGTCGGTTGGCTGGTGGTTTGGTGTGGTACAGTTCAGTGAAGTGGAGTGGAGTGAAGTGAAGTTGAGTTTTTCGGTTTTTTTCCTCTTGTTGTTGTTGTATTTGTTGTTGTAGGAACTGCAGTTGACAAAAGTTATGCGTTTGCATTTCCGTCAGGCCCAGAAATAAGCAAAGTGGAAAAGAAATGGCACAAAATGAAATTTTTGTGAACGGGAATAGATAACAGATTAGATGCTCTAAATTGGAATGCAAGCGGTGAGCGTTTTATTCTCAAGGAAGAAGGCCATGCGAATGCATTAAATCCTTCTGTTGGTGGTAAATTTAAGTTGAAGCCAGGAACTATCGTTCTACTTGTCGTTACCAATGAAACTTGTTCGTGACTTAAAAAAATAAAAAACACATTTTAAAAAGTATATTCAAATAAATTGTCTTCTTTATTTTTGCAGATTTGTCGGTTTCAAATGACGACACCAAGGCAAATCTTCTTGAATTGGATAAGGTAAATAAGCCCAAAAATAATATAACATTTATTTTTATTTCAAATGATTTTTATATAGAGTCGTACTTGCGCCTGTAATAAAGTTCTCAGTTATATGTTTTATGTAAATTGATTATATATAATATCGAATTTGCAAGCTGTGACAAAATTGGTATTAATTTCAAGATGCCCGCAATAAAAATAAGTGGCAACAGTCCACACAGATCCATCTTCCCCCTTTCCCTTTTATCGGCAGTTGCATCTAAAGCACTTGCCACATTGTTGTTGCGGTTGCTGCTGCTGGCCAGCAGTAGCAGCAACTGGAAGCAAAAGATGAAGCACAAGAATATAGGGTGAAACGAGAACATGGCCAGAAACTAGCCGAGACGAGACGAGATGAGACGAAAGAACAGACACAGAAACATCAGCTTCAACTTGTTTCTTGTAGACCAAAAAAACTTTTTCACAGCTTCACTCACGTCCTCTTACAGCGAGTGCATGACCATAAGAAACTTTATTCTTAATTTTTTTTCGGGCGTTTTTGTTTTTTTTTTCTTTTATTTTTTATTTTTCTTCCTCTTTTTGGCTTCAGCTCATTAGGGCTTAATTGCGCTGAGTTAATAAACAAATTAAATGACAGCAAGCTAAGCTAGAGATGCGAATTTTTTGGTGTCTTACATATTGTTGCCGTTTTTGTTTTGTATGTGTTTCTTTATTTTTTCTTCTTTTGTTTGCTTCTAAATTGCAACCAGTTGACATTTCAACTGCGTTTGTTTGTCATCTATTCTATTCGTTTTTCTATTTTGGTTTCCCTCCTTCAAACAAAATCATTTGAATACCCTGGTAGAGGGTATAACCGAGACTCGATCGAGATGGTGAAAAATCTACGAGAACGGGGGAAAACTCAAAACAATAATCGGTACTCAATTTTTATCTTAGGTTAAAATTGATCTTAAAATGTATCTTCATTGAGGATTATGCAAAAGAGTATAAAAACTTCGGCTATATAAAAAAACGTTCGAGATATACTATTTTGGTTGCTGCTGTTGTTGCAGTTTGTCTGTTTGTCCGTTTGTCGTCTCTCGGCCCCATCCATGTTTAGCTTAAATAACTCAACGACTCAGTTTGCTCTGGCATAGAAATATATATATATATACATATGTACATATATACATTAAAAAAAAAAGAAACTTCCACATTTGTCACTCGACACTCACAGACTGGAAGTTGCCGCCGCCTGGCAACTGTTGTTTATGCATTTCATAAATATAAAAGTGACCAAAAATTCAGTGACGAAGAGAAGAGAAAACCTTTTGGGATAGATAGATAAAACTGGGTATAGATGATGTGGGATAGTCTGAGGGGGGGTGAAAAACTTGTCTCTGTGTGCCCGTGTGTGTGTGTATGTGTGTGTCTGCATGGAGTTTTCATTATAAAAGAGAGTTATTTTGAATACACACACACACACTCAACTAAACATTGAACTCTTCTCTGTGTGGAATAATTTAGTGGAAAATGGAAAAGACGATGGTCGAAATTTTGGATAAAGGTGAATTTATGATGCAACTAGAGAGAGAGAGAGAGAGAGAAAGAGAGAGAGAGAGAGAGAGTGTACAAAAATGAAGTGAAGCAAATTGTCAATTCTGGCTTTAGTTTCAATGAAGCCAAAATTATACAACAGGGGAATATTATAAAAAATAAATCCACAAATTTTAAACCATTTTGAGAAATTCAAAATTTTTACTTTGTTTTAAGTTTATCTGGTAATTAAGCTTAATAACTTAGTAACTTCTCATAGACAAGTAGTTTACTCATTTTTACTCATTCAAACAAAAGTAAATATAAACATGACATTTGAATATCAATAAAATTTGACTTGAGAAAAGAGGTCACCAATGTTTAAAGCAAATCTTAACTCATCGGTCTTTAGCTTAAAATCTGTATTACTAGTTGGAAGTTGTAGTAAGAAGAAGAAGTTATATATCTTTTTTTTTTTTTTTGTGGGGCAAATTAAAATGTTGTTTGTGAATAGAAGTTTAATTTCACCAATATAAATCTTTGAAAGTTTTTCTTGATCAAGTTTGTACGTTTGCTAGCCAGTCAGGCAGTCAGCCAGTCAGCCATTCTCAGCCTACCTGGTTAATTTGCTTTCAGTTTCAGAAGGCAGCTGCTTGTGCAACCGAAAATCGGCTTGCCAAGGCATTACAATCAATTATGCATTAGCTTAAATCGTCACATATGTAGGGATGTGTGTGTTTAAGTGTGAGTGTGTGTATACTCACATACATAGCCATATAAACCAATGTCTGCACACACACACACACAGGCCTGAACTTATCCAGAATGTGATTCTTGTGTGACCTGACTGCTTTTTGCCCCCTCCAGTTTCTGTTCAGCTGCCACGGTAAGGATGTCTGCCATTCAAGTGAATTGAATTGATTTTCAAGTGGTCTATGCTATTAGTTGTAATTGATTCTTGAAATAATTTATTTTCATGGCTTTTTGTCGCCAACTTCTCTCTCGCTTACTCATTTCTCCTTCATCTTCACCTTTTCTATATATATCTATCTCTTTACTTGTATTTTTGTCTATCTATCTGTCCGTTCGTCTACCGTTTCAACTTTCTATCGTCGTGTAAGTTTTGCAAATTGCATTTAATCCTATTTCAGCAAAAGTCTTTCAATGTCAATGGCTTAAATTAATTAGAAGAGATTTTACACTTTTACCATGTATAGATGGAGATAGAAATATCTAGTCATGTTTCAATTCAAGGCAAGTAGCTTGCCTGTGTGACCAAAATGATGTCATAAATTTTCAATGATAACTAATCTACTAAGGCAAATTATAAATGAATTAAAGAAACCTCATAAATTGGATTTGCGCTGACTTCTGAATACCCTAAGTAAAGGAAATTCTCTCTTGATGTAAAGTGAAAGTGCTTTATAAGCTTTTTCTTTCATCTAAACTAAACTCATTCGAGTAGTGAATGAGGTAAAATCCCAAAGACCCTTTGGAAAGATCAGGTTTGTTTTATTTATTCTGTAGTTAGACAAATGGAGAGTAAGTATGAACTATTGAAGATGGCAAATTATAAATTTTCCCTTTTGGTTAAACAATTATTTTGCCCAGAGCAACAGCAAGCAAGCAACCAGCTGCCTTTGTTCGCCTCGTTTTCCCTGACAAATAATTCAGGAGCCTGAGCACTTTGATGGCTCTGCATGATGCATTCGGCACTCATTCTTAGCCCCATTCCTATTTCGACTCCCCATTCCCACTTCGCCGTTTCCTTCCATCCCACTACCATTTGGGTTTTTGGTTGCCATTTCACCCACTAAACTCTCTAGGTGATATTAAAAATTCGCTTCTTGCTTTTGCCACTGTGTGCAAATAAATATTGAGCTTCGACCTATACGGCTAGTGCCGCCTGCCTCTGTTTGCCTTTACCCCCGCTTCTGTCCCTTTCCCTGTCTCTTCTCTCGGTCCAACCCGCCGCCGTCGTCTTCCTGTGTTTTATCTGCCTCATTGCTAATTCCACGAAATCGAAGCATCATAAAACCTTGATGCTGCATTTGCCTCGCTTGCTATTGTGGGTGGTGCTAGGGGGTTGCATTATGTTAGCATATTTTCAAGTTTTTCGCGCCGCATCCAAAGCCACTTTGTGCCCAGTTTTTTTGGGGGGGAGGGCAGGGGGAAAGGTTGGAGCTGCATCAACAGACGACTACGACGACGACGACGACGCTGTGGCTGCAATTTATTTATGAGGCTGTTGTGTTCATGAATATTTTGTTGTTGGTGGCTGCTGCTTTCTTCCTGCTGCCGCCGCTGCTGCTGCTGCTGTTGTTGGTTCGGTTCGCGTACTTAAAACTTGTTTGATTTACAAAATGGCGCTCCATTGTTTGTTACCTCTTTGTGGGTGGGTTTTTGGTGGTTTTGTCCCCCTGGTTAGAGCCATAGCCAGTCAGCCAGCCAGCCATAGCCATCTATTGTTGGCGCTATATTTTTCCAACTGCAAATTTATTAGAAGTTGACAAAATGGTGGGGCAAAATCCAGCAGCAACAACAATGACGACAGCAACAATAACAAGGCAAGAGTTATGCCACCAAGTGGTCGAGGTCAAAGTTGATGGAATTGAATTGAGAATAAGTACGCTGTAGAATGGGACTAAAGAGGTCCACCAATTATATAACACACATATATTAGGACGCTCAACAAGGCAATAAAGATAATTAACGATTCAATAACTCATATTATGAGAAAATAACCCAACAATTTTTAACATAATTTTGTTTTTTTTTTAAATAAAGTGTAAAATTATTTACATAGATACTTAGAAATATTTTTCAAATGAAAAATACTCAAAAAAGTATGCTACAGTATTTTATCATTGTAGTTGCCCTGACGTTTCCGATTCTATCTTTGTTTTATGTAATGTATGCTTAGTTAAAATTAAATTGCATTGTTTTTTAAATATTTATGTGTTAAAATTTAATTGTTAATCGGTAAAAAAATAGTTTTTTTCATTATATTTTTTTTATATTACCTGACCGATTGAGGCGACGCTTCAGCAGTAAATGATTTGACCTCCATTGAGGCTGCTGTTTATATACCCTCAAAGAAGGAGAACGCAGAACGCTTCGCTTCTTGAAGCAGATGCTGAGTGCGTGTAACCGAAAGTCGGTTAGAGTTGGTGTTAGAGCGCCGGTGTAGCTGGTTTGCTACAACGCTGCTTCTTCTTCATATTTATTTATGATATTATTTCGCTATTAGTTAAGTGTGCTTCATTTAATTAACTAATTGCTGTTGAAGAGATAGAAAATTATTACATTTCTATTGAATTACTGTAAACGGAAGAAGTCTTGCCACAATTTGATCAAACATAAAACTTTTTGTCGAATTCATCTATCCTAGCCATGTCCAGACAAAAAAATATAAAAAACGATGTTCCTTTCGGGCGCACCGGCCTAATAAATAAACATTAACTGAACATTTAACCAATATTTACTTTGCAATTTAGACATTATGTGCCTTTTTTTTGGTTTTGTTTTGTTTTATATTTTCTACCTCCTTGGGAAAATGAAGCAATTTGTGTAAGCGTGTTAAGCTGTTTTACATAAACAGACAAGAGCGACGGGAAATAGAACTCTAACTAAAACTGGCCATGGTCGTGGTGGTATTTGGGGCGCCGTAGCCGGAGCTGGACAAGCAAGAGATTGACTCATATGCACTAGAGCAATAATTTGTGTCTGGGCAATTTTAGTTGTCTGCCGTTGCCTCCCAAGGAAAGAGAACTATATAGCAGAAGGACTTGGAGCAGGCGGAGGACCAAGGCAATATTTAGGCAGTTTTAATGCAAAAGCGTCCACAAACCATAAATAATTGAAAACTGCAAAGACGTGCAAAAAATGCTCATACCAAAAGCCAAGTGAGTTGAGCTTCTAAAAAACAGAATGAACGAAAAGCACCAGCACCAGCCGCAGCAATGGCAACAGCAACAGCAGCAGCAGCAGCCAGTGCAAGTTGTTGTAGTGAAGCATGCAAAAGTCCCATTAAGGCTAATAGGCCCAAAAGGACCAAAGCAAGAGACAGCTTCAAGGCAGGCATAGAACGATGAGGTGTATGGGTTAGAGGCGAAACGGAATCGTGTAGGTAAAGCTAGGCGGGGGGCAGGGTTAGGCAGGCAGGCAAACAGTCAGTCCACTTGGTTTGGTTGACTTCAGTTGGTTGCATTGATCAGGGATGGCAAAATACAGCAAAAATCTGACTCGAAATGATTCTATTAAGTGACCTTGGTAATTTTCAAGAGTTTCCCTGAAGTATATGGCGAATGTATTCCAAATGATCCGTTCTTTTCTTTTGAAATGCTTACAATTAAACGTAAATCCAAGCGGATGGCAGTCAAAAGATTCTTTAAAAAATATTGTCCGATTTCTGAATGATTGTGATCTAAGAAAGCTTTTAAAATACTTTTAGTTTTTGTTTGATTTTGTAGACTCCCTTTTTTGTTGTTTTTGTTTATCTTCAGTTATAAGTAAACTTTGCGCAACTCGCCAACCCTGGGTGTTGTCCACTAGCAGCGGCGGCGTTAGCACGTTTACGGTTGTTGTAGCTAACTGTTAATTTCGTCCACCCCACCATTTTGGACTTTAAATAAAAAAAAAAACCAAGAAGAAAAAGAGAAGTAGGCTGCACAAATTCTTTTTTATTTTCCCTTTTTTTTTTTGGGGCATTTGCCCTGCAGCAACGGGCCGACAAAGCGTAGTGTTTTCAGTTCGCCCCATCCAAAATTTTACGTACTTTTTTCCAGTTCTCATACTAAACGCCGCTGGCACTTTGCAGCACTTTAGCGTCGCTTATCCTAATTGTGGTTATTTTGTGTGAGTATGTGTGTTTGTGTGTGTGAGTGGTGTGTGTGACTGTACGAGAAAGATTGGAGTGTCCTTCGTGAGCGGCTCACGCGAAACGTGCATAGAGCATGTCCTGCCACGTTTGTCTCTGTCCAACTACTGTCTTCCTTTCTTTCTCTCTGACTGTCTATCTGTCCGTTTTCATTCCCCGTTTCTTTTGCTGCGCATATATGTGTGTGTATGTGTATGTATGTGTGTGCATAATTTTTTGGCATTTAGCCAGATAATTTTCTTGCCTGCTCAGCTTAACTCAACACTGACTCTGACTTGACTCGACTTGTGCCTGCCTCTGTCTACAAGTTCTGTCTGTTCGTTATCCTGTCCGCTTCTGTTGCAAAAGTTAATGTGTCCTGGCAGGCCTACAATATTTAATATGACTTTTTTCGCCCTCATCCCTCTTCATGTTTGTCTCGATGGGGCTTTTCTTGAGCGGCTTTTTTTTATTATTAGCTGTAAATTCAGTTAACTGGTTAGTATCATAAAATGTTTCTGGTTTCTTTTTGCCATAATCTAATGTTTATTATCAACAGTATTCTTGTTTTTTTTTGTTTTTGAATTTTCATAAAATCTTTTTAAATTAATAAAGTACACATCAGAAACAAAGATTCTATTTCGACAAATTCTCTCATCAGTTTATTAAACTGCTAAACTGTTTGGAAATCCTAATTAAATGCAGTAAAGTTCTAAAGGAGAATGTTTTCAATATAATTGCCTTTCCTTTTTTGTCTACTATATGTTTTGTAGTGATAATGTCTATATTAACCTTTTGGCCCTTTTACCTTTTGTTCTATTATGCTAATGTTAATTGGTGTTACGAGTGTTGGTAAATGCACTTTAACCTGGGTAAATGCACGAGACACAGGCTAATACAAATATTAATATGAATAACATGAAAAAACTTCAATTAATTGTCGTATCAAATTTGATTTGTATTCAATTATTTGTGCTTTTGTTACATTTCTAACAATTTACAATTTAGATTGGTTAAACTAACACCAAAACATTGTGATAATTGGGTTACCATATCGATTTGCGGTTTGAAGAAACTGTATTTATTTCCTCTGATTACATAACAATAGCATTTTCTCTTAGTCCTTCCGGCCCGCTCCATCAACGACCATTTATGTTATTGATATAGACAATCTAGTGGTGGCACGACTTCATAAATGCGGGGAGGGGGCGAAAGGGTGGAGTAGAGTTGGGCACATTACTTTCCTCTATATCTGTCGCTTGTTCGCTTCATCTCCTTTTTGGTCTTGTTGTACAAATTCCTGTGATAATCATTTTATATGTAGAATATTTTGCATTGTTGTCATTTCCAGCTGTGTTATTGTTGCGGTTTGTTTTTGTTGTTGATGTTGGTGTTGTTGATTTTTATCAGCTACAAGTGTGACACCAAACCAACCGAAGCGAACCAACCAACTTTCATATCAGGACTATCACATGTTACCCGAACAACAACAGCAACAAAAATGTGCAACATGTGTGCAGTTTACTCGGCTTTTCCATACATTTCCCCTCATTGTGGGGGTATATGCATTTTGATTACATAATTGTAACGAAGAAAATACAAATAATTTTGAAATATTTCTTAAGAACCTTCAATCGGTTCTCTTGAAGATGATAACTTTTAATGCTATGTCTTTTTATTTGACTTTTAACGGTGTCAGTAAAGTTCAAACCCTTTTTTTTGTACTAAAATTCTGATCGAATTCGAAAGTTTTAATATTATTCGATTTGAATCGAAATTTACAATTTATTTTAAAATAAACTTGATAGTTTCAGTGGACTGTCTCATCAGCTTGAAAGGGTATAAAAACTTTGACATGAACGTTGTTTGATTTATGCAACTCGTTTTTTTTTTTTTAATAATCAGTTTTTTTTATTAAAAAATAAAAATTGCATGGCAAAATGACAGTAATTTTTTTTTTATTTTTTTTTTTTGGCTTTAGCTTGCAGAGGGTAGGATAGGAGATTTTGAGGGGGAGAAAGAAAGAGTTAACTGATTGTAATTTTTATCCTAGGACGCGTGTGTGTGTGTGTGGAAGTTGAAAAGATTGAATGGCAGATGGCTGCAGCCTCTTATCCCTCACTCTTCGCGTATTTCTGAATACAGCATTTTGCATGTGACATGGCAAGTATTTTTTTTCCTTTTCCGTTTGTTATTTTTTTTATTTTTTTTATTTTATAACATATTTATACATATAATTTTTTCTCCTTCCGTGGAAGTTTATTAAAGTGCAAACGTGCGTATGAGTTATATTTGATGGTGGAGAAGAGATTGTTATGAAATTAAGCATGGAATTACATGTAAACGCAGGGAAATGAAATGCCAAATTAAGATTGGATAAAGATTTTGGATTATGCTTCATCTCTTAGATTGATATAAGGATTTAAGAGATACCGTCAATTGCTATTGACTGAAATGCGAAAAGCTATGTGCACGGGCGATTACTTTCATACGTTTAAAGCGGTCAAAAGAAGGAACTGAGTAAACTTTATTGAAGTTTACTAGAAAGTTTAATATTTAGCGTGACCAGGGATAAACTTTAAGTTTTTGCAGATTCTTTACTTGGATGTCCTTGTGCGACTTAACTTACCTTTAACTTGTTGTATTTCCTCGTTTATTGTCGTTGTTTTTCAAGTGCAACTTCCTTTCGTTTTTAAAAACATTGCTGTTTATAGTGGCAAACTGAAAATAAATGCTTTCACTTGTTGTTGGCGCCAAGAAGTTGTTGCTGTTAGGCGAAGAGCAAAATATTGCTGAAAAATACATACATAGGACGCCGTATCAGAAGAATGATAAAAGTGTGAGCACTGTCACACACACAAACACACACGCACACAGCGGAAGGAAGCTTCCATAAATATAATGCTTGTACATAGGTGGTTACTATGTACATTACGACTAGATTTTTGTGGGTAGCTTCTAAATTTGTTCACATGTCGTATGAGTTATTTCGATAGGCAAGACAAGAAAACAAGTCGGTTCAGTAACTGACCATAGCACTTTTAAATCCTATTTTGGTTTATATTTTCATTCGGTTTTTGGCGCGTAAATTTAACGCCCGCCGTCGTCTCGCCTGTGAAATCTCTTTTTCTTTCTGGCTTGTACTTGGTGCTGTATAGACACTGCGTATACGTAATGAAAAATTATTTACATTTTGTTTTGTGTTGTTAGCATTTGCATAGAAGAGATGGCCCAAACATTTTGTCTTTTGTAATCCTTTTTTTCCTTTTTTGTTTTTGCCAGCAAACTTTTCATTTTTATGTGTGCCGACAAATTATTATATTTCTCTCTTGCTTTTCTTATTCTTCGTTTTGTAGTGCGCCTCATCTTCTAGTTTTTCCTTTTTCATTTTTGGTGTTTTTCTTTTCTTTTCTGCTTTATTTTTGTGTGTTTCTATTTTAACGCTACTGTCAAGAGACGAGACGACGACAACGACGAGAAAATTAAGTCATGAAAAGTGAAAGTGGAGAAGTGGTATAAAGAAAGCGTGAAAGAGAATGAGCAAACGGTTAAGAGGGAGGGGTGGACAAAGAAAGGGAGGGAAAGTCGTTGCTAGCAGAGCGGTAAGCCGTGCGGGAGTGATGGGGTGGGTGAGAGTAAGTTGCCGCCATTTTTTGGCTGACATTTTGTGTTATCAGCGACTTTTTAGAGTTCTAGGAAACAGTCTGTGTATTACTTTTTGTATTTTGTTTCTCTCTTCTCTCTGACACTTGCTGTCACTTCGTGCGAGTAGATATGTGTATGTGTATGTGTGCGAGAGGCATTGTTTATAACACACGAGCTTATACTATATACTCCTGTTGTTTTTCCACATGCTCGTCACGTTCAACTTGTTATCCTGTGCGCTTATCACGAAAATGTCTTACTTTGCCTTTACCTCAACTCAACTCGACTCAACTCAGCTCGGTTTTGTTTTTTTTTTCTGTGGATTTTTTTTTCGATGTTTTGTTCCTGTCTCTGCCGCTGCCTTCCTTGTGTTTGTCATTATGCTTGTTATTTGTTTTTTTCTTTTCCCATCCTTGTTGTTGTTGTCGTTGTTGTGTGTGGAAAGAGAGCTGCGAAAAAAGCAAAGAACAAAAAATGAGCAGGCAAAAGGTAAAATGATGTGTTATGGCGTCACGTGACATGTGTCACACATGTTACTCATACGCCCCGTTGTGATGACTAAATATGTAAAGGGTGAAAAACACAAAAAAAAAAGGGAAAGAAGGAAGGAATAAAAAGTAAATGTGGGTTGAAACTGAAATCAGAGAGAATGTGAAATTAAAAAAGAAACAAGTGTTTCTCAATTGACAAGACGTTTGAAATGCCATAAATGTGGCAAGATAATGTTTGTTTGGCTTCGATCCTTTTTTGGCCTGCTCATACAAAGACAAACCAAGTCTTAGTTGTCTGCAGACAAAACATTTCAATGTATAATTTATTTTTAATACAAATCGATTTAAAATAATAGTTAATAAAAGTTAAGTTTTACTAAAATATGTTTCAATAAGCTTGTAAAAAAGGGTTTGTGAACATGTAAATGAAATGTCAATTGATAATAATTACTTGTTCCTTATTCATGCTTGTAATTGATCCTATCCTTTCTGCTTATAAGCTAACGCCAGAGTGTACAATCGGCATAGAAGCTAAATTAGGAAAGTGGCCAGTTAGAAAGAGGGAGAGAGAAAGGAAGAAAACTTCTATATAGAGAGACCCCAAAACGAACATTTCGTGTAATAATCTTGATGACTTTTCATTTCATTCGCTTATTTTTCCGCTTAATTATCGTCATCCCCTGCTGTAAGAATTTGTTTTTGGGGTCTGGCAGCAAGCAGCAACAACGACGGTAACGGTAACAATGTAATTTTCCGGCTACTTGAAGGGCACTCAAATGTCGTTATTTTTCATAATTTCCCCCTTCAATTCGGTGTTCTGTCTAAAAATGTTGTCGCGTGTGCAAATGAGTTGTTTTGAGTTTCCTCTCACTCCATTCCAACTCCTATAAGACTTTGCGTGTTGGGGAAGAGTGCCCAGAAAGGGAAAGAAAGAAAAAAAATGGTAACGTTTTCGTTTTTCGTAAATATTTCACTTGTTTTTCTTCTTAGCCCGTTTGGTTGTTGTTGTTGTTGTTGTTCTTGCTGTTTTCGTTTAGTTTATTTCAGTTTTTCTTAATGCTAATTTTCACCTTTCCTTTAGCCTGCTCTACTTGTAGCGTGCATTTCGCGCCTTTGCCATTTGATTATGAAAGTTGAAGTTCGGTTTTTTTTTGTTGTTCCTTTCTTCATTCACCCCGAAGTGAAGCGGTTGAAAAGCAATTAATCATGCATTTTCGTTTCTGCCTTCTTCTGACATTGGCAGGTCCAACTTTAATTGAATTAAATGCATGACACGGCAGAATAACAGCTAAAATTATATAATAACACAAGTCCAAGTTAATTAAGCAAAGCGACACGTGAACAACAATAAATAATTGCAAAAAAGAAAAAAAAAAAGAAAAATTAAAATAACGAGACAAAAATAAAAATAAAACTGCAATCATAAATAATGCCGAAACACAACGAGAATGAGCGGCAATTATATAAAAACTCCCATTTTATACCTACATACATACATATAAACATACACACGTATAAAGGAGCACTTTTTAACTGAAATTGAAACAACAAAAATAGTTAAATGTAACAACTTTCGAACTAAAACTTTCAGGGTGTTTGTGCTTATTAATTAAATTATAAGTATTTTATTGAAATGACGCTTAATAACTCAGTTTACGAGTTTTGATCTACATATATATTTTACAAAAGTATTTTATTCCTTTATTGTCATCTCTACTTTAATAAAAAATGCGTAGATTGAAGCATCTTTGAGTAATTTGGTTAAGCTTAAACATATAATTATGCAGTGTCCATTTAAAGCTTTGCTTAAATATATAAATGAGAAGACTAAAATGTTTTGAAGAATCTTAAAATTTGATCTATGTTCTCTCTAGAAATATGTTTTATTTTTTTTTTTTTGAAGATTGTAATGTTATTTGAAAATATAAAAAAAAACGAATTTTAATAATCGATCAATTCATAACTAATTAGAGCTGCCCAAAAGTAAATGAGTTCAAATATCAAAGCCAACTTTAAGAGTAAATATTATAAAGATATTTTTAATAAGTTAAGTTCCTCAAAAGTTTATTTAAATACATAAAACGTTTTTGTTTATGATGGAATTTAAAATTTTGCAATATATTCAAAAACAAATGACATTCCAGAAACTGTGAATGTCTTTTGTGGATTGGAAACAAATAATTTTGTACTTACATCTTAATCAACTGGCTGTAGAACACCCCATAAAAAAACTAATATTATGATTCTCTCCCCTAGTAAAATTTATACTCCACCCCTAAGACACACACACACACACACATTCCTATACACGCACACACACATACACAAGCACATATTTAGCCGGCACTCGAGTATGGACGGCCACGTGCTTTTGGCTTCTTGCTTTCGTTCTTATTCGTTTTGTTTTTGTTTTGCATATTCCGTTTTCTCTGTGTTCTTGTGTGTGTGCTTCTTCGCTCCACTTCGTTCTGTTCATCCATGGCGTCTATGCACTTATATGCTACGTCAGCGTTTTAGAGCTACCTTCGTCGCTGGTCGTCGTCGTCGTGATCCTGACGCTCCTGTCGTGTTTTTGGCAAAGGTTCAACGCCAAAAACTTTTGTATGTTGCACTTTTGCTTAATGTTGATTCGCTTAGGCCTATTTTGCTGCGAACCGAGGCTTAGGCAATTTTATTTCTATTTTTTCGGGTTTTCGGTTTTTGTTGGTTTTTCAATTGCGGCGCAGGCGCTCCCGAAATCCATTCAAATCCTTGGAAATTGCAAAACACACTCTTCAAGCATTTCAATAAACTCGAATAGTTAATTAAGTGAAATCTCTCCCCAAAAAATATATTTCTTACACTTTTGTGGGTCGTCTACTCTCTCTCTTTCTTTTTTTGTTTTTATATTTTGCTGCGTATATGTTAAATGTTTCAACACTTTGTTTTTCTTGTTGTCTTTGCGGTAGGTTAGTTAGCCAGCCAAATCAAAAGCAAAAGAAAAGAAATACAAAATAAAATAAAACCTTCACCACACAACCCCACAAGCCGTTGCTGTTGCCGCTGCCACTGTCTAACCATCAATACCCCCCGCGCTGCTACCCCATCATCCATCGTCGTCATCACCTTACCGAGTTTCCATTGTATTTTTGTTGCCATCTCTTTCTCGAACAGATGTTCTGACTTCGTGTTTGAATGCCTCGTCGTCGTCGTATCTTGGTGCCGTGCAATGTGCCGTGCCGTGCCGTTTCAGTTCCATTCCATTTCATTCCATGGTAGCCACTTTGCTGTGTGCTGTGCCTTCAGCGGCATGGCATCCTGTCCACTGCTTCAGTTGTGTGGCTAAAGCCGCTTTGTAAACACATTTCCATCGCGTCGTCGTCGCCATTATAATCGCCATTGTCGTTTTGCCGTATTGCCGTATCCTTCGTGTGTGTGGTCCTACGTCTTACGTTTCACGTACGTTTTTTTTTGTTTTTGGTCGCCGTTTCCAAAAATTTCTCAATTTTTGTACGTCTTTTTTGGGTCCGCGTTGCGTTGCATATCTTTTTGCAGCTGATTTCGAATTTCTTTTTTTTTTTTGGTGTCGTCGATTAAAAAATTTAAAAAATATATATATAAATAGAAAATTTATACAAATTCTTCGAGAATTTCCCATATAATTTAATTCGGTGCGTGTCTATGATTTATATATTTAAAAAAAAAGTGTTTTCAAAAGCTAAGAAGCTGACGCAAAAATATTGAAAAATGTAAAGCAAATAATCCACAATTTGAAATATTTAAAAACGAATTTACAACGAATTTTTGTGGCTTTTATTTTGAGTTTTAAATTATTGTTTGGCTTTGCTTTTAAATGCATTTGAATGCAATAAAAAATTTCAAAAATTCTTTAATTTATGGCAAGAAAAAATTATGGAAAGAATTTGTTTAGTGGAATAATTGAAAGTAAAAATTGTTCACTCATTGCACTAACACATGGATTGAGTTTTGATGAATTTTCAATAAATTTATCTACCAATTTAATAATGAATTCGCCAAAAAATTTAATTAATTTAATGTTAAATGGATAGAATTTTTCCAAAGTTAAAAATAACAAAGGTTTTTTGAATTGACTTCTATTTTTAAAAGTAAGAAATAAGACATAGTTTTTAAAATAATTTGAACGCAAAATTATTACAAATTTTTACAATAATTAAACAATTTTCATCTATGCATATAAAAATGTTCAAATTAAGCTCATGTTGTTGTGTTTGATTAAATGGTTATAACTTTTTACCAAAGCAATTATCTTGCAAACGTTAATAGTTAAATGTAATTTTTAAATCGTTTCATCAAAGTTTAATTTAATAAAAGGATTTTAAAATGTTTTTTATCAATTTGATTTTTGTTATTTCTTTTTTGAGGATTTAACCCGATTGTGTCAATCCTTGTCAGCATTTGACCTTATCAATTTGATTTTCACACTGCTCTCAAAATTTTCGTCTTTTGCCTTGTGTAAGTGTGTGTTGGTGTGTGTGTGTGACTTTTGGCCTTTCATCAAACTGTCGCTCTCAATCAAGAAATTGTTCAATTTTCATTTTATCAAATTTAAAATTAGAACGTTTGGCAACAATTTGTTAATGGCTTTGCCAAAAGTTCATCAACTGCAGCAATTTCACCTAGTCAACTGCTCAATTTACACATGCCAATGTGTGTGGGTGAGTGTGTGTGTGTGTGTGTGTGTGCATATCTGTGTGAGTAAGTAAGTGGGTATGTGCCAATATGCAACTTTAATAATACCAAAATAGAAAGCAAGCAAGTTTACTTTTTGTTGCCTTTATCCAACTTTAGCCTCATTGTGGTCAAAATGTGGTTTTCTATGGTCAGGGCAACGAGGGGGCCTTTAATAGCTGCTTCAGTTTTATAAGAGACATTTTTCTCTCCTTATCCCCCCTCCTTCCTGGCTCCCTCCCACCACAAGGCTGTAAAGTATAAAAAAGTTTATTGGTCTCACAGTTGCCTACAGTTGAGTTTGATTTGATAGGCAAATATTTTTAACGAAATTGATTGAACCATACGATTTGGGGTATAGGGAAATTTAAGGACAAAGAAAGGTCTTAAACTAACTTAACAGCTTGGCATAATAAAATGTGAACAATTGGTGGCCATTGGATGACATGTTAAAAAGACAAAATGTAGTAAAAAAGAAATCAGAAATGTTATTGCAAACAAAATAGTCAAATGCTTGAGTAATGATTCTACATTCCAAAGACTATTGCTTTAACCACCCACTTTTGGCTCTTGTTGAACTGCTCCTATATTGCGGTAAAGATCTGTTAGAGATCTTTTTTCTTTATTCTATTTCTTTAACTAGATTTCACAGATTTCACAACATTTTAGTCTCTAATCGTTACCAAATCTAAAGTCTTTAAGTTTAAGTTTAATAACACATTACACGATATTATAAATAAATATATTGACTAACTCCTTCAGCTTTTGCTTGAATCTTTAAAGAAGAATTTCATGGTAAGAATAAAATCTTGGCCATGTAATGATAGAGCCATCAGTTGTGGGCTTACCAACCACTAATCTATACAACAGATTCTCAATAGATCATTTACTATTTCCAGTATTACGCTAATGTCACTTTGATTAAATCCTTATTATATGTATGTCAGTCCACCGATTAAATCTCATCAAGACTAGGCACACTCTCTCCACGACTCACTCCACTAAATCCCTCATCCTTTTCAAGTATCCGTTTTTTTAACCGCCATATCTATTATCTATAAATTATTCTGAACTTCACACTCGGTATTCGTTTTTTATATACCTACATTACTCATACGCCCTGCTGACTGCCACTGTGAGCAAGAAAAATAAAATAAAAAGAGACTTAGAAAAGAAAAATGCCAACTGCTTTTGCTTCTCAACAAGTTCGTTCTACTTGCTTATCATCGATTCAAAGTCAGGAGGAAGCAGCTTAAAGTCAAAGTGCAAAGCATATAAATTTCATATAAATATAAAGTAAATCCAGCCAAAAAACAGAAGAAGACAAAAAAGAAGATGGAGAAAGAAAAAAGAAGAAAAGTTGATTACATTTTAAGCATTTTCTCGCTAGTGTTGACAATTTTTGTTTAGCCAAGTTTTTAAAGTTGTCCAACCAATAGACTGGGAATCTCTGTCTCCTCTTTGTGTGTGTATGTGTGTGTGTGGCTACTTCTTTTTCTTTTAACTGATATAACTGTTATTTCTGCTACATCTTCCCTTTCTCTATATATATATGTATATATATTTATATATCTATATATATATATATATATCCGAGTGTGTATGCGTGTGTGCCCAGCTGTGCAATTGTTGACACCCACACACTGAAAGTTTCGACTCGACTTCGCTCCATTTGCCCAACTGCTGGCGGCTTCTTTCTCTCTCACTCGCTCTTTCGCCCTTTCGCCCTTTCGCTCTTTCTCTGTCTCAGTCTCAGCTCTCAGCCTCTGGGCTCTGGCCCGCACATTGAGTTCATTACCCCGTTGTGGTTAGAGCGATATGATGCTGTTGGAGGTGGAGTTGATGGTGGCGCTCCTGTCGGCTTGCTCTTTCTCTATACTTACTTACATATATTTATGCGACAAAATATATATAGCTATATATTTTATATATATATACATATAAGAAAAAATAAAAATGCATTACAGGAACTTTAATAAAAAAATAAAATAAAAGAAAACTTTAATTTCGTTTATTTTGTTTATTCCTTTTTTCTTTTTTTTTTTCCTTCTTCTTTTTCAACTACTCCTCTACATTTAATATTTTAATAATCAACCAAAAATTTTCAAGGGAAAAACCCCAAAAACCACTTCATTGCCAAAGTTTTTTGCTTAAAAACTCCTCCACATTTTTATTGATTTTCTTCAAGTTTCTGCTACAGTTTCTCAGATTTCGCTCCGACCCCTACACCTCTGTTTTTCTTTCGCTCCCTCTGCCTGTTTCTCTCAGGCTTTAAACAACAATTTTTGCGCGCTAATTTCTCATTGAACATTCTTGTTTTCTTTTTATTTTTGTTGTGTTTTTTTTTTGGCTTTGAATCTTTTTTGTTGCCTTTTTGAAGAGATGAAAAATGTGCAACAGAAAAAGTTACTTATAGTTTTGCAGTTGCTTTTGCCTGTTGTTGTTGTTGTCGTTTTCGTTGTTATTGTTGCTGTTGGCAGTTTGTTAATGCTCCTGCATCTGGCATGCACAAAAATGTAAATTAAAAACTTCACCAAAATTAATTGGTAAGTCGACGAGTTGGTGGAGATGTTACGGGGTAAAAAGGCAAAAAAAAAAACACTTAGAATAAAATTTTGGTTTTTTTCTTTAAGTTTGCTCGTTAAAGTATCAAATCAATGAGTTAAATTAATCTTTGCTCTAAACTGAACTTCCAGCATTCCTGAACTACTGCAGCATATTATTTAGAAATTACATCCTCAAAGTAGGCAAACTGTAATTCAGTTTTATTGAAACAGTCCTTATTAGTTCTTTTAATTTTTTTATACCTTTTTCACCTGTTGAAATATATGCTGCCATCGATCATCTCATTTTGTTTGATATATTTTTAAAAAATGAGAAAGTTGTCCATGCCAATGAATGATTTATTTGCTTGTGTTAAGAACTTTTATTGGGGCCTCTTAGTAGAACTTTCTATTGACACTTTCGATTATGTCAAAATTTTTGCTTTGGCTTCTATAGAAGCTTGAGTTTCGATAGGTCAATATGCAGATAAAAATTCATTGGCTGGCCCAGTGGAAAACTATTCTGAATTGAAAACAGTAATTTTATTATTTTATTATCGCTTGCCATTGGTTATTGAGCTAAAGTAAGCACAGAATATGTAATCTAAATAATAAAAAGTAGCGCAAAGCAGCGACATAACAAAACAGAAGGGAAGAGAAAAAAGAGAGAAAAGAAAAGAAACTGAAACAGCAGCAGGAACAATAATAATAAGCAAATTACAAAGATGCTCCCGCAACTTCTCCATCAACCTCAGTCGTCTCTGCTCCCCTCTCACGCCGCCACCCCCACCAGTCTCTCACATTCCCCCCGCCCTTTGGATCCCTGGCATTTGCATATATGCCGGTGCATAAATATATAGAGCGCAATTTATGTATGCATCTAGTTAAAGTTTTTTGTACTTTTTCTTTTTGTTTTTTGTGCAGGAGACAAGACTTGGAGGCCATACGGCTGCCTGCACTTGTCACGCCTTGAGATTATTTACATATGTATGTGTGTGTATCTCTGTGTATGAGTGTGTGTGTGTGGTTTGCCCTCGTTGCAAAAAAGCGCAAGCGAGATAAATAACAAAAAAAAAAAAAAAAATAGAAAATAAACTGAGAAAAAGAAGAGGAGAAACGTATACGGCAATGGCACTGGCAGTTGAGGATGAGTTTGAGTTTGAGCTGTGAATCCTAGTCAGTTGTCTCTTTCGCATTCTCATTCTCTTTCTCTCCTCTGTGTGCGTATGTGTGTTGTGTGACATGGCATTTGCCATAAATTTAAAATCTAAAACTAGTTTTAGAGGGCTATGGGCAATCTAACTAAAGTGCGGCTCAACTCTTAACAGAAGAAAGCAAATCTTGTTTAACTTTTCTCAAGACTTTGTGGTGAAATTTGGTTTACAGCCTGTACAACAGCAGCCACAACAACAATAGCAAAAAAAAAAAAAAAAAATACTCGGTGCAAGGACTTTGAAAATGCTTTGCTAAATTATTGCTTGATAAAGAGTTGTATTTTCATTGAGATATAATCCAAAGCAAGCAAACTTAAAAACTTAATGCTTAGCAGCCAGTTTACAGTTTAGCTTACATCCGAAAGGAGATGGCTCCAATTATTTTGAACAAACAAATTATGGCTCCAAACAAATTGAGCTATCGATTTATAAATATCTTAAGACATCGATGTTTTTCGTGATTTTCTCTGAATTTTCATGATTCTCAAAATTTTGAATCTTAGAATAGATTTTATTTAAATCATATACATTTTACGCATAAAAAGAGGAATCTAAATTCAATTTGAAGGAATCGAATATGCCCAATTTGCAGTTTTTGATAATACTTACCCGAAATCCTGTCTTCTGAGAATTTCAAAAGTTGAAGTAAGTCACTTTGGATTTCTTACTTTCTTGAAGGTTTGCGAAACGCACAAGGGAGCACTTACCTAGTAAAAAAAGTCCCTTTTTTATTTCAAGCTAATCATTGCATTGCCTAACGATGGTTTTTGAAGAACTGGTTTCCATGTATGAATCAGTTGGTACACGTTAAAATGTCTTTAAAAGTCTCACTATACATGTAAAGCATAAGATTTGCATATTGTTAACTCAAATTTTTTTGAAGTTCTCTGTACCTTTGCCTCTGTTTTTTATTTATGCTGGGTCAAGGTCGCTCCATTTGCCAGTTTGTGTGAAATAATGTAAAAATTAAATCTAATATATGCAAATAACATAAACATAACTCACTTAATTTTCATGTACAATAATTTTAACAATCTTTCCCCACCCACCACACCCAAAGGCTCCTTCAATATCGTCTCCCTCTTCTTCTCCCTTCTTTCGATTCCTTTGGTTGGTTGGAGGAAAAGTTTTTATGGCCTACACGACTGACTGTCGACTGTCGGCAAAAGCTTAACATTTATGTTGTTCTTTATTTTTTGGCTCTCTCTTCTATCCCTACTCTCCCTTCTCTCTTTCTGTTTTTATGTGTTTTTTATTTTAGTTTAGTTTATGTTTTTTTCGCTTACAACAGTTGCTGCTGCTGTTGTTGTTGTTGTTGTTGTTAACATTTACGCTTTATTGAGTCGAGCAGCAGCAGCAGCGCCTACAGCCGGCCTATAGCCTAAAGAAGGACGACATACGAACACAAAGATGATGCCTAACTACCTACCAAGAGCCTACCAATATAAACACAATCTATATAATGTTTGTAGTAGTATACATGTGTGTAAGTTGGTGTACGAGGTTGTACAGGGTGTCTGTCCCTAAGGTATTGCTCTATTACTTTCACACACAGCTTCCCCCCACTCTCAAGCAGCCAGCCAGCATTTGCTTTCTTTCTATCTTTTTCCACTTTTATTTCTCTTCTTTCTTTCTCTTATAAATAAAATAAATGTAGGTGAAAATATACATAAATAATGGCCACATGCACTGCCTTTTGTGTGTGTGTGTGTGTGTGCTTGTCTCTTTCTCTGTGTGTGTGTGTGTTTGTGTGTTACGGTAAAGCCAAGGCGACGTCTGTGAAAATTATAAAACAGACGACTAAGCTGGCTGTTTGCCTTTGGTATAAAACTGCGTTGTTGATAGGGCAAGAGAGGTATGTCTCTTTGTAGGCGTGTGTAAATAGCAAAAGACGCACTCAGGCGTCTACACACAGAGAAGCCAAGTCATCATTGACAAGATGATAAGAAAAAATGAGCAAAAAATGTAAAAAGTGGAAATTGGAAATATCAACAACAACAGACAGCGACGATTGCCAAACCAAAATAGCTGCCAGTCAGAAGGCCATGACAAATAGCTTCTTAACTTATTTAGAAACCTTTGAGCGCTTGATAATAATAAAAATATTGATAATTAAATAATATATATTTCATTAGTTTAACACTTGATTGAAAGTTTTCTTATACTTATTGTTTTAATTTCCTTACTCAGTTGTGATTCTTAATGTTTCGATGACTTTGCTTAATTCGTATTTATTTGGCATAATACTAAATACTATTAAGTTACAGTCATTAAATCTCACAGCAACAAGTGCCGTCATATTAAACATTTGATAATCTTAGTTTGTATATAAGAATCGAAACTTAAAGTCTTTTTTATTTTTTTTTGAGGGTCTTTTTCTAAGCTTTTCACCTTTACACATTTCTGTGTTTTGGTATATTTTTGGGTTAAAGGAGTTAGACGCAAGACCATTTAAGCTGCTCCTTTTTTGCCAGGGTCTTTTTCGGTGTTTTGTTTTTGGTCTTTTTCGTTCATCTTTCGTTGGCCCAGTCTAGTCTCATCATTGCGCTTGGTCCTTTTTGTTGTTTTTCATCTTATTTTCGCTCGTTTGCTTTCTTTACTGACTTCTCTCAGCAGCATCCAGCTGACTTTTTGTTTTTGTCGTAGACACTTCAGGTATATATCTCTATATCTGGTATATATACAAGTTTATATGCAATTGGCGAAAGGCTGCTGCTTGGCATCGTTTTTTTTTTTGTTTTTTTTTTTGGGTTTCTTTTTTTCTTTCGTCAGGCAAGCCAAGCCATTGACAGGACAAGACCCAGGCCAGGCAGGGCCAGAACGGAACGGGATAGTACAGGACAGGATACAGGATTCAAGACCTCGCTGCTGTTGCTCTTTCGCTTTCGACCTTAAATCAAAATGGGTGGCCAACAGAAACACAACAAAATTGGCTGCAAAATTAAAAAAAAAAAAAACCCAACGAAAGCAGAAAAAAAAATTACAAAATGTTGTTCAGCTGCGTGCTTAAAGCTCATAATTATCACACGTTACACATGGCGTATACGTGTTTTTCTTTTTTTTTCGTTTGTTATTTTCGTTGTTTGTGTTGTTGTTGTTTAATGAAAATTTATGTTTTTGCTGTTGCTAATTGCACATTTTGTTGCTATAATGTTGAAATTTATTGTTTCGCTGCATGTTTATTATCGCTCTCCTTGTCTCTCGCCTACTCTTGTTCTTTTTGGGGGGCGTGCCAAAAAATTCGTTGTAACTGTAAACAAGCAAGAAACACAAAAACAAAAAAAAAACCCAACAACAAAAAGTATGACAAAATTCATTGGAAATTGTTCAGGTTTACAGCTTTTTAAAATACTTTCCATCTCTCTCTCTCTCTCTCTCTCCTGCTTTCTCTCTTTCTGTTTGTTTCCCTTTTAGTTAGCCAAAAAATAGAAACAAGCGAAATGCGTTTTTAACAAACGTCATTATTTATTTATACGTATAGTAAAACAACAACAAAAACAACAGTAAGCAGAAACAACAAGCAAAAACGAAATAATATTTGCATTCACATTTACCGAAGCGCCCGGCGTGGATTCTTAAATATTTTATAAATTAATTCAACAACTTCATCAAATAACAATAATAATAAAAATAATAGTAATATATATTAAAAAAAAAAAAACCTAAAACGAAAAAAATCAGGAATTAATGTAGTGCCTAATGCGAATGTGTAAAAAAAGTCCCATACCAGACAACAAAATTGCGTGTGTGCGTTTCTGTATGTAAATTTACACACACAAATACATCTATATATATTTATTTATTTATCAATAAATAAATAAGCAAATGCATAAAAAATAAATTCAAGTAAATCAAGTTAAAATCCGTAGTTGCCTGTGCATTGTCAAACCATAACGCAAATCGTAGTAAATCCATCAATAACAACAACAACAACTACAACAAAAATAGATAACATTTATAGCTTTATTAAAGTTACGAATATACGAATAAAAATATAATGCATATAAATTATATTTGGCACTTAACGGACATACAAATCGCCTAAAAGCAGACTACAAAGATCTTTGACTAAAAGAAACCGTTTGATCAACGAAAATAATTGCGCTTTACTTTGGGTAAGTTAAAAAGTTATTCTTCAAAGTTTCCAGTTTTAAGTGCAATTTTTGTTTTCAACCAATTTTGAATTAAGTAGATATTGACAGTACATTGTAAAGGCAGTTAGTTGTTTTTACCCGATTATATATGTTCATTAGGGAAATCTAAAGGAAGTCCTTTGTTTTTCATGGATTTGTAAATGGCAACTAGTCTCTTTTTTCATTTTTCTTGTTCTATATAGAATTTACTTTCATCCCATTATTCTTTCATGCATGTCGCATGTAAATGATTAAAATGAAAATGCCTTTAGACAAATTAGATTTTGCTGTATGAGAAGTTTTCTACGCTCAACTCTTAATTAACCAGAGTTTTCCATATCAATTCAATTTGATAAAACAAAAGAAGATGGAAGAAACTTGATGCTGCCTGTGCATGTTGCCTTTAAAAACTCATTCCCCCTTTCGCCACATTGCTAAACTTTTGCTCTATTAACTCACGTAGCTCAAGCTCTTTCTCTCAAGCTACCATTTTACGTATCTAGCTACCTTTCCATCTACCTCAATTCGTTCATCTCTCTCTTTCCCCTTGCTCTGTCTCTCTCTCTCTGCCTCTTAACCGCAAATGTCACATGCAAATTCAGTTTTCCTTGTAACGGAAATGCAAGCGAAAAGTAGCAAGCGAGCAAAAGATTTTTATACATAACTTTTTATGTTGCTCATTGTTGCCAGAGAGGGGGAGGAGGAGAAGAAGGATAAGGAAGAATGGGAAAAAGGGAAAATAAAAATACGCCGCCATAGGCAATGAGTTGCTGCTGTCTATGTGTGTGTCTTGTTGTGTGACTGTGTGTGTATTTGCATTTTGCGCCATTTTATTTCATTTTCATTTGCAATTTTCTTTTGCGTGCGCACATTTCCTGGGGACGACGACGACAACAACAACGTCAACAACGACAACAACAATAACAACAATAACAACATAGTCGTGACTTTTGCACTGCAAGTGACTGACTGGCTCACTCTTTTTGGAGAGGAGAAATGGTAGTTGAGACAGAAAGACTCTTTACATTTCTAATTACACGCTCATTTTCAACTTGAAGCGTAGCAAACGGAAGCTGCTTCTGCATTTCTCTTCTCCCTCTCTCTCTCTTTCTCTCTCTTTCTCCGTCTCGCTATGTGTGTGTGTTTATGTGGGTGGGTGCCTCTGTGTATGTGTGTAGTTACTGCTAAAGAAAATGCTTTAGAAATAGAGATGGAAATGAAACTAGTTACGTGATCTCACAAATTCTTAGCTACAAGTGAATTACGGCAACTCCTGATCAAGAAAATGAAGAAGAAGGTTAAAGACGCTTAGAAAATAGGAAATACAAAATCAAAACCAACTGCGTCGAGGGCCAAGTCAGTCAGGTTCAACTAAGCTAATATCGAAAACTGTTGCTACCTTCAAGAAGCGAAACAGCTAAGACAACAGCTACCAAGAACTAAATATTTAATATTTTATTAAAATCGTAAGAATGCTATAATTTTAGATATCGAAAACGAAATCTAAACTTTGACTTAAACATATTCGGTAGATCTAATTAATGATCTTTGCATAGGTCCATTATTTCTTCAAGCCCATAAACGGTCTGTCGTGAAAATAGACTTAAAATAATGGATTAATACAAAATATGACCCACGAGTTGCCATCTCTTTTAACAAAGATTCAGATGCTTTTGTTTTTTTTTCCCCTCCCATTTCAGTCCCCAGATTTTTCCCACCCGCCTTCTGATTCTTCAGTTGCCTCTTGTAAACATGGTCGCTTATTACATTTAGTTTTATGCTCCTGCTGATGTAGCATGCCTCTTTAAGGCCCCCTCCTCCCCCCAGATCTATTTCCTTTTACCGTTCACGTAGCAACTTTATGTCTTTAGTCTTTATGCGTGAGTCACACTATTTGCTCTCACAAGTAGTTACTGATAAGCAAAAAAAATTGTTACCGCAAATTATTTCACATGTTGTCTGACCATTTCTATTGTATTTTGTTTTATGATTGTGTATGTGTGTGTGTCCTAATTAGTTGCCTGGGAGGCTTTTATAGGCTTGACCATCGGCCATTAAACGTTAGTTGCCGGGCAATCAGTTTTATTGTCGTTGACATTCCGCAATTTTAGTTTTTGGCAAAGAAGGTAAACCGTTAAAAAAACCTCAAATTAGTTGAGTTTCCATTTATTTCTTTAATGTTAATGTTCATGGATTCCAGAGACACACATTGAAATAGATAAAACACAAGAAATGTTTTAAATGTTAAATTTTCATCCGAAAATACTGCAAACCCATGACATAAGATCATATCCTGGGGTATGCTGAATGGCCTTTAATTGTTGCTTGCACTATACAAAAATTATATGTCTCTCGCCTACTCTTGTTCTTTTTGGGGGGCGTGCCAAAAAATTCGTTGTAACTGTAAACAAGCAAGAAACACAAAAACAAAAAAAAAACCCAACAACAAAAAGTATGACAAAATTCATTGGAAATTGTTCAGGTTTACAGCTTTTTAAAATACTTTCCATCTCTCTCTCTCTCTCTCTCTCCTGCTTTCTCTCTTTCTGTTTGTTTCCCTTTTAGTTAGCCAAAAAATAGAAACAAGCGAAATGCGTTTTTAACAAACGTCATTATTTATTTATACGTATAGTAAAACAACAACAAAAACAACAGTAAGCAGAAACAACAAGCAAAAACGAAATAATATTTGCATTCACATTTACCGAAGCGCCCGGCGTGGATTCTTAAATATTTTATAAATTAATTCAACAACTTCATCAAATAACAATAATAATAAAAATAATAGTAATATATATTAAAAAAAAAAAACCTAAAACGAAAAAAATCAGGAATTAATGTAGTGCCTAATGCGAATGTGTAAAAAAAGTCCCATACCAGACAACAAAATTGCGTGTGTGCGTTTCTGTATGTAAATTTACACACACAAATACATCTATATATATTTATTTATTTATCAATAAATAAATAAGCAAATGCATAAAAAATAAATTCAAGTAAATCAAGTTAAAATCCGTAGTTGCCTGTGCATTGTCAAACCATAACGCAAATCGTAGTAAATCCATCAATAACAACAACAACAACTACAACAAAAATAGATAACATTTATAGCTTTATTAAAGTTACGAATATACGAATAAAAATATAATGCATATAAATTATATTTGGCACTTAACGGACATACAAATCGCCTAAAAGCAGACTACAAAGATCTTTGACTAAAAGAAACCGTTTGATCAACGAAAATAATTGCGCTTTACTTTGGGTAAGTTAAAAAGTTATTCTTCAAAGTTTCCAGTTTTAAGTGCAATTTTTGTTTTCAACCAATTTTGAATTAAGTAGATATTGACAGTACATTGTAAAGGCAGTTAGTTGTTTTTACCCGATTATATATGTTCATTAGGGAAATCTAAAGGAAGTCCTTTGTTTTTCATGGATTTGTAAATGGCAACTAGTCTCTTTTTTCATTTTTCTTGTTCTATATAGAATTTACTTTCATCCCATTATTCTTTCATGCATGTCGCATGTAAATGATTAAAATGAAAATGCCTTTAGACAAATTAGATTTTGCTGTATGAGAAGTTTTCTACGCTCAACTCTTAATTAACCAGAGTTTTCCATATCAATTCAATTTGATAAAACAAAAGAAGATGGAAGAAACTTGATGCTGCCTGTGCATGTTGCCTTTAAAAACTCATTCCCCCTTTCGCCACATTGCTAAACTTTTGCTCTATTAACTCACGTAGCTCAAGCTCTTTCTCTCAAGCTACCATTTTACGTATCTAGCTACCTTTCCATCTACCTCAATTCGTTCATCTCTCTCTTTCCCCTTGCTCTGTCTCTCTCTCTCTGCCTCTTAACCGCAAATGTCACATGCAAATTCAGTTTTCCTTGTAACGGAAATGCAAGCGAAAAGTAGCAAGCGAGCAAAAGATTTTTATACATAACTTTTTATGTTGCTCATTGTTGCCAGAGAGGGGGAGGAGGAGAAGAAGGATAAGGAAGAATGGGAAAAAGGGAAAATAAAAATACGCCGCCATAGGCAATGAGTTGCTGCTGTCTATGTGTGTGTCTTGTTGTGTGACTGTGTGTGTATTTGCATTTTGCGCCATTTTATTTCATTTTCATTTGCAATTTTCTTTTGCGTGCGCACATTTCCTGGGGACGACGACGACAACAACAACGTCAACAACGACAACAACAATAACAACAATAACAACATAGTCGTGACTTTTGCACTGCAAGTGACTGACTGGCTCACTCTTTTTGGAGAGGAGAAATGGTAGTTGAGACAGAAAGACTCTTTACATTTCTAATTACACGCTCATTTTCAACTTGAAGCGTAGCAAACGGAAGCTGCTTCTGCATTTCTCTTCTCCCTCTCTCTCTCTTTCTCTCTCTTTCTCCGTCTCGCTATGTGTGTGTGTTTATGTGGGTGGGTGCCTCTGTGTATGTGTGTAGTTACTGCTAAAGAAAATGCTTTAGAAATAGAGATGGAAATGAAACTAGTTACGTGATCTCACAAATTCTTAGCTACAAGTGAATTACGGCAACTCCTGATCAAGAAAATGAAGAAGAAGGTTAAAGACGCTTAGAAAATAGGAAATACAAAATCAAAACCAACTGCGTCGAGGGCCAAGTCAGTCAGGTTCAACTAAGCTAATATCGAAAACTGTTGCTACCTTCAAGAAGCGAAACAGCTAAGACAACAGCTACCAAGAACTAAATATTTAATATTTTATTAAAATCGTAAGAATGCTATAATTTTAGATATCGAAAACGAAATCTAAACTTTGACTTAAACATATTCGGTAGATCTAATTAATGATCTTTGCATAGGTCCATTATTTCTTCAAGCCCATAAACGGTCTGTCGTGAAAATAGACTTAAAATAATGGATTAATACAAAATATGACCCACGAGTTGCCATCTCTTTTAACAAAGATTCAGATGCTTTTGTTTTTTTTTCCCCTCCCATTTCAGTCCCCAGATTTTTCCCACCCGCCTTCTGATTCTTCAGTTGCCTCTTGTAAACATGGTCGCTTATTACATTTAGTTTTATGCTCCTGCTGATGTAGCATGCCTCTTTAAGGCCCCCTCCTCCCCCCAGATCTATTTCCTTTTACCGTTCACGTAGCAACTTTATGTCTTTAGTCTTTATGCGTGAGTCACACTATTTGCTCTCACAAGTAGTTACTGATAAGCAAAAAAAATTGTTACCGCAAATTATTTCACATGTTGTCTGACCATTTCTATTGTATTTTGTTTTATGATTGTGTATGTGTGTGTGTCCTAATTAGTTGCCTGGGAGGCTTTTATAGGCTTGACCATCGGCCATTAAACGTTAGTTGCCGGGCAATCAGTTTTATTGTCGTTGACATTCCGCAATTTTAGTTTTTGGCAAAGAAGGTAAACCGTTAAAAAAACCTCAAATTAGTTGAGTTTCCATTTATTTCTTTAATGTTAATGTTCATGGATTCCAGAGACACACATTGAAATAGATAAAACACAAGAAATGTTTTAAATGTTAAATTTTCATCCGAAAATACTGCAAACCCATGACATAAGATCATATCCTGGGGTATGCTGAATGGCCTTTAATTGTTGCTTGCACTATACAAAAATTATAGATTTAAGCCTAAATCCAACTATAATCATAAACCTAAACCAAAAATAAATCCTTGGCTAAACAAAATTGTAGTCCGAAAGCATCAACCGGTTTGCTAAAACCAAACTATGACCCTAAGCGTAATCCTAATAGTGACCTCAAACGTTAACCAAATTCGCGGCACGACCGCAAATCGTTTAACCTTTTTTTTTTTATTTCGTTGCATTTTGCGATTAGTTCTTTTTTCTTTATTAGCGTAGGAAAGAAATAGGAAAGGGAAGAGAAGGGAAGGATGGAGCTTCGACCATTGACTTTACAGTTGTTTTTATAGTGTTACCTTCTTGGTTTACCTGAAAAGTAATTAAATCACTGCACCACACGCTCTTTCTGGTTCCGCTTCTTCTCTCCGTTCGCCCTCACTATGTGTAGGTACATGCGAGTACATGCCCAGTTAGGAGGAGGTTTGCTTTAACAAAGTATATTCCGTGGCCCTGTCCCTGTGCGCTTTTAATTTCCATATTACGTGCGGCCATAGAATTTATCATTTAGACCCCATGACCCCCTGCACACACTCCGTAACACACTCTCACACACACACACACGTACGAACATACACATATGCAAAAGTTAAACTAAATAAATTGCATAATCCACAAAACAAATTGGCAAAATGCAAACCGAATCCCAAACAATGAGCAGGCAATACACAATGTTTGGAGGTTTTTCGTTGGTCATTATCAGTGTTGTTATTGTTGTTGTTGGTATTGGCTGGTGTTTGAATTGGTTTTTGTTGTTGTTGTTGCTGTTGCTGTTGCTCTCTCGGTGCTGTCCACAAATATTTATGGCAAATAACTCAACTTTTTGCTAATTGCATATTTGGTGTTCATTAGGGTCATCAATGAAAGAGTTTTCAGACAACGGCGACGATATCCAGTGGGGTTTTCCACCACCACCACCTTCCCTCATCCACCCATACATTGGCTAATGTGCCATTTGAAGCATACATTGCTCTTGTCTATGTGTGTGTGTGTGTGTGTGTGTGCGTGTGTTTATTATTATTATTGTTGGTGGACAGGGAAAGAAAGCTTTTTAATTCCCCACACATAAATGTAATGAAAAGTAAATATAACAAATTAATTCTCTCTCTTTTTGTGTGTTTTTATTTTTGTATTATTATTATATTTTGTGGGTTTCCATTGAGAGAGGACCTCTTCAAAATGAAAACTTTTGGTTGCAAAAAACGCACAGAAATAATGGAAAGTATGGTTAAAAAGTGAAATCATAGCCTGATGAATATTAAATACTCTATCTTTGTGTATTCTGCTTAAGGTAGATTCTTTCGGCGGCATATTTATTAAAAGCAATTAAATTTTTTGCAATCAACCATATATTTTTTATGGCTAATCTATAATCTCCTTTATGATCCCTTTAATTTCAAAGCCCATATTTGTGAGGTATACATTAAGGGGCATATACATTAAGCCAATATAAACTTATTTGTCCTTTTTAAAGGAAATATTCCCGACAAATTTGGTTGTTAGCCTTTAGAAAGATAAATGGATTTAAAATGCCAAATAATTAGTTGAACAATTAACGTTTACTTAAAATTACTTTTAAAACTCTTCGAATTAGCCTTTATTAACATTAATACCACAATATAGAGCATCATTTGGTTGATTTGTTTGAAAATTTGAACTCGAACGGACGGCAATCAGTCTTAAATACTTGCCACTGACTCACTGACTGACGCATGGATAAATGGATGGAACGATGGACTGACAGTTCGCGGTGGGTGGGTGTGTGGCTGTTTGTGGATATTGAAATTTCGTTACAATGATACCCTACGGCGGCTTAAAAAACAATAACAAATTACTTTTTTAATGCTTGCCCCAGTTGTAGTCACGAATAAGCCCTTCATATATTTATCTCCCACTCCCGGCGTGTCTGTGTGTGTGTGTGTGTGTTTGACAAAAGATTTTCCTTGTTGTGCGAGTGTGTGGAAGAAGGTATGATGTGGGAAGGGGTTGCCGGGGTAAGGGAGGAACATTTTTTTATATTAAACCAAAAGAGAGATGATGCTGTTTGCAGCTCTCTGTACCTGGTGAAAATCGATTAAGCTTTTGGGGTATAACTGATTGTTTGTCTCTCTGTGCCAACCCCTATCCCCCCTACCCCCTACACTCCACACCAACTGTACCCCTCGTACAGAGTCCCTCATTCCGCGTTGGTTGTTGATTGAAAAGAGGCAACATAACAAAAAAAAAAAAAATGAAAATGAAAATGAAAATGAAAGAGAAACGGAAAAACTGGGAGCAGCTGAAGTTGAAGCAGACAATAACCAACATGTTTATGTTTATCTGTTTGGGTTTGTCTGAATTTGCCCAAAAACCCCTATACCCCCTCCATGTCCCCGTCACATCCCATTTTTCTTATATTCTCTGTTTCTTTTTTTTTTTGTTTTTTTTTTTTGTTTTTATTTTGTTTTGCCCTTTAAGCTTTTCCTTTGCTCCCACGCCAATTTCGGTTTAGCATTTTCAAGGACGAAGCTGCTTTTGATGATGAGCTGCTTCTGCTTCTGCTTCTGGTGCTGCTGCTGCTGCTGCTGCTGCTGCTGCTGCTGCTGCTGCTGCTCATCCCTGTGAATGGGATTCGTTTCGCTTTTTGCAAGTTATTCAATATTTCTGGCATGTATAAAATTACTAAAAGGGTTTTTTTTACCCCCACTCCCCTTATCTATGGCTCTACTACTGCAAATAACTGCGTTTGATTGTATTTTCTCGCCATTTCTTTCGGTTTCTGTGTGTTGTGTCCTATGTATATGATGAGCAGCTGTGAAAACATGATGGCTAAAATGTTAATGTGAGGACAAGAATTCCCCCGGACAACAAAAAGAAAAAAAAAAAAAATAAATAAGGATATATTTGTTTCGGGGTTAAAAACAATATAGAGATACAAATACATATATATTCACATTTGGGGTTTGGTGGTGGCCATTCAAGTGAAATGAATATTTATTAAAAGCAATTGAGTAGCCCACAAACTAAATACATAGATAAAGCAAATACCATAAAAATTCATATATGTATCTCTATATGAATACCAAAATGAAATGATGATTTCATCAGAATGTTGGAATGTAATTGGTTAATGGTGAGCAAAGATGTTTCGTTCTCAATTGCCATGCGAACACCCTGTATTTAGCGTTTCATATGTTTTTAGTATATTTTTTTTTCACTTATTTTTCTTTCTTCGTAAACTTGTTTTCTATCTTGAATGTTCTCTTGCCCTTTGTTTTTTGTTTTTTTTTTTTTTTTTTTTATATCCCGTCATAAATTTGAAGCAAGTCGAAACGCTTTAATAGCCTTCAATTTGTAGCAGACAATCTAAACCCCACCCACCACTTCAAAACTGCCCACAAAATGTCAAATGACAATGGAAGGTCAACGCCTGCCACACAGAAGCACAAAACAGAAAACAGCAACAGCAAAAAAAAAAAAAAAAAAAAAACAGCCAGAAAGAAAGAAAAACCAGCAAACTAAACAAGAATGAACAGCCAAGAAAAACTACAACGAAAAGTTGCACGAGATGTGCGGGCCATGGGCTATGGGCTGAGGGTATTATAATAAAAAATGGCAACACTAGCCACAATAAAAGCAGCGACAACAACAACAGCAACAGCAACAACAACATGCTGAAAATATGACAGGCTGCTAATAGAGGGCAAAAGAGTCCAGTCCAATTCAGTCTACCAGTAGAGTCCACCCACCTAGCCTATCCTCCTTCCGTTTCAGTTCATTCCGGGGAATCTCCACATGAAGCTGCTCGGTTGCTAGCTCACTCGCTCGCTCGCTTGGTCGGTCGGTCGGTCGGTCAGTTGAATTTTTGGCTTGAGGCAAATGTTGTATTTGTGTTGTCTGGGTTAGTGACTGAACCGTAAAGCAACAGTAACAACAACAAAAACAACAACAACAACGACAAATAAATGTGCAAAAGGATTAAATTTCAGACAAGCCGACTATTCTATACTCTATGATAAAGAAATTGCAATTCCTGTGATATTGACCTCTACTTTGCCAGGCACTTCACATGATGTTTTGCGATATATATTTAAGTTCGATTGAGTAATGCCAATAAACATGAAGTTAATTTGGTTTAAATAAAATTCCAGTCAATGCTTTACCATTTCAGGCTGATGGAGTTCAATCAAGTTTCGAAAATAAATCTGCTAATCCAAATACCAAATTTATCCATCAAGAAAAAAGAAAGGAAAGGCCTGTGCCATCGAAAGTCATTTTTGTGATATTCATTTTCTTAAGTCTGTTTACGAAATGCGTAGAGTAATAAAAAGTTAGACTAAAGGCAAAACAAAAAATGAAGAAACCCCAAACAATACAGTGACATGTCGACAACAACAACAACAGAATTGGCGAGTTAAAGCTTGAAGATAGAAGGGCCAAAGTGATACTTAAATTGGATTTAAAAGCCGGTAACACCTTGCCTAACAGACCTGATTAGAGAAAGAGACAGATAGACAGACAGTAAAAGAGTGAGTGAGAGAGAGACAAAAAGGAGGGAGGGGGTATGTATGTATGGAAGTAAATTATATTAAAATGCACATCACGTGCATCTGCCAGATACCAGAGATACAAGATACAAGTTCGTTTTTAGATACAACAATAAAAATGCTAGTCAAAAAGGGAAAGACACTGACACTGGCATTGTCCTAGCTACCGCTGCTGTCTCTGCTGAATGGCTGGCTGGCTGGCTGGCTGGATGGTTGACTGGCTGGTGTCGTCCTCTGTCCTCTGGACGTGTTATCTAGAACAGTTTCAGCTTATTAAACACAATCTATTGATTTTATTTTTATTTCTCATCGTTTTTCCTAGAAGAGAAGATGCTTGGGCAATTTAAGCGATAAACACGAATCGAAAGCATCGTTAGTTCCGTTTCCTAACGTTTCCCCCCCCTTTGCTGCCTGCCAGCCTGGCTCAGCCCAAGACCAAGCCCAGTGTACTTACATACAACTTACATACATACCCATACGACTCGTTCTAGACTCAAACAGAAGGCACCCAATGGGAAGAGTAGAAGCAATAAGATGGGAACGGGAACGAGCACGAGGACGACACGTTGTCCCGGGTAAACATGTTTATGATTGAGAAAAAATGATTGCCAATATACAATATAGTATACTTATATTTTATCCTCTCATAAATCTGCAAAAATGCATTTACAACAACGACGCAACAGCAACAGCAACAACAAAAATTCAATAAACTGGCAAAAGATTTACATAAAATGCATTTAACAAGAAAATAATAATAAAATGTCAAATGATATGTGAAATTATTTTCTATGATTATTCAGCTGGCTGAACGAATAGTCAGACACACAAACAGACAGACAGACACTCTTATCTGAGTCATGGCAAGCAGCAAATTGTTGCATGCATGCAGAATGCAAATTGCCTTAGATGCAAAACCCAGATTGGAAGGAATCATTGAAAATTGATTGAGATCCCTCCCTTCATTCGATTGAATCGATTGAAGACACAACAAATTTTAAAATATATTATCAGTATATCGATCTATCGCAATTTCTTTGCAATTGATTCAATTAACTAACATTTGTTTTCGCTATTTCTTTTTAAACTCTGACTAGATTTTCAACAGTTTTAAAGAAAGAAAGAGGTGAAGTATTTTTGTTATTTGTTAGTCAGCTAATAAAATGTCTATTAAAAATTAATCTTTAATCGTTGGGAAATAAGAAATTCGTCCAAAAATATGTAACTACATCAAGTCTTATACTAGGAAAGTCATTTCCAAAACATTTCGTACCATTTCTTAAGTGCCACAGACTAGCACACACTCACCGAAACACTCACCCATATGCTCACCCATACATTCATCCATACACTTACCCATACACTCACATATGTACATATGTATGTGTGTACACAAGTGGAAGGAGCGCAGAAGTAACTCTCATCATTTTTTGTAATAACATTAAAGCAATTTGTGGCTCACACAAATTTTTCACTTAACTCACAAGTGCCTATGCCTCCTTGCGTCCTTCTCTCAGCCTCCACATCCGCTCTATAACTCTTAAAAAAAAAAAAGTCGAAAAAAAGGAAAATATTTATAGAAAAATGTTTATGCCTGACGGCGCATTTTATGCGAGCTGCGACTGAAATTTATGCGATTTCTGCTTGCTTTCTCTGTCTCTGCTATTTCTCTTTCCCTTTCGGACACAAATTCCGAATTATGTTTATATCAGTTTTTTTTCTCTCTTTTTTTTGCTCGTTTTTGGTTGGTGTTCCTATTTTCGGTACCGAATTGTTGTTCCCCCTCACTCTCGGCCATATCAAGATTATAATCTTTATGACCAAAAAAACAACTCAAGCGACAAACAAGCAATGAAATCAAATAAGCCAAAACCAAAAAAAATAAAAAAGGGGAAGCAGCCAAAGGACATACCAAACAAAAAAAAAAAACCAAAAAAATTAACACATAAATTGAACAAACCGAAGTTTCCATACTCTAATCATTTGCAAAAGTTAGATTCATTTTAATTGGAGGTAAAGTAAGGCAATTTCTGAAAGGATAACTGATGTTTTGGTGTTTGTTATTGTCTTCCTTATCTTTTATTCGACGAAAATGTGCATTGAATTCTAATTATGAAAAGGTTCTAAAATTTATATTTCAAAAAAGTTGAGCTTAGTTTGCAAGTCTCAAAGTTCAGGCTTAGATTAACTAAAAAAAAGTTTCTCGGAAATTAAATTTTATTCTTCTCACTATTTGTAATTAGACCGAATTTAAGTAAGGGTATCAAAATCAAGAAAAAAAATTGTGCGTTTGTGTGTGTGTCACATATATAAATTATTTGCTGCTGAATTGGCAATTATTTGTTGTAATTTATTGCGTGAGAAATTTATGTGTATGGGTATGTGACTAAAAGCGAAAGAGAGAGAGCGAGAGTGGATGAGAGCGTTTGCTGGTTTTTATTTAATTTAAAAATAATTAATTTGCTAGAAAGAGTAAGCGAAGAGAAGAGGCAATAGGCGAGAGCGAGAGAGCAAGGGAGAAGAAGAGAATTCAATTCATTGTTGTCCTGCTGAGCCTTTCAAACAAATTAAGCGCCTCCATATTGTTTGCTCATCGAACACACACACACACAGCCCAAAACATACGTACACACACACGCACTCTGACACATACTGTGAAACAAAGACAGCGAGTGAATGGGTGGGCGGGTTTGAGCAACATCCTTGTGAATCCTGGCCATACTGGCATGGCATTATCCTTACAGCTGCTGCAACTTGCCTACAATATGTAATGACTTAAGTCAACGATGTCAATCATTGTTGTCATCTTCATTTAATCAATACATATACATATATATCCCTCGTTCTCTCTCTCTCGCTTCGACACTATCATTCTTCGTCTCTTTCACTATGTGTGTGTGGGTGAGTCGTGTGTGTTGCAGCAGTTGCATTTACTGTTAGCTGCTGATGTTGGCAGAAACTCAACTTGACTCGATTGAATGCATTGAGACCCCCCATACAGCTTGCTTATAATGTGTGTGTGTGTGTGTGTGTTCGTGTGTCTGTATGTGTGTGCGTGACGGTTTGTGTGTGGCTGTGTGTGTGTATTAAGTCTGGCCTGTCATCAAAACAACCTTACTGACTGCATTTCTCCATTCCATTTTGCATTGAGTCAGTCAGTCATTGACGTCAGCTGACTATGTGTAGGTGCGTGTGCCTCTGCCTGGGGGTGTTTATATATATATATATATATATATATGCATGTGTGTGTGTGTGTGCGTGTGTATTATATTGGATTCTTTACGAATGAGTTAAGTGGGTGTTAAATTTATATGTAGAGCAAATAAGCATTCAGGGTGGTTCGCAAACATCAAATGAAAGGCAAATAATTTAACCATCATCGTTTGCTTTAGGAAAAGTCGTTCTCTTTTCTCAGTTTTCGCACTCCATTGAAAGTCAAAGAGAAAAATTCCTGAAGTCTATTTATTTGTATGTCTACACTCTAAGCCAAATTTCGATATAAAATAACTGTTTTTAGGCCAACAGAATATTTAAGCTAGAGAGACCAGCAAATTGAACAAATGTTCTGGATTTCGATTCAATAAGTTCAATAAATTTTACATAGTCTTTGATTCTATTCATCTTCAATAGATTTCCAATCAAAGATCAAAGTGAGTACAAAATCATCAGGAGAAGAGTATAGAGAAAGTATTGTTTATAACTTAACTCATTGATAAGAGCCACCCTGACGTGTTTAACTTTAAGTTGCAACGCGTCAAAATATCAAAAGTCTTAATGGATTAAAAATGCAGGCAGTTACATCATGGAACAAAAGCTCATTAAGCACACACATACATGTGTATGCACACACACACACACACACACACACAGCGATATATGTATGTAAAATCGGCTCAATAAGTTGAAACACAAAGATACAAGAGAAAGATATGAAGCGAGCGAAGAGAGAGCAGAAAGGCACAACGCAGAAAAGTATGCTATGCCACAGGGCTCAGGGTACAGGGCACAGGGCACAGAGCACAAAAAGAGTTATTTGAACTCAATCTTGGCCCGTTCGTTTTTTGCATAATTAAAATATTGCTTATACGCAGCGTGTGACTTACATTTATTGATATTGCTTCTCCACGTCCTCATTCTTCTGCAGCAGCTTTGCCTGTCCCGCCAGCTGCTCCTACTCTAGCTGCTCCTTGATGCAATAAAGTGGTGCATACAAGTCAAAGACATAAATCTCTTTGGGGCACACAAAAGAGTAGACAAAGGACACACGTAAAAGTCTTCTTCTGTTGTCCCTCTTTCGCTCTTGCCAGCCTCCTCCTTCTCTCTCTGTCTATCTCACTCTCTCTCTCTCTCTCTCTCTCTCCGTTGCTCCTTCGAATATAATTTACGAGTTCTGCGGTCTATCGTAATGCCTTTTAATAGCCATTTTGCATTGTGCGCCTTTTTGCCCCGATTATTGAAATATGAGAGCAAATTAATGTCGTTTTTACATTAGTATTGCCCTCGTCGTCCCCGTGTTCTCGTCCCCCATGGAATACGCCACACTTCTTCACAAAATAAAAACCAAAAAGTTATAACACAAAAAAGATTTGTGCTGGATTTAAACTAATTTATCTATATTCACAAAAATTTGTGCGCTTTTATCAAACATGCCGTTCGTGCAACTAATTTATGCATTTTCAATTGCATTTTACTCGACAAATTTATTTATTTTTTTTTTCCGTTTTTGACGCTGCAGGAGAAGGAAGGGGGGAAATAGGCGTGCCGCGAGGGTTTAAAAGCATTTTCAAAAATTAGTCGCTTTTGCGTTTTATGGGCCTAAACATGTTATTTATGAAGAGAAAATTAATTTATAGATTACATTAAAAATCTGCATAAAACACGCATGTTTTTGTGGCAAAATTATTTTATGCTGAGATTTTATTGGCGAAATTTTGTGTGTATAATTTCGAAAATTGAAAGCAGGGATAAAATCATTGAGAGCACATGGAATACATAAACATACATATAAAGACGAAGGTATAGAAAAATTAGATACTTCAAATAAAGAACGGTAACATATGTAATTGTGAAATATTTCTTACAGAATATATGAAAAAACAAAATCAATTGGCAGTTTATAATTTTCAAAATTTATCGTCTCTTAACGTCCCAAAAACTCTTCTTTCAATTTGCATTCAAATGAATAAGGCTTTGCTTCTGTTTTTGTTTCGTTTTTTTTTTTTTTGTTTTTGTGCTCTTCTTTAAGCGACGAAGCGAAACCAAATCGCTCAACACCAAAACCCAAACGGGTAAAACTCAGAGAGGGGTAGTGGGGACGGGCCGCCAGGCAGGCAGGCGCATTTTTCGACCAAATTGAGTCTGACCACCAAGCCAAACGAACACAACACAAAAACGCAAAAAAAAAGCAGAAAAGGAGGAAAAACCGAGAAGAGATGAAAAAAAAAACGTCCATGGAGGAAAGAAAGCAAACTCTCGCTTCAGCCAGCTGGCGTTTGTTGTTGTTGGTATTGCCAATTTAAGCGCAAATGCAATTGGAATTTGCAATGAATATTTAAACAAACGCACACACACACACACAGAGTGTGAAAGACTGTAGTGAATTGAGCGGACGAGCGAGGTGAAAGCGGGTAGAGCCAGGGGAAGGGGTTGGGGTTAGGGGGCACGGCGGACAGCATAAAATTAACACAAGTGTTGAGCAAAGTGCATGCGTAATGCGTTTTTCACCCAGAGAACAGAGAAAACAGAACCAGAAAAACACCAAAAAAAAAAAGAAAAAAAAATTGGAAAAACCCATCGGACGTTTGCCCGTCATACTGTTTTCTGTTGTTTTTCTCTGTGTGGTTTGCTTCGCTTCCTTTTTTTTTGTTGTGCTTTCTGGCATACTCTTAGCTCAAAGAAGCATAGAAGAAACTGTTGAAAGGATAACACCACAAAATAAGCGGTATATACAAGATTAAAATTTTAAAAGTCGGAAAACGACTCCTGGGTTGGGTCTACATATATCATAAAATTTCATAGAACTTTGTGTCTGTCTATTGAAGATATCTTTTTTATTTGGGCGATTAAATTATATTAAATTATACTATAATATAGAACAGATTTTGATTACCAAAGTGTACGTGGCATCCCAAGAAAACAACTTTGCAAACAGCTTTGACTTCTTTTTCATCAGCCAATTAGCAGAGTTGCATTCATTTATAAGGGTATCGGTAAAGTCTGTGTGGTAAAAAGTTGTTTAACAGTGTTTCTTTGTTCTCACTGATTTTTTTTTTTGTGTACGTTTTTGGTTTTGTTTTGTCTGTTGGTTTCTTTGCACTGTCAGTCAGCAAAATGAGCGTAAAAATTGTAAATAAATTACCCAAGCAGGCAGCAAAGTGAGTAGCAATTAAAATATAGTTAATTGTTCAAGTTCTTTTCTGGGGACTACCAGCAGCAGGAGCAGTTGTAATCATCATCATCTACACGCACTCACACATATAGTAAACGCATTCGGAAGCGTAAGCGGGTGTTTTTTGAGGTACGACTGTCGAGTGAGAAGAAGACCAAGTTTGCGTTTAAATCATAGCTCTATGGCGTTTTCCGTAAGCCTTGGAGTGCAGTCTGTACGAGATAAGGCCACAAAAGTTAGCTACGACTACAAAAGAGAGGGAGCGAGAGATAGTGTGGTAGGTGTGGTGCAGCAGCAGGAGGAGGAGGGAGGAGCAATGGGTGGAGAAGTTGGAACATCTGTGTTTGGGTGTGTGTGTGTGTGCGAGATGTGGCGATGGGGCATATAACTCATGCGACGTGTGTGACAGCACAGAACGGCGAAGTGGAGAGAGACCGACTGAGCCTAGCGACATTTCAAAGTTTAAAGTGGAGTGACAGCAGCGGGTTAAGCGGGTGTTTAACTGCCGGCTAGAGGGGTTCAGGAAAGTGGAATGTAAAGTACTTTAAATGGTTGTACCAAAAAAAAAAAAAAATAAAAAGAACGGCACCCCTAACATAGTTTTTGTTTCGACGACTGATAATGAAGAGTTTCGCAACAGGAATAGAGAAAAAAATTGAACGAGATAAAAGGCGATTGATGTTCGGCAAGCCCACACCCAAAGATGAGAAAAACAGAGGGAGAAAAAGAGATAAAAGTTAGTTAAAGAAAGAGAAAGTTGAAGACAGATACTTTGCACAGCTTAGATTGTCGAAGGATTGGACAGAGAGAGTTTCTCCCATAAAAGCTCTTTTGTGATATTTTTCGAAGATGTAGATTGAGTGACTATAATGAAGCCATTGACCAGAGATAAAGATTAGCTAAAATAACAGTTTAGTCTTATTTTCCTAGATGGATCAGCGTTAAAGAGAGTGTGAGAGAGAGAGAGAGAGAGACAGGGAGACAAGAGAAAACCTAGTCTCCAATTGTTAAACTTGTTAAATTAAAATTCTCGTATTTCATTCAAATTGAAATTTGAAAGAGTACAAAAAAAAAATAAAAAAATAAAGAAGCAAACTGTCGCTCTTGGGTTTCTCCTTTTGGATGGCACTTTAACAGCGTTTTAAACATGTCGAGGACTTAACTTCAAATGAAGTTGGACCAAAGCCTTTTTAATTGCCATTGTAACTGCCAAGTCTTGCCAATCTCGCTATCCCTCTTTCTCAACTCACCACCACCATCTCCATTTACCATAGAACTTGCCCTGGCTTTGATTTATGCACGAACAAACTAGTGACCGAGGGGAAAGAGAGAAACACTCGTTTCTTTTCCCCTTTGGGTTTCTTTTTTCTTTTTTTTTTTTGGCTGCGGCTACAACAATTTCAATTTGCGTTAACTAGTCGGCCGAGTCAGCTTTGTTGCCTCCTTCTTGTTCTCCGCCTTCTCCTTCTGCCATGTCTTCTTTTTGGCTGGCCAAACCCTTTTGCTGTCGCCTGCAAAAAAGGGAGGCCCAAAATCCTTTTCCTCTATGTCCTCGTCTTCGTCCGCGTCCTCGTCCTCGTCCTCGCCATTGTCGTTGTCGTCGTTTTGGTTGTTTTCGTCATTCCGTGGGTACGGCACGCCATTTTCTGTTGATTTGATTTTGCATCGTCTTGTTTGTGGGCGTCAACCATGCCCATGCCGCCCACATGCACAATTTCGCATGTGAAATTTTTGGGCCTCATTCTGTTTTTTTTTTGCTTCTTCGTTTTGTCGTTTGTTTTCGACTGCCTAGGTAGGTAATTTTTTAATGCATTTAAACGGCTGTCAAGTGGCCCCCAAACACACTCGTACACACAAGCACACACGCAGAGAGCGAGAGAGAGAGAGAGAAAAAGGAAATATGCAAAAAGCAAAATGAAAAACCGCGAGCACTTGCCACCATTCTCAACAACAAAAACAACAACTACAACTAGAACTACAAATACGTCGTCGACGACCACGACGACGACCTGTCGGGGAAATTTAGACATTCTCTTGTTTTGTGTAGAGCTTTCAGTTTTCCAAACAGCCCCAAAAAGGCCACCACATACCAAAAATAAAGTTAACCAAAACAAAATAGGAAAAAAACCAAAAACGCAAAGTTTTGTATAGGCCTAGCCCAGAGGATGCTTTTAGGTGCAGGAGGAAAAAGCGTCGGCAAGGAGAAGAAGAAAAACACATGCCGGGAATTTTTCAAAATACTCTTACTGTATGCCATGTCAAGGTTGAACTGTGAATAAGTTCTTTGGAACCATTGTTGGATTGTTATATAAGACTCTGAAAATCATCTTTTAAAATCACTTAAACTTCATAGAGGTCACTGTAAACCATTTATTATATCATTTATTATAACTAGGAATGTTTTCTATTGGTAGATTGCTCTAGAATTGCCATACCACTATCTCAACGCTATAACTAGATGGGAATTACAAGTACATAAGGTCATCAGGCTTTAGAGCTTAGTCAGCATTCCAGTTATCACAAACTCCTAAGACTTTAAATTATTTCCATAAACGAAACGTCTGATATATATTTCGCAACCTAAAAAATGGTAATGGGTAAAATATGTTTAAAAGTTTTGCTTTTTTTATATAGAAAAACTTGTGAACATAGAAAATGTAGGTTTTTAAAAGCGATTCCTTTACGGTTTGCACACGGTTAGCCCGATTCAAGTTACAACAAACCCTATGTTTTAACGGAAAGATTTTAGCTTACATGTTTCAAGCCAAGAACTAAAAAAAGGTTTCGAAAAGGGTTTTGTAAAGAAGTCTCACTTAAACCAAATTTGCAAATTAAACCGTTCTTGATCTATTAAGTCGAGAAAGAGCATTTGAAAATGATATAATGGATATAATTCTCGATCTGTTGTTGTTTCTGCACTCCATAGACAAGACGAGACGAGTCGAGTTGCTTTGCTGCCAGAGCACATAAAAAATTGAAATAGAATACAAACATGTTGCCAACTTTTTTGCCCTGACCCCACCATACCCTTCCGCCCACTCATATCCCTACCTCCCTCTGTCAGTCAGTCAGCCCGGCAGCCAGCCAGCCAGCTATTCAGTCTCTCTGTTGGTTTGGGTTTTGGGCCAGCCTACGAACAACAACAAAAAAAAAAAATACAAAAAAATACAGAAAAAAAAATACGAGAAGAAAAAAAGTTTTAACTGATTACGTTTGCCGTTGATAATGTTGAGTGACATTTGGTTTGCGTATTAACTTAAGTGAGCGACAGGCAGCCAGCCACCCAGCCCCCGCCTCCGTCAGTCCCCCTGTTACCACCCTCCTCCTGTTTTGTGGTGTGTATATATGGGGTTTGGGTTTGGGGTTACGAGGTTTGGTCCCCTCCGCTCTCCACTCTACCCCACCACCCCTTGGGTCGCCCTTGGGGTTAGCGAGTTAGCACGGCATTTGCGTGTGCATAACAACGATGGCGATGACTCTCGTTCTGATTGCCAAGGGGTTTGTGTTTCAATTAAAAACGATTTTTTAATGTGTGTGAGAGAGTTGCTGATGTGTTCTTGTTGTTTTTGCCTTGGGTTTGAGTTTTGTGAAATTAAAAAATGTTTTACGTTGTGATTTGTGTTTGTTTCCCCCCCTTTTTTTTGTTGTCATAGAAAATGTAAGAAATTAATTTGTATGACAAATTTCTAATGCAAAATTATGTTTTAGCATTTACCTCTAAAAATAAATGATTATGTAATGTAAATTACCATTTGTGTGGGACCAAAAGAATTTAAATAATGAATTTTGTTGAGATTTATGCATTTAGAATGAAATATAGTATATAGATAAAGTCATAAATGAAGTCCCCATTAGTTTGTAAAACAATGTTTTAGTAGCTTTTGAAGGGCTAAAATAGACATTTTATTCTTTTCCACTCAATCTCAAGACTTTTGTGGTTCAATGTTTACATTCTAGTTAATACTTTGATATGTTGTCCTGTTGTAATAGCAAGTTTGCTCTATAATTCTCTTCTACGAAGCTTTCTTGTTAATATCTTTTATAAATTTCCCAGTAGAACTTTCCTCATTAAATTTCAGAGACCTTCTCTTTTCTTCTTCAATTTTCTGCTCTAACTACAGTGCTTATCATATTAATAACCCACTTTTAAAATTGGCTTAAAGCTTAAAGCTGCTGAGTGGGTTATAAATATGATAAGCACTGTATAACCGAACTCCAGTCTGTGGGTAGTCCTTTGCCACGGCCCAAACCAATTTTCTATCAATTTGGACCAAGCTTACACTTGAATTTTATATCCAAAACCTGCCGCCTCCTGCACTTGATATTTTGATTTCGCTATTATATGCAGTTTAAAATCTTCTCCATGGCAAAACAACATCGATTACTTTTTCTCATGGACGGCAGACAACTCATTTATCTGTTCGATAAGTGTGTGTGTGTGTCTGTCTGTGTGTAAGAGAGCGAGTACAAGCATTGGTCAGTTTAACCCTTTCATTACAACCATGTTCAACATGTTTTTCAACTTTTTGCCCTTGGAACACTTCAAGTTTCCAACGAAATATGTAACCGACGAAAACTTGCTCTTAAACTGGCCCCCAAAAACAAAAATTAAACACCCAAAAAAAAAAAAAAATAAAAAACAGAAGGATGATGGGAACAAGGGAAACACTTTACTTGAAACTTTAGTTAGTTTGTCGCCCATCGTCGCTTTGTCTGTTAAAATGCATATAGGTAGGAGGTATACCCATCTATCTATATACATATACTATATATTCTAAGCCCTTTTGCCAAACCAATAAACCAGCACTTAACCACAATTACCCTTCCATTTTTGCCGACCTAACAACGTTTTTTACGCCACCCTTTCAATCCCCCTTTCGGCCTCTCTCTACCACATCATGGCCATCATCTCTTTGCCCCTTGCCCCCACCTGGGGTATGTATACATGTGTGTGTGTGTGTGTTAGTTTGTATGTCGACGACACAAAATCATGTGCACTGCAATCAGTCTTCATTTACACTTTGCACCTGCGGCGCTTGGTTTGCTGTTAGCCCAGAGAACCAAACCAGCTCTAGCTGCAGCTCCAGCTCCAGCTCCATTTCCAACGCCAGCTCCAGCTTTGGCTCCACCTCAGAGCAACACGAATGTTGGATTAAGTGGTGGTAGTGGTGGAGGTGGTGATGGAGAAAGAGAACAAAAACGTAAACGAGGAGCAGAAGCAAGAGCTGAAGCAGGAGCTGGAGGAGAATATGGCTAAAGGTGTGGACGACTTGCCTCAACTGGGGCTAACAACTTTGAACTGCATGCAAGCCAAAATGAGAGTGTGAGTTACACACACACACACAAACACACAAACACAAACAAACACAAACAAACATACACACACACTCACACTCTCTTTGTGCGAGAGGGAAGCAGAAGAGAAACAAACAAAATAAAAGCAACAACAACACAGAAGTGAAACCCTTTTGACTTTTTTTGGCCGGCATCTTGTATATAACCAGAGAGTAAAGGAAGGAAAGTGAAACAAGCTGATTATACCTGGTATTCATAGGGTTTAAAAGGGGTAAATTTGATTTGATTTCAAGTGGATCTCAAACTCAAATGGGCAAAATGTTTCGGTCTGGCATTTAAGAGGCCACATTTCTTAGATGTAGGCCTATAGCAACTTATTGTAAAACGGTTTCAATTTAACTAACCAATTATAAAATATTCGAAATAGATTATTTTCTATTCAGAATTAAATATATCACAATAACACAAATCAAAAAAGATCAGTTATTAGTAGGTCAGAGATCCAAGTAAGGGAATCGACTAGTCAGAAAAAGTGTTTAGCTTATCTTTCTACATTTAATTGAATATATGTGGAATTTATTTGGCTTTGATTTGGGTCGATCTATTTTTAGGTTTGATGTGGCTTTAATTAAGGTGTAACTTTGGCAAAAGTTTGGAACTCTTTAAACTGAAATGCTCATATTCCAATTTAATAACCATTTACCATTACCAAGTGATGGAAATACTTCCCTGGATGAATCTTTGGAGGATGGCACATTGATTGATTCACAAAATTGTCTAATAATATCATATGAAATACAGTCAAGAATTGCACGAGGGTGTTAAATAGTCGTATAACAATTTGAAGTTTATTCTTTCATGTTTTTATTATAACACTATGTATTACAATTGTTTGTTGGCTCCTTGTTGTTGCAGTAGTTGTTGTTGTTGCTGTTGCTGCTGTTAAAAAGTTGCACTTTCATGTAACGCTAACGAGCAACAGCAGCAGCAACAACAACAACAACCACAGCAGCAACAACAACAAATACAAGAGACCGTTCTGATAATAGGGGTAGTCGTATTTCCGTGATTCCCCGCCTGCCGGCCTGGCCGCCCCTCCCACCATTCACAACCCACTTGTTCTTTCCCTATGCCCCTCCCTTATAACCCTTTTCTTCAATTTGCCTCACTCTGTGAATGAGTTTCATGTTTGGGTTGCCGCTCCTCTTGCTGCTCTTCCTGCTGTTCTCTCTCTCTCTCTCTCTTCCTTGTTACTGTTGTTGCTATTTTAGCTATTGTATTAACTTGACTTTTATTTCATCATTACAATTGTTGTTTCTGTAGTTGTTGTTGTTGTTGCTGCTGTTGCTGTTGTGGCATTGTTATTGTTAACATTCGAGAGTTGAGCAAACCCTCTCTCTCTTACCACCCAACCACCTCTTTGCCACCAAACCCAACTTTAATTGTTGTTTTAGCGCCCATAGCTATGCCATTGTTGTTGCTCCTGGAAATATGAAATGTTCTGTATCGGCTATAGGTAGGTGGGTAGGTAGGGAGGGGAGGGGATAGGTCCGAGGTTTGGGGGCAGGTAGGTAGAAAAGATTTCAATGGTCGTTTACTTTTTGGTTTATGTTGCTCAACTGAAAGTTTACAATGTTAATTATAATTGCGATTTGTTCAAGGTGAAGTAAATGTTTGGTTATTGTGGATTTCATTTGAACAGAATTGCTTGCCATAGCAGAAATTACGTTTTATCTCTTAACCTCTTGCACTCTGTGTTTGTTTGGACATATATGCTTATCCTATATTTGTCTATTATCTGATTGCTGTTGTTGCTGTTGGGTTTTTTTTTTTGTTTATTTTCTTGTGGCCCTGACATTTTAAACTGGTGAGTTTCATCAAATGGAGTAAAGTTATTTAATTAACTACGAGAATAGCTAGATGTGAACTCATCATTTGCATTCTGTGTGCTATAAAACGATTGTATTCATAATGTGGTAATTAATGTTTCTGATGAATCTTCGCTAGAAATTTAAATATCTTTAGTTTTGCTCTTTTTTTTTTTTGACATGCTCGTCAACGCTTAGTTTATTTGCAATGTGAATAGAAACCGAGTTTAACGAATGAACTTCGTCTTCTAAGCTGTCTCATTCATGAAATAGGACTTGAGGTGAATTTGGTTAAAAGAAAACTTCTTAAGAAGAAGCTGCGTAGCGGGTAGCTAGGCCGGCGCTCTCCCACTCTCCCACTCATCTATATAATTTTCATTTCTTTGGAATGAAAATAAACCTAAAAATTGGAGTAGAAACCAGCTGCATTATTTTGTTAACAGGAAACTCACCTCAATCAACTAAGAACTTATTTTCGAATTTAGTTCTCATAACTATATAGTTAAAGAAAGCGATAAATGACTCTATTTCCTTACGACCTAAATCTCTTTTTTTTTTATTAAGTTGCATAACTAATTTAGAATGAGTTACAAATATCAAATTACATATTGTTTGGCCCTTGGGCGCTGGCTTACTAAATCTGATCAAGGAATGGAAATTGGAAAAGTCATTCAACCCTCGCTACAAACAGACTATTTTCTCCCTTTTCGGATAGCTTCAACGATTGAGCTGACAGAGTCAGGACCTTAACATTTTGATTTCTAATTTCCGCCAAAACCAAAACTGGCGACAACAATTGACATTGCCAGACACACACACACACACACACACACACAGAGAGAGTTAGAGAGCGAGAGGGTTAGAAGATTTACCGAGGGAGAGAGTGGACTAAGATAGACAATCCTTTGTTTTGTCATTACAATATGTCAAAATCATTTACACGCTTAGACCATAGATGAGAGAAACAAACACAGACACACACACACACACACACATATACACACATACACAAAGAGAGAATGAAATCAGAAGGAGTTACCTCCTCAACTTGACTCTTGGTTCAATCTGCTGTTCCAGCTCCTGCTGTTACTGCTCCAGCTCCTTGTTCCGTTCGTCTATCCATGGCATATCCATGGCTCAAGGCATGTCAACAAAATTTTGCATTTAGCCTTCTCATCATCATTGGGTATCGTTGTTGTTGCTGTAGTTGTTGTTGTTGCTACTGCTGCTGTTGGCCAAACTGGGCAACCGCAAATAAGTTTTTGCCCCTCACTCTTCCTACCCGTACTTTCTCGTCCACTCCTTCTCGCTTGCTTGTGAAGCAAAACATAGCTTTGTAGGTGTAGGTAGATCCTTGTCCCCCATCTATGTATGTATGTATGTATGTATATGTGTATGTGTAGGTGTGTGTGAGTGTGTGTTTGTGTGTGTGAATCCTGGGCTATTTGTCTGCTTATAATTTGCAGTGCAAATGACCGAAAGGTTGTCTGCTGCTGCTGCTGGTGGTGCTGCTGCCTTTGCCCTGGCCAAAAGCAAATTACAGCTTTATGAATTAATGATTTGAAGGGGGGCGGCTTGGACTTGGCCAACCAGACTTTGGCCAAATCGGTCCTTAGTTCTGGTCGAGTTCAATTTGCACTATATTTTCGTTTTGTTTTTCTTTTATTAAGAGTCAAAGCGTGTGGGGGGGGGGGGGGCGTTAAAGGGTATGCCAGAGTCGTGATGATGGCCATTTACATATTGTAGTTTTCCTATTTGTATATAACTCATACGCCACATAGAATGCGAAATGCTTAGAATTGTTCTTGTTCTTGTTGCTGTTGCTGTTGTTGGGCCTTTGTCTGGTTGCTTTATGCTCCTTTTCTCTTTCCCACTGACGGCTTTTGCTCATTATAATGGTTAGATTAAAAGCCATTTTGTTTGCTTTGCGGCTAACCAAGTTGTTAATATGCACAATCATTTACTCGACAACGAGAACAAGGAACCAACCAACTCCCTTTCTCCCTCTCTCTCTCTCTCTCTCTCTCTCTCTCTCTTTCATCTCGTTCTCTTTCTCTTAGACAAAAGGCACTTTTGTAGTCAATATTTGCCAGAAGCACATACTTTTCGCAGCCACTGTGTTTGTCTATTTCCCCTCTATCTATATTGGTATGGTCCTACGGTATGTTTGTGTGTGCGTGTATGTGTGTGTGTGTGTGTGTGTGTGTGTGTGTGTGTTTTGGGTTGGAAAACATTGAAAATACATTAAAATTAATTGAAAATTTTGTGCACTTTCTCTGTATATGCATGGAAAACTATTCTGACTATTCTGTAATCCACTGACCAATAATGTTAATTGCATTTTCATGCTCAATTTTCCACACATTCAAGCATTTGAGTTTTGTGCTAAATTAATTTTGCTTAAATTATATATGAATATTGAATTATGTTTGCTTCTGGCTTAATCCATATTCAAAATCAAAACATAAAACGTAAGCCAAACCAAAAAAAAAAAAAAAAAAAAAAAAAAAAAAAAAAAACTAGAACTAGAACCGAAGAAAAATAAATGTAATAATTTTCCAGCCATTGGCCATAAGAATCAAAGTTAATATAGAAAGTTAAAGCGTGAAAGAAACTAAACACAAAAGATGGCCTCAGGCCGTGTAAATTCTGAGCACGCAGCAGATACATCTCTCTCTCTCTCTCTTTCGCTTTCTCGATACCCCACTATCTCTAGCTCCATCTTTTTGCAGTCTCCATTCTCAGTGTTGCAGCTGGGTAAAACTTGTGGACCAACAAAAATTTTTAATGAAAGTGTTTTGTGATAAACATCTCACCACCATTTCTCTCCAACCTTTATACCTATCTCTATTTCACTCTCTTTGTCTCCCCCTCTCTCTATTTGGTGTTTTCTCTTTTTTTTGGTCTAGAGTTTGACAAAAAAGTTATGTATGTGTGTGTGTGTGTGGGCCAGCAGGAAATTGTTGGCCTAGTATGAAAAAAGTGAAACTCGATCAAACAACAAAACAAACAACAATAAATATTATAGAAATTTAAGATTAGAAACTAAATTTTGATGCTTTAGAGAGGCGAGTAAAGAATTATTGATGTATTCAAATAGTTGACTTTCTTTATTTGACACATTAATTTATAATAAAGCTCTTCTTGCTTGGTTAACTTCTTGACCAACAATGCAGATAATGTGAACTTTAATTGTATTGAACCAAGTTCAGCATATTTCCTAAGATCTAAAGACGTTCTTGACATTGGGATGAATACTGAAAGACGAAAAAGTAAACTTGGTGACATCTTCACTTAATAAACGAAATATTGTCGTTAATCAACACTTTACTTTAGTGTGACCTTGCCTTATACTCTAAGCGATTTCTCTTAATTCATTTTAATATCGACAGGGCCAAGTTGCCTTAGAAAATTGAAAACCTAGCCAATTAACCAGAGAAAATCTCAATGTAATACTTTTCTACAGCTTTTGGCTTCTTTTTTAGGCGAGACCAATTAAGAACAAATTTAACGACAATAAAAGTAAGTTACTGATGACAACTTTAAAATTGGCTACAGATTCGTTGGTGTTCTCCTTGCGCTTTCCGTCTCTTGTGCCCGTCGCGCATTGCCATTTTGGTTAAGCTGCCAGTAAGCTGATGGCGTGAGTGGAGGAATGCGAGGGAGGGAAAAACGCGACTTCTGACTGAATTTACGGCCTTTTTGGCTTAAGCCTGTGAGTTATGTGGGGAAATAGACTAACATGCGAATCAAGTAGAATAGAGAACTGTCTGTGTGCCAGTTTAAGCCAGTCAGAGGCCAATCCCGAACTATAAGTTTCAATTTTTTTTTTCTTTTCTATTTCTCGTTTTCTCCCTTTTTCTGGTACCAACATTTATTTGAAAGTTATTAGCACATTTTTTTTGTTTTTCATTTCTGTTTTTTAGTGTTTCTTTTTTTTTTTTTCATTTTCTGCTATGCTTTGGCAAATCCTTTCTCTGACTTTCTGCGTTTCCGGTATTTTCATTTCCTTTATATGCACTGGAACTAACTGACGCCGTTTTTTGGAAAATGAGATTCTTGGCACCAATTCAACACTAAATTGATTTTGAACAATAGACTAACTAGAAGAGCGTGGGTGCTGACAGCGACGGAGTATGGCCAAAGCGAGGGACAATGTCGGTTTGGGTCCGTCCGACTAACTGACTCTTCGCCCGTCTGTCTCTCTGTTTCTCTGTCCGTCTGTCTCTCGACATTGCCTTCCATTTTTGCTATCTTTGGCAATTTATCTCGCCATGATTTTCGTCTATGGGCCCGTCGAGCAACGTTTCCGGGCGGTTCTTCTTTTTTCTGTTCTTTCCACACAGCGGTAAAATGAGGCAAACAACACACACACAAAAAAAAAAAGAAAAAAAAAAGGAAAATAACAACAAAATTAGAGAAGAGAATTGCCAAAAGTTACAGCGCTTTGGCCTAATGATAATAATTTCAATGAAGCCGATAGATACCCTTTAATATTTACGGAAATTTGAAAAATAGATTGTCTTTTAATGATGCTTTACTCTTTCAGAGGCCTCAAGGGCCAATGTGATGTATTAATCATTCCTTTACATGCTATATATCCATACTTTAAAACCTGGTTAAACTAGATGAAGTAGATAATTTAAAAAAATATAATTGAATGGTATCAATATTAAGTTGTTTAGCAAAAAGTTACAATTAAACTGCCACTCACTTCTAGTGAGGAATAGAATAAGGAAGCTGAAGTGATCGATTAATCGCTTTGGTTTACATCAAAGTTTTACAATTGTAAACAAAGTTTTACAATAGTATGGAACGTTGGGTAGGCTTTTCTTTTCTTTGAAACTACAGTCTTTGTTTTGGTCACAGTTTTTATGGCCATGTATTGAAATATTTATATCATATTTCATTTCATTTTTGCTGAAATGCACAAACAATGCAATAAAATGGGAGTACCCGTCGTTTTTGTGTATATTTACAACAAACGAGGACTCAAAAAGCCGTCGCTTGCAATTAAAGTTGCAAATAAAAGCCATCAAATTCAATTTGAAGCGCTTCCCATGCAAATTTATATGTGTGCCGAGGACGACGACGACGACAAAGAGAGAGAGAAAAAGAGAGAGCCATCAGTTTTTTTTTGTTGTTTGGTTCGGACTGGGTCCAGAACCAGAGCCAGACCAGAGCAAACCAGACCAATCCAGACCAGAGACCGGAGCGCTATCATAATTTTTCCGCTGCTTGCACACACAAAGCCATTTTTAGTTTGTCCCCTGTCCGTCCGCCCAGCCCATTTTAGTCTCACTCTCTAGGCAACCCGCTCGCCGACATAATCAATAGTTGTGACTTCCTTTAATGGTTTTCCGGTGATTCAGCACTTCCCGCCATTGCCAACGGTTCCTTCTATTATTTTATTTTCTAACAAAAAAAAAAAAAAAAGGAGCCGAATGAAAGAGTAAAACTATATATATATCTCGAAAAAAAAAACAAAAAAATAAAAAAAATGCTGAAAAACTGTTTGGCTCTTTTGTCACTTGTTGGACTTGGTTGGATTGGCTTGGCCTGGCCTGGCCTGGCTTGGCTTGGCTTGGTCTCGGCTCGTTTCGGTTCGGCTTGGCTTTGCTTTGGCACTTTAATTTTTCGCTCTGGCATAAAATTTATAGCCTCGTTGCATTCTTATTAGTTTTTTAAGCAGCGACAAAAATGAAAAATGTGCAAATTATATATGGGCGCGATTTGTATAGAGAGCAGAAGCGGCGGCGGCTTATGTCCTTTGACTTTACACTTATTTTTACCCGATTTTTATGACCTTTTAAAAAGTTATTAATTTTTCTTTCTTTCCTCCTCTTTCTCTTTTTCTCTCTGTTCATATGAAATTTATCTTATTTTCTTCTGCTGCTGCCGTCGTTGCGATGTTCGTTCACGGCTCATATGAAAGGCTAAAATGTGTTTTGTCACCCACACATGGTGAAATGGGGTGGGGGAGGAGAGGATGTGGGGTGGTGGTATTGCCAACGGTAAGGTGAAAACCGCGGTCTGCAAATTGCATAGTTGGGACTGAAGAGCCATAACCTTTTATAACATTTTTTCACGCCCCGCAGATTTTTGTCATTTCCAACTATGTCTTAATTTTTTTTCATTCTTCTATTTCTCTGGTTCTATTGTTGGCTTAGGCTTATGCCGGGGAAATACCCTATAATTTTAATGATAATGTCAAGCGTCACCACAATCTGTAATTACTCCATTAGTCTTGAGTGGTGTGTGAAATTTACCCATAAAAAATAATAGCAAATTGTCAAAGAGGCAACATTTTTTTGCCCTTTTTCCCCCTTTAAACACCTCATTAGAGGATTTTTACTACAATTTTACTAAGATCTCTTGATAAAAAATGTTAATCATTGCCAGTTGAAATAAATTTAATGAATATGGTTGGAAAAAAAAAAAATATATGCATTTCAAGTGACATTAAATTTTGTCATTTATGTTGTAGCTAACCAAAAATTGGTTTCACCCTTTTACATTTTGGTTGACCATTTTCATGTTTGCGTTGCTTTTTATATGCGTCTCTGCATTCATTTTATATATAATGTTTTTTGTTTTTTGTGCTCTTATGAACTAAAACACATGTTACGTGTTGTGTTACGGCCATCAAAAACAAAAAAAATAAAATGAGAGAGAGAGAGGGAGAAAGAAAAAACGCAGAAATTTGACCATTATCATATGTTTCAGCTACCATAGGCCATTTCCTTTTTTTTTTGTCTCGTTGTTCGTCCTTTGCTTCATGGGGCGTTACATTTAATTTTTCGTGCACGAGAGGTCATTAATCAATGCAGCAGGTTTTAGCGAACAAGAAAAAAAATATGAAAAAAAATTCTATATATCTATCTATGTATATACATATGTACATACATATATGTATATGTATATGCTGTAATACTCGAACACAATGGCAATTCGTTAGGACGCCGCCATTCTAAATTGCAGATTTCACAGATTAAATTCAGTTTTTTTTTCTCTCTCTTTTGCCTATTTCATGCCCTTACAAAAAGAGTAAATTTGTTTTGGTCAGATGTGCGCAACGTAAAAACAAATTTTACTTGCATTCAATCCGATCTTACCATTATGAAAAAAAGCGCTTAGTTTAAAATAAACACATCCATTCATATCACACATTTAAAAATAGCCGTCCCCAATTGAAGCAAATTCGTATACCACCCTTCATTCAGACCCTCCAGCGCACCATAATGCTCTTCTGTACACCTCCCTTCGTAGCAAACTTGATAGTCAAATTTTAAACTAGTCAGCCAGTCCAATTTTATGTTGCGAACTTACATTTAAACGCAAAATTCTAAAAAATTGTGTTTAAAATCAGATAATTTACTTACTTAAATTGCAGAGAACAGAAGTCAATCTTTCTTTAGGTGAGTGCTTTTCTCTGCGACTTAAGCCTTACGTGCCGCAAATTTTTCAGAATTTTGACCATCCTCTATCACCTCTAACGCCTCCATATGGCTGTTTTGTATACCGTTCTCCTTTTAAAAAGGCAGAATAATCCTTATTAAGGTTACTAGTTTTTTTTTTGCGTAATCTTAATAAATTTACGGATAACTGTAGAGAAATTGCAAAGCTTATACAAATTCCGACATGGTCAAAGTTAGCCTTTTTAGGTCATACATGATTCGGGTACTAAACCAATACATTTATATATTTATATATATGTGTGTAAATATATAGTTTTTTTTTTTAGCATTTTTTTTTCCTCTGTGCATTCAAACTTAATGCATTTTAATTAAGAGTCGAGTTGTTCTTGCTGTTGCTGTTGCTGAAACTGCACAACGCCAAAGTTTCGGCCTTTGAATTTTTGCATAATTTTTGCTACACAGAAACACACACACACACAGTAAGTGCGAAAAAGTTACTCCTTCTCTGCCCACTAAATGAACTCCTGTAAATAGAAAACAAAAGATCAGCGAGTAGTCCATCTGATGAACATGAGATACCCTTGAGCCATAATTAAATAATGAAGCATAATTAAATTTCGCTTCAAATTAGAATATCTGTAGAATTATTATCGAAATCTTTTTTTGTCTTCATTTTGTTTTGGTGTATTTTTTCTGTTGTCAAAAATCTAAAAAAATAATAAAAAAAATAAAGTCGATATCCAATTTCTCGGGTAAAATAATAAGATAATCTTCATGGACTGTCGTGTTTAAGAGATAATCAAAGATGAAATTGTATTTAATGATAATGATTTTCGTCGTAATCAGAAAGTAATTATACCCAGACAAGAGAAAAGTATGTACTAAAAAATGCATAATTTTTAATCTGATAAAAACGCTTGGCGCATTGGGCCAACACCTTTGGCTTCGGGGCAACTTGGCTCTGGTTTGGTAGGTTGGAGGACTCGTTCGAGTCTTTGGTATGGTGCGATGTGGTCTGGTCTGGTCTGGTCTGGTCGCTGGTCTCGCTGGTCGCTCGTCACCTTTCCATCTCCGATGGGATGATGTGGATGTCTGTGTGAATTGGGCGTAGGTGTAGCTGGGGGGAGGGCGTTGCCGCGAATTCATTAAGGAATTCAATTTAAATGCACATTTTACATTTTGTGCGCTGAAACCAGAACTGAACAACGCGGCGTATGAGCAACAATCGTGCGTCTCCTTTCTCTCCATCTTTTTTTTTTCTCTCTCTTGCTCACTCTTTGCTTGTCACTTTTGTCGGTTTCGGCAGCGTTTGTATTTTAAAATCTGCTGTTATTAATATTCATGAAAGTTGAAAAGTTTTTCGGTTATTTATTTAATGGGCGACCCCGGACCTGGACCCTGGCTGAGGTCGCCGCAAGCAGAACACCTCCACACACATACACACACACACACATACACACACACACACACACACACACACACACACACACTCCTTCTCAAACTTCAGGGCCAAATGACAACGTGTGTGCATAAATTTTGATCATCACGTGCGAATTTTTCATTTTCGTTTTTGATATTTTTTTTTCTGTTCTTTTGGTTTTTTTTCTTTTCTTTTTATAAATAATGCAGATAATCAAGGGCATTAATGTGCCGTCCGCCTTCTTCTTCTCTCCGCCTCTTCCGCTTTCTGCAAATGTAAAAGTTTAAATCGAATTTAATTTAAGTTTTATTTCAAATGTGTTCATACTTTTAATGGCTCTGTCTCTCTCTCTTTTAGCGTTCTTCTCAATTCTCTCCATTCTTCGTTGTTTATTCTCCACTCATCCCCCCTAGCTCTAGCAGCTAGCCCATAGCATTAAATTGTAATTTGAACATTTTATTTATGCATTTGCTTGTTGTTTCAATTGCTCTCTCTGGAGTGTCCTCATAAATGGCAGCGGGAATTCTTAAAATTCATTGCTTCGGGGACCAGCATCAGCGTATCTCCCCAACCCTAGTCCCAGCCTCATCTCAAACTCATCTCCATTCCATCTCATCTCAACTCATCTCATTTCATTTCGTTTGCTTTTAGACCTAAGCCTATGAATTGAAGATTTGCGTATGAGTTCCTTCTAAAAATGCCTTCTGCTTCTGCTTTCATTACAACAATGAAGTAAAAAGAAAAAAAAAAAGAACTGAAAAAAATTGCCAGACTGGAAAATTTTTCCGACGTTTTCTTTACCCGTTTTTCCCTTTTCAATTTTTGTTGTCTTGTTATTCGCGGATTTTACTGCTATCACTACTTTTGCCTTAACCAGTCTTAGGCTAAGAATGTTGGCTGCGTTTTCTCTCGTTTTTTGTCGTACAGAATCAGCAAAAAAAAAGAGAGTGAAGCGACAAATACATGTACCAAAAATAAGCTCGAATAAATTAATTAATTTAAATTATATAAAAACTAAAAATTAGCCTTAAGGCTGACAATAATTCATAAATTATGTTGACCCATCATATTGATCCCAAAAATATTTTTAAAAATAAATTATTAGAATTAAGCCACGAAGTGATCTCTAAACCGTCTCTGATTCTTAGGAGATACACCTTGTCTTGTAGATATGTTTCTTAAGTTTATCATTTTGTCATGTTTATTAAAGAAATTCAAGTTATATTTTGGTTAATTTTTTAGCTTTAGGTTTTGCTCATCAACATGAACTTTAGCTTTGACTTATCAACGGATTTTCATTTTGCTTGTGGCTTTTGCTTTTGTTTTGTTTTCCAACACGCTGGCCTTTAAGTTCCTTTAGCCAGGATATGAAAGAGTTTTGTTTCTTTGCGAAAAAAAGACCTGGTTGCTGACATTTCTTAGCCTCCCACTACACACACACATCTTAGTCTCTTTCTGGCTCTGCTCATCTCTTGGCGTCTTTGTCTGTTTCTGTCTAAGTCAGTTGTTTTCGATATCAGGGCAAACAAAAATGAAGGGAAATGGCAAATATCTTTTGCACCAAAAACGAACAATTTCGTTTCGTTTTGCTGCTGTTGCTGCTGCTTTTTTTTTTCTTCTCTCTCTCTCTCTGTGTGTGTGAGTGTGTGTGTGTGTGTGTCGGTTTGAGATATTGCATATAATCAATATTAAAGATAACAAAAGCCAAAAAGAAAAAGCGAAAGATGAGATGGAGAAAGAGAAATGAGGGAAAAAGAAATGGAACAATTTGTTTGGCTATAGAAAACAAATACAACATTATTACCAACTAAAGTCAATGATGAGTCTCTGTGACTGAAACGAAGACGACTCGGTGGCTCAAAATGCAGGCGGCAAGCAGAAGCAGGAAAAGAGAGGAAGAAAAAAATTTCCATCAACTCAACCAGCAAAGCAGAAGAAACAGCAACACAAAAAAAAAATATCACAAAAAAAAAACAAGAAAAATCGATGAAGCATGAGAGCAAAAAGAAAATGCAAAGAAAGGCGAAGCAAAAAAGCGAGCATTGAATAAGAAATCATTTTCACTAATGATGCCAAAGCAAAGACGTCATCGAGATTGAAGATTCTGATGCCACCACAGTCAAAGATGGTAATGATGATGATGAGGAGGATGAAGATGAAGATGATGCTCTCGATGCTGCTCCACTCCTCTCGATGATGTGGATAATGACGTTTGGTTTTTGCGGCTTTAAACTTTTCACCTTGCATTCACGTTCTCGCATTGAAGGCCTTGCCAATTTCCTGTCCTGACAATGATTTAGCTAGCTCGCCTGCTGTCCTCTGTCTCCGGTTTCCTCTTTTACCGTTTCTTCATCTTTTTCTTTAATTTTTTTTTCTTATTTCTTTTGCTTTTGGTTCTTGTTTTTTTCGCTCAAAATGTTGCACAAATAAATTTGTTACACGAAACAATGCAATCAATCAAAAATAACTAAACAAAAAATTGCTAAAATAACACCAAGAGTCGACCTTAAGATACGCTGTTGATGTAAGACTTTAGCTTTCGATATCCTTGGACTAGAAAAGCCACAAGGAGTCATCTAGCAGGAAATATAATCGCTTTCATTTCAATTGCCACAGCTAATAATGCTGAACACGATATACCCTATTAACGTGTAACCTACAGGGTGGGAAGCAAAAAAAAAAAACACAAAAAATAACCCACCCGATAAAACAAAAAAAAAGTAAGGCACTTTGTTGCTGTCTCTGTGAAAAACAGCTGATGGATGAGTCCTAACAATTTTCACTAGGGCCAAGGACATTTTATTGCTCCCTTTTTCAGTTTATTTTGATGATTGGCGAGCAGCCAGCAAATGCGAAGGGACAAAAAAAAACCATTGGAATTGAGCTCAAAATGGGTCACTTTAAAAGGTTTTTCTTTCACGATTATTCAAAGGAAAAGAGCTAACCGAAACCCGTATAGATTTAGTTGACACTTTACCTAAACCGTCTATCTTTCTCTTTCTCTTTACCTTTCTTTCTCTTAGTCTCTCATTCGGTTTGGTATGTCTATTTCATTTCTCGTTTTGCTATTTCCTTTTGAAATTGACTTATATTTAAATAAAATTAGTTACATAAACAATAATTGACTTCAATTGGCTTTTGTGTTTGCATAAAATTCAATTTTCATTTCCGCCAACTCTCAAACCTTGCCGCATGGCGGGGCGAATGACAATCAAGAGCAGCACAAAAAAAAAAAAAAAAAAAAAAAAAAAAAAAAAAAAAATGAATAAAGGGAAAAAGCGAGAAAGAGAAAGCGCAAGAGAGTAAGCGAGTGAAAAACCGAAAAAACGACAATGTCGAGGAAGGTAGCCTGAATTGTCCCCCGGTTAGTGGCATTTTCTCATAGCTTTTCTTTTCCCTTAGTTGATGTCTTCGGCCATTGAATTTTCGGTGATATTTTTCTTCTGCTCCTATTTTCTTTTTTGAAAGACTTTAAGTGCTTAATTTTTTTTTTTTTTTTTTGTTTTTGTCTAAGCAGAAAACTAAATTACAAAGGATCCGAACTAGCTAGTTAATTTTGAGAAATTTGTAATGTGTTTTAGTTAAGAATCCCAAATAAGTATGCTACATGAATTGTATATCTATATTATCTCCGCAAAGCTGGTCAAAAGGACAAAAGTCTTCATGCATCGGTTCACAGACGGACTATCGGAATGTCTGCTTTACATGATTTTTGTTCTCCAATCCATCAAAAGACTCGATCTTCTTTGGGTTGGGTTGTAGTAAACAATTTTTATTGTTTTAACAGTTTTTAAGTCGGTTTTAAGTTGTTTCGATTTAAACATGTGTTAATTTATAGCTAATTACAAAGAACTTAATGTAATTGAAGCAAGGCATAATCCTTAAAAACTTGACTTTAGGATTTTCTCGTTATTTTTTCTTCTTCTTGCTTTTGCCATAGGTAACCGCATTTGCTTTGTACATAGTAAAACTGTTTGTCAAGATTCAAAAGAATCTTGCCATAAAGCGAACGAATTCTTACACAGGCAACTTTATTTCTGTGTGTGTGTGTGTAGACACACAATATCATAATGAAATAAATTTAATTACATAACCAAACCACTCAGAGAAAGAGAAAGGAAAAGAGTGGGTAAAGGAGAGAGAGAGAGCGAACGGAAAAGGGAAAGCGTAGCAAAAGAATATGGAAAGATGCCCGCCGCCATTGCCATTGCTAGCCAACGATTTATATTTTTTGCCCCTTTTTGTGAAACGTATGTGGAATACGTATGTGTCTCTCTGTGTGTGTGTGTGTGTGTGTGTGCGCACACATACAGACAAATAAATAAATATACAAACATGGCAAACCTGTAACTGTATGGGCAATGTTTATATGAATGCACCTACTTAGCCTTCAGTTTCAAGTGCGCGGCAGCCGGAACTCGACCGAACGACCGACCGACCGACCTCTTCATCCAACCACCCACACACACACACACACACACACACACACACACACACAGAGCATTACCACATATGTATGTGCAGGTGCTCAAGCGAAGCCACACACACACACATGCATAAGTTCATTTAGTTTTGGTCGCTGCGCATATGAGTGCACTTGAGGCAACATCGTCCTGGCTGCTCGGACTGAACTGAACTGAACTGCAGTGACTTGACTTTTCGTCGGAGCAGCAGCAGCAGCAGCAGTAGCAGCATCATCATCATTATCATCATTATCATCATTATCATCATCATCATCATCATCATCGTCGTCATCGTCAACAGCCAGTCAGCCAGCCAGCATTTGGAGTAATTATGAAAATTTTCAAAATGAGCTCGGCTTCAGTTTTTGGTAAAGTTGTGGGTCGAGATCTCTTGCTCTCTCTCTCACTCTCTCTAATGGTTGGCAGTAGTAGCTAGCACTACCGTTCCAAACGACGAGTAATTAAAAATTTTTGCGTAGTGTCCTTTTGGTGTGTGGTCGTCCCCCATTTTCTAGCCTAACTATGTTGCTGCTGCTGCTGCTGCTGCTACTCTGGCCTGTTTCTCCCCTCCTAAAATTGCCTTGTTTATTTTGTTGTTGTTGCTGTTGTGGCTGCTGCTGCTGCTGCTACTGCTATGAGTGAGAATTATGCATATATGTACATATAAATTTTAATTAAATTCGCTTTTCTATTTACAAACGTCGTAGGTATAATTTTAATTAGAAAACGGAAAGCATTTAGTAGTAGAGCAAAGAAAAGAAGCAAAAGCCAACTGCAATTAGTTGAACTTTGAGGCGCGACGGAAGTAAGTCAGTCACTTTCGAGAGGAAACAACTCTCACACAAGCACCCAAACACACACACCCACACACACATCGTCAACGTGCACACATCGTGCATACATTGGGCATTTTAATTTATTTAAATGTGTTTTTATTTATAATGAAAATTGCATAAATATTTACCCAAATACACATAGCAACAGCAAATGGGAAAAACCCAATGGAAAAATGCGCTACCAGGAATTCATCGCTTTTCATCAAAATTTGTAGAAAGAGGGGGAGGCGGAGAGAGAGAGAAAGAGTGAAAAAAGAAGCCACTCACATACATCCATCCATCCATCCAAAATAGCAGCAGCAGCAAATAAAATGTACACTGACTTTGCAACCTTAATTGTGTTAATTGTTTTTATTGAAATGTGTCAAATGCAATGCGCGACGAAAATTAAATTTTGAATATTTTATTAACAACAAAAAACAGCAAAAACAAAAAGAAACTTGCAGTAAAAAAGGCCACAGATCTACCACTTCCTGTACCCAATACTTCTCTCACTAACGCTCTCTCTCTCTCTCCCTCTATATCTTTATCTGTCTGTCTCGCTGTCTGTCTTGCTGTCTGCTTTTGCTTGCCCGCCTAGTACTCCCCCTTTAGCCTCTCTGCACCTGTCGCTGCGCTTGTCAGTCGCCATGTCACATAATTAATTGATGAGCATAAATATTTGCACACAACAAACACATCAAACACGCAAAACATCTACTAAAAGTAAATGACACATGCATAACGAAAGAGATAACGAATAGTTAATACCCTACACATACATAGCAGAGATAAACTTTCTCTCCATTTATCTGGCCATTTCGCCTTTGCCCATTTATGTATGCTACACTTTTTCATCTAGGCCAACGATTTGCCTAAGCCATTTTGATTTCCATGTACAATCTACTTCTTTTTTTTTTTAAATTTTAACTGGTAATGGCGCTTAAGGAAATTTGTTTTCATAAATTAAATTTGCAAAACAAAGTCAATGTGCAGATTCGCTTACTTTTTTAACCTTTCTTTCGAGAATATTTTAAAAACAAATATTTTAAAAATTGATTTCCCGAAAACTAATATTTCGATGATAGTCTTATGAATTCGTTGAACTTGTGTAATTTTCAAATAATTTGCATTTTCTGATTTGTATTTTTCACATGCCCAAAACTATAAATAAAATATAAATACAGAAAATTTTATTCATTATTTAATTTTCATTTTCTATATACGTGTGTACACATATTTTTGCCATATTTCTGGGCAATATAATTATTTATTTAACACTCACTCACTCACACACACACACATACGTTTAACGTTTGCGTGTCACCAAAAAGATATTCATATAAAGCAAAAAATCTGAACAAAAATAAGCAAAACTTATGAGAACAAAGTGCAATTTTTAAAGCTAGAAAATTGAAATTTCAATCGCACACACACACACACACTCAAGATGAAAAAAACTGTAAAGAATTTTCCGTTCCGTGGTCTTGCTGCCCTGTCCTTGGTCTTGGTCTGAGATGCCATTTTGTTGTACGTACGTGGTGGGGCAACGAAAATTGTACCAATTGTTGCAATTTTCAATTATTGTTTTGAAATTGATGTGTGCTTAAGGACGAGAAGACATTCATGCTCGAGTTGTTCGCTGTTGTGTGTTGCCTTGCCCTGCCCCGGCCTTTCTGCACCGTCCGCCCCGCCCCAGCATCATCATCATCATCCAAAGGGATACAATTGAAGTTGGTGTTTCGTTTTGCTGCTGCCGCCTTTGATTTGGTCTCCTCGCCTCTCTGTCTTTCCTTCTTCCCGTTTTATATTTTCTTCCTCGTCCTTCTGTGGTCCTTTTGGCTCGTCGGCATGCGCGAAGAATATTTGCACAGCAATTGAAGTGTGTGTTGAACGTGTGTTAAGTGTACGATTCGGAAAGGAGTGTAGGATATGCCGTTTAAAGGATGACCCAAGCGTTAGAGAGCAACAGGAATAAAAAACGAAAAGCTCAAGCAAAGAAACTACAAATAAATATATCTATAGAAACAAATTGTTTGCAATTATTACTCACTGGCAAAAACATACAATAGACGGACAGATAGATGCAGTAAAATTAATTTACACACAAGTAATTTTACTTCTTGCAAACATCTTCAAAGAATAATGCGAAACTTATCTAAAAGTTGAATAAAGTGTATAGATTTTTTAGCATACTTATATGGGATCTAAGGGGAACCCCTATTGTGATCCCGGTTTATTGTAGCATACTTTTAAGGTTTCTGCACAAAAATTGTTTCTTTGTCATTTTAAGTCAAAGTTAAATTGATTAATTGATAAAAAAGAAGACTCAAAATGTAAACATAGACATTTTTTTATGGCTTTTGCAACACATGCCTTTATTTTTTTTTAAGGCCTTTTTACGAAATGCTTCATTCAAATATTAATTTATTTCAAACATTCGGGAATAACTTGATAGAATTCTTTTCATATCAATCCAATTATAGAGTAGTTAGCCTAAAGATTTTTAGTCTTCAATCACATATATGTATATAAAGATTTTATATGCAATGTACATATATTATATCTCCTTGTAGCCTAGAAGTATATAGAGTTGTCTGGCAAATGGAAGCTGTTGTAAAACATGCAAATTGTTTACATGAAAATTCCATTATGTTTGCCCAGTCAATGGGAACGAGAGTGAAAGAGATAGAAACAAGATATAGGGCGGATGGAAAAAGAGATAAAATGAGAGAGAGAGAGAGAGAGAGAGGTAGAGAGGGTATAAAGACCAGTAGCTGCAAAGCAGCAGTAGCAGGGTAGCAGAATTACCACCACATTGAGGCTAGACAACAAAACCCAAACAATGCATTATCTCTGGATCTCTCCTTCTCTTTTTCTCTTGTTCCTTGTCTCTTTCGTTTGCTTCTGGTCTACTCGACCTCTTCTCGATTAACGAGTAACAGCAATGAAAACTTCATGTAATATAAGTCAACAGCAGTTAGCCAATAACCAACAACGATAACAACAACAACAAGAGGTATTGTCGACACCAGTGAAGGCAAGTCCTTGGGTCACCTTTCACAGCATCATCTCGTTGACGATAATGACGATGATGAACATGATCATTAAGGGTTTTCAAATCTTTTAACTTTAGCTAGACACAAACAATAACTCTTCCTTTCTCACTCTCACCCACCTGAAAATGGTTTCAACTTTTGCTTACCCTAGAAATTGCTTGTGAATACCTAAACTATTACTTTGGATACAGTTTTTAGTTTTTAAAATTGAATTTAATCTTTTACATTATAAGAGAAATATGTAAGCAAATATCATGTTTACTTTAAATATAAACACTTTAAAAAAATTTCATTTATCTCCTGTTAACCAAAAAAGTTTTCTACAGGCTATTTAACTATTCGATCAATGTCTAAGGTCTCGCCTCCTGTCTAGGTGGATTGTGCTTTTTGTTTCAATATCCTAGACCATTTTTCTGTTGAATGGTCAGTGGGAGAAGTTGTTGGCAACAGAAACAACATTGTAACTTCATATGCATGCAACCTAGAAGGTAGTCTAGAAAAGTTTTTGTTAACCAAACAAAACGAAGCCAAATGAAAACCCAAAAGGGCCCAGCTAGCTAACTTTGACCGTGCAGTCCACAATCAATACTCTGACAAATTTGTTTTATTAAGCTATATCATAATCTGATTTTCATGCATACCTAGCAGATGAATGACTTGATCAGGAATACATATTTACGCATAATCTTCAAACTTAATTTATATTTATGCTGTTAGGGTATAGGAAACTACCAAGGTTATTCAAGTTTGTTTTTTTTTTTTTCTATAACAAAATTAATATAGATGTGCAAAATTAAAACAAAAATCAATCAACCAAATAAAATCAATTGAAGTTGCCGAAACTTGGCAAAACGTCAAAAGTAAGTTAACTGATATCGATAATATGGCCAATGAAAGTTGAAACAAAGTTTGAAACGCGATAACTTTTTAATGTTGAGCTCAGAAATAATTGATAAAATGATTTGCTGGCCAAATTTTCAATTTATAAAAATAATTCAGATTAAATTGATTTTCACTTTTCACTTGTGTGTGGCCTGTCAATCTGCTAATTAAGCCGAAAAAAGCCGCAAAGTGAAACAAGTAATTGGCCTTTTACCTCGACATAGACGTAGACTAAGACACATGCACATGGAATAAGTGGGACGGCTTCCAATTGAGGTCAAATCCAGACAGAATCGATGAGACACGGTTACGGATCCGGGACAGATAACTACAAATTTCACTCAAGCATACACAAAAGCAATCAACGAAAACCTCGTCAAGAGCTAAAATTATAATTGGAAAAGCGAAAGCGTTACAAATTTTATTTAGGTCTTTAATTTTTTCTTCTTCTCTCTCGCTCTCTCTCTCTCTTTGTGGGTGTGTGTGTGGGTGCGTGTGTGTGTCAAGTTAAAGTCTTGAATTTGCCGCAGGACCTTTTCCTTTGCACTTTCGCGGTTTTTGGCAGCGAAAATTGTTGGCATATTTTGTGCCAACAACAAACAACAAGCCAATGTCGACGCCCGCACCCAAAAGTTATTTAAATTAAAGTCACATAAATGCCAACAGCCAAAGGGAAGGCCAAACGGAGAGAAGAGACCATGGATAGAGAGACAAGGTTAGGAGTCAGGGGTCGAGAAAGAGGAAGAGAGAGAGAGAGAGAGAAGGAGAGAGCTCTTCTTCTATTATTAATTTAACATTTTGCTTGGGCGCATTTTCTTAGAGTCATTCCTACCTTCCCTTTTCTCACTTACTCACTTGCTGCTTCTCCCTCTACGTTCATTAGCTTCCGTTACGGAAACGGAAGTGCTACACAAGTCGCGCAGTCAGACATACTCAGTGGGCTCCTTTACAGAGCACACACACAAACACAAACGTATAGTCATATTAAAAGTAAATATATTGTAATACTCCAACTTCTGTGACTACTCCACTGAGTGAGAATCGCTTATAATGGCAAAGCATTTTTATGGCATTTTTGCGTTAGCGGTTTTCCTAATGGAGATTTTGATTTGGAATATTTTGAAGTTCATAAATTAAATTGTTTCAAATTGGGCTAAATGTATTTTTAATAATTTTTTGCATGAAAACACTTTCTATTGGTTGAAAATTTAAAGCCAGTGGAATTGTCATTTACTTTTTTTTCATTCAAAGGATTATTCTAACAGGATTTTTAGACTAAGTCAAGTGAAGTTATAGTTCTAGTTCCATTCAGTTAAAATGTAAGAGAAACTTTACCAGCTATTTTATTGCCTTAGTTATTTTTGGAAACAGCTCCTAAGAAATAGTTTGAAATTTAATTTGTTTTGCTTTTTCTTTTCATTTAATTTGACATTTTACCGGCGCTTTATCGACATGTTCGATTCTTTATAGGTTTCTGGCTAATGCATTTCCCATTTTGTACTGACTTTTGCTGACCTCACCTGACCCGACCTGACCCAACCCAAGTGAACCCAATCCAACCTAGCCTGTCTCCGTCCAGACCTGACCTCACATAACCTAAACTAACTGTTTCGACTTCTTTTTGCGATTTTCGGCCTGTCAAGCATACATTTCTTCTCCCGCCGTTCCTTCCCCCGACTTGTTTTTCGCGTCTTCTGCACCGGCCCCCGTCCGCCATCTTATTGTGTTTTTGACATTTAGTTTTGATTGTTAGACGCCTGCGCTTAACTATGTAGCCCCTTTGCACTTCATCCCGCCAGCGTCGTCCTCTCTCTACGTAAGTATAAGGCTCCCCCGCAGCCTTGGAAAACGTCTCCGCTACTCCTCCCCACCCGTCTCGCTCTTGTAAAAGCCCTTCCACGGTGCTAAAAACGGAAGCGAAGAAATTCACTTCCGCAGCATGTGCTTCCGTTTGGTGTGTGTGCGCTTCGTTGAGCCTGCCTGACTGGCTCACTGTTACTCCCCTCCACGCCGACTCTCTTCCACAAAGGCTGGCAGTTTGGGACAAGGATTTTTTGGGAGTAGTCCTTGCAAAAGTGCCATGCACAATGCAATTTTGTTTACAATTTTATGATTTTTCTTTGTTGCTTTTTAGTTTAAAGTTATTCCTTTAAATAATAGTATGAAGTGGCGGAAAAGAGCTTGGAAAAAGTAGTGCAGGGTGTGTTTGGTAGCGTTGTTTTAATTTTGTTAGTCGTGTTTTTTTTTTTTTTTGTTTTTTTTTGTTGCTCCTTTATTTTTTCTCTCTTATAAAAGGAATGGCTAAAGAAGAGCTGCTGCTGCAGCCATGGGATTGGTTGGTTGGTTGTAAATCATCTACCATTGAAGTCTAGGCAATTTTGTGTATGTGTTGTGCTTGGCCTGGTTATCGTTTTGGCCATAAATCTATGACTTAAGGCCCAAATAAAAAGGAGTTCACAAAAATGGATAGGGAACAAGAGAAATCTCTATATATGAAGTGGGGTCGGCCAAAAAATAGTTAATTGCTTAGCCAAAAAAGGGACACGAACAAAAAAATAAAAATAAACTGCAATAAAGTTTTCACTTAAATTTAAAAAAACTATTGATATTTCTGATAGCTCTGAAAGCTATGTCTTTGTCTATATTAAGTTTGATTAATGAAGAAGTGCCATCTGTGCCATCGAGAGTTCTCGAGAAATTGCAGAGAAGAATACTTATCTGTGCTTTATCTTATCTTAAAGCGAAGAGAACGTCATATTAATTTAATATTGAGAATTAACCTGATCAAAAGTACATATGTATACATACATATATGTATATTCCTTTTTGTTTTACCATATTCGAAACTATTTCCTTTATTTCATACAGGAGAAAAGATTCTGTTCATAAAGCCTATTAAAATCAGAAAAAGTGACTTTCAGCATAAACGCATTGCTGAAATTAAAACCTGTCTAGTGTATAATCCTTTTGTTCCTTTATATCTTGCTATATATATGTATATACATACATATGTACATACGTACATATGTAATAACAACCAACCTCTGTTTGTTCTTCTTTTTTTCCAGAGCATTTGCAACGACAAATTGATACGACTTTAAATACAAGAGAGAAAGAGAGAGGGAGAGAGTTTTGTCGGTTTATTTCTCTGGGTAAAAATCAAAGTGTGAAATTCACCGCAGCCGCAAAAAAACGCATAAACGGAAAGGATCTGCAGCAGCTGTTGTTGTTAATACATACAACAATATATACACACACATAGACACACATACGCAAACGCACACACTCACAGTGAGACAGACTCTAAAGCACCAATAAAAAGAACATTTAAAAAGCAAATAGAGTAACAAATACAACAAAATACAATATTTTGGGTGCAAAAAAAGCCGTTAAAAAGCCCTCAAACAAACGAACACAAACCAACATGTTGGCCTTTCACAACGAGCACATTGCCAGTGAGTATTAAAAACCAAAAATGAAAAAAATAATAATAAATACATATATAAAAAAAAAAACCAACACTCTCACATTCAACACACACACACAGAAGAGTATAGTTAAAGAACTTTAAGCTTTAAGGGGGTTAGATATCATGGAAAAGCGGAACGGATGTAAATGGAGCGGGGTGGGGTCTGGTGGGGTGGGGTTGGGCGAAGTGGGGCGGGCCAAAGGCATATTTACAAATATAGTAATAATTTTAAAAGCACAGACACGAGCAGGCTGAGACTACTGAGGCTGTCGGCCCCCCTACACTCTCCTTCTTTTTTGGCTTCTCTCCACTGGCTGACTCTTGTTGTGAGGAAAAATCGTAGAAATTTGTACACATTACAAACACTTGGGACACGGCAATTACACTTAAAAGGCAACTAGCGCCATTAAGCAATGTGCCTCGGGAGCACAGAGCCCAGAGCCAGCTGCTCATATGGGGACCATCGACCGTTGTCGAGACTACGGACAACGTACCTTCTTTTCCCACTGCTACACCAAAGAGCGAACCAACGAATGAACGAACGAACCAACCAACAGCCATCCAGCCAGCCAACCAGCAAGCAGGCAAAAGTCCTTTTTGCAAGCTAAAAAAGCGAATGCCGCCGACGCCTGGCCTGGCAACACTTGCAATCCATTAACTATAATGCTGGCCCATTATGTTATGATTAAAAAAAAAAAAAAGCACAGAAAACGGAACGAAAAAAACGAATGAACAAACGAACTTGTAAAACGAAAGAATTGGCAAAGAAATAAAAAAAAATAAAAACATGGAAGTCAAATGGTAAAGAACCCGAATTGGTATTGAGTATCAAAGAACATGACAATTCCGATGAAAATTTTAAGCAAAGAGAACTAGTTCATCTAGCTCATTCAATCTTTTTTAAAAATGAACTATTTCTTGGAAAAAAATTTTAAAAAATAGAAATAAGCCCATCAGCCCAGGAAATTGGAAATAAGATATAATTCTGATATTGAAATCTGCTTATGGCTAATTGTAGATTACCAAGAATATAGATCTATTTCAGTTTATTTTGATGAAAAAAACTTTAAGATACGCTTTGCAAAGAAAAAATTGAATGATAAAAAGAATAATAAGGCTTGCCTAGCCTAAACTAGTTCCTTTTCTAGAAGCACACACACACACACGCACACTCAGAGAGAATTCTTGATGAAGTTGAAGCATTTTTGCTTGCCCTTACTTCGAACTGCACTTTTGCACTTACTTAAACTGAAAACTAAATTTTATTATGAATAATATAAAATGTGATTTAAATTTGAACAAATTAAACACGCAAAATGCATGCAAAAATGAAACAAGAAACTGAAAAAGAAGAGGAAGAAGAGGAGATGAAAAAGTCTGTGAACTCATCATTGAATTTGAACTGTAGTCTGAACTCGCAGGCAGCTTAGTCAGTCAGTCGGTCGTGTACATTAAATTCAATTGAATATTTCATAAGCTGCCAACAACAACGACAAACAATAAGAAAGAACAACAAGAACAATTGAGAAAACGACGCGCAAACACGAAAAACGGCTGCCAAAATACAAGAGGCGCTTTGCTCCTTCGGCCGCCTCTCCTGCTTTTTGTTTTTTTTTTTTGTGTCCGTCTGCGAAAAGTAAAAGCATACTTTTTGGGGCTTGTTGCAATTGTGTGTGTGTGTGTGTGTCAGTTTGTCTATCTGTCTACCCAGCCAGACTCAACTCAACTCAACGCGACTCAACGCGACTCAACTCGACTCGACTCGACTCGATTGTGCTAACGCTGATAATGGCCGCTGAACTTTGCTTTATTACATGCAAAACAACAACAAGCAGAGAGAAAAAAAAACACACACACACACAAATAGCAACAGTAGGAGGAGTAAGAAGATTAAAAAAGAAGAAGTCTATGCCAAACCACAAACAGGCAAAGTGGCAAAAAAAAAAAAAAGAAAAAAAAGAAGCAGAAACAGACAGCCAACAAAAGTAAAAACCTGAAAAATTGCTGGGCGTGCCACTCAACTTTAAAAGTGCCACTCAAACAACAAAAAACAACAAAAGGAAGAAAAAAAATATATATGGAAAGAGGAGTAGAAAAAAAAGTAACTAAATAAATAGAGAAAACCTGCAAAACCCAAGACATGCCAAAGGGCGTGGCTAAGCCAAAATTGCCGCCTTATTAGTCAGCTATGAATTATGCACAAACATACAGGAGAGAAGGGGGATAAGCGAGCGAGTGAGAGAAGGAAGAGAGGAAGGAGAGAGAGAGAGAGAGAGACAGAGAGAGGGGAGTAAACTCATATTATCTAATATGCCACAGGCGTCTAGTTAAATAATTGAGGGATTCCCTCCCTCCCCATCTCTTGCTCTTTCTCTCTCTCTCTGTTTCTCTGTTACTGATTGTGGCTTGCCACTCTTGCCTTCTTCATATATTATTCATTAAGTTATTATGTGTCTAAACCTCACACAATCATACAATGGTTTTCAAGAAGGTCCCTCCTTGAAGAGGCTAAAAAGGAGTTTGCCTCTTAGTTTTCATTGTTTATTGGCAGCCGGCAGCAGGTAAAAAAGAAAAAAGTAAAAACGGGAGCAGCATCTCGTCCACCTGTATGCTGGGATACTTGGAATTTTTGCTCTCGTGTTCTTGTGTTTGATCTCGACTCTTGGCTCCATGGTGGCTCGTGGCTCACGGCTCATGGCTCATGGCTCTTAACTCTCGACTTTCAGTTACTTGTTAAAACGTCTTAAGTGCAGCCTTGTGCTTGTTGCTGTTGCTGCACACCTCTTAGGGGCTTTTATTTTAACCTCTCTAACCGCCCACATGCCCCCTCACTTACACAAACACCCATCCACCCACATACACACACACACACAGGAAATTGTTATGCTTAATGGGTTTTTTTAGTTGTTGTTGCTGTTGCTGTAAGTGAGTAGAAAGCGCTTTAAGCCTTTAATAATTTATTCGATTTGCTGTTGTTTTATTTTCATTGCATTTTGCTTCCTTCTTGTTTTTTTTTTTTTTCCTTTTTTGCTTCTACTTTGCCTTCTTATGCAATTAAATTATTCTCGATTTTATTTGCTTTTATGTTCGGTTACTCTTCGTCTTTTCTACCCAAGTCGCTTCTTATCCATTCTTACTCATAGCCCCAAAACCCCTTGCCAGTCCTTTTTCTTAGGGATTATTTTGATTAGATCTTTCCTCTCGTTCGCTCGTTTGTCCGCTCTCTCCTTACCCCTTACTCCTCCTTCGCCTTCTCTTTTCTGGTTGCGTTTTGCTTTTTACATGCTTAGAAGTTAATTTTGTGCTGGTATAAAAAGGTTTTAGCTTGGCTTATGCCTGTGTGAGTAGTTTACAGCCTTTAAGATCAATATCTTAAGCTGAACAAAGTTAAATTGAGTTTCAGTCTTAGAAAAAAAAAAACACCCACCCACCAACCAACTTTTATTGCATACTTTTGTGGGTATTTATGTGGCGGATTAGAATAGGTGAAACTTTTTAAGGCTGTAAAAGAAAATGGATGGGGTTTAAGTTTTTTTTTTTTTTTGTTTTAGAATATCAAAACAAAGTATTGAGTTAATTGTATGAAATAGAACGATTGACTGGTTAGTAGCAAGTTGACAACAGGCGGCATAGGCATCATAAGGGTATAACATCTTTGGCCTAGTTTAGATTCGTTTAATTTTCTGGGAGATATTAAAAGCCATTATTTGTTTAGCTGCAAATCAAAGTTAGCTTACTTGTGCGGTGACTTTTGTTTTGGCCTTTACCGCAAAGCAGAAAGGATGCCAATTGGTTGATGGCCATAACCTTTTGTTTTGCAGTTATGTACATATAGCATACATATATATTAAACTTTTACTTTCAATTAGTGCTTTGAAAATGAATTTACACAAAAGTTTTGTGTCCTGCACACACACACACAATATGCCTGAATGGCCACCCGCAGGTTTTGAGAAACTTTTCACTTTTGTCTCCACACACCCGCGACTTCTCTTCCTTCTTCTCCTCTTCCACCTGCTCGTTCTTCATTGCCTTTTAACTCTCTCTCTTTACATAAGAAACACACACTCATAATATAATTTTGAGGCTAACAAACAACCAACTGACAACAAACAACAAAAACCAACGGAAAAAAAAGTTTGACATTTTGCAAGAATATTAACCTTTTAAAGCGAAATGTTAATGAATCACTTTTACCAGCCCGTTGACCGCACTTTTTGAAGGGAAAAACAGAGAGAGAGACAGAGAGAGAGAGAGAGCAAGAGAGAGCGAGAGAGAGAGAGAGGGAAAAAAAGGATAGCTAGCGAGAGTTGACTGAGTAGTTAGTAAGGGTAAACCACTCGACTTCTAGGGTGCGGTAAAATTTATGCCTTTTGTGGTTGCAGCAACAAAAAAATCAGCAACAGCAACAACAACACAACAAAAAAAGAAACTAGTTGAAAGCACAGCGACAACTGAAGAATTTAATTAGCATAAGTTTTCTTCTTTTCCTCTTTTCCATTCCTGAACACCTACCCCATCTTATGTCTCCCTCTCTCTCTTTCTCACTTTATTTATTTTTTAGAAACATTGAAAAATTGAAATATCAAAGACCAAAAATGTTTTATGTATATATAAATATATACTCTAAGTTGCTCTCTCTCTCTCTCTCGCTCTTTCTCTAGGTATTACACTTTGTCTCTCTCTCTTTCGTTTCATTTTGTGTAAATAAGTTTATTTTATTAAAAGTTGCAAAAACAGGAAAAATACAAACAAACAAACAAACATTCCAAACCTAGGCCACTTATATACATACGTATATATATATACATATATATGTATGTATATATGTATGTAGTCTGTCAAAGTCATTGAAATTCAGTGCATGCATAAAAAATTAACTTGAAGAGGAACGCGTAAAGGACACGAAAAGCGAATGATGCTGGGACATACAAAAAGAGGGAGAGAAAGAGAGAGAGAGAGCGAGAAAGAGAGGGCAAAAATCAAGCGAGAAGCAGGCAAATTAAAGTTGCGTCCCATCTCATCGCGCGGAGAGCAAGAAATGTAGTCAAAAAAGTTTCTTCGAGTGCACTTCAAACATTGTGAGAGAGACGGTGGGGTGCCGAAGGTACCTACCTTTGATGAGTTGCAATTAAAATTGGTGGTTTGGCCTTGCAACAAGGCTAGAGAGAGCATATGCCAATTGCCCTCAAATGTAGGCAACGCAAAATTGTAGGCCTACAAATAAAAATGGCCCGCAAATGTAGGCAATAAAAAAACGATACACTTAAAATGGGTCACAAAAAAAAAAACATTTTTATTATCATAAAGTAATTGTTTAATGATTAGTTTTTGGTTAAAACAAAAAAAAAAAACTAAAAGAAAATATCAGTAATATTTAAACGTTTCCTTCTCCTCCTACCAACCGTTGCCATATCATATCTAATTTTTGTGTGTTTCTGCCCCATCCAGTCTACGTAAACCATTTTCATGTTAATGCATGTTCGTTTTGTTGCTCAATTAAAGCTTCCCCAGACCCAGACCGAGTCTTGGCTCTTCTGGCCACGACCTGCTTTCTGGTTCCTGCTGCTTTCACTTCTGTTCCTGCTGCTTCTGCTGCTCTGCAAAAACCGCACATAATTTCGTGTCGCTTTTGCGTGTGAAGCGCGTCAACGTGTTTAGCGCAGTTTTGTGGCCATTTTCATAAATCCGTGTAATTTTTTTTCTATTTTTTTTTTGGCGTGATTTCTGGGTTTTTTTTTTTTTTGCATGTGTATAAATATCAAAGTGTGTGTGTGTGTGTGTGTGTGTGTGTGTGTATGTGTGCGAAAAAATGGAATGGGAAGATAACAGCAAATAGCAACAATTCAGAGATGGCATAGAAAAGGGATAAACTAGTTTTGACACATTTGATTAATTAAAAAGGCAAGAAATTTGGCAATCGAATGGGAATGTGTCATATCTTTTGAGCTCCTCTTCTTGGGCCCCTCAAACTCATTAGCTCAGCTTAACGCCGCCACTGTGAGACTAACAGGAACGCTAACTAACCAACACACACAGGCACACACAGAGGCACGCTCACATGTCAGGCTAGACCAATATAGCAAACACATAACCCAACCAAGCTATGACATGCGGTTCTAAAACGTCACACAACACAACAGAAGAGGTCCGACCTCACTCTCCACCTGCTTAACCAGCAAAACTTTGCTGTCTGCTGTCATATTTTTCCCTTCACATCTCTCTCTACTACACTCTTTATCTCTTTTTCCCTCTCCTTCTTACTTTCTCTCTCTCTCTCTCTCTCTCTCGTTTACTATTTGCCGCGTCAGGACTAACCACAGCAACAACAACAATTATATTTAATTTTTAGGCAAACTCGCACGTTTAGCCTAGGACTTTAGAGTCCGTCCATTTCTCACTCTCTTTCACCCTCTCGCTATCTCGCTCTGTGTTTTGCACGTTTGCCTTTTGTCTGCCTCAACACAGCATAACACAACACTCTCGCACACACACACACACACACACATACACACACAAATACACACAGCATGCAACACGTCAAAAGTTGAACGACAGGCGGCAACCGGCGACGTCAACGCGCCGTCTAAAAACAGAAAAATTGTCGGCACATTGTTGAAATGCCAGGAAATTATGTGCGCCACCCGAAACAGTGGGTCGACGCTAGAGCTGAATGGTCTATATCAATGTGTCTGTGTGCGTGTGTGTGTGTGTGTGTGTATTTGTGTGAGTGAGTGTGTGCGTGCTAGGAGTATAGCTATACAACAGCTGCCTGCTTGTTAGTAATTAAAATGAGTAAAACGTTGACCAGGACCCCATTTTTGCCTAATGAGTTTATTAATTAAAAATCACTCTCCACCATATTTCATATATGTGCAAAATTTCACACACTAATTGCATAGTCCACACACAACCAGCAAAAATAGACACAACAAATACAAACACACAAAAAAAAGGAGGAAAATAAGAAAAAAAAAAGCAGCAGCGAGGAATTATATTCTAAACAAGAGACAAAAGACACAAAACCAATTGCCCAAACATGTGTGTGTGTCCGCTTTTTCGGCCACATCACAATTTTCCTCGTTTTCCTGCCACCAATTGCTGCTCCGCTTCCTCTACCCCTCACACTCCTTCCAACCATTTACTCGAAAAAATGACAAGGAGCAAAGCTGCTAATGACTTTTAAAATACAATTTTTATAACGTGCTAGGGAACTAAGTGACTCCAACAACTGACAATAAAACACTGAGAGACAAAAACAGACAAAAATATTAACAACAAGAAAATTTCTATTGTTAGACACATTAATTTTCGGAATGTAGTGCAATTTCAAGTGAATGTTTTCTCTTAGCCGGAGAAATCAATCACAAATCAAAGGTGAGATTGGAAACTCTTTTAGGGGAAAAGTAAATTGTTTCCTTTATTACAAAGAGTTTAAGTTTATTTTAATTTTAATTTTGCTTTCATTAACAAACTGATAAGTTAGTTAGTTATAGTGAAAAGTCTTTACGTAGCGTATGAAATGAAGTGCAATAAATTAAATTAGGACACTGAAATTTTCGAATAAAAGTGATTGTGGAAAGTTGCCAGTTGCCTTTATTTCCTATATATGAAAATGAAGTGGTCAGTTAGTAAATAAAAGCGATCACTTTTAATCCGCTTACAAGCTAAAGAGTGTTAAGTGAGAGGGAGAGAGAGAGAGAAAAAGATATTGGATAAAGTTGGTTACCAAATCGAGCTACTTAAAAACATTGGCTTCTAATAACTATTGAATTAAATGAATTATTTAAATTATTTTAAGAACAAACTCGAAAGATCAAACCGCATTAAAGAGTGGGTAATTTTTTGAAATTTCTTTCGGTGTAGAGAAAGAACTTTGCTATTGTGTTCATTGTGTGTGTGCGTTGTGTGTGTGTGTTGTGTGTGTTTGCCTTTTACCATTCGCGCATTTTGTGTGCGACAATTTGCAACATGTGCGTTTTGGGGTCGCACTTGAGTGCCATCGTTCTCGTTCTGGCCTCCTCGTTGAGTGCCTTCAAATTGGCATCGTTTAAATGGGGCTACCCAGTGCCAGTGCCAGTGCTAGTGCTAGTCGTAGAGTACTAGAGTCAGAGTCCCAGTCCCAAACCCATTTCTACACTCAGCTCTCAGTCCCTGCCAATGACAAAGCTGCTTCTAGAACGTTGTTAGTTGCTGGTCAAAGCAATTAGTTACGCATACGCCACGTTTAACCCTCTTCAAAGTGCCACCAAGGAGTACTAGCTACAAGGATGAAAAGCCAACAACAGCAGAATGAACAACAAAACAAAGAATAAAACGAAAAAAAAAAACATAACAAAACAAGTTAAAATAAAAACTTTTCTAGCAAACTAAGCAAAGCAAATGAAGGCAAATTGTCAAATGGATTTGTACCTAAAACGTTTACAGAGGAACCTATTAGAATGGGGCGTGGTCCAAAAGAAACTAGCTTATGGGGCTCACTGTCTGTCTGCCTGTCTGTGTGAGAAGGTGTGAGGGACTTTTTATCGTAAATTTATTAAATTTCAATTCAACATTTTTAAAACTCTTGTTCTTTACAGGTTGCGCCTTTCTAACCTATTTCAGTCCAGAGAGCTCAACAACCGCTGCTAATTCACCAACATCGGCGGCCACACAGGCAACACTCTATAATGACAAACAAGCTTTAACTGGGGTAAGTGAAAGTCAATTGATTACCATCTTTTCTTCTGCTCATTGTTGGATTTTTGTTTTTCATTTTTTCGAATCAATTTTAATATTTATTCGGTGTCCGTCGTATTACATTCTCACCATCTTCACCCCTTCGTTTGCACTTCAATTGCATTTAGATTTTGTTTTTGTTTTCCAAAGTTATATCCTTTCGCTGTGCATGATTTGCCTTGAAACTTCGGTTTATCGAAGCTTTCTTATCAACTTGCAGTTAAAATGGAAACATAAATAATCTATTGAAAACCTTTACTAAATGTTTTAAAAATATCTTTGAAAATAGACTAAAAGTAGTAGCAAATTGTTACTTTAAATACCTGAACTACATGCCTTGTTCGTATTCCGTATTCCGATCCGACAAAGGTGAAGTTTATAACAAAGTTTTTTTAAGGTTAAGTTAGGAAGTTAAGAGCTAAGTAATAGCATGTTGAATAGATACAAATGACAGGCGACATATGTATAGATATATATCAAGGGATCATAGGATATTACCTGAATAATATTGTCTGCAGGAATATAATGGAAAAGCAAACGAAAAATACACTTGCATGATAATATTTCCCTCTCCCATTATTTCCATGTCAAAAAAAAAAGAAGAAACTGCAGCAATATATTTTCTTGTGTTCATGTATATATGTTGCCTTCTCTCTCTCTCTCTCTCTCTCTGCGTGTATATGTGTGTGTGTGTGGGCAGTTTGTTGTAATTGTGATAAATTATTTTTGCAAAATTCGTATGCACTTTCCCATCTCTTTTTCACTTTGCTCTTTGTCTCTTTCTAATTGTGTTGATTTTGGCAATTAGCAAGCCAGGCAGAACAAAATGTTTCGAATTTATAACAATTTTCACAGTCAATAAATTAAGGATTTTTCCGAGTTTTGTTTTTTGTTTTGTCATTACCTTCCTCTCCCTCTTGCCCTTTTGGTGTCGCCCAATGATTTATATTTGTTAATGTTTTTTCCTAAAAATTGAGTCTCTCCGCAACACGTGTAAATATTCATGTAAATTGTAATTTTAACTAACGTATGTTTACGGTTTTATGATTTTGATTTTAGTTTTTCCCCCTTTAGTTTTTTGTTTTTCCTGTCCTGTTGTTGTTGTGTTTATTAGCCTTTGGGGGCCATGTGGAAATGATGCGAAAATTAACTAGTGAAAAATGCACAAATATAATGCAATTGCAAATTGTAGTCAAAATAATAACGTCAAAAAAATAAATTCATAATACGCAACCAACCAAATGTATGGAAATGTGAATCAAAGAATAACAAAATTTCAATTAATTAAATAAAATTTTGCTAAGCTTGTTTTTAGCCCCAAAGCAAATGGTTCAAAAGGTTCACCACCTGAGCTGATGAGAATGAATTCAATTATTATTAAGGGAAGCTAAATAAGCTTGATTTTTGTTCAAAGGTCAACATATAATGCAAACATAAAAATCGCAAGTCAGTTTACATTTCAAACTGAAGATTGGTTTATAGTTTCTTATTTTCGGAAGCCCCTTTCAATCTTTTAATGATTGTTAAAAGCTTTTCAAATTGTCTCTATGTGTCCAATTCTTTTTATAATCAAGCTATAAAAAGCAGCGATTTATTATTGATTATGTTAAGGTGGCCATGCTACCTAATAAATGTGTTAACATCGATTGCCTCATTTCTAGTAACTTGCCGGCAAGTAATATGCCATTAGCAACTGCCATTTAGCCTGAGAAAGACAGATTTTTGCTAGTGTGTGTGTGTGTGTGTTTGTTTCTCATCCTATATGTCTTTCAGGCATCTTAATTAATTAACTTATTTGCAAAAATAATAATTAAACTGTCAGTGGCAACAGAGCGAAGTATCTCGACCGAGGCTGCCCACTCTACATTCCGCAGCTGCTCGCGTTGAGTGTTTTTTTTTTTTTTTTTTTTTTTTCTAGGCAACTTCCGTTCTAAATGTTAAATTCCTCATGGCCAGGACACGTAAGACCAACACACAAACACACACATGTATACAGACAGGACAAGCCACCATCGTCCTTGCCCAACACTTAATTAAAATGGCATCCGGCCGAGGCAAGCTGAAAAAATGCCGCATCCTCATCCACCCAAACCAAACCCCATACCAAATCCACCCACATTGCCGCCACGCTGTTCCGCTGCTCCACTGCTCGCCGATGCCACTTGATAGTGTGAGTAAGCGAATTCATTTCCCGCTTTTGGCCCGTTGATTGATATGCCAATGAAGCGAACGCCAACGGAGTGCACAGGCTCTGGCTCTGACGCTGACTCTGTGCTGGCCAGGCACAGGCCTGGCAACATGCACACAGTTACACTGAATAAGTGTGTGTGTGTGTGTGAGGCTAAGGAGCGAGGAAAAAAATCTAGTTCGTTAGCTCTTATGCAAAAGCTGGACAATAGCATACATTGCGGCGCAGTCAGTTGCCGAACGGGGCACAAAATCAACAAACTGCAGATGGGTGGAGATAAATTGCCAAATTGAAGCGGCATCGGTATTGAGATGAGCTTGGTCTACACAAAACTCCAGAAAGGGCCAACAGCGAGAAGAGCATCCCAGAAATTGTTTGTAAATTTTTCTAGAATCTACCGTTTGTTTTTTTCGTTCCCTTTCTTTTTTTTTTTTCATGCGCCCGCCGTTTGTCTATTGAAAAATTATCTGACAAAGCCAAAACAAAGGCAAACAAACAGCCAGAGAAGAGATTGAGAGGGATGCATGATGAGATAGACTGAGGTGGTAAAGTGAGAAAGAAAGACAAAAAAAAAGGAGACATGAATGCGAAAAAGCAACGAAAATTCAACAAAATGGCCAGGCTAAGCTTTCCCTGAAATAATTGGAATTGCTGCGAATCTAATATTGCCAACAAATTTGTCAAATGTAGGCAGCAAAAAAAAAAAAAAAAAAAAGGATTAATAAACTCTACGGGCAAAGATTTTCGGAAAATCATAAGCCATTCGTTGTTGTGGAATTGTCAAAATCGGCAATGCAATATAACTTAATGATTGTCGTTCATGATTTTTGATTTCTTCTTTAAGGATCTGTGTTAGAAATGTGTTTGATAATCCTTTACTTGTAATTGAGATTACTTGTCACTCGTCTTTCGCTTTCGTTACTCGTCTCTCGTTTTAGTTACTCGTCTCTCGCTTTGATTACTCGTCCTTAGCTCGTTGTAGAAATGTTTGATATGCTTCTACTTGTAATTTCAACTTGTTTAGATTAATCGTCGCCCGCTTTGATCGCTACTCGTTACTCGTTACTCATCACTGGCATTTATTTCATAAGCTTGCTAGAGTATCTCCGGTTCGTTGCCTATCAATCGCTCTGTCTCTGGCTAGACATGTGGGCGTGCTTGATTAATTGCAGACGGTGGTTAAATCTGCTATTTTTTTTAGTGCTGATTTCGGCAGTTTCCGTTCTACTTTTTTTTTTTTGCTTTGGTTTTCTATCTCACTCTCATTTGCCGTGTAAGCAAAAATATTTGCCGGATTCAATGCTTCTACGTACGTACGTACGTACATGGTACGTATATACATTTCAAACAAATACAGCTGAGAATTAGTTGGCCTAAAGGCCGCGATGGCCATTAATCAATCGGCCAGAAGTTATGCATTTTGCTATGGGGAATCTTAAAGTTATATCTTCTTTTATTATTTACTGCATATATTTTCGTGTGCTCGTTTTTCTGTCTCTTTCTTCCTCTCTCTCTCTCTCTCTGTTTTTTTTTCTGCTGTGTACTGTGTTCGGGGGCAGCTTTTCCGTTTGCATTTCTTTAGTAGACAAGACTTCCTGGTCTAAGGATTGCCTGGCATGTGTGCAAAGTTACTGCCCACATCCTGATGGCCGGCCGGCCGGCTGGGGCTGGTTGGATGGTTGCCTGCTTGGATTCGCTTCGTTGCAGATATTTTTCATTTTCGAAAAAATTTCCGTTATGATTTCCTCTTTGCCGCCTCCCGCACACACACACACACACACACACACACCCACTCACTCACACATACACACACACACAGATTCGGTGTAATATTTTTTTTTTTTGAAAATTTGAATACGACAAAGCAGCGTATAAGATTCAGATAAAGCCCAAACTGCCAGTTGCCATGAAGGATATTCTCTTTTCTATCCCATTTTTGCTTTTTTCTTTGTCGTTTTCGCTATTCACTTTTTTTTTTTTTATTTTTTTTTTATTTTTTTGCTGTCTCAACTTGACTTTTCATTTTTATGCTAAACTGTTTCCTTTTCTGCGGCGGACTAGAAGCATTTCATTTGCACAAGAACTTTGCTGCCAAAGTATGTTGAAGCGGAAAACGGAAAACTGATAAGTGTAGATGGCATGTGAAGTGAAGTTTGGGTTCTTCGGTTTCGGTTTCTTTTGCTTCGTTTCGTTTCGTTTAGTTTAGTTTGTTTCGCTTCTTGGCATTTGCTGCTTCTTCTGTTTGGCTGGCGGCGGCGGGCCACACAAAAGTCCTTGAAAAGTGAAGTAAACTCTGAGATGATGTTAATTAAAAATGAGCTCTAACATTACACAAAAATTGATTATGCTAAAAATGGCAAAGGCAGAGACAACGCAAAGCAACAAAAGACTTTCGAGTATCTGTTTCTTCTCTCTGTCTCTTCTTCCTCAACACACACACACAAAAATGAAGTGGTGCCGGGGAGATTGAGTGGAGTGGAATCTGAAAGTAGTAGTGAAAAGTTCCACACACAAGTGAGAGGCTCATGCTAAAAGTTCTAGAAGAAAGAAAAGGAAACTTCTCTTTCTCCCTCTCTCTCTTTCTCTGTCTCTCAATCTGATGCTCTGTGTTTTGTTGTGCTGCCTAAGAAAATGTAATAAATTTCTATACAAAACGACCACAAATTTTCGTAGACAAAAGAAAATATGAAAACAACACACACACACACAAAGTAAGAGAGAGAGAGCGAGAGCGAGAGGAGGCCCAAGCAACGTCGTCTAGGGCTATCTATCCATCTATGTTTTCCAAGGTGGTGGTGGGGTGCCCGAGGGGGGCGTTCTCGGGGTTAAGGTTTTTGTTTCTTACTTTATTCAACTGCTGCAACAACAATGCAACCAAAATTTTGCATATTCAATAAACTTGTTCTCTTCATCTTTTGTTGTTTTTGTTTGTGTTGTTTTTTTGTTCATTCTATTTTTTTTTTTTTTTTTGTTATTTTATGCAAAATTTAATTTTTGTTATGAATTTTAGCAAACATTCAAAACACACACACACACGCACTTGGAAAACTATTGCCGAAGTTGAGTTCTGTCTTAATACCCTTCACCTATTGGGTCAAGATTGTTGCTGCAAGGCGTAGAATAGAGCTTCAACTTTTGTTTATTGCAGGATATTTTCAAATTCGTTGCTTACGATATGTTCCCCTCGTCTATTCTTTCCTCTTCTTGTTTTTATTTTTTTTGTGTTTTTAATCATTGAAATTTCCATTATATTCCATTTGCTTTTGGGTAAAAAGGCCTACAAAATGTTTTAGTGCGAGAATGAAGGCAAAGCAACTCGATTTATGAGTATGAAATATGTTCAAGATATCAAGAAATTTATGAGTATTTTGTCTTTGGTTGTGTAAATGCCAAAAAAAAAAAAGAAGAAAGACATTGAAATTGAAATCTTGTTTCACGTGTTTTCAAAATTTCGAATTTTTTGTTTTTCCCCAAAAATATCTCACAAAAATTTGATAAACAAATGTTTGTAAAATGTGTCACTAGCAGAATTTTTATTTAACTTTATTTTTTTAAGGCTCATGTGGTCTGTAGATCATCTCTTTTAAAGGCATTATAATCGTATTCGCATTATCTAATCTTATCCACAAACTTGTCTAGGATAACAAATGAATTTTTAAAAGATTTTTGTATCGAGAATATGGTTTTGAGATAAAATTTAAGGCCCAATACATTTAACTTGATTCTTCTTACTCTCATAATAGAAAATAGTTATAAATTTAGTGCAAATGGATGGCCAAATAGTTCTGCATTGAAAATTAATTTGTTATTTGGTTCTTAATAAAAATGAGCAGCCATTTTTCACTTCCTTTGAGACTAATCAACAAATTTCCATTCCATCAAAAGCTGGCAACATATTTCCGTTACCTTTCCAATTTCGAAAGCCCTCCAAAAAGGATATGAAAAAGGCTCTTTTAACGCCAGATCAAAACAGACATACACAAAGCCTTCACAATGGGCTTATAACACACTCGTTACGCCGCCGCTCTCCCCTGCTCTTTCTCATTCTCTCTGAGTATGTGTATAACTCTCTATGCATATAACATTGGCTAATGAGTTTTATATGTATATTATTTTGCCGCCTCACCAGGACACGGCACGAGCACGGACACGGACAAGGACAAGAGATTGCACTCTACTTTTGCTACTTTGTCCTTTTCGGGGCTGGGCTTGCAATTAAATCCGCTTTGCAAATTTATGACCAACGAATTGCTCTTTGCGGTTGCCACAAGGATGCTGCCGCTGCCGCTGCCATTGCCACTGCAAATAAAACCGAACCAAAAATTAAAAAAGAAGCATATAAAAAAAAAGAAAATACAGAAAATATGCCTGGTTTGGTTTTTGGTTGCGGTAACAGTAGAATGAGGCATCAAGAAGTATTATGGTTATAGTTAGGTGGAATGGGCCGGATGGGGGAGGGGATACAAAAGGATTAACTTACCATCTTCGCCTCTTTCTCTCTCTCTCTCTTACTCACTCTATCCGCTCTTTTTTTCTTTTCATTTTTATATGCAAAAAAGGACTTACCTTATGTTCGATTTCAAAGTGAGCTCTATATCTCTTCTATCCCTACACCCCGCCCCAAGCCCCACCCAACTCTCACTGTGTTCACTCAAATGAAAAAAAAGAAAACCCAAGCGAAAGAGTAGCAAAAGAAGCAATTAAGCATAAAGTGCACAGATAAAAACAGAGAAAGAGCAAAAAGAAACATACCGAACGAAAAGGATGAAAAGGGAAGGGGGAAAGGCAGACGCACAAGGCCAAAAAGCAAAGATTAAACAACAGCAAAAATGAAAGAGAAAACAGTAGAAGAGCGAGCAATAAATTTCATTAATGATTCGACTTTCGAATACCCCTAAAACTTAAAAACCCAAAGCGCGCCATCCAACAGTTAATTAGATCTCATTTTAGTTGTCTAATATTTCAATTTTCTGCTTCTTTCGATCTTCTTTTATGATTTTTTGAAAAGATCTTATGTGGAATGTTTCAATTGACTTAATTTCGATATGACAATGATCACAAATTTAGGCTGTTTGCACCTTCTTTTTTGCATTTAATCTAGGAGACCTTTTGGATAGTTTTTTGATCAGAGCAAACAGGATAATGTCTAGGTTAAGGGTATGCTTAATTAAGATCTGTTTACCTGTATGCGTAGAGGGTATCAGCAGCAGAAGAAAAACCTTGTTTTGTAATGAGGCGAAGGCTTGATTAATGCCGCTCTCTCTCACTCGTTCTTTTTTCGTATGTGGGCGTGTGTGTGTGAAGTAGAAGAAAATATAGAAGCATGAGTTGTAGGTGTATGGGGTATAAAAAGCAATTTTCCACATTTGGCAAATCCATGAAATGTGGTTCTGTGGACTACAAAGAGCATATTTTATGTAAAAATATATTTTATTAGAAGGAAACGAGTAAAGAAGATGAAGATGAAGCGACAGCAGAGACAGTTTCTCTCGTTTGGTTGCCTTTTGCCCAGGCAGGCAGGCAGGCAGGCAGGCGGACGGACAGATAGACAGAAAGACAGTCGGGCAGGCAGAGTCAGCCTTCTTTTGCATTTCAAAAAGGCGAATGCGCGACATTTTTATTGAAGTGAAGCTCTGAGAACGACGATCCAACCAACATACAGCACTTTAACACACACACACACACACTCGAACACTCGCACACTCCTCACATATGCGACACTGTAATAAAAATGTCGAAACGCTGTCTGTGCTTGGGTCCTTTGCTTCTATCATCCTCTCTCTCTCTCTCTCTCTCTCTCTCTCACTCTCTCCATCTCTCTAAGCTCAAGGTGCTTGTGACATATTTATCACATGATTCTACAAAGTAAACAACTGTTGCTTTTTGTTGCCCTTCCTACTTCCCCTCAATCACCACTCTCTGTGCTCTTAACTTAAATTTCGATTTTTATAGATTTAAACAAAAAATTTCCAACTTTCCAAATCTATTAAATATTTTTTTTCATCATCCAATTTCTCTCCCGTTTCCTATGTTTCTGTTTTGTTCTAGCAAAAAAAAACAGAAAATGGCTAACAAAATGCCATAAAAACACAAATTTTCACAGCCACAACACAAAGACAAAACAAAAACAAGAAAAGAGAGTGAGAGACAGAGCCACAAACAAAAAAAAAAAAAGAAAAATCGAGTAAAAACCCCCAAACACATGGCCGGGAAATTTTTATTTAGTAATTTATTGAATTTTTAAATATTTTTTAACGCTTGTTTTTATTGTTGTTGCTGCTGCTGCTGCTGGACAAAAGGCAAAGTGTGTTTGTCGTTTGTTGGTTCGTTCAGTCGGTCGGTTGATTGTGGACGTTTCGCTTTGTAATTATGCTCTACACTACAGAAGGTCAGTAGTTTGAGTCCATTAGCTATGGCAAGCAGAGGAAAAAGTTTCCCTTAAAAAGGATTGGAAATCATCAGGCGAATGCCAGCCTCGAAGGAGTAAGCTAGATGGCATATCAATCAGTTTAGACGATTCTAATCGGAGCTCCAATCACAGTCAGACGTTTTACATATATAGCTATATTCTATATATTCTATATCACTTTTTCTTAGCAGATAACCCATGAACATGCATTTTTTCAAGTCTTTAGCTAATAACAAATTCAATGATTAATACTTTTGTTAGACTACTTTTGGCTTAGTTGGAAAAGTGTATAGATTATTCGAATTTTTCATAGTGGTAAAGCAATTATTTTTTATCACATGCCAAGTCATTTTTTTTTATTATGATTTTTATTATTTTTACACACATCACAAATTTTATTTAACACCAGCTTTCTATGTGTTTGTGTGCGAGTGTGCGTGCGTCTGTGTGTGTGTTTGTGTTGTTTGTGTGTGTGTGTGTGTGTATGTTGTTTGGGTTAGTTCAATATGCTTTTTGTCCAGTTTGGTCAAACGCCATTTTAATTTGAATTATTTGCGTGGAGTTTCCGTTTGACTTTGCGCTGGCAATTTTTATTTTGTCCGATTTTTAGTTTGCCGGAAATTCTCGTTTTACCCTTAAATGCAATTTAAAGGACATTTGCTGCCTGTGCCTCTACACTTAAATTTTAAGTGGAGAATTAGTTGGTTTTTTTTTTTTTTTTTAGAGAAACTATTAAATGTTTCATTCTTTCTGTGCCCTTGTTTGATTAGTTTATTTTAGGAACTTGCTTGTCATTAGGTCTCTAGTAAATATTTGCTAGTTGCTCTACTTACTAATTTCAATTGGTCCCTTTTATGCATTTTATGTAGCTGCATGTTTGTTTTTGGTTTATATTTTGTTTTTTTATTGCATACTTTTCATGTTTTTTCTATGCATATTAAACAAAAAAAAAAAAATAATACCAAAAAGCACACTCTACTAATTTTTTTTAATGTTTTCAATATTCTTAATCGAAAGGTAAGTATATAAAAAAATATGTGTCTGTGTACGATATCTATGTATGTGTGCCTCTCTTTGTGTGCGTGTGTGTGTGTGGTTGGTGTATGTAATTACCTAATATATATATAATTAATTTAATATGGCAGCAAAAATATATATAAATCTGCAAAACTATAAAAAACGAGAAGAAGAAACGGAACACAGGATTGGGAGGGAAGTTAAGCTACATATATATACACATATATATATATATATATAAACCTTATATATATAAATCGATGTTGTTATTGACTTCATATTGAAATATTGATGTTGTTCTATAATTGATGTTGTTGTTGTTGATGTTGTTTCTACTACTCTAACTCTAATTCTAATTCTAACTCTAATTCAAATTCCAATCTACTTCTAATATGACATATATATATGATATTGATATTATATGTTGTTGTTGTTGTTGTGTGTGATAATTTCATCTTTTGTTTATATAACTTTTGCTTTTAATTTAACCTTCTTTCCCTATTCCTCATCCGCAACCTCATCCTAAGCCTTTTCCCTTTCTCTTCATTGATATTGTTCATTGTTTGTTGTTGGTTTGTTGCTTTCATCGTTTTGATTTTTCGTTGTTTTTCAATGTTGTGCCAAAAAAAAAAAAAAAAAGAGAACCGAAACATTGCTTTTCCCCCACCCACTCTCTTGCCTTGTTTCTCTTTGTCTCAGTTTCTCTTTCTCTCTCTTTGTCTCTTCAATTTTGTTCTGATGAATTTAATTACAGATTACCGCATATCCTTGTGGAGCATCCTTAAGTATGCGACGCATGCACCGTTGGCATCGTCCAGCCTATAGTGGCCTACCCTATACACGCGCAACAGCAACTGCAACTGCTGCAGCTGCCGCCACCGCCGCTGCTGCTGCTGCTGGTGGTGGTGGTGGTGGTGGTATGAGTATGCAACAGCGGCAACATCAGCAATATTACCGGCAACAGCAACAACTTCATCATCATCACCAGCAACCACAGCAACAACAACCATCAACTGCAACTGCAACTGGTCTCATCGTTCAGAGTCGCAGCAATTTGCGAGAAATTTGTAAAACGCAGGCAATTTGCTAACAACAATTGCCTGCCTCAACAGCAACAACAACAACAACAACAATAAGTAGTAATGTGCCCGTTAACAGCTCAGCAGCAACAACAACAACAGCAACTACAAGAACAACAACAACAACTGCAGGTCAACTGCTGCAGTCGCAACAAAAACTGCAACTGCAACAATTGCCGTGCCCTACGCAAATTAGTCAAAACAAATTGGTAGGTGGTCGTCCCACATCTTCTATATAGTACATCCCCCCCACCCCCACCACACGTTACCCACACCCACTCAGTCCCTATGTCTAGCCCCTCCTCTCTCTCTGCTCTGTGTGTGTGTGTTTTTGTGTGTTGTAAATGATTGTGAACTGCGGCTTGTGGTGGCCCCGCCTGAAAATTTCTTTCTTCTAGCACTTCGACACACAAACGACTCGACTAAATTGGCCTCATGTGGCATTATTTTTGCATATCAAAATTTTCATAAACGTGTGTAGCAAAAGAAACCCTTAAGAAACTGCAGAACCTTTTTTTTTTTTTTTTTTGTTATGTCATTGTCTTGAAATTACCTCAATCAAGTCATCAAGTCATTGAGTTGTGATTAAACCAAGAAATTTGTGTTGTTAAGTTTAAGCCTACGGAAAATGCGTTTGGCTTAAATGATGAAAAGTCACAAAACTCGGGAAGTAATTTTACAGTTGCCAAAGAAGATGAAGACAAATTGTGCAAAGAATTCAATATTCAGGTATCGAAATAGAACTCATAAGACTATCTTCAGGGCTCTTCTTGGTTTTCGGCACGAGGAGCAACTACTTTTCGTTTTTATTTCCTTCTCATTCAAAGTCATTCAAATAAACACCGACCCAAGCTAGTACTCTTTCTTTTTTTTTAGATATTCCTGTACTGTTTACCTCAATATAAATCTCACTTTACATATTGCCATATTTTGAAATGAGTTTATGCGTTTATTAACAATTACCTTCTGGCTAAATGGCTTTCGTTGAAGGTTGAAGCAAGGTCAATTTATGTGAATATTTCTGCATTTCATGTATGATTTAGCCATATTCACATTCATCATCATTTGTTCTCCTCTCGGCAAACACAAATTAGATTAATGCCCACAAAAACCATCTGCATCTGCTGCTGCTGCTGCTGCTGCTTTGCTAGCTACTCTCTTTCATTTCGAATGAAAATTTTTGAAAAATTTCGAAAAAATGTTCAGTTTATTTTGCTTGTTTTGCTGGCTTCTCTTAACTAGGTTTATGATTCACAGCGATGATAAAGAGAGGAACGGAGTGGTGGAGTGAGGGGGGACTATTTAAGCATCATCATGCCTCCTGTTATCCGCTTGTCTCATTAGGCTTGTCCATCTCTTTTTCGTTCAATCCCCCTTTCTGTTTAAAACTTCCCCCGACCCCACCTGCTGTTTTCTGTCGATTATAACTCACTTTTATACTCACCATCATCCCAGCCCAGCCCAGTCCATCAACCCACTAGCCCACTAGCCCATGCTGGAAAATTTTTATGCCTTGATGTGTGGTGCAAACATTTAATGGCTTTATACAAGTTGCCCGAGGCGAGACCAGGTACCAAGAGATGGGGAAAGGCTCTATATCATCGTCGTTGTGAATTGTATGTTGTTTGAGCGGGGTGGGGTGGGTGGGGAGGTTGGTTAGATGGTTGTAGGATTGCATGGGCTCGCTCTCGTCATCATTTCCATCAGGCTGAATAGCTTTTCAAATGCCAAATTTATGCAAATTCCGTCAGAGCCCGCGACGGGAAGAGAGAAAAGAGAATGAGTGTATGGATGGAACACACACACACACACACACACGGCATTTTGCACATGAATATTTGTGCGAGAACTTGGCAGGAGCGACCCAAAACTGACTGCCTGCCATCGCCTGCTGCTGCTGCTGCCTGCTGCCTGAGCCGAGCTAGGCATATGTGAAATTGTGCCTTTTTGCCGAGAGAGTTTTTGAATTGCCATTTTCCGTTTTTGGCGCCCAAAACCCAACGAAGATGGGTGGTTGGGATTGGGTGCAGAGTGAAGTGGATTGAAGTGGGATGGGGTGGTGTGAGTCAGTCACTCAGTCCACTGGAGCCTAGCACACGTCGTCTTTTTGTATTGCCTTCAATCATCAATCAATTTTTTCAGCACGTGTGCCGTTCGCTTGTTACTTTTGCATACTTTTAGGCTTGCCCGCTAGGTGCACTGCACGTAGAAGTTTTACCTGCAGTTTGCCTTGCCAATTTAGCCAAGCAAAGTTTTCGCTTCTCCCACCTTGGAAGCATAATTCATGTCGTTCGGTTTCTCTCTCTCTTTCTCAGTGTGTGTGTGTGTGTATGTGTGTGTGTGTGTTTGTGTATGTGTGTGGATTCGCGTTTAAATGTGCATCACGTAAATGCCAAACAAGACGCTGTCGTCGTCCACGTTGGTCCACGTGATTTGTAGTCGGCGACATAAGCACACACGTGTATTTGTGTGTGTGTGTGAGTTTGTGTGTTGTGTTCTCCTTCTCCGCCGCCTTCGCCTCCTTCTCTTCTTCGTCGTCGTATGGACATGGCATGGACCTGTGTCCAGTTGCATTCGGTTTAAGCCTTTAAAACTCTTCTGTCGGCTTTTCTACTTCTTTCATTTTTATTTTGTCTGCGTTGCATACTTTCGCTTAATTGAGACCACAAAACGGAATGTAAGGATAATTATCCTGCTTGCCAACAGCAGCAGCGCAGTAGTGCATCCTTTTCCTGGTCTCTCTCTCTCTCTCTTTCTTTCTTCCTCGTCCTCTACCTTTTTGCTTTCAACGTATGCCAGAGTGCTGCTAGTGCCTGTGCAATCGTCGTCAGCCAAGGTGTTGACTTGAAATTAAAATTAATTGAGAATTCCATGCGCATACCAAAACGAGAGTGTCGCCAACAGGCTGGAATCTGTTCGCTCTCCTAGCTCCTCTAGCTCCAATTTCAACTCTCCAGCTCTTCAGTTCTCCAACTCTAATTCGCATTTAGAGTCTCTAGAATTGAAACCTGTGTTTTATACCGGCAACAACTTTGATGATAGACTACAAGAATGCTAAAAATTTTGTCACTTTCCTTTCCCTCAACAATTTATTGCATTTCCATGACAATGTGCGAGAACTAGTTCTTTCTCTCTTACTCTCTCTCTCTCTCTCTCTCTCCTGTAGTTTGAAACAAAGAGTTGGTAGGTAGTTTGGCAGTGCAGTAAAGCGTCGCCGTGTTATTGAGTTATTACGGTCCACGTAATTCTATCTAAGTTAGATGCTTCGACATACCATATTGGATTAGTTTTTGGTAACTAGTTCGTCAATAAAAAGATATAATATGCACCAATTGAAGAACTAGTTCTCTGATATTTAAATGATTGCAATGGCATTGTCAATTATTTTCGTGTTTCTCTTCTTTCTGTGGTTCAGAGACGGAAATTTGTTAGGTTAGGTTAAAGAAAGGGTATCCATCTAGTTTATTCTTAAATATTTACATTTTTGACCCGCTCTCTTAAAGCTCTACCCAATCTTTCTCTATCTAGTCAGTGAGCGGAGAAATGTTGGGGGTCGCTGCCTCACGTGCCAACTTTTTGGGGTTTTGACCTTTCATTTTACTTCCTTCCTGTTGTTGAACTTTGGTACGACCTGACTGACCGTTGGTCACTCTCTCTCTCCCCCCCCCCCATCAAATTTTCATCCCCACTTGCGCGCTCAGATCAAATGAAGTCAAGAGAGAGTTCGCGCTAACTGCTTTTGGTAATAAGCTTAATTATGCTTAAATTGGTTTACGTGACGTCAGCCAAGGACCCAAACCCGGCAGACCCCAGTGGCAGCAGGACAAAAGTTCAAATGTTGGCTTTAATTTTTGTTGACCAAGAAAGGTGAAAATGAAAAAGTTATCCACTCCTCCTCTTACATCCTTCTCTCTCTCTCTCTCTCTATCTCCCTTGTGCGTAGTTCATTAATAAGATGCGACGCATTGTCAGCATATAATTTTACTTACAGTAATTAGCCAAAAGGATCTTAGTGCCACTAGCTTACATCTTATAAAGAATATTTATGAAAATTAATGAATCGCTGTTTAATATAATCAAATATAAGTGAGCAGGAGAATAAGAGACAAAGAGAGAGAGAGTGAGAGAGAGAGCGCGAGAGAAAGAGATGGTGAAAAATGTTTTAATACGCATTCCAAACGGCTCGACTGATGGCAGCAGCAGCCTTTCATCTTTATCTTGTTGGCATTGTTGTATGTGTGTGTGTCTGTGTGTGTGTGTTTGTTGTGCGTGTGTGAAATTAAACAATTTAATTATATTCATATGCAAAAAATATGAAGCAAGGTAAACAGGCGACATTGTCGCTGTCGCTTGTCGTTTTGTTGCTGCCACAGCATTCCATTCCGTTCCATTCCTTTCCACCATTCCCTTGACCATCGTCCCTCCAACGACAACGACAACGACGAAGTGCCCAAGCGACAATTGCAATTAATTGCATATTTTAAGCGATTCCAGATTAAAACCGCAGACAACCAACAACAACCAGTAATAAAAAACAAACATTTATGAGAAAGCAATGGATTGCTGCCTCTATAGAGCCAGCTTGACAACACGGTGGATGGGGCCGGGTGTAGGAAAGGGGGAAGGCGACGGGAATGCACAGAATGGTAGATTAAACTAAAGGTAGGAAAAGGAGAAAAATATTAATTGCTCTTTATATGGCAAAAATTAACAATTATGACAATAAAAATTTAAAAATCATATTGTGACAAAAATAATTATAAACAATGCCATGCAAAGATTGGCAATACTCAGCGCTGGTTAGCGGCAGGGGCCAAGGGGCAGAGCCAGGTGGCAGAGGGACCGCATTAAGAACATATTAATATCAATATTTATTGCTTTAATATGATAATGACATAATCCTGCCATGAATTATATATATGTATATATACATATATATTTATATATCTGCGAGTATTGTGACAAGTTAAACTACAATGTGCATAATATTTCAAAGAAGATATTCCAAAAAAAATATAAATATTAAAATTGTGATTGCCATACCATGTGTTTAACGCTAAAACTAGTTTGAATGCTCTTGCAAAAGGGTTTATTGAGAAGTAAGCAAAGGATAGAAGTAATCAACACGTCCCTTAGGCTTTTGTCTAAATTTTTTGAGAAATGTAGAGGAGACCACTTATCGAACCACTTACTGAAAATTTTTAAGAATCGGGTTCTTTTCTCTTTACACTCATCTAAATAAAAAAATGCTTTTCTCTGCAATTCCTTATCTTCTAACTTTACCCAAGGGACTAAAATTTTAAATGAGTTCAATAATTTGAGGTAAATTATAGTAAGAAATAATAGATTTTCATTGAAAGCCATAATTCTAATCGAAATTGGATTACTTTAAGGTATGCAGCATAAAAAATAGCAGTACTAAGCGCAAGTTAGCTTGTTTTGCTGCTTTCTTTTACATTAACTTGGAATTCTCGACTTGATCTAGTGTTCGAGTAAAGGTATGAGCATTGCGAGGCTAATAATATAATCTAATGATCCCTGAATTGCTAATTAGCCATATGAATAAGCCTTAAACTCAGTCCTTTGAACTTACAAAACGTTAATAGAACGTTATAGAAAATATGAAATTTATGGATTTAGTAAACTCATCAATCAGATTTTAAAGCAAAGCTATTAGAATAAGTGAAAGAAAATTTAGTGAATTATATCATAGAGAAAATAAGAGATATAGTGGAGAAATACTTTGAGATATTGTGTTTTCCAGTTTATTTGTTTTTAAATAATGCATAAATAAATGCAACGAACGACAAGACTAATGAGATTGAACAGGAATAATATTGTGTCGTCTGAATAAACAAAACTTGCAACTTTAAAATCAACTATAAAAACTTTACACTCGCAAAAAATAAGAAATAAAACAAGAGAACAGCCAATGCAGAGAGTGTGTGTAAGAGAGAGAGAGAGAGAGAGAGAGAGAGAGAGAGAGAAAAAACTATCCAGCTCACGCATCCTTTGGCAGCTGCAAGGACTTGTAAATTGCATTTGCAGCCAATTTACACAAAATTAAATTGAATTTACGCTACGCTTGCACAAAATATCAATGAATGTCATGTTACTGAGTAAAGCAGAAAGAAAAAAAAAAAAAAGAATAAAAAAAATAAATAAAATAAGAGCAAAACAGAAACAGCAAAAGAGAAGAAAAGAAGACTGTGATGTGGTGTGTGTAGGAGAATGTACTACCCGCCCACGCCATGACACACACACACACACACACACACACACACACACACACACACACACACACACACACACCCACACACACAAAAAGTCAACTGCATTTTATCAAAATTCAAATGGTATTTTCTGCAGAGTCGCCGTCGTCGTCGACGTCTGCTTGTTTAGCATGCGTGATAAGCAGCTGGCAAAAAGCAGAAGCAAAAGCAAAAGTCCTCGCTGTGGCAGTGGCCAGGACATGCAGGACTTGTCCTGTATAGTTTGTTGCATAGCTAAACAACTAAAATGAAGACACAGAGAGAGAAGAGTGAGGGTGACGACGACGACGACGACGACGACGACGACTCTAACTCCAACTCCGACAACGCATTTTTCGACTAAGTTGGACTTCAGGCAAATCACACGACGGATTTTATCCACATACGTGCAGCAAATGAATCAAAACTTCAAAACAGCGACAAGGCAACTTTTTGCACTAGTTTCTGTGTGAGTGTGCGGTGTGTATGTGTGCGTGTGTGTGTGTGCGAGAGAGAGAGTGTAGAAAACTTTAAACTGGTTTTACTAAATGCTTTAAGCATATGCTCGAGGTTGGAATTAGTTGGTGGAAAACACCAAAATGAAAATGAAAATCAGAAAACGCAGTCAAGCAAAACGTGTACCAAAACACTCACTTTGTGAATCAAAGAAGAGATGGTAGATAGGGCAAGAAAGAAGGGGGGAGGAGGAGAGTAAGTGGTGAGATGGTCGCACAGAGCTAGGCGAGTTTGATTTATTGCCCCACAGAGCCACCACCACCACCACCACCACCACCAGCAAAAGCAGCAGCACTATGCCACACGTTGCACGACGATGGCACACCTCAGCCTGATCCTTCCCTGCCTGACACTCACCGCCGCTTTGTGGTTCTCCAATCAGCGTAAGTTGATTGAACTCTGCATAATTTAGAGCAGACGATGATGGCTTTGCCGCTTGCCGCATTCTCTAGCTTTATCCTCTTCCTTTTACTGGCTTTGGTTTTAGTGTGCAAGATGATGATGATGAGGAGAGAGTAGCTCAAAATTCTAGCTCTTGGCTGTTGACTTCTTAGCTTAGTGCCTTAAAAGCAAGCACAGAACAAAAAAAAAAAGAAAATGGGAATGGGAAAAGGGAAAGGGAAAGAGGGGATGGGGGCAAGTCACAAAATAATTCAACAAATTATGCAAGTTTCATTTTTAAAGAACAAAAATTTGGTTGTTCGTTCTTCTGTTCTCCTGCTAACCGCCTAAACTGCTGCTAGTCATTTGCCATTTCGTTTAAATCTTGACTTAATCCTGCCTGAAATTCCATTTTATTTAGTACTAGTGTCCAAAAAGTTTTAAAACGAGCAAAAGAAGCAGAAGAAGAACCAGCAACTAATGCCAACTTTTTACCTCGGGCAATCGATCACGTGGGGTTAATAAAATGCAACCCCGCCGATGTTGAATTAGTGGGCAGAGGATAAAGCGACAAATGGGGTGGAGCTGGGTGGTGGGTGGGGAGGGGTGACAACAGCAGGCCAAGTCAAAAACTTGGTAAAACGCGTGAAAAACTTTAGAATCGTTTGCTCCTTTTTCTTCACCTCTTACGCTTGCTCTCCCTTTCGCTGTGTGTGTGTGTGTGTGTGTCTGTTTTTTTTTTTTTTACAGTCATAAAGCTGCAATGGGTATTTACCGAAAAGGCGGCGAGTAAAAATAATGTTGCATACTGTGCGGCGCCCCTGTGATTTATGCCACACACACACAGAGTGAGTGAAAAGGGGAAATAGGAGAAAGAGAAAGAGTTCAAAGTTTTAAATGCCAACGCAGCAAACACACGCACACATCGTCACATACACATACACACACACACACATGAATGAATGAATGAATGAAAACTAGTTGCTAGACTACAAAGTTGCTGCCACACACACACACACACACTAACACACCACGCCCACATTTTGCCTTTCCTTTGTTGCACATACATCCCTTTTTATCCTCTTTCTCTCTCTCTCTCTCTCTCTCTCTCTCTCCATTCTTCTTGTCCACACAACTAAGCAAACATAAATAAACCGAGAAAGAATAAGCAAAAAGCAACAACTAAACTTGATTAAATATGCAAGCACGCATGCAGTTTTGTCAAAATCCATATGATGAACGGTTTGAGCGGTAAATGCATTTATATGGCCAGTGTGTTGGCCAGGGGGGGGCTAAAATTCATATGCATTTAGTATGTGTGGTCGACAGGTTGCAAAGCTCTATAATTTAAATCAAAATTGCAACAACATTAATTTAAGCGCACACAGAAAAATGTTTAACAAAATTCCAAAGAAACTCTTAACTCAATTCTTCAATTAATATTTCATTCAGTTTATTCATTTAACAAAAAAAAATAAAGTTTCTAGATAAATGTCAACAAATATTTGCAACAAAATTTCAATTGGAAAATCGTCTCTTATTGAAAGTTTGCTATGTAAATTGTTTTCACAGCAATTGATGTCTGTTTGGGCATCTTAATCAATTGATTTAGGAGTATGGAAATGCATTTCGAATGCCATTATGTGTTTTGTCTTTAAATTTATTTGGGCAAAGTTTTGCTTAAGAAGAGCATTAGTTAATTCTCAAGCCTATTTTAAAGTCAAGAAAAAATTGATATAAAACCAAACCCAGTAAGCGAATTCATTCAAAAGGCCCATGATTAGCCTTGTAAAGAATGAAATTTTCCATGATCTCTTGTAAAATGTTATAGTTAGGACAATGAAATAGAGGCCTCTCTCTCTCTTTACCAAGTCCAAATGGAGTTTCCCAACTCCTCTTGAGTGTCTAAACTTCAAGAGCTACAATCAGAAGAAGCGAAAAGAGATACCTGAAGCTAACCAAACAAGAGTTCACCCTTTGTGGCATGCCCTAAGTCGTCATTATAAGCTGTGTAAGAGCTTTTTACGCTTCATTGGGTTATAATTCTCAACTAGTTTAAAACAATGCAAGCACAATGCTACAAAGTTGTTCTAACTTAGATTTGTTTAATAGCAGCAACCTTGAGGGGGGGCATTCATTGATTTTATTCATTGTATTCATTCATTGCTGTTGTGTGCATTCACTCACATTATTTATGTGCATAACTGGCTTTAATTCACTTATCGATATATAAATCACTTGGCTCATTTGTCATTTGATATGACTTTTGCGTTGATTACATGCATCGTGCTCGTTAGATCATCATTCATGAATATATCTATTGTTTTTTCCAAGTGTACAGATATATATGTATATATAGACATATATATATATATATATATAAATATATATATAGAGATATTCCGTGTGCATCCTCATCAATATCATATTTATGCTTGGCTGCCAACAAACAATTGAAAACAATACAAAATACTTAGTAATTCTTTTGGTTTTGCTGTTGCTGTTGTCCTCGTCTCGAATATTTTATGCCTTTGCCTCTTTTGACTGTATGTGTGAGTGTGAGTGTGTGTGCGCCTTTCCTTCGACTTGGCCTTGTGCCAGAAATTCTTCAGTTTCTTCCTCCTATTTCTCATTCCTCCCTTTCCCTTTTTTGGCTCCTTTTTTTTTTTGCTTTCTTTATATTGTTTTGTTATCGGGTTTTTGTTTTCGTCTTGGGGGAGTAGATAAAGTTTATCGGTCGTGGGCTGGTTTAGGTTGAATTGTGTTTGGATGCAAGGAGGAGGAGGAGGAGGAGAGAAACCAGGCATAGTTTTGGTTTAGGCCGTTATGCATATTTGCCATTTGTGTGCCTTGGGTTCAAGTTGATGCCCTTTCTTCTCCTTCTGCTTCTCTTTCCACTTCATTTCGTCTTTTCGTTTTTCATTTTTTGTTGTTTTCGTTGTTTGTATGCCAAAAATGCGCCTCATGTGTTGTCAATTGTTGATGATGTGGGAATAAGGTATGAATATTGTTGTGGCAAAATGGTGGGGAGAAGAGAGAGAGAGAGAAAGAGAGAGAGAGAGAGAGGGATGTGCTGGTTGGGGATAAACTGAAGCAGGTGTTGCCCTTGGACTGTGAGTGTGTTTGTGTGAGAAAGACTTTAAGGATATGCGAGTTCTCTTTGTGATGGGTGGAAATTTAATTGCATACGCAAGTTATCGATAAAGTTGAGTGAATGAATATATCTTCAATCTTACATGCCTATTATTAATATTTATGATCCATGCTATTTCATTAACATATTCCATTAATATATTTACCTTTCTTTCATTTATAGGTAAGTGAATGATGAAACAATTCAACTAGCAAAAGTGAGTAAGAAAATCTTTCTATTTCTATATGCCAAACGCAGCAAAAAGTCGACAAAACTCAGGCAAGCGTTAAATTCGAATGATTTGCCATTGCATTTTGAATAGTCGATTTACAACTCTTTCTTTAGTCACATTAATTCCTTTTTAGGTTTTTTAGTTGGTTCTGCTTTAAAGAATGCAAAACAGAACAAAAATCTCATTACATATGACATTTGACATTTGATTTAGAACGCATTGTATGTACGTGTGGCAACACTTGAAGGATGCGTCCACTTTATATCCTCTGTTTGAATGCAATCCAAGTCGTTCAACCAAATAAACAGCTTGCGGTAAACAAAAGACAACTGCAAAGTTCATGGGGACACATGTTTATCAATGTCCTTAAACCCTCAAAAAAAAAAAAACCCAAAAAAATACCGAAAGTAGAAAAAATATAGAATAAAAAGGGAAAGAAAGGAAGAAGAGAGCACAAAAAAAAAAAAATGCAAGCTAAATTACAAACATGAACAGGGCAAATACTTAGGAAGCCTAGCCAGGACTTACACATAGACAGACAGACAGACAGACAGACGGAGATACAGGAGGACGATGGCGACGTTAAGAATGGAGCAGACATTTTTCGACATTTTGTGTGTGTGTGGCTTAAAGTTTGCTAGACAGACCGACAGACGGACGAGGAGGAGGCAGACGCCAGACAAATATATTTAGGCAGGATATTGATTGATTTATTGCGTGTATGTATGTGTGTGTGTGTGTGTAGGCTCCAAGGGCTTCACACAATGAATGTCACACACACTCATCCACACACGCATACATACCGAGAGAGAGAGAGGCCTTAGGGCCTTATTAAATGGAGCAAATTCTGGCTAGCAAAGAAATCGAATGCATTGAAGGTGATGAATCACTTTGAGCACACAATTGGCTTGTTTATTTGAGTAGGCATAAGGAGACGACCAAACTCCTGAAATGTCATTCTTAGAGGTTTCTTCTTACCGTTTAAAACGTTTATATAATCATAGATTGATTTCAAAATACGTATTCAATGGAAATTGCTTTTGCAAGGGGAAAGATAACAGTAAATTTTGTCTCATTTCGTCCATTAATTATCCCCGATAGGGACATACACACACATACACACACACACACACAGATAGACAGAAGAGTGTGTAAGAGGAAGAGGGAGGGTCGAGGCAAAGAGATCCATAAATTGCCAGGCTCATTAATTTGCCATTGCCAATATCATTGTTGCACATTTTTGCCCATCCACACACACACACACTCAGGCAAACTGTGTGGGTATATAATGATATGGTTTAGAGTAGGGAATCAACCAACGCATAATTGATTTAAATTGCACACGCACAGAGACCGACAAACCAGCCGGCAGTCCGGCAGAGCGGCAGAGCAGCAGAGGCAGAGGCAGAGGGAAAAGCAACAATGGCATGTCCATAGACAATTCTCAATGCTTATCGCCGCAGATAATAAAGCCATAATGGGGCCAAGCCTTCTCTATCTACCATCGTTCATACTGCAATTCAAACTGTTGATTAGCCAAATGCATTTGTCCTGGCCTAGGCCATTCACTTACTCACGCGCGCACACACACACACACACACAACATGGCGTATGCGTAATATGCCAAGGAAATGCCGCCCAGGAAAACTCCATAATTGTGTGTATGGAAGAGAAAATCAAAAAAAAAAAAAAAGGGAATCAAAAGTGTGGGATTTTTTATTTTTTTTTTTTTTTTGTCTTATTTTTGGTTTTGTGGGGTGTGGTGTTTGGCGTACATTGATTGAATGCCAAATCACTTAACCCAATTCAAAGTACAAACTGAAAACTTGGCTACAACTTGGCAAAACGAAAATTCACTTCTTTTCCGAATGGCTGACAAATGGCCGATTGGCAGCTTAATGGCAGCCACGCTTTCCGCTTTGGCAAAAAAAAAAAAAAAAAAAACCTAAAGAAAAACGAAAACCCAAAAGAAGCCAAATGCTAAATAGTAAAACGCCTCAGTAGTCAGCAGAAGCAGCAGCAGCAGCATCTGCCCCGTTTTGTATGCTATATAAATTTTAATTTCCTTTCTTTGCCTGGCGGCTGGCCAACAACAACAATAACAACAACAACAACAATATAAAGGCAAAGCAATGGCTCTCTCTCTCTCTAAACCGAATAGTCCGCAAAGTGATAGCCAGCTTCTGTCCAACAATTGTTGCTGATTTAACATAAAATGCAGCCAATCTTGGCTTTGCCATGGCCTGCCTGCTGCCTGCTGCCTTGCCTTTTTGTATATTTGTCAATGTCCTCCAATTTTCTCTTTCTCTCCCTTCACCACACTCTCCACCAATTGCAATATTTGTGCTCAAGTCCGGAGAAAAGAGTTTTTGGCTTGCATTTTGTGCTTGGGCGCTTCAGTTTATTAGTGTGCAGCACATTTTGCTCTATAATTTTTGCATCTAATTCATTATGTATAACAGGGCGGATGCTTAATATTATGCTTAAGTACAGCCGCGGAATAACAAGAAATAAATCAACGATTTATCTTTGAAATAACAACAAGAACAAGAAATATTTCAACCAATTAAGTCGAGAGAAACCGAAAAAACAAAAAAAAAACGGAAAATAACTTTTGCTACAGAAAGCCAAAAGCGAAGAAAAAACAACAACGACAAAAAATAATCAATTGCACGCATGGGTGTCATCGCCAGTCGAAAATATGTTGGTAAAAGTTAATGAAAGTCCTTGGGCTAAACAGACACTTAATAAGCAGCTAGGGGAAAGAAAAAAGTAAAAAAGATAAGAAAAACAAAAAAAAAAACCAAAAAACGAGAAACGAAAACGTTGAAACTTTTGAAATATTATGCAAAGTTCAGCAGTTAAAAATGAAATGTTGCAAAAAATTTAAATGAAAATTGGTATGATGAAGTCGTCGAAAGTCAAAAAAGTAAGTAGCAATAGCAAAGCAACAGTAGAGAAAGAGAGAGAGAGAGAGAGAGTGAGAGTGAGAGGTAGAGAAAGAGAAAGGTTGTGGTTATGACTAGGCGAGAGGCTGTAAAAGTGGCTCTGAAAGTTCCCTGGATAGAAAGGTAGCAGAGTAAGTGTAAGAGTTCTGTGTTAAGTTTATAGCGAAGGCTGCTTAATGGCAGCTAAAGTCAGGCCAGACAGTCACTCAACATAAATAGAACCCAAAGAGAGAAGAGGGCAAACCCCTTGCCAACCCACCCACTCGAGCGTTTAAAATGTGTCTGTGGCAACAACAACAACAACAAGAATCTAGAAGAGAGAGAAAAAAAAAACCCAAGAAAAATGGATAGACAACTGCCAGGCAGTTGAGATGGAAAAAAAAATGCAACAGCAATGAGTAAAAAAAACTCACACACACACACACAAGCACCAATGGAAGCAAAGATAGAAAGAAAGAAAGGCGAGTGCAAATAAAATAGGAAAACCAAGGCAATTTTTCAGCTTCATTAAGTAACCGCAAAGTTTGTTTTATGTGCGGTGAGTTACAAGCCAAAGCCAACGCCAAAGCCAATGTGCCACAGAGTAGGATGAGCCCAAACTGCCTTTGCCCTTCATCTGTACAACATATGAGCACAAGAGTAAAAAAAAAACAAGTGCCCAGTGTGTAAATACAAAATATTAAGCATACGTCAAGTGAACCGAACGGGGAATGAAATAGATTAGTAGTAACGCAAAAAAAATTTCTACATAAACACATATTAAGCTCGAGGTAAGGTAGTTAAACATTTTGTAAAACCTACAACAAAATTTGTATATAATTTTTTTTTAAGAAATCTCTCTAATTTTTGACAAGTAAAAACTGAAATTTTCTCCAGTTTTTCTAAGGCTTTTCACGCTAGAGACAGTTTTTATTGGTTTCAAAAAAATATATTTAAAAACAACTCATTTGCCAATCTAAAAAATATGGTAAACAACATATTTGGAATCCGTTTCGTGCGATTTCTAGTCCTTTTTTTTTTTTTTTTGATATAAATAGCAGAAAAATGATTATATGCAAAAAGTCAGTGGAAATTTGAGCTAAAGTTAACAAGTTATTTCAGTTTAAGATAGAGACTTTTATGAGATTGTGTCGTCAGGAGCGGATTTAGAAGTGTTCAGGCGGGAACCTCCAAAAGGAAACCTTACAAGAGTTAGAATTTTAGACTACATTTTATTCGTATTTAAGAAACTTTTCGAAAATATTTCATCAAGTATATGCCGTCTCTGAAATTTACTTTATAAGTTGCTGCTTTTTGCCATTGTTGCTTGTTTCATTGTTATGTGAATCATTTCGTCTGGTTGTTGTGGGAATCAATCTTATTGAGATATCAATCTGTTCACCTTTTGTCCAATTATTTATCTCGCGTGATTTTTCTTTTCTTGGTTTTCTTTTTCTGTTTTTTTTTTTTTTTTTTTTTTTTGGTGGGGGTGGGGAAGGGTTTGACCAAAATTAATTAAAAGCTTCATTTTTGGACAGTCGCCGTTGGTGGCGATGGTTGTGATGGTGGTTCGGTGGTTTGGGTTCGCTTTCGAGTCCGAGTCTCGTTGTCATGTTGTTCTTGTCGCCATTGTTGTTGTTGTTGGAAGTCCTTGCTTGGTATGCCCAGCCATAAATAATGACCGCTGATTTGTAAATGTCGACGGCCAGTCGACGCCTCTGAACTGAACTCAACTCGGACTGTCCGCCATGTTTGCCACTTCATTCATCTGTCTTAAGTGCTTACGCTTTCCCCCCACTCCTCTCTCTCACTCTTTCTCCCTCTCTTTCTTCTACCACCCTGCACCCTCCAGTCTCCCTACACTCAACCTTTCATTATTCCTTCCATTTAGTCATTCCCTTCATTACCGACGCCGCCGTCGCTGCCGCTGCCGCTGTCCTTTCAGCTGTCTTCTTGCTTGGTCGGTTGGTCGATTGGTCGTTCTGGCGCCATGCAAAGTGCATGTGTGTGTGTGTGTGTTTGTGTGTGTGTTTGTGTGTGTATTGTGTATGCTTTGCTAATTGGCTCAGGCCAACCAATTCCCTCTTACCCTCACCGCCGCCTTCTTCACTGGCTTTGGCATTGGATCTGGCTGTTCGGTTTCCTCTTGGCCTTCTGTGATTGATTTGTATGGCTTAAACGCAACGATGACGATAAAACGGTGTAAAATTAATTAGTCACTGGCGTAAAGCGTCGGCAGGACGAAGAAGGACCATTTGACTATCGTTGTGTCTGTCTGTTGGTCTGTTGCTTATAAATAAGTGAATAAATTGTCCACTCACCCAGTAAAAATCGAACGATGCGATAAACATTTTATTCGCACACTCACACCACAAATTGTCCCTGCATTGTGTGTGTGTGTGTGTGTGTGTGTGTTGTCCACTCTTCGCTTGGTCAAAGATAATTTTCACAGTCCTTGCATCATATATATAAAAAACAAACAAAAATAAAAACAATGCAGTGAAACTTTTATCTATTGTTTGCTTGTTTATTGAGAACGGAAATGAAGAAGCAGAAGAAGAAGTTTCCAAAAATACATCCAGAGCAAAAACTTTTAGCGAACTTTAAGTGTGTGCGAATAAATATCAAGTTGATTGCAATTTCTTGAGTTTTTAAGACCAAATGAAAGACATTGCCTCAGCAGCAGCAACAACAGTAGAAGCGGCCGTTAGCTGCAACCACAGAATGCTATCCAAAATGAAAAAGAATATAACGGAGAAAAATAACTCTCTTAAGATATCCGTCTGTCTGTCTGTCTGTCGGTGTCTGCTGCGCCTGGTCTGGTATTCAATTCTTTCGCACAGCCTTCCATTCATTCACTCGCTCGTGCAGCAACTGTAGACGACGGTTCAGCTCATTGGCCACATTCTGTCCCTCTTCGGCTTTCGTTTTCAATGGTTGCGGTTGTATATTTGATAATTTCAATAAACTGATCTTTTTGCCCGGCATTGGACGTTCAATTTTGATAATATGCGGCTCCTTGGACGGCAACGGTTTGCGTCTTAGATTCGGAATTTTGAGCATTTTGAGCGTTTTTGTTGTACCTTAATTGGATTTCTTTACGATCGCCAAACGGAGAATATTCAAATAAAAAATGAAGAAGCAAATGGGTGAAGCGAAAACAAATAATCGAAATTTTTTTTAATTCTTGAAATATTGTTTTGTTTGTTACGTGCTGAATTGAGGAGGTTTAAATAAAACTGTTTCAATACATGTTTCTCAGTTGAGAATTTAGTTTTGAAAGCATTAACAAAGGCCACTCTGATCGTTTTTCGTTCAATCGAAATCTCTACAGTGACTTTGATCCCAAACTAAATTCTTACAAGAGAAGGGGCGTAAAGCAATCTGATGCGATTCAGAAAGTGAATCGTATTATGTCCGTTCCTAGGCTAATAGAATTTTAATCTTCCATCTTTGCTAATTCATTTAAATCTTTCTATGATATATATTTCAAACAAATTTCGTTTCATTTCACTTGTTCTGTGTTGCTTTAAGCTCAATTCTTGCAAAAATTAAAACCCATTTAATTTAAGATATTCGGTTTCTCAATCTCAATTTAAATCAATTGCTAAATGATGATACCTGATCTAAATATTGCTTGGTAAGAATAAAGATCAGTTAAAAACTTAACACTTCTCAATGAAACAAAGCTAAATTGTTTAACCTTTTGGATTCCAAAATGAAGAATACGATTAGCTGCAATGAATTATCAATTTGGTTATAGCCCAAAAAATATCTAGCATATGATTCAAATGACTTTTTTTTTTGTTTTCTTTTATCCATCAAGAAATCGAATTGACTCTTAAAAACTCTCAATTTGTGTCCTTTTGTGCCATCACATACGTTCACATTTTACGAGGCAAAATCTATAGGATGAATTCGCGTTAATTTTATTTGTATGTAGATGTCATGACCAAAATTGCTTTGCCATTTTCTTTGCCTCGGTAATTTGCTTACACATAAGACCACAAATGGAATTTTTAATTGTCTACTCAAAGGTATGGAGAATGGGAATGGAAAGCGAGGAGGGAGGAAGGGTAGCTGGCTACTCGACCTTCCCCCCCGTCTGTTCGTTCGCTTTATGATATTTATAATTTCTTTAATGTCGCCTCGCACCATTCTCTTCAACTCATTTTCGTCTGCTTAGCGCACTTGAGTCACTTTATTATGTAAGCTCCCCCACACTTGGGCAACCTGCCCAGTAGCTTGTCTCAACCGAACGAGCAACCGTTTGGACCGACCAAGGACGACCCACTTCTGGCATAAAAAGGTGAACTTCAGTGTCATTTGTTTGCTCCACTCGAGTGTTGGTTGGGTTTTTTGTGTTTTCTTTTATTTTTTTTTTTATTTTCACTCACTCACTCTCCAGTGGGGACAACTTAAGTTATCTTTATGCTTCAAAAAGGCCTCTGTCTGGGTCTGGGCTTGGGATTGGTACTGTGCCTTCTCCGACTGTCTGTCTATCTGTCTGTGTCTGTCTGTCTGTCTGTCTGTTTGTCAGACAAGCTGTTGAACTGTGTCGGTGGCAAGCAGCAAGAGAGAAGCGGAGGCAGGAACCAGGAGCCAGAGGAGCCTGGAGATCTGGGGTCCTGTGCGTCGTGTGCCAGGTCCCTGCGCTGTGTGCCTGTGTTCAGTTGCCTTTCGTCCTCGTTCTTCTTTTTTCATATTTCAATTGAAATGCGCAGCAGCACAATTAAAAATCAAGCCAAGTGATGCGTGCCCGTGCCGAGTTCCAAGTGCCAAGTGTTTGTTGTTTAAAAATGAAGCGCTATAAATGGACAAGTTGTTGATGTTGTAAGCGAGCAAAAAGAAAACAGACGGACAGAGAGACAAAGACAGAGACAGAGTAAGAGAAAGGGAAAAAACGAGAGAGAGCAGGCCTTGAGGCAGTAGCTGCTTCATCATCATTGTCATCATCATCATCTTTAGTAGGAGAGCCGTATAGCCAGGCATCATTCTGACTTGTCCTTTGTCCTTGTTGGTTTTATATGTATGTCCTTTGCTGTGGGCTTTTTCCTTTTTCTACTGAAGCATGCTTAGCTGGGCAATATTTTGCCCCCCTTCTCCATCATTTTTGTTGTTGTATGTATGTAGTTGTATTTCAGCTTTTGTCTTTGTGTTTGTCTTGTTCGCTTTATTTGTTTGCCTTGCGTCACGCCTATTTTTCCTTTTTGTGGGCGGAAGTGCATAATTTATTATTGAGCAACAAAAAGCCAACAACCACAAAACAATAACAAAAAAAAAAAAAAGAATACCGAAAGGGAACATTATTATTATTAAAGAACAGTTGACAATTAATAAGATTTATTAACTAAATCCTCTTTGTCTGTCTTTTATCTTATTCTCTATTCATCTACACACAAAGCAAGTCATTTTAACAAGCTCCTCTTAGCCACAGAAAGAAAGTCATGGAAATCTCTCAACACTCTTCTAATTGACCCTCTAAGGCTGCTATTATATAAAAAGATCCCTCAGACTATTGGAACATATCGAGTTTAGGGCCACAGTTACCAATTAAGAGAATGAGATCCTCCACAGATTCAAGAGAAGATCTTTCATAAATCGAGAAGTGAAAGTTTGAGTAGTAACTAAATAGACATTAAGAATGTGCAAAACAAAGTCATAGATCGACTTTCAGGTACCTAATTGTTAGCACTAAGCATTGGCATAGAAGCTCTTTGACAGGCTGCTGGGTGGTAAGGCTTTGATCTCCCGACATTTCTCAATTAATTCCCAGTTATCTCGTTGTCTTGTTCAACCTTGAAATAGATTTAACAAAATGAACGTGGTAATACCAAAAGTAGCCCATAAAGTAGTCAACTTAATTGATTCACTGAATACATTCATTCACTTTGTTATAGAATCATTCGATTACATATATATCTTTAGCATACATATATGGATATGCTTTCCACTCTCAATGTTGGCACATTTTTCATTTACATCAAAAACTAAATTAAATCTCTCCATTGGCCGCCTGCCTGCCTTACTGACTGACTGCCTATATGTAATGCAATGTGATGGGATCTCGGGTTAGGAATGATGATGGGGGGGGGGGGGGGGGGGGGAATGGGAATGGGTTTCGGTTCTTGGTCTTCCTGCTAACTTGACAGCTTGCATAGTCTTGTCATTGGCACACAGACAACATGCCAGTAAATGAAAATGAATGAATGCGAATGCGGCATGTTTTTAGTATTCTTCATGAGAACTATGAACAAAAACAACAAAAACAAAAAACAAAAAAAAATCATAAAAAAAAATGGAAAAAAAATTGTAGAAAAAAAAAAAGAAATCCGTAAAAGGATGAAGAAAACGAATTGACGAGAAAAGGAGAAAGGAAATGGGTAGAATTGAATCGAATTTTTGCCAGATGAATTTTTGCAGCTGCCAACTTGTTCTTCTCGCTTCATATCTCGCTCTCACTCACTCTCTCTCTCTCTGTCTCTCTCTCTCTCTCTCTATCTATCTCGATAGGCATAGCTCCCTTTCACTCTATCTCCGTTATGGCAAATCAGTGAGGCGTGTTTTTGACATTTAACAAGCCAAGAGAGTCCAATTCAGGCCAAAGCAGCCCCAACCAGTTCAGTGCAGTTCACTCCAGTCCAGTCCAGTTCAGTTCAGTGCAGTCTAGTCCAATTCCGTTTAGTTTAGTCCAGTTGTATGTCAAGCTTGGGCCAAATGCTTTTAATTAAAAAATATTTGCCAGCGCAAACTTTGCATAATTTTTCAACTGAATAGTTTTTCACACACAAACAAAGAGTGCTAACGGAGTGCGGGGGAGGAGTTAGAGGAAGAGATATGGTGTGTGTGTGTATGTGTGTGATGGAAGGGGACACACACACATTGCCATGCTGTGCACAGCTTAGGCAAGGGCACTTAGGCATAGGCGCTTCTGGATGAGGATTTAGAAACACACGTTTGGGCCAAATGCGACGACATGTGACAACTCATCAGACCACGCACCAAAGGGAAATTCTCCGGCTTTGGCCACCTGCATGTGCAATGTGCCTATCTCTTTCGCTCCCCCAAACGACTCACCACTCCCATTCTCTATCTATGTCATTCTCTTTCTCTTTCTCTGGTTGTGTGGTGCGAATTAGTGTTCATCCCCAAGCATTGTCATATTTTGTACAGTCTGACTGCCTCTCTTTTTCTCTCGCTCTCTCTCCCCTTTTGTGGGTGTTTTAGTGTGTGTGTGTGCGCTAATGGCTTTGGAAAATCAAAAGCGAGATTAGTCAATGGACGCCGCAATTGAGTGGCAGGACAAGCGAAGGATTCACAACTCTAACAAACGCCCAAAACACACACACAAGTAAATTTTAAATGGTAAAAAAAATTCCTCTGCACAATGTGGCGTATGCGTAATGTAATTATGCCAAATCTATAGAAAATATCTATTTTTAACTATATAAAGCTTACGTTATCAACAATTTAAATTTCATTGACATAGTAAAAATTGAATTTCATTAATTGAATACTCCTTGACTCACAACCATTTTAAGTTTTGATCGATTTAAAGTTCCTAAAACTTGAAAACTTTGAGCGAATCGTTTATCCCTGTTCTCTTTAACTTTCTCTATTCGGATTTTCTAATTTCAATTGGTTTTTTTTTTTTTACTCTGTAACTCTTTGCGAAACGTCCCCATGGAGTGTTTATATGGGTTCATGATCAGCTCTATATAATCATGTCCATATATCCGGCTATTGCAATCACTCTCACGCTCTCAGTTTAAGAGATATTATCAAAAGACTTGACATATTCGAATCGAATTAATTTTTCATATGGCTCCTGAAACTTAAATTGGAATACTTCATATCGCATAACCTCTTAAAAAACAGATGATTTATATGTCAATCAGTCAACGATCTTGATAGTTATTAGATTAAATAATGGGCAAGGGAAAAAACTTTAATGAAGCTAAAGTTAACTTATCTAATGTTTCCTTAGTCTTTACTCTACTCTGACTTTATCTTTTCTTTTTAGTTCTGTTGCATTCAGTTCACTTATTTACTTTTCTATTCTATTTGAATTGTTTTAATCGAATCTACATACTCTAAACTGAAATATTATGTTTGGTTAAATATTTTATTGTTTTAATTCTTAATCTAACTAAGCATATTTTAGGCCTTGTTTCTGGCTACAGCTTTTGTTTCTGTTTTGCCTGTTGAGTCTTCAATTAAAGAAGTAAAAGTAACTACGATCAAGTGGACTTAGAACATATAGCTGGGAAATGCTTTTTCATTTAAATCTTACAGATAAAGATCAATGGTTTTGATTTTTAAACAAACTGTTTCCTATGCCCATATAACCTTTAGGGGGGTCACTCACTCGTTGTCGTTTGAAACGTATGAAAGTCAATATCAGTTGAAATTAATTGACGATATGTGACGTGTTGTAGGCAATGCATTTATCTAATTGCTTCTTAGTCACATATCTAGCCAAAATCCAATACCATACACACATACACACACATACAAAGGAGAAAACAAATGCAATACTATTTGAGACTATATAACAAAACTGAACTGAAAAACAAAAAAAAAAAAAAAAATAGAAAAGATATAAAAACTAACAACTGCTGCTGCACAATTGCAGCAGACGGTTACGGTAGAAAAGAGTCCAGGGAGTTGCTCTTCCTCCTCCTCCCGGAGCAGCACTAGCAGTAGCAGTAGCAGCGGCAGCAGCAGCAGGAGGCATACATATTTTTGATGTTGAAAAATATTTGCAAATAAATTGCCAAAGCCAACTCTAAAGCAAAAAGAGGCGGGAGAATGCAGAGGAAGTGCCAGCAAAAGAAGAGAGTAAGTGAGCGGGAGAGATTCACTAGATCCCAGAAATGGTACATATATACCCTCACCCACACCCACACACTTACGCCCTTCCCACCCATCCGTCCTCCCCCCCCCTCCCCTTTCCTACTGCTTTTCACCAAAAAACAAACAGAGGGAAAAAAACGAGAACAGAAAATGGCTAACAAACGCAGGCTGCCAGTGACGTAAATCTATTTCAGTTGAGGGATTTGTACATCAAACATGCCGGACAGTTTTGCATTCCAATTGCAGAGAGCCAGAGTCCGTCCGTTCGTCCGTCCGTTTGTTCGTTCATCTCTCCCCATTTCCCGCTCCTACTCTTGTTGTTGTTATTGTTGTGGGCGAGGCCCAGAGTAGTCACACAGTGCGTATGAGTAATCTTTGTTAGTTGTCGCTGCCCTCGCTATACGCCGGTCCCAATCCCTGCCCGCGCTCCGCCCGCCCGTCCCGGCCCTGGCCACGATCTCTGGTTTTCTGTTTTTATGCGAATGGAGGAGAAGTAGAGAGTGTGTGGCTTGTGCTCAGGGACGGGCGGGAGGAGGAGGGGGTTTGGTGGGGGATTTTTTGATTAAAAATCGCAAAACTGAAAATTTATTTCATTTAATTTCTCGCTGCGCTTGTTTTTATAACATGCAAAAGTATTTGAATTTTAATTTGCCCTGGCCATAGATTGCCAGAAGTTTGAACCTTAGTTTTCAGTTTTTGTGGCATACCCTATAACCCCAAAGTGCCAACGGTGGGCTATATAAGGCTTTTGCCCTATGATCAAGATGACCTAACTGCCTAGTTTCAACTTCTAATATCGTCTTAGGCTTCTTTCACTTAAGAACAGAGTGTCGGATATCATTTGTAGCCTAGCAGAAGCATTAACTTTATTTTCTAAATTTCTAAATTCAAAAAATTTCTTTAAACCTTCAAACACATAATTAGTTTTCCATAAAAACCAATATGAAATGATCTGAGTTATCTCAGACATATAAATAAGAAAAGAAGTTTGTGTTGAAATTAGCTCACATTTGTTTCTGATGTCCTGTCCCTAAATGGACTATTAATCGATAACATATTACAGAGAATTTTCATGTCGTTCTCCTTAATGTGGCATTGATTTCTTTTACGTTTTGTTTTATCTTTATTCTCCCTACTCTATCTTTCTCTAAAAGTTTGTTTTTTTTTCCTATGTTTTTGTTTTGTTTTGTTTTTTTTTTTTTGGGGTGCGGCACGCTCGTATATCAAATTCAATTGTATTTGTTGTCCATTTTTGGTTTTAGTCGCTGTGGTTCTTCTTTCTCCTCATCTCTAGTTGCTGTTGTTGTTGTTGTTGTTTAGGTCTGTCGGGGTTTTAAGTGAACGCTTTTTATTTAGTTATAGTCGTTGCTAAAAATCCAATACACATATATGTATATGTACATATGTATATCAATACAATACACAAAATGCACAAGGGAATTGACCAAAAGTGGCCCTGAGCTTTTGGCAAAAGAACAACAAGCGAGATCCAGAGGTGGTTAAGGTTTGTTTGAATGCCATGAATGAGTGCTATTCATTGGGGTGTGGTTCCCGCTCGCACATTCACAACTCACTTTCGCCTTATTTTGTGAGTGTTTGAGAAATGGAATCATGATAGCATATTAAAGTGATATATGGATTTCGATAGGTTTTGGAACAAAAGAATAACAACAACACAAACTTGATACTTGGGTCAGGGTCAATTCTAATAAGTAGATAGAAAGTTTTCTATGCCATTTGCTGTCAGTTTCTACAAACGAAATCTTCGTGCAAACAAATTTGTAGAAAACTTCGACTGATTAGTTTGTCTTCTTCTTAAAACAACTTCATATTGTTCTCTGTCTCTGTGCGCAAATTAAACGTTTGTTTTAATTTAGCCTAGCAAAAGTGTTTTAGTTTAGCTTAAGCTTTCTTTCGTTGTCTGATAGACGGCATTCAAAGGGTTGCCCTTTGAGCTAATCCCTCTTTGAAGCCACATGATGAGCCCACATAAAGTGACTGGCGTAGGCAGTTTGCCAACAATTTCATATTGAAAAGTAAAATTCAAATAAAAACAATTTCTCAAATATTTTTGTCTTGGTTAAATATTTTTGTAAATAATTTGTATATTTTTAAATATTTAAAAATGTTTCGCCTGCATGCCAACTCCTTGCAAGTCCTTCCAACAAGGCTGTAAAGCCAAACTTGACTTTATTTCATTTACCAAAGATTTCATGGTTTGGTTTTATGTCAGTTTGCCAACAACAACAACAAATACCCCTTTTTTTTTTGGGCATCAAAGCAGTAAAATACTTTTAGGAACTCTTAATTATTATTATTATTTGGTTATTGTTGTGGATTTTTCTTGTTTTTTGTTCTCATAAATAAAGCTAACTCAATAATTAATTTATTAAATCGCTAAAAATTGTTTTGGCTCCAGAAAGAATGCTTTAAGTTTCACAAAAAAAGGAGAAGAAAAGAAAACGGTCTGAAAAATGCCTACAACCATGCTGACGACTACGACGACGACGAAGACGATAATGATGATGGTGATGATGATGATGATGACGACGACGATAACGTGAAGGCGGACGACGAGTTTGCCCCATCAAATTGAGCATTTTGTTTGCGCCATTCATTTCAGTTGCTTTGGCTAAGGAAAGAGAGAAGAAAATGATGGCCGGGCGAGGGGGCGTGCTTCAGCAGGGCAGTGGCAAAAAGAGAAGGACAAGGCCTAACCCGAGTCGCCTCGCTGATTTGCATGCGAGCCCGTTGGCGCGGCAGCTTGACATGAAGGCAGCAGGACGAGACCTCAAAGTTGTCTGCCATGCAGCCGTGGAAGTAGTCGACATTCTAGTCGCCATCGTTGACATCCTAGTCGCAGTCGCAAACGTCGTTTCCAAATGTTCCCATCGTCCTCGTCGTCGTTGTCGTCGTGTTATGTGTGACATTTGTTTGTTTAGACGGCACTCCTGGCGACAAATATAAATGTTAGTTACGCTTTGCGAGTTTTGTTTGCCAAATTGCCTGTCAAGTTTCGTATAGTTGCGGCCTGGCCTGGCCTGGCCTAGCCTAGCCTCTTCCCTCCCCTCCTCCCGTTTCCCGGTTCCTGTTCTAGTCTAGTCTCGGTCTGGGGTTATAAATATCTGACGGTTCCCACCAACGTTGCTCGCGTTGCATGCAATTTGTCGTCCTCTTACTTGCAGCAACATACTTACTACTGCGACTACTGCCCATGCATTTATACGCTTTGTGCCAAAGAGTTTAAGCATTTGGTTTGATCAGTTTGTCCAAATAAATTTGTCTCAAACTCCTCTCCTAGACTTGCATTCGGTAATTTAGAGAGAAAGAGAAAGAGAAAGGGAGAGAGAGGGAGAGAGACGCACAATTTGTGCACACTTCATTTGGCATAAAACTTCTTCTTGCTTTGTGACTGATGTCATTGAGAGAGATATCTCTCTCTCTCTCTCTCTGCTTTTTGGCTTTAACTGCTTAACGCTTGGGGCTCTAATCGAATTGCCAACCCAGTCCCAAACAGCCAACTGACTAACCAACCAACCAGCTAGCCAGCCATCCAATCCAACTAACTGGCCAACGCTGGACAACTTATCTGCTGCCTCCCCTGGTGACTCAAATGGCAAATAGTTGGCCATTTTTCTTTTTGTCTTTTGCCTCATTTACACGCACACACACACACTCACACACACACACACACACACACACACACACATACATATATATACATATATATAAAATAGACGAGGGCGCAAATTGCGTGTCTGGCCATAAAATTGCCTCAGTCTTCTTCGTCTCCATTCTTTGGGCCGGCCGTCGTCGTCGACCCATTTCTCCTCCTTCACGGCCTAAGCCAAGGCCAGACCTATGTCCATTTCGAATCCTGTTTGTTTTGTGGGCATCCTTTGGGCATTGGGCACTGATTTCTTCACATTTATTTCCTACATTGGTTTAGATTTTCTCCACGTTTCTCTCCCTCTCTCTCTCGACCTTAGATTTTTCCTCTTTTTTTTTCTTCTATTTCTATTTTGGCTTTTTTTTTTTTTTTGTCCTGTTTTGGGTTGCCTTTTTTGCGGTTTAGTAAAACTAATTTATTTTAAGTAAGTTTATTTAAACAAAAAAGCAAAAAGAATGAAGGGGCCGCATTTTCTTTCAACCACGTGACCCAAATTTTTGCATGAACAACTGTAGAGAAGAGGGAATGAGGGAACTGCACTTTTTCCCCGTCTCTTCTTTTCCACATTTTTTTTTTCGCTCGTTTCGTTTCGGTTTTTTTGTGTGTGTGTGTGTGTGTGTGTGTACGCTGTTGTACCACAATCGCATACAATTTGCTCATTTCAACCGCACCAACAGAGAGCGGGGAAGTGCAGGATTGGTTGGTCGGTGGGGGGGTGTAGGGAGGAGTAGTAGGCGGTAAGGGTTTTTGAGTCCAGCACTCACATAAATAGTAATTTGTGTAGTGCGTTTTTGTGAACTCCTCCCACCCCAACCGACTTGTCCAACCAGGTAGTAGGTAGGCGTGTGCTTACCGTTTTAGCTAAATTGCCGCCGTCCGGAGTGGAGCCTACACACACACACATACACACGCGCGCGCTCACACACACACAAAACACACAAGTAAAGCCGCTTAAGTTGCACCCAAAACGGAGACAGGCGAGGAGTAAACGAGAGAGCGGCGGCGGTGGCGGTGGCGGCGACGGGTATGGGGACCATGACGATGACGACGATGACTGCAAAATGTACAAAATCGAAAATGTAATGAAAACCACAGAACGGCCGCCTACATGCGACCAAACAGACTGAGCCTACCTACGTCTAGTTTAGAATTGAACAAAAACAGACGTCGCACACTGCATTAGCATTCATTGAAAAATGAAATGAAATGGCAATGAAACAAAACATCTACAACTGCTTGCGACTCCATATAGAAGCCATTACCGAATGCTTTATGTATCTTTAGTTCAGTGCCAAATTAACGTGGGTGAAATGAGAAAAATTTAACCTCCTAAGAACTAGCTAGCTAGAAGATAGCTTTCTTCTTTTAAAGGACTTTTGGAATTTCCTGTTCCATGAAAACATAAACAACTTATTGAAATCATTCAAGTTTACCAAAGATAAGTCTATTTTCAACAAAATATTGCATACCTTTGGGGGCAAATGCTTCGCTTAAAGCTTACCCAACGACTATCATCCAAATAACGCCGCTTTTAGTCTCAAAAAGTTTTCATAATAGAATCCTTTTCCGAGTAATAAAAACAACCTCCATGTATAGATAATATATATTAAGCCAAGTGCTTAAAGAATAATAAACTAGGACTTTGAAAAATGTTTAGTTTATCTCAATCGATTGCCTACAAGGCAATAACCGAAAAGCTTCAATTGAACAACCAAATTATCATCAAATTTTACTTCTGAAATACTCTGGGCATTAGTGTATGCCGACTTTTGAGCCCTGTTGATCATATTATATTTAGAGACACGGCAAATCGTTTAGCATTTCAACACTGTACTTAAAATATTAGTATCACAGCTCAGTTCTTTTTTTTTTTTTGTACCTTTTGAAAGCATCATAAAATGCCAACAGTCAGTAGGAGCAAGAACAACACCCAAAAATTTTGACAGGTAGCCACTACAACCGACGACCACCTTACCCCGGCTCTTGCCTTTTACTACCACCAACAAGAAAAAAAAAAAAAAAAATAGAACCAAAACCAAACCATAGAGGCGCGTGAGTTCAACTGGCCACAATTGGTCCGAGAATTGTTAGTGCCGAAAATTTGCGCAAATTAATGCCAAGCCGAAAATTGATAGTAAAATACTCTTTTTTTTATTTTTTTATTCTATATGGCCTTTATTTTTATTTTGTTGTTGGGCTATTGCATACTTTTAGGCGGTAATAAAGTTGGCCGCTATGACCACAAATAGAATTTTTGGCGCTTGTGGTTAGTCCTCTCATTTTTATGTCTGTGTGTGTATTAGTGCGTGTGTGTGTGTGTGTGTGCTTAAAGTGTGGGTGTGTCTGCTTCTGTATGTGTGTGTGTGTTTGCCTAAATTGCATACGGGGAGCAGCTTCATGGCATCATTACATATTCAAAAAGGCAGCGCACGTAGAGCATTTTTATGAAATTTTACTCTCTTCTAATGTAATCGTTATGATGATGCTCCATGTACCCTGGAAGATGCTTGCGGCCCAAACTGGTGCGGAGAGAGAGGGGGCGGTGTGCTGCATGCCATTTAAGAATACATAAAGTAAATGTCCTGTGTTTAAGCGACAGACACACTAACGAGATATTTGGCGGTAACAGGAGCTGAAACAGAAATGAACCATGCTAAAGGAGATAGCAACCATCTCGCTTGGTTTCGCTTGGCGCAAAGGAAAAACGAATCAAGCATTTATGTTGGTAATCAGTTGAATAAAAGTGAATTTTTTCTGCGTAGACTGTCAATTAAGGGACTTCTTTTGATGTAAAGTGAATCTGCTAAATGCTAAGTTAAATACATTGAAATAGACTTTTATTCGCTTTTGTTGTATAAAAAAGAATATTTTGGTAAACCAGGAGCCGAATTTTCATAAAGGCTAAAGAAAAGTTAAGCCTAATTTTTAGTAAGCGACGATTTATTAGTATAAAGCCAGAGTGAAGTCTGCTTCTATATGAAATACGAGATCGGTCTAAAAATTGACTGATTAAAAACCTATGTAATTGAATATGCCTTCTTCTAGATCAAATTCCAAAAGAAATACACTCGACTTTGACTTTAGGTTTGTGGTCAAGGATGTGTTCTACCATAAAACTTTTGAAAAGCTTCCTTTAGCTTTGAATTGGCATTGAGGGGCGCCTTCGTAACTTTGAGCCAGTGTAAACACCAATTGCAAGCTTGAAAGCCTTTAAGAGAGCTTTTACAATCACCGAATGGACTATAAAGCTTTCAGGATACAAAGCTTACTAAAAGCTGGAAGTGAACATTCAGCATAGATGTAAAGTGTTATACATCCTGGATGTTTCAATGCTTTCCAGCCGTTTTCCATGGTTCACAAAAAGGATGAGCAAGGACATTGAAACAACTTTTTAGAAACTTTTCTAAGCATTGACTCAAACCGCAACCCACATGCGCCTTAGCTTTCCGCGCAGCGCTCTCAAAGCTTTTCTGTTTATCCTTGGCGCTCATGGCTCAGCCTAGAGCATTAGGCAAGCTGTACTCCGCTAGATTGCGCTACTAATAAAATTTTTTAAGCATTTGGCAAAAGGATCACAAAAACTATGTGGAATATTTTATTTTCATTCCTCTTCCAGCAACTTAATTTTATTATTAATGGCAAACGAACATGGTATCAAGGCTCTTTGATAAAGATCCAAAAAAACTTGTTTCGTACATTGAATTGCCATTTGATTTCGACGATTGATGTGCTGCAAAAGCGCACCCTTGGTCCAGTTTAGTCCTTTGGACTCACAACTCACACTCATGGACTCGGCATGGCCCATTTAATATGCATCCACAAGCTCTCCAGTGCTTGGAATACCATTCCGCCTTCCAATTGAGCACTGCTGGTGGCCTAGGTGATACCGAGGCCCTGGAATATAAGCTCAGGTTAAAAATAGAATTATGCAGGTAACCTGAATAGCCAAACGAAGGACATTCAGAAATTTCAACAAAGAGGCAAATTTATTTCAACATTGAGAACAACAACAAAAACTTCCATTTCTACAATCATTTTACAAAATGTGAAATATCGAACACAATCAAAGAAACCTAAGAAAAACTTTCAACTTGGGCAGTACTCAATCACATTCATAAAGTATTTATATTGCCTTCTTGTTTGATTCTTCTTTGATTCACTTGTGTTAATATACCCTTTTCAAATATGGGGTACACGTTATTTGATACTCAACTAGTCTTTAGGGACTGGAATCGCTGCACGAGGCAGCCGAGGTCCACCGGTTTAATCGAACGTAACCTAGTCTTCAGGAAGAAGCGATATATTTGGACGATAATCGCAAAGAATAATGTTTTTCGTCCCTAAATCTATGCTGAAATTGAAAGGGGTTGGGTTAGCTTCAGAGTCTCAAAGTGATTTGGCTAGACCTTTACCTTTAATATATCAAAAAGTTTCCTTTAATGTTTAAAGCTGATGAGTTCATTCGAGTAAAATTGTAAGATAGAAATTTAAAATCGGTAGTCAGGAGATCTCGAAAACTTTTAAAACGATCGTTTTAAAGCTCATGTTAAGCTCATAAAACTAAGCTTAAGCTCCTTAAATAAAATGCCTAATGGGCAATATGTTGTGAATCTATATCGCACGAGAAGTCGATGAAGACGAGTTATACAAAAAAGGATTTCTACGCTAACCAAAGACTTAGAGGAGAAGGGGAAACGCTCAGGAACTATTCGCTTATTCAGACCAAAGTACAAGTAAATGAGTAAATAATAATAGATTTAAGTCGATTTCGTTTGCACTGGAATACCAAATTTTGAGCAGATTTCTCGAGATGATTTTAATTGAACAAACATCTTACACACATTAAAATGCTTAGAGAGAGTAAAAAAGATGCGACCTAACTCGACCTCTTTGAAACAACATTTATTATTATTATTATTATTATTTCTTTTTGAACCAACTGAGAGAAATCCATAAGATGCTCTTTGCTGCTTACAAATCAAATAAGCAATAAATTAAATCAAGCGTATACAAGTTGACACCCTTTGAGCCAAAATACTTGCACAATTTTGATTCTTCTCATTCCCTGGCAAACACAACTAGTCCTAACTTATCGACATACATACATATATCCAACTACCCACACAAAAACCAACGCAACCACCCACACACACACACACACACACACACACAGACACAGACCCATTCGCACAGCACTTGACACACGTGCCGTCGGCCTTGTTGTGGAAAAAGCTTCCAACAACAGCAACAATAAATAAATATAAAATCCCTACTAATTGAGTGCGATTTTCGAGCATCAATTTCATAAAGCATACACAACCAAATAGAATATGATGAAGTTGGCTCTTATGAGGCGACAGCGGTGTGGTGCGCGGTGGTTGGTTGGATAACCAGAGATGCGAGACGGGGACAAAAAGGCAGCAGCAAAAAACAAAAAAACATGAAATAAATATTAAAAATATATATACAATGAAAAAAAAATAATAATAAAAAATAAATAAATAAAGAGGAGGAATCTGGGCAAAAGAAAAAAAAGTTGATGGTGCGCAACAGAAATACAACAACAACAAAAAAAAAGGGACTCGGCACTAAAAAGCTGTTGTTGCCAATCATATATACATCTCTCTTCTTCTTTGGTTTTTGCTTTATTTTTGTTGTTGTCCTCATCGTCGTTGTCGTTGGGCCCAACGCAACAGGAAAAAAAAACAACAAGTAACAACAAGGATAATGGCACTACAACAAGTACACTTATGACACAGCCAGCAGCGGGAGCAGGAGCAAAAGCTGAAGCGGGTTGTTGGTGTGGGTTAGAGTAGTAGAGAAAGTCTTCCTTTGGCTATACTCTTTGTTTTGTATTATTTATTTTTTAAATAGCTGGTAGATACAATATACTTTTAACTAATGGCAAAACGTTTGGATCTCTCTTTGGATCCTTTTGACCTGTTAACTATATAAATCTACAAGGGAACAGTTCAGGAATATATGTAAAAAGAATCCGATACTAAGTAGAAATGTCTCATAGAGATCTGAATGGTTTTTTAATTAAGTTTCCTAACTGTTAACATAAAGTTTGTTTAATAGGAATCTGAATGGATTTCATACGAATCTAAATATTTGGCATAATATTAGATGACTAAATGAAAAATCCTTTTGAAAACTGAAAAACTGACTTTTCTAAATAAAATTTTTTATAATGCATTTCATTCTCCATTTTCAAAACAAAACATTTTTCTATTAGCTATGACCCATTTTAATGCTGTGCATCATCTCCAACGCATTTCTAATTATTTTCAATTTTTAGGCCATAACCATTTGTTTTTAAATTTTTTTTCTTCTTCTTTTCTATACACACTTGTGCATGTCTATTGTGCTTCAATATTGTGAATTTCTAGTGCATTCCAATTTTCATAGAGTTCCACATACCGATGATGGCATTCCATGTGAGAGAAATGCAAAATAATGAATTATGCGCGGTTAGGAAAGAGTATAAGAGTGCTCGATTATTCTGGGATAGGTTAAACCAGCATCATCTCTTTCCATCTCCCAACAGATGTACATATATAGATATATTTGTATATATATACATACATATATATATATTATTTTTTTTTGTTTATTTTGGTTTACTTTTTCATCTGGCATTTTTTGTTGCTGCCTAGCAGCTCTTCTCCAGCATTTTTGCAGCTTCTCTGACTCTACCCCTCCTGCGCTCTCTCTCTCTCCCTCCCTCTCATTCTCTTCACCCTCTTTGGCACAAAACTCAATAACAAATTATAACGTATTATAGCCATGGCAAACTGTTGCGTTGCTTAGCAATCAGAAGAACCGAACCAAACTCAAACCCAACTGAAGAGAAGTCTCTGTGTTTTTTTTTTTTTGCTCCTTTTTTTTTCGTTGTAGCTGCTGCCAGCAACAAAGTTGCCATGGGTGATGGGATGGCCTTCCTCTTTGCTTTCTTTTTTTTTTCTGTTCTCTGGTATACCTCGTAGCCATAGCATAATTGAAGGGTATATTAATGGGGGAATCATTCGACTATAAAAGAATAATTTCCATTCATTTCTAATTAACATCTGAATCAACATCTGCTTTCTGCTTATAATTTATTTTTATAGGGTATACCAAAATCGTTCATAATGTTTTTGTTTTTGTTGCAGCACACTTTCCACTTGAGTTTAAAGGGGCCGGGGGGGAGTACACTCTTGTTGACGAGGTCGTTTTGTGTTGATTGCGCTGCCCCTGCCGAATGTGAGAGAGATAGAGAAAGAGAGAGAGAGACTTGGCTTAAGTTTGGCTTGGATGGGGTAAAAAATATGAAGTGCTCCTATAATTTTTTACCTTTATTTACCTTGTTTTTTTTTTTTTTTTTTTTTTTTTTTTGTTGTGTTATTTTTCTTGTTTATCTGCTGCCTGATAAAGTTGTGTGTTTAATTATGTGGCTTATGTGAAGCTAACTATGTGGGAATCTGCACAACAAAATAAAAACACGGCAAAGACCACCTCCAAACAACTATCAAACGAAGCCACAAATGAAAATGTTGTGCAGTTTTAGTTAAGAGTCAGGAAAAACGAAAAACGGAAAAGCAAAACAAAAAAAAAGTCGTGAAAAATAAATTAGTTTTTGGAATTTCTGGCCAGAGTTTTTAGAGTTTGCTGTGCTTGAGAGATCAGTCTCCCACAGAGACACCCAATCATTCCACTTGTTGTCTTTGATTAGCAGCAGGACCCCAAAACAAGTAGAGTAAACCCAAATCCTGCAAAAACCTCTCTCTCTCTTGCTCAATAAATCTGTAAATCATTGAGCCGTAAAACGATGCTCGATGTTTGATATCGATGAACTTGTTCCTCCTCCCACACTGGCAGGCATTGGAATTGGTCCACCTATTTCCTCACCACCCATTCTTCCCATATCTCCATCTCCATTTCAATCTTCAATCCCCCCCTTCACTATTCAGATGATGAATTTATGGGGGAAATGCCAGACTTGAACTATGAATTTTTTTCTAGGGGGATTGGCTATTGATACCCTTGATTTAGTTGGGGCTTCGAGAATCGTGTTGCCTGTTTTAATCGACGAAAAACTCATTGGCTAATGGAGTCGAATCTCTGTCTTTAATTTGGTTAAGATTGTTTGCGTTAATCTTAATTTATTTTTCGTGTAGGTTTTAGCTTTAATTAAAGTTATTTTTGTTTAGAAAGCAGGCAAGACTTTCTTAGATATCCCAATTTATTTCTAAGTAGCTGCTCTAAAAAGCCATTTGACTATGAGAAATTTCACCGAGGTTAATGAAGATTTTGAGAAATATCTGCCCTGAAGAAGTCTGAAATATCCAAATTAAAAACAGCAACCATTTGGTTTTTGTTTTCAAAATTCTACAACAAAACCTTATCTTAGACTCACTACATAAATTGAAATAAAAAAGGCTTTTAAATTTTGAAACAAAAGTAACTAAAGAAGATTCTTGTTTGCTTGATTGAAAACAAAGTAACTTAGAACACTAGTAAAAGATTATTTTTTCTATCTTCCTTAAAGTTAAACAGACAGGAACCAATTAAAATTGACGGAGTTCAAATATTTCATAAACTTCCTATCCCAATTGGCCTAGAAAGTTATTTATCTCTGTAATTTTAATTAAAATTATGAAAAACTTACTTACTTTTAAACAAATTATTTCGTATTATTGCTTCCATATAGAGGTGAAGAATCCTCTGGGCTTGGGATAAAAGTAGCATTACATTGGAATGCCTTAACAAGGGGAAACTGAAATTCGAGTCGCTTTTGGGATGTCTCGTTTTTTTTTTCTTTTTATTGGTTCTCTTGTAAATACCGTTTAGATGGGCCCTAGCCTGGCCGCCTTGGTGTATGCAGCATATTTGGCATGCATTTTCTTTGCGATGCAACTGTGCGTGAGGAACAAAAAAAAATATGGAAAAATATTTGATTTGTTTAGGGTAAACCAGAAGAAGGGGGGCAGCAGCCAGCCAGCCAGCCGACCAATGGCTGGTTAGGGTTAAGTATTTTCGGTTTCAATCAAGCCAAACGGCGAGTGTAATTTAGCGTAAAAAGTTGATGATGATTGTGACGATGACGATGATGACGATGATGATGATGATGAATGTGAAGAGTCATCGTCCCGTTTGGCTTTGTTGAACATTTATTAGTTAGATTTGCCTCAAGGATGGGCAAGGCATAATGCATTTTGTGCATTTATGCTTCATTGATGCGCAATTTCTCTGCCACGCGCCACTCAAAACTTAAATTGTCAATTTATGAGCGAAAAAGTATTTTCACTTGCTCCTATTCCCCTACCTTCTCTTCACCTTTTCCGCTTCTCTCTCTCTCTCTCTCTGTTTAACTTATAGTAATTCTATGCTCGACTGGCTTTTACACAACTTTTTCTCGCAAAAATTTTAATAAAGTTAACAACTTTATTGAAATCATAAAAAAAAAGAAGAAAAGTGGAGATGAAGTTCCTTTACCGCCCCTCCCGACCTCTGCATCTTTTGATTTATAACTTTTCGTTTTGTTGGGTTCTTGCTGCCGTCTGACTCTTTTTTTTTCTTTTTCTCTTATCTCTCTCTCTCTTATTTGCCGCGTGTTTTCGACCATTTTGCACATTTGATGAGAAAATTCTTTAGCTAATTATGTCTGGTTCGTTGTGCACACACACACACACACGCATACACCTACGCATACATAGACAGAGAGAAAATGGCCCAGAGAAAACGAGATGCCAAATAGAGTCACAAGTTTTCGCCTTCATATTTTCATCGCTTTTTGCTTCTCAATGAAATTGCAATTTGTAAAATTTCAAACATTTTTGCGGCTTGTTGCCCCTTAATATGTATGTGTCTATGTAGGTCTATGTAGGTGTGTGTGTGTGAGTGTGCGTGTGTGTGTGTGTGTGGTTTCAAGCAGCACGCGTGTTGACTTGACGACTGACTCTCTGGTTGTAGAAAACTTTTATAAGTTGCCCTTTCAATCATCAAGTATGCCTGCCTGCTTGCCTGATCTGCTCTGATGACCAATGGGTGTAGTTAAAAATAACTTTTCAAGGGGCTTACAATTAGAAGAAGTATTGTTAAAAAGTTTTTCATATAACAAGATTTTTGCATATGAAAGTTTTTACCCGCAATCGATTACTGTTTTACTTTTTAAGCATTTCTGCTTAAGAAATTCACTTTGCCTTCTCATTTGGCTTGTTCTTAAGCTGCAGCTCAGAGAGAGAAAGAGAATACGAAGAGATATACCACAGCTAGAAAATGAGCAGAAAATTGATTTGAATTGCTTTCTTTTACAATAAATTAACAAATTTCTTACTTTCCGTAGACACCTAAGGGAATCACTGATCCAAAATTTTGTGATTTGTTTTTAATTCTCAACTCTTGGTATAATTTTCTAACCATGCCTCTGGCTTTGGTCTTTCTAGACAGCCAGCCAGCCCGCAACCAGGCAGCAGTTAAGCCTAAAGAAAGTCGTATGTGGTTTTGCTTAGCTGCGCTGTGGTTTACGCTTGACGATTTTTCGCAACATCTATTCGAAGGGGCGTATAAAAATAGGAGGGGTGGGGACAGTTGAGAAGAGGAAGAGGTTCGTCTTCATCTTTGTCCTCGTTTCTCGGCTCTGATTCTGTTTTCGTCGCCAATTTCTCCTCCTTATCCTCATTCTCCTGGTTCTCGACAGCATAATTAAAGGGAAACCGTCAGAGCTTTCACATTTATTGACTGCCATGGCTGCTGAAATATGCCACAAAAATTTAAATTCGATCAATCAGAGTTGCCTGCCGCTGTTGCTGTTGTTGTTGTTGTTGTTGTTGTTGCTGTTGTTGTTGTTGGGCAACAAAGATGCCTGCCTGAGTGCGGAAGAAGAGATGACGCGCGCTTGAGTTGGTTGTCGGTCGGTTGTCTGTTTTTCTGTTGCTGCTGCCAAGTAACATTTGAGAAAATTGATTTGATTTGATTTTAGATTTGCCACTCGCCAGCAACGACAACAACAACAACAACAAGAAAGAGCGAGCGAGCGAGAGAGAGGGAGAGAGGGGAAGAAACACATTGGGTATATACATAAGTAATACGCATTTTCAATCAAATGCACAGGACATGGACATCTCTCGGGTTAGTAGGAGCTGGTGTGAGAAGTGAAAATAAATTGCTGCATATTTTTGTGCGCCGCTCTAGCCTCCGCTCGCTCTCCTTCGAATCGTCATCGTCTTCGTTTCGTTCTCTGTGAGCCAAGGAATTGCAAATAAATTGATTTAATTTACAAATATATTCCTCTTATTCTGTGTGTGTGTGTGTGTGTGTGTGAGTGTGCGTATGCGTGTGTCTGTTTTGGTTTTGTCAAAAGAAATTAAAGTAATGATGGCATATGGAAGAGAAGAACTGAGAGGCAAAACCAACTGAACTGAACACTTGATGACTTTGTCGTTTCTGTCTGTCAGCCTTTTGTCAGCTCCGACTAACTGTCTGACTGACTGACTGACTCGTTCTCTCGTTCTGCTTTGCTCTGTACATTGTGGCGTATGCGTAATATTTCTTTATACGCAAGCCTAAACAAATTTAATTAATTTACAGCTGAGTTTTGCCTCACTCACTCACAAATAAACATATGCAAATTCATTTAAATAATTTCTTCGGCTTCGCTTTTCTTTTTATTCCTTTTCTCTCTCGCTCTATCTCTCTCTCTCTCTCTCTCGCTCGCTCTACTCTGTTTTTCATTTTCTGGCCGACTCTCAAACTATGCAAATTTGCATTTCTTATGCAAATATTTGCGGAGATTTCTCCTTCCGCCATTGCGGACACCGTTTCGCTTTGCTTTGCACCGCCCTCGCCTCCACCTTCGCCTCCACCTTCGCCTTCGCCTTCGCCCTCGCCCTCGCCCGCAGGGTGACAAATGTATCTAAAGACAAATCTGGGATACAAATAAATAAACCTTAAAGTCAAGAAATGATTAAGGTGATTCAACCAACTGCATAACTCTGCCATACACAAAATGCGTGTTGAGGCAAATGTTTGCGGCTGATTTTTGGCTTAAAGTGTGGCAAAATAAAGTAAAATCTATGCATGTATTTGTCATTAATTAAACATTTTCTGTGTTTCAAAGATTTATAGATTTGCGCAGTTTAAGGAAAAAGTATCCAATTGCCATTTTCTGCTATCTACGAAACAATTAATAGATTATTTTTAAAAAAAATTTTTAAAATTAAAGAAATTTTGCTCCCTAAAGTATGCTATAGACGATATAAATATATTATCATGAGCTCATTCAACAATATTTTCGACATGGAGTCGAAAGTAAAGTGGAGTAATTTTGAGCTTTTAAAAACTTAATTTTTTGACTGCTTATTGCATATTTTAGGGGGCAAATGGTTGAAAACTCTTGCAAAATAAACTTGAAAGCAAACGGAAACCATTACATAAAAATTATATAATTTTTTTGTGTTTTTCTATTCTAATTCTACATTTATGTTGCGGAAACAACAAATTTTCGCTTTATTTAAAGCTTAAGTAGCTCAAATTTATTTCAATCAAGGTTTGCTGTGGCTTTTCCAGTTTTACTACTTCCCAGAATAATCATTAAATAAGAGAAAGACTCACTTTGCCCTTAGATGATGTAGCAAGTCTTTGGTTAACAATTTGTTGAGCTAAAAATAAATAAAAATGCCCCGACGAGATCTTAATATTATTTTTTTTTTTTTGCAGGAGCATTATGTTTTTTATTCCAACTAAGACATACATACTTATGTGTCTGTGTGTGTGTGTGTGTGTGCGTGCGTGTGTGTGATTGTGTCTTTTCATCTTCCATTTCATTTGGTAATTGATCTGGCTTTCGCATAAAAATTCCCCTAAGGTAATCCTTTACCTTAACTCCTTACATAAAGCATACATATTTCTGCCAAACAAATCTGCATGTCACTTTTTTTTTTTTTTTGCCTGCCTTCTTCTTCTCCTTTGATGCATAAAGAGGAAGGAAGGGGTCAGGTCAAAGCCTGAATGCTAACTCATCTTTCTCTCGCCTTCCATCCTGAGTTTGCTGCTGGATGGTTCTATCCTTGCCACCGTATTCAGTTGAGTTGAGTTTCTTTTCTATTCAAACGCCTTGCAATTTCTTGGCATCTCCATCTTGGCTTGGCTCTGCTGTTGCTTTATGCATGACATTTAATCAAGTTGACGACTGCATTTGATGCCACAAATATTTCAAAATGACGCAAGCGGCATGTGGGAGAAAAGTTGCATATTAAACGCAGACAAGGCGAAACCAAAGAGGCGACTCTGACTCTGACTCTGACTCCGACTTTGACTCTGTCGTTGTCGTTGACGCTGACGCTGACGATGTCGACTTTTGCCGCAGTTAATGCAATTTCCCGTTGCCCCGCCCATCACCGCCTGCTGTGCTGTGCGCGATAATTCAAGCGGAAACGGAAGTGCCAACGTCAAAAGCCGCAAGACGAAAGGGATGGGGGACTAGTGAGCAGGAGAAAAGAGGTGGTTAGTGGTGACTCTAGCCGGGCGGAGCAATATTCAACAAAATGGAAACTATTAAATGCACAGAATTCTTTAGATCTCGACCTGACCAAAGATATATAAATGCATGCCAAACAAAAAAAAAAAAACAGAATCCAAAGAGTAAGTGCCAGAAGAAGAAATCTTCAATTAACCCTTGGCAGGCGAGGGACAAAGCATAAGGCAAATATTTAGAGCTTCCAACCATTTGTCTATTGTTGGGTTAAATCTCTTATTCAAATGTTTAGCTCGCTCTTCTCCTGCATTTAATGACAACTGTCCTTTCTCTTATGCGTGTGTTTGACTTCCCTTCTTGGCCACTTTTACCCATTGCCTGCTGCCTGCTGCTTGGTTGCCTGATGGTCCGTCCATTCGTCTTGGCATGCCACTTGGCTAAATTATTTCATATAATAAACTCCCGCACATCAACTTCCCAAGCCCTGGCTAAGAGTTGCCAGTGCAAGAAAAAAATAAAACCAAGAGAGAGAGAGAGAGAGAAAAAACGAAACTAAAAAGCAAAAATGAAAATGTAGAGGGAAAGATGACTTAATGAAAACCGCAAATTGTTTGAGTTTCCCTTCCGCACAATGCAAATTAAAAAATACCAGGTAAAAACAGCAACAACAACAGCAACAGCCAGAACAACACCAACAAAAGGAACAACATCCAGAACAGGACGAAAACAACAAGAACAAGGAGTAACTGTTAGCTGCTGCGGCGGCGGCTGGTTATTAATATTTATCTTTGGTAATTTTAGGTATTTTTTAATAACAAAAGCCAAGCGAAATGTTTTTTGCGGTAATAGAGGGGATGGTGGTGGCCGGGGGTTGCAGTCGTGGGAGGGGGGGGGGGGGGGAGGAGTGCTCGCTCGGACTCCTTCGTATTATTATCCTTACTTACCTTAACCAGCTACCAAAACCATCTTTCTCTCTATCTTTCTCTCTCTCTCTCTCAATCTCTCCCTCTCTCTCTTACTCTCTCTCTCTCTCTCTCTTTCTGTCCAACCTAGCTAAGACCCATCCCACCATCTGTTAAAGAAAAATGCGCCTGCGGTCTAGTTTCGCTCTGGACTTTGTGCACTCTGTGCAAATTGCAGTCGAAGTTGTTGCTAAAGTCGAAGGCTAAATATTTGCCCAGTTGCCGTGGCAATATATATATATATATATATATATATATATATATATATAAATATAGATGAGTGTACTAGAGAGTGTAGAGGGTAAAGTTTCTTCTTACCTGCTGTGGGAAACTTACTTTTCCTGTGGCTTAACAATTGCAAATGCTGTGGTGCTCAGTCGGTCGGTCGGTGGGTTGGTCGGTCGGTTGGTCGGTCGGTTGGTCGGTCGGTGCCTCTGTTGTCAGTCTATGTTCAATGTAAATACATTGAGCTCTAGTTTAGATCTTGGCCCTAAATTGTAAACACTTTTCTTCTACAACTAATTTGAGAACATGTCCATGTTCCACATATCAGCGCAAAAAAGTAGGCAATGAAAACTGTAAACGAATAATGCTTTGTGGGGAAATCACCTTTATATGCATAAATGATGATAAAACCACAAAACAAAATTATTTTAATATTGTTTAAAGTTAAACTTGCTATAACAAGATTCTAAATATCTAACCAAATTCAAAATTTCATATACAACTTTGAGAAAAACAAAAGTTTTTTAAGTTTTTAACGTTAAGAATAGGGAATTCTTTACACATTTTACTAGTGTCTCCACCGCCAAGCCACAGCCACAGCAATGGAAAACTGTTCACATTCTTGAAAAATTACAATTTTGAAAAGCAGCAACGTCTGCAAAAGCATTTATCCTTTGTGCGCCTGAGAATGCTGCCCTTAGTTCAATGACCATTCAGTTCATTAATGAACTAAGACTCTTTCTATCTGGCTCTATCTATCCATTGGTCGTTTTAATAATTTGATTTGGTTTTAAGTTTCGTTTGTCTGCCTGCCTGCTTAGAATCATCATTATTAATATTATTATTATTATGATCGTTATAATGGTTGTTGGCTTGGCCATGGCATGGCATGGCATGGAAATCCCATAATTTTCCATCTCTCATTATTTTCCACTCATTTGCTTTCGTTCTAATTACCCACCCAAAGTCTCAGCCCCCCTACCCTGTCCTGCCCTATCCTCTCTAGCCCCTTAATAACAATTTATCAAATAGATTTTCTCTTAGCTTAGCTCATTGAATTGGCAACTAATGTGTGCGAAAGTAAAAACTTGTGCGAATTTTACGCTGCATTGAGCAGCCACGAAGCAAAATGTACTCCAATATCTATACGTATATCCGATATAACTATATACGATACATTGACTGAATAAGAGAGAAAAAGAGACAGAGTGGGAGGAGGAAAAAGGCATAAAGGGTAAAAAAAAGAAACGCAAAAAAAAAAATTGAAAAACTTTGTAGTTAATTTTTGGGTGGCGAAAAAGGAAACGGCAGACACTCATAAACTCAATCATATCACCACTTGCCTGCTTAATGTGCCATGCAGTAAATTTTCCACACACACACACACACACCCACTTATACACACGCATCGAAACCGCAGTGCGAAAAAATGTATAAACCATGGAGAGTATGTGGGTGTGGAAGTGGATATACTACAGATGAGAAGTATAATAGGGTCTGTACAGTGAGTTGTGGAAGAGAGAAGAGCTTGTGGCAAAGGGGGGCCCAGTGGAGGTGTGTGTGTGTGTGTGTGGGATGGAGGACTTCACAAAGCGTTGCAATTAACGTTTCGTAGGCTCAGTCGAGCAGCAACCGCAGTCCAGTCATTGGCATTGGCTTAATTTCCATGGACTCGGATGACTGTGCCTGCACCCCGAACAGCTACTGCTGGTCCTGCTTTCTGTTTATCTTGTGCGTTGAATTTTTGGCACACACACACACACACACACAGAATATCACGCATACGCAACAACAATAACAACACACAAATTGAAAATACGCAATGCAAAAGAGCTTTCCCTCATATGAACATTACGTAGAAGCAGCAGCAATAATCCATAATAACAATGCTTCAAGTGGAATGGTGGAGGAGGTGGGGAAAACAGTGGGAAAGAGTTCGCAATACATCAACTAAAAGAGGCGCGGGGGTAACGGGTAAGAGTCACGGGAATGAAGGCTTGAAAACAATACACATCATTGATTGTACACTGTAATAAATTTTAAGAGTATTTTCGCTTACAACACATTTTCATCTGGCCGAAAATGTACTTGGCCCCAAAAAGTAGGCAATGGAAATTTCTGTTGTCTGTTTTCATTCATTTTAAACACAGCTCATGATAGTTTCTGGTCTTTTTATGCATTGTTAACAACGATCAACTATTTTTTCAGGCTAGACGAGATTTGTGTGCAAAGCTTGGCTTCATTTTCGTATCTTTTTTTAAAAGAAATTCTGCAGAAGCTGCCATTAAAACACATTGATTGAGGCTTCCATCAATGCCATTTTCATCACTTCATATCGAAACGTATATCTAGTTCCATCTTTAAGCTTTAGATAAAGAAAACCAACTTGGCATTTGTTAACCATAATTCTTGTTAGCCTAATTATTGAACTGTTCAAGGAGAAAATAGCCAGAGGACACAATTTGCTTGGCTGAACTTTGGTAGCATTAGCTTTTGGACTCTCTTTTCTCTCTCTCTCTCTCTTGGTTTTGTACAGTGTAACTATGCCAACTGCTGCTGTTGCTGCTGCCTTGTTTTTTTTTATTTTTACGTATTTTGTTTTTTGTTTTTGTTTTTTTTTTTGCGTTTTTGTTGCCCATGGTTGAATTTAAATGCCAAGCATGCCCCGTTGCACTTGACTTTTGTTTCCATAAACAGCGAAAGGCGAAATGGGGGCGAAGAAGAGATGAAACTGAAATGCCAGGCCAGGAGAATGAGAAATGGTGTATATCAATTATACGCACTGTTGTACAGACAGCTAATTAATTAAGTTAACTTTAAAGAGAACAGCATATCAAAAGTTTCAATCAACAATTATTATTATTATTATTATTATTATTACAACAATATAGAAATTAATTTGTTGTTATTGTTGTTGTTACTTTTTGTTTTTGTAGTTTTCTTGAGTTAAACCGCTTAGCTCTAGTTTTCTCTCGCTCTATTTCTCTCTCGTTCTCTCACTCTTTGTCTGTATAACTGGCAAAACTATTTGCAGCAATTATTTTGGCATTAAAACCCAACCGCATATGGCAAACCCAAAAACTATGCACAAGCTACAAGTTTATGTGCAGAAGATCAAGAGTATTTCGTAAATTTTCTAAGCTACGGGCAAAACTCTCGAACCTGCGAACCTCTGGGCCACACACCAAACCAAACCCAACCCAACCCAACCAGATCCAGAGCCAAGTGTATGTGGGATGGTAGCTTGGTATAGAGTTGGTTGGCAAACATGTTAATATGTTGGAAAATGATTCAAACTTTTTGTGAAAAAAATAAGAAGCAGCAGAGCCAGTAGCAGTAGCAGTAGCAATAGCAGTAACAGAAGCAGCAGCAGCAGCAGGAGCAGTAGAAACAGCAGCAGTAGTAGTAGTAGTTGAAGCAGAAAAAGCAGAAATAATATGCAAAATGAGTTGGCAAAATAGTTAAGCAGCTTTCTGCTTGGTTGCGTTTTGTGGCTAACATCATCATCATCATCATCATCTTCGCCTTCCCCATCACCATTCCCGTCGTCGTCATCATCATCATCATCATCATCATCATAAGAAGTGAATTTCCTAAAGTAAGATGGGAGTGTGAGTGTGAAATAAATATCGCTGGCATTTAAATTCATTTAACCATTTTCTTTACATTTTTTTTTCTCATTGTCTCTCTCCCCTTTTTTTCTTTGCAGGTAAGTTCGAATTGCCTATCTACCTACTACTAACTGGCCCAGTTTATGCCCTGCTGCTGCCTGCCTGCCTATTCATTAACAATCTGTAATTACAATGGGTAAGCACCTAAAAGTCTATGCAAATTAAAAAGCAATTGAAATTTTATGACCTCGCGTTAAATTTATAGCCACAAACATGGCGCATTTCCTTTTTGTTTCGCTCAAATTAAAAGACAATTGAAAAATATTTAAGCACATGAGACTGAACTCCTCGACAACAGAGAGGACTTAAGTTTTATATCGTTCAAGTCGAGAAAGAAAAGAAGTAAACAATTCTTTAGTAATTGGCATTAAGACCAGCACCTGACTGCCAATTGGCACGCTCATTTTCCAACTCCTTTACATCTCTTTCTCTCTCTCTCTCTTTGCGTTTTCGCTTGCTTGGAATATATAAATAAAATATTGAATATGGCCAAAACATTCGATGGCTCTTATAAGTATTTATGGCTTTCTCTAGATTCCACGTGAGTCGCTTCTCTCTCTTTCTGTCTGCTTAAAAAAAGTCTTAAGAATGTGTGCACGTATGTGTGTGTATGTGTGCGTGTGTTTTTAGTAAATTAATTACTTCACTTAAGAGCCAAACCACAATAGAACAAAAAGATGCTTCTTGGCATTGCTATCTAAGAAACTTTTTAGAGATGAGACCGTGACCCCCCGAAAGTAATGCAAAAGCTTAAAGAATATGTTTGTTGCATTTTTTTAAGGGGGCCAAGGGCGTCGCGATTTGAGAGGTGTGAATTTTCCGAAAATGGGAAAATAATTTTATCAAATATTTCAATATCTTGGTCGACAAAGCAGCAACATTCGATACAACTGTTTCGTATTGAAGTCGAAACATTTTTTCCTTGCGATCTTTTTCCCTATCAAATCCAGAAAATGATAATGATCAAAAACGAATTAAAGAATTTCAAGGTATTCTTCAAAACCTTTTAAAATTTCAACATTTAAAAAATATTTTCCACTATTTTTATAGTTTCACTTTACTTCTTTTTTAAAGAAAATGGTCTCAGTTTTGCAATTTTGAAACATTTGAACATTCTGTGTGGTTCTTAACTGATTTAGGATTTTAAATTTCACGCACAGTTTTTTATATATATTTAATATATATGAATGTGTCGGCCTTTTCGGTCATTCTGGCCCTGATTTCGATAATTTATTTCTTTTGTTGCTTTTACCGATCATTAAGTTGATCAAAATGCCATCTCAAAATGGTTTACTTTTTGCCCATCGTTTTTATTTTGTTTTTTGATTTTGTTTACGCAAAAAACATTTTGTGAAAATTGGAAAATTCCTTTTGTTTGTTTGCCAGCTATATGTATATACATATAAACAACAGTAGCAACAACAACAACAACAAATACAAGAACAGGGCCGAACCCAAAAGCCGAAGCCATAGCCATGGCCAAACCGAGTCAGAGTCAGAGTCAGAGCAGGCCATGCCATGGCAAGTCAGGCCAAGCCATTTCTATTGCTATTAACTTGTTTTTCAATCTCAAGGCACGCCTCGTTTCTATTTGCCTTGCCTGTTTTCTCATTGTTTTACAGGTGCTTTTGGCTTCCTGTTTTTCCTATTTTTTTTTTTTTGTTTTTTGTTTCGCATTTTTGTTATTTCTGTGTGTTCTTTTCAGGCAACCAAGAACCATTGTTTGGTTGGTTGTTTGCCTCGGCTGGCGGGAGAATAAAATCTACAAAAATAATTGCCACGACGTCGGGCCAAGCCATTTTGCCATTTGGTGCGCTTTTAAGCTTCACTTAAATGAAATTGTAATGAAATAGAAAATGAAAATGTATTTCTATGGCTTGATGTTTTAACTTTCATTCTACTACAATTTTCCTCCTCGACCCAGCCTGCTGCCTTCTGCACATGCTGCTGCTCCTGCTGCTGCTGCTGTCTCCTCTGCAGTAATTGCTTAGGATAAAAGTTGCATTTAGTTTTAATTCAATTAGTTTTGTTGTTTCTTCCTTTTCTTGTAATGCACTTTTTGCTTAAGCTGCTTCTCCTTTACCTACCACCCACCTTACACTCTTTTCTCTCTCTCTCTTTCTCTCTTTGCCCACTCGATTCGAGCAGGTAAAAAACATTTAATAAAATTCATAGCCTACTTATGTGGGACAAGCGCATGCTTGGCAGCTTTGCCGTGTTTTTTTTTTCGTCCTTTTTCCTTTTTTGTGGGCAACGCCTATTCAGCTTGAGCCAAAATGAATTGTTGGCAGTCAGCCAAAATAGGCGGCAATGCAACTGGTTACTGGTTGGCTGGTTGGTTGGCCGTTTCATGGGTTCTTTTTCCCTTTTTTTTTTGAGTGTCCTTAGCCTTGGGGTAGTTTTACTCCAGCCATCTCAACTGGGGTGAGAATAAGGGGACGACAATTTGACAAAAAGGAGAAAACACAAAAAGAGTGAGAAAGAATACAATGATCTTCATTCTATTTAAGGGCTATTAACTAACATAATTAAGTCCTGTATTTAACTCTAATTAGGTACTTGAAACAGAGATTCAAATTGAATTGAATTGAGACCTATCACGCAACTTTTAGTCATTTTTGTAGAAGTTAAAAGCAAATTAAGTGACGCAATTGGAAATTGTATAAGAAAGTCCAATAAAAATGTATCCCACATTAAATCAAAACAAGTGCAAAATATTCTTAAAACTTCTTAAATGTTTGTTAATTTATTTATAGATTATTTCTGAGTCATTTTTTAACCATTGAAATGCGTGAAATTTATCTTTCGTTAAGTTTTATTGTACGAATTTGCCAATATCTGAGCTGAAATAGGTTTTCCATGTCATTACAAGCAAATAATTTGATTGCATTAAATTGTTCCATTTATAGCTAACCAAAAATAAGCTTTCCAATGAAAATTTTATAACGATTTGTATAAATTTCCACGTAGGTACAAATTTAGCTGCGACCACAGGTAATAATTTTCATACTTTCATTGACCAGAACTTGGTGAGCTCTTTTTCCATCTCTCTTTCTCTCTCTCTCTCTGAAGTTGTTTCACCTGTCACTAAAATGCTTTGAAATTTTTTGTTGTCTGTTTAATTTTTAATTCCCTTTTTACATTTTATCAGATAAATTGTATGCTGCAAATTATTATATCAACTTTGCGATGCCCATCATACAAAAATGTTTACAAGTTTTCTACTTGCTGCTATGTCGAATAATTCGCATTACTTTACAGGGTATTACATTTGGAAGACCGAGGACATGAAAAAAAAATGTATTCTAGGTTAGGTCTAGGCTCGCAATTATAACCATGAGAAATCTGTCATATGTTTTGCATGAATTTTTGAAAAAGGAAAACATTTAGCAGAAGAGTGGAAATAAGAGGCTTTCCGTTTTCCTTTCCCTCTCTCCCTCTGTCCCTTCTCACCATTCCCCCGTCCATCATATTTTTCTTTGCCTTTATTTTTGGTGTGTGTGTGTGTATGTGTCTGTGTGTGTGTGTGTGTCTTCATTTTGCATGAGCAAATTATATGCTTACTTTTTTCTTATTTGTTACTTGTAGAGCAAATTAATGAGATTTTTTTTTCTTTGCTTCGAGACATCAAACAAATTTTCTTCAACGTTTGGCAGTTAATTAGGATGGATTAGGGTGGCCCTGAAACTACCCACCTACCAATTTAACCAACTTACATATAGAGACATATATAAATTATCTACATACTGGCACATACTGAATGCAAAATTTCTTCATTTATGACTTTACGTTGAATGTCATAATACACACACTCACACACGCACACACACACACACATATACACACACACACACCAACATTCGCCTGCACAAACATATTATCCTCAATTAGCGCGCTTATTGTTTGGCTCTGGCTTTCAATTTGAAAGGCAGCTTAGGCTTAAGTACCTAAAGTTAGGCGCTTGCCACGAAGTGCAAACTTTACGTTTCGACTGGCAACTAACCATAAACCAAATCTCTCCAACTCTCTCCCTCTCCCTCTCCCTCTAGCTCTCTCTCTCTCTCTATCTATCTATCTAACTTTGTGTCTCTTTCTTGCTCAGTCTTTCTCTCTTGCACATTGAAGGAGTGGCATCCTCTAGTATATATGTCCACCACATCCCCTCCCCTTTATCTCTTCATGTGGTGATGGTTGTTGTTGCTGTTGTTGTTTTTATTTGTTATGCATTTTGCCCGGAAATTGGAGATAATAAGCATATTGTTGTGCGAAAACAATGGCCATGCTAATGATGTGCATTTGTATGGCCATATATGTGTCTCTCTCTCCTTCTCTCCCTCTCTCTCTCGCTCTGTGTATGTGTGTGCGTGTTAATAACTGTGCACGTAGGCAGGCAGCGGATTATATGATACAAGAGGTTGCTCTTTAAGCCCCGAGAACTGAACTGAAAACAAAATGTTCCAAATTGATTTAAGTTTGAGTGCTACAAAAAAAAAAAAGAACAAAACAAAAACACAAAAATTTATGAATTGTTTAAGCTTATTTCGACTATCAACACAAAATTACTGCAAAGACTTACAAAATTTATACGAAATTTGGCATTTTCAAATCGCTTATCTCCGACTTTCGCCTTGTGTTTTTCCAAAAAATATTGATTTAATTAAATAATGAAAAATTTGTGAGTTTTTGTTTAATTTTCGATCTCATTAAACAGTCATCGATTAATTGCAATTAGTTTTTTCAAGAAATATATTGAAAAATTTAGTTTTACTTTAAGCTCACACCTCAATGCAAATTGTTAACTATCTCCAACGCTAGTTCAGTGAGTTATTTCAATTATTTTCTCTTTGATTTTCAAAGTGGTTTTATAAAAAATACTAGAGCATACTTTTCGTTGGCAAAACTGATATCAATTCAATCTTTGCTCTGCTCTGCTCTGTAAATAAGTTTAAAGTCAACTTTTGCAATGATAAATAAATATTTTCTACATGTCTCAAAGTATTTTGAATATCTCACTCATTCATCTCACCATTCATTGAGTAGTTTCAATTATTTTCTTCAAGATTTTATCACCTGGTTGGTTGGTCGTCCTGTTGGCTGGCCTGGCCTGGCCAGGCCAGGTCATATCTCATTTATTCTTTCGAGCTCGATGCTCGAACATGCTCATCAAACTGTTTTACAGCTCATGTGACATTTTAATTGAAAACCAAACGCAAATTGATCCAGGCCAGAGCCTACACAATGTTCTTTACCTTCTTTCCCCCACACAATCTCTCTCTCTCTCTCTCTCTCTCTCTCTGTCTCTCTTTCTCTCTGGTCATAAATATTTTTTGCCTGCTGCCATTGGCTTGTTAGTGTTGCTGTAGGACTGGATAATTGGGTGGGAGTGATGGGGGGGGGGGGGGCTCTGTTTGAATTCGAGGGGCTATCATTGCGGTCAGAGGACATAAATCATTCAGCAGTAGCGGCGGCAGCAGCAGCATCATCGTCATCGTCAACATGATGCTGCCGCTGCTGCAATACTGCTGCTGCTGCTCCACTTCAGTTAAATTTTATTGAAAATTTTTACCTGATTTATGGCCTATAGCTGGCTGATGTGCCTGCAAAATCCCTCTATCTCACTCTCAATTTGATATTGAATGATGATTTTCATTATTTTAAATAAAAGCAATAACAACAACAACAGAAACGCAAAGCGAACCCCAAGTCGAGCACACACACACACAGACGGACACACACACACACAGACACACACGCAGACATTCAACTTGATTAGGCTCGAGAGAGACATTCGGTTAAAGAAAGAAAACCTTTGCGGGCAAAGAAATAATTATTAATATGATTACAGGCAAAGAAAGCCAACAAGGGGGCAGGCTGGGTTCAGGGTGGACCGGGACCGGGGCCGGGGCCGGGGCGGGTGTAAGGTGTGGGTGGGTGGGATTGCCTCATGGCACTCCAGGCTGCACTTATCGTAAGGTAAATAAGCCACTTGTAACTCAAGTAGAGACACAGACAGAGCCAAGAAGAAGGATGCCAACAGGCCTTGGGATCTTCTCATGTATTTTTAATATCCCACCTCAAGTGTGTCTGCTTCAACAGAGAGAGAAACCGGGAGACAGAGAGATGGTGAGACGGCGAGATGGTGAGAGTGAGAGTCAGAGAGCTCAGATAAAGAGTGAGTGAGAGTATGTCTCTCACATATCCTTTTGCCCCTTTTTTAACTTGGCTTTTATCGGCCTTAAAGTGTTGGCAGTTATATGTACAAAGGAAGCCTTCTTCTTGGGCTGCTGCTGCTGCACCCATGGGATACATAACCATAAGCGATTCATGTGTGTGTGTGTGTGTGTGATATTGGTTGGTAGTGTGTGGCTCTTCTTCTTATTCCCTTTCTCGTTTCCCAAGTAAAAGTCTTTTTGTGGTTCCTTTCAGAGCCCCAAAAAATTGAGACGAAATTGGCACATTTAAGGCCTCTTTTGTGTATTAGGTTAGCTAGGCGCCTACAAAAATTAGATTTTAGTTGTCCTGCCTATGAAAAAAAAAAAAAACGAAAAGAATTTTCTATACAGAATAATCTGTTCCACTTCCCTCCCTCCCACTCTCTCTCTCTCTCTATCTCTCTCTGCTCGTTTTGGTCTATTAGGAAATCATACAAAAGCAAAGCTATAATAACAATAAACCCTTTTGGCAAGTGCGCTCTTAGCCACAAAGAATTCACCTTAACCATGATGATGGCTTGGCTCTAAAGCTTTTGGCAACAATTGCAATGACTGCTGCTAGACTGAGAAGGACTGGAACTGGAATGGAGTACTACAACGACTGCAAGGACAGCGCCAACAAAAGCTGGGCAAAAAATTAAAACCAACAATAATAAAGGCAATCATTATAACCATGATGATGATGATGATGATGCAGCTCACTCTCAACTACCTCACCTGACAACGACGACGATGCCAATTGAAAAATCTTTTCTACTTCTCTCTTTTTTTTTTTTGTCATTTTTCGTTTTTGTGTGGTTTTGCCTTTTCTTTACGAAGAGAGAAAGAGAGAGAGAGAGAGAGAGAAAGAGGGAAAAACGCTTATTTGAAAATTGCTAGTTAATTGTCCCATCCACTTTGCCGGCAAGAAGCTCATACAAAAAAAAAAAAAAACCACGCTCAAGTATCCTTAGGGTAGTTAGATAGGTAAGAAGGGCCAACTGTAAAACGGAGTTTGGTTGGTTCAATTGTTGGCTCAATTAAATTACTTGTGATTTAAATTTTAATTGTAGACATGAAGCGAACAAAGCGATAAAGACTTCAGGCTATCATCATCATCATCATCATTATCATTTTAATCATCATCATCATCAATTTTTGGAAGAATAAAATTTACATAATAAGCGCTACGAAAATTTTGTGTTAGCTAAGCTTCAGGGCACAAGGAGGCAAGAGAAAGAGAGAGAGAGAGACAGAGAAGAACAAGGACATTAAAGACATTTCAAATACATAGAGAAAGTATCAACTCGATCTTGGAACAGAGTGACAGTGACACATGCCGCCGAGACGCGTTTGCTTTGCGTTGTAGTAGTTTGAGTCTTCTGGCAAGTGCTTCGATTATGGCAAGGCTTTGCCTTTTTATAGTACCCATGTGCGTTAATTTTCCAACGGAATGAGCAGAATTGGTGTGAGAAGTTGCCACTGACAACAAGTGGCTGCTGCCAGCAGCAAATTCATTATAATTTATAATAAGCAACAACGCTGACAAGGACGACGGCAGCAATGACAGCCAGGACGACGACAAAAATAAAAATAAAAAAACACGAAACGATAGACATGAGATCCTTCCACCTACACACACACACACACAAACACACATGCAACTCGCAACCAATAATGAAGCTCATCATTATCCTGTGCACAAATCCAATTTGATTATGTTAATACACGTGGAAAAGGAAAATGCTTTTGCAATTGCAATTGGCATTGGCTGGCTGGATGGCTGACTGGTTGGCTGGTTGGCTGGTTGGCTGGCTGGCTGGCTGCCATCCCATCCCCTTGTATTGGGTCCATGGCCGATGAAGCGCAACCAGAGGACACAACTGAAACGCGAGTCCCTTGATGTGAATTTTATCCTCATTCTCCTTAGCAATAACAACAACAACAACAACAACAACCATAAATTGTGTTAGGTTTCTCTTGCTCTAAGTGGGTGTGTGTGTGTGTGTGTGTGTGTGTGTGTATTTGCGTGTGTTTGGGTGTGCTTTTCGTTGGATTTTAGCTTTGATTTTGATTGAAGTTTCGCGGCAGGGCAATTATTTTGAAGATGTGATATTTGAAATACGGCGCCAAAACGCATCGCATCGCCTTGGTTCACATATATTTTATTCATATTATAATGAAAATCTCTCTCGATTACAATACTCCATCAATCAGTTAGAGGATGCTTAAGGATTTTATAACACATCTTCTTGATAATATTTGTTTCAATCGATTTTCAACTCAAATTTACATTCTATTTAAGTGTTTTAGTAACTTTTCTAAACTGAAAACTGTTTTCTATAATCATTAAGTGTTATATGAATAGTTCTTTTTTTTGTTTAGTTCTTCAAATATTTAAAAGTTTCTCTTGAGTTTGAGCTGCAAGCACTTCTTTATTCGTGCTAAAGATGACATTACTATTTAAGGATAAAGATAACTTAGCTAAGTAATCATTATTTTGCTGTAGGATCAATTTTTGGAACACATCTAGAACCTTAAATGGCTTATTATAGCCGACCTTTAGCTTAAGAGAGCAAAAGTAAATCATCTTTTGGGTTCTTCTGAAAATCCGCTAGGACCAACTTGGATTCATCTTTTGTGATTTGATAAGCGATCATTAAAAACTGAAATTGTTGTTTGGTGTCTTGATTGGTTTATTTTGGATTTTTTATTGATTAAAGTTATGAGTTTTTATACTTTAAGCAAATAGAACTGGATTTGATATGCTAGTAAAAACTAAATTGATGTGACTAACACACACACACGCATACGCACACACACAAGCTGTTTGGCTTGCAAATGCTTAAAGTATTATATCTAATTTATGGACCACAAAAAAAAAAAGATATGGCGACAGCGCACACTTTGTATGTGTTAGATTATGGGTGAAAGGATAATTTTTGTCAGTGTATTGTCGTATTTTTTTTTTCTCCTTGGTCTCTCGATATCTTGGCGACAAAAGGCGCCACAGAAGTGCATACACATTGACCGGAACTAAAGCGGCCTTAAACAGTCGTCGGAGATGAGTGTCCCAAGGGGAGCTAAGGGAGAGGGGCCGTAAGTGGAAGTGCAGTGGCAGACGCCACAGAACAACCAGAACCAGCAAAACAACAAAAAAAAAAAGAGAAAGGGTAAACAAAAACTAACAGCAGCAGCCAACAACAACAACAACGAGAGTCTATGATAATGAAGGCATTCATTATTATTCCGATTGCTGTGCTCCTCCTTTTTCTTCTCTTCTCCATCCTTTTTTTCGGCAGAGACTGTTTTTGCTGCAAGCCTGGCGCCAAAGAAGCGATTAAATGGAATTGTGTCACAAACAAAATTTGAGCAAAAATACACAGACACACACACACACACAGACACAGCGAGATGAGAAAAGGAGAGAAATAAAAGGGGCAAGTTCAAAAATTTATTCATATATGTGTGTGTGTGTGTGTGTGTGAATGGTTGGTGCCAAGTGTACAAAGATTTTCTACCAGTTTGATCAAAGTCATTTAAATGCAAACGTAAAAATAATGCAGCAATGCAGTTTAAAGATGAGTGACGAGTGTCCTTCATTCTCTTGCTTGCTCTCCTCTCGTCACATGTGCAAAACAGCAATGTAATTCATGTTGAAGCTAAAGCAGTTGGGATGAGGCTTACCTACCTCTCCTCCCTGCCTCTTGAATCGCCCACGGCTAGCCTACGCAACGCATAAATTGTTGCTACCCAATTACGAGCACTAACAATGAAGGCTCTTCCTCTCTGTCTCGCCCCTCGCTCTCTCACCTCATCGCAACGCAACGCATCGCACTCTCTCTCTTTCCATCACCTATTCATCCTGCCATTGTCTAGTCGGGCGTTGTTGTTGCCAATTTTAGGCCAAAATGTTATCATGTCACTAGCAGTCGTCGTCATTGTACAGGGGCCCCCAGCTTCCAGCTTCCAGCTCCCTCTTAATCCATGCCCACTTTTGCCTGGTTGTGTGTAGTAGTCGTCCCATTTCGTTGGTTACTATGCTTTGGGTCTGCTCTCTGCCCTGCTGCTGCTGCTGGACCACGCTTTCCTAGTGCGAATTTGCGTAAATATAATTTATTTACGCCATGGCAAAAGGACCTGAGACACTCGTGATTACATAAGCCTAACCATATACATGACCAATGGGCCACTGCAACGGCAATGGCAACAGCAACAGCAACAGCAACTTGGCAACTGCAACTGAGCCCAGTTGCATTCAGCTTTTGTGTGGCATGTAGGCGTGTGACATTTGAGGCTTTCAAATAGAAACAACATCAACAAAAACGAAAAAACCAAACAACAACAACAACAACAACAAAAAAAGGAAACCCCCGTAGTTGACTCGAAAATCCAGAACGTTTAATTAGAATGCGGTTGTTGTGGTTGAACTTCTGAGAGGAAAATACATGAATTTAGTGTGATTAAATGCGAACTCCATCTCCATCCATTCACCAATCCCCCCCCCCCCCCACTCACCCCACAGACTTTGAATTTCAGTTGCTTTCAATTGCATAATGAAATAAAACGAATAGCCCATTGAAACGAAATTACCGTAAACGGCATTAAAAGAGTTCAAATTTTTTGCTAGATAATTGCCTACTCAATGAGCTGATTTACTACTAAGCTGCATTTCATTGACCTTCTTTTTCTAAAGAAATTATTACATTTGATTTGCAACTTCATTAAGACGAGGACAACTTTCCGAATGACTTTTTTAGCTGACCTTTATTAACTGATCCTCTTTCTCTCTCTTCGAGTGCATGTCGTAATCTTGTTTCTGGCTTTTACTCGAGCATCAGCAAAAGGCCATCGGCCTAGGGACCATAAAGTTCCAAGTAATCCTACAGCCTGATATTTTCCTATGGCCAATGTTTACGCCGCTAACTTTCTTTAGCATTTTTCGTCTTTTTATCCGCCTCTGAGTCGTCTCCTTTGTTCTATGAAGAGCCAAAGATAGACGCCAATAATTTGAAAAAAATTAAATTCTTTTATTCGACAAAATGATTCTAAAGTAAGGTAATTTTCCCTTGGACCTTAACTTAACTAGAAGATTTGCCTAAGTAATTCTTGTAATTTAAGAATTTGCATGCTCTCTTCTCTGGTATTTCAACATCGTTCCTTTGTGTGTGGTGCTTCCATTATTTCAACCTATTATTAACCTTTTGGGTATTGCTCATTTGCTTTGCGCGCGTTAGCTGCAAGCGCGACTGACTCACTTGAGGGCGTTAAGTTGAATGCCAAACCATTAAGTGGGAGCGCCAACCTTTTGGCTTGTGTGTACCACCCATTCATGGTCCGTCCCTGTTCCGCTGCCTTCACCTTGCAGCGAAGCAAAAGCCTAACCAATGCATTTAATTATAATGCCAGGCAGTGTGTTTGTTCCTTTAGTGGCATTTAATATATGCACATGATGCAGCAGCAGCAGCAGCAGTTGGTTTTGGTTGGCTTTGGCAATGGGAACGCGAGAAGCGGATGCACCGGAAACGGATGTTTGGGTGTTGCACATTGTTGGTGACTCTGTCGTCGTCGCTTTGTGTGTCTGTGTGGAATTTAGTTCCTCTATATACAATGGCATATGAATTGCTTACTAGGTGTTAAATTTATGCATTTCGGATGGATGACAACCGGCAAACAACAATGTTTGAGAGCTTTAAAAGAATTTAATAAAAACGTGTGCTTGCCCTCATCAAAGAGATAGAGCACAAAAATGGGAGTGAAAGAGATACCAAATTGCAAATAAATTGCAGAAATTGAATCAAATACGCATGCAATTGCAAACAAATAGAGCACCATAAGAGAGAGAGAGAGAGTGTGGCAGAGATAGAGAGGCAGAGAGAGAAACGAATCCTAGACTTCAATGCTAGACAAACATGCCGAGACTCTTGCCAGCCATCCAACCAACCAACCAGCCATCGAGCCAGCCAGCTATCCAGCCAGTCAGACAGCCTGGGCTCAGGATATTTGTTGCAAAAAAGCAATTTTATGCTTGCAAAGGCATGAAAAGCCTTTGTTCGTGTCTATTTCACGTTAGTTTTGGCGTCTGCGGTGGCCAACTCCACTGACTGACTGCATATGTTGCGCATTCGCCACGTAGACGCAGGCGAAGAATGAAAAAAAAAAAAAAAAAAAATGAATACAAGAGAAAATCAACTCAAATTATTTCCAAAGTATAGACTGTAAAATACCTCTTTGGCACTTGCCAAAACTCTAACAATTACAGCAGAAATGCAAAAAAAAAAAAGAAAGTGTGGCTGTATATTTTAATAATTAGAATACCAAATAAAACTTAAAGTTGACTTGCGATCTGCCATTGAAAATAGTGTGACTGCATATTTTTCAAATCAAAATACCAAAAATTTAATTTCAATTGCATTCAAGCAAAGTTTTAGTTGAACTAGTGGCCAATCCTTGTTCGAGTATACCTTTCCTGGTACTGGAAGTGCCGTAAAAAAGGCTGTTCAAGTTAACTTAGCAGGCGGGAAATGAATTATTTATGAAGTGGTTTGCCTAGCTTTGGTTTCTTTTTTTATCCCCCCATCCCCCCTCCCACTAACTGCTGCTGCTGTTGCTGTTGCGCCACCATCCCTTGAGTTTAGTATGAGCATACCAGTTCCAATTGCTAGTACTACTGAGTCCTGTTGTTCCTGCTGTGTTTTTGCTTGTTGTTTTCAACACTCGAAACTCGAACTCTCAACGCGACGGCCTTTGTTACGAGGACCCAGCACACACACACACACACACACACACACACACACACATACACACATAGACACATACACACACTCAACTAGAGGGAGTGAGAACTGTGAAGTGTTTTTTACTTTATCAATTGGTTGCTTTGCACTTATTTGCTATTTGTTCAAGCATACACCCACACATACATACACCCACACACTCGCACACACATTCGCACAGTGCATTTCCGTTTCCGCTTTTGTTAGACGTAGGGCGGCCGATTCCGTATCCCAGCCCGGCCTCCCAGCGTTTCATTCGTTGATATTGGCAACTGTTGCTCGCCGCCGCTTTACCGAGGAAGTTATTTATTTTATTTGCCTGTTGCCTTCACTCAAGCTCGTTTGCTGAAAAATCAAAGAGGAAATTGAATTTGTTGTGAAAATTTATGTGTTCAAATGGAAATGTTGTTTGGGCTACGTCAATTTCCTGGACTTCTTCGTGTTTTTTTTTTTTTTATTTTTATTTCTTCTTTCTTTTTTTGCATTCGTCTGATTAGTTTTGACTAGTTGACTAGTTGGGTAGTGACCTTCCATCATCGTTAGACGCACTGCCAAACGTATGAGCGTTAAGCTGTGAGAAGGGGGAAAGAGTTTTTTTTTGGGGAGGGGCCAAAAGAGGACAGCCGCTTCCGACGACTTATATAATCCTTGAGATGTTGGCAATTTTTCATATGAATGCACAGTGTACATTGCAAGATGTAAGAACACAGACTATGGAGTGGAATCCGCGTTGACAGCTCTTCTGTCTCTCTCTGCCTCTTTTTTTTTCTCTCTCTAAATTTATGCATGCAAAGTGACAAGTGGGCGTGGCCAAATGGGGCGAAAAGTTAATGGCTTGTGCCTTGTTAAATGTCAGTCGTATGGAATGTTATCCATAAGCCGGCTTAAAGCTTGCCCAATTGCCAGAGAATGGGCTAGAAAAAAAAAAAAACAAAAAAACGAAATATGATCCCAAGAATGGTCAAAAGAGACAAAGATTCCTCTTTATGGAGCAACTTTTCACACAATGCAAATAACTGGAAACGATTCTTAACTTGGTTTTCTATCAAATTACATTTTGCTTTGAAAAATTCCAGCTTCTTGGAACGAATCTAAAGAATACAGTTTTCCAAAAAGCAAAGAGAATTAGCCACCTTCAGAGAAGGTTTAAAAAAAGGTCAGAAAATAAGATATCTTCTTCCAAGATCGAAAGATTTTCCTCTTGAATCTACAGGAAGATGAATTAGAAAACCAATTGGAAAATCTATTGCATATAATGAAATTTTATTTTTTGCTTTTCCCCTCCCCATCTCTGAGGGGCAAAAAAAAAAAGTGTTATATTGGTTTTTTAATGTTGTTCCCCTTCCCCCCCACCCCTACACACCGCCAATAGTCCGCAGCAGCCGCACGTTTATTTGATGGAAAATGGTCAACTAATTAACATCACTTTTGCTATGCATTTTTCTTCAATTTCCATTTTCATGATTTGCTCTCGCTGTTGGGCGTTTTTGCAAAATTAATTAAACTAAATTAAATTTAATAGCATTTATGCAACAAAATTACACAAACAGCTAGAGGTGTGGAGGAGGGGGGGTTGGAGTGAGAGAGACGGAGGAAACAAAAAACACAAAAAATACATAAAAGCGAGAACTTTTACGATATGAAATTAAATTAACATCAAGCGCGACCAAACGATGAATATATATTAAATTACTTATTTATCATTTTGCAGCAATTTGTAAAATTTACTCATTAATTTAATTAAAACCAATTAAATGGAATTGTCACTGTCATTTGCTGGGCATCGATTTTCAGTTTCATTTTGCTGCTGCCAACTGTGGCCCTTTTGCTCCTGCTCCCACCACCGCCCTCGCCCTTGCCCACCTCCCTGCTTCTGCTTCTGCTCCTACTGTTGCCTTTTGCCAAGTGTGGTTTTTCGGTTCGGTTCGATTCGGGATTCGATTCGGTTCGGCTTTTGGTTTGAATTGGTGCTGTTGTTGTTGGGTTTTTTTTTTTTTTTTTGCAGCTGGACATGGATACTAAGAAGGGTTTTAGTGGGTTTGGGCTTCGGGGTTGCGGTGTTTTTTTTTTTTTTCGGTTTTTATTGAACGCCTTGTGACAATTACATATTTCACATTGTACAAATTGCAAGCGACGACTGTTGGTTGCCTGGTTGGCTATTTGGTTTGGTTGCGGTAATTTAATAACTTTACCATTTAATGAACGCGACAGCAACATCAGCAGCAACAGCAACAGCAACAGCAACAACAAAAAGCAGCATCAGCAGCTATATACATAACAGCTGATGCCTGCCTCTGCCTGCCGCCTTCATCTGTTGTGTTGTGTCAAGGTATTTTGTTCATTATTTATGACACTGTTGCCTTGCCAAGGACAATTCTCTTCTCTGTATTTAAAACATACAAAAATTGAATTAAGTACTATACAAAATGGGCCAAGCGTTGGATGAGGTTGGGGTAGGAAAAGGAACCAACTGCTTTATGAAATTTACACTCGATTAAAGTTTATTACATATGTAAAAAAGAAAAAAAAAACAACAACCAGAAGCAAGAACAAACAGCACAATACAATACAGAATCCAGCAGATTTCGTTTGCATTTCGGATGTTTATATATATCTCTTGGGGCGGAGGTGTATAAAAAGGAGGTGGCATACAAGGATATGGCAAAGGATACGTAGACGACGACGACGACTCCTCTACTCGTAAGAACTTCTCGAAATCGAAATGTGAAATGTGCTGCGTAATTGAATTTAACCTGACAGAGAGTGTCTGAGAGATGGTAGGAAGAACAACAAAAACATGAAAATGCATAAAAGGTGTGATTGGCAAAAACGAGAGGGGGATGAGGGGCATATGTACATGTACATATGTAGGTTTGTCTCACCTGCTTGACTTTGCTACCTGCTACCGCCTATCATCCCCCCCTTCCATCCGGTTGACAAAGATGAAAACGAATTTCACATATCCAGCCAAGCTGAACGAATTCTTGGCCAAAAATTTTGAGATGATTATTTATTTATCTGAACACTTTAAATAAGATCTACAATCGATTCGAAGTACTTTTACCCTTTGAAACTTCTTCTTATTTTTTGGATAAAATAAAATAACTTAAAACAACCAAAAAAATATATATTTTAGTTTCTGACTTAAGTTCCAAATAAATCCTCAAAAATGTCATTTCACCTTTCTAAAACGTTTTTTCGCCCTATGCGGCTTAAAAAAGAGGTTTTTCAGATTTTAAAAGGATTTCAAAAGATTTTAGAAAAACTTTAAACAGTTTTCCAAATCGTTTGCTAATGCTATAATACTTGATTTTCTTTAACTTTTTGATTTTGTGCGGCTTAGGTCAAAAGAAAATGGCCTTTCGAAAAAGGGAATCAAAAAGATCTTCAAAAATATGGTGAACAATTTTGCGTAAACGTTTTTCAAAGAGCTCTTAGTATAAGCTTTTGGTTTCATTTTACCTTTAGTTCCCCATTTTAACGATAATTATGCAGCTCAAGTCAGTCGAAATGAAAGTTTTGCCATGGCACTAGGTATAATTAATGAAATTTGAATGTCATTTGATTAAGTTTCGTTAAGCTAATATATCCAATAGTGAGATAGCGGGAAAAATATAGCTTAATCTAGATGACAACATGGTCAATCCTTTGGGAATTGGCTATTAATATGCCTTGATATCTATTTCATTTTATCCCATTCAAGGACACATTGGCAATGCGAAAAGCCAACTTGATTCAATTAAGCTCTCTCCATAATTCGATTTTCTCTCTCTCCCTCTCTAGTTTGTACACACACACACACACAATGTTTGTGTGTAGTTGTGTGTGTGTGTCTGTGTCTGTGTGTGTGTGTGTGTTCGTTCTGTTTTTTCCACCCAGTTGACATTTAGCTGCTGGCTGGCCGCACATTTTATGCCTTAATTTAATTTGGAAAAACTTTTAATAATTCTTTTTTTGTGTTGTTTTTTCGTTCCTTTATGCATTTCCCCTTCCCCCTTCTACCCGTTCGTCGCTGCCCCTCTTAGGGTGGCGTTAAATATGACATGCAAAATAGATTTCATAGTTACAGCACATATTTCTGTTTATTTGGTTCGCATAGTTTTTGTTATATGATGATGGCCCTACCAGGCGATGGGTGGTGATGCTGCTGGTGGAGGGGAGCGAAAGGGGTGCGATAGTTTCACATTTTACATGTAATTAATTTAATTTAGCAAGCGTGCAATATTCCAAAATTATACTGCAAGCTGTGAGCTGTGAGCTGTTGCTGCTGCAGCAGCCTTTGTGCATATTTCTCTTCTTGTAAGAGGGTAGGATGAAAAGTAGATGGAAACGGCAACTTCCTGTTTTTCATCAAAAGCACATTTAACCCAGCATGGGCCTGAGTTTCTTTACACACAGCCGCCCACCCAGCCAACCACCCACACAGCGAAATGAAAGTATGGCACAAAGGACAGTACACTGGATGGCAAAGACCCCCCGCCTAAATATTCATATATATACATGTATATATATATATATATATAAGTACATACCACGACTAAGTATATATATATATATCTTTAGGTATAAAGGGAACAAAAAGTAGAAAACTGCAAGGGAAAAATGTTGTTTGTTCATTTACAAGAGCAGCTTTGGGGATGCATTTGATGCAGCAGCAGCAGTCTTTAAAAAAAAAAGAGGGAATCATCTGAAGGGCAATGTGTGGCTGGTGGAGCATGGAGCATATCTGCTATGATGATGACAGGGAGAGACAAAAAGTCACCTATTCTCTTTAGGTAAATGCTCTTCTCTGTGTTTCTCGAGAAACCCGAGGAAATTACTTGAACTTCTAAGAATCACTTTCTGTTACTTCTTATGTCTGTTCTCTCTGAGTTAAATCATCTCAAAGATTGTCTATTCGTTGAATTAGAATTAGGATTGAGATGCCATGTTTAACAGTTATGAAATATTTATATGCATTCTGTATACCCTTTCTAAATATATTTCGAGATCAACCTGTTGTTTATTTGCATTGCTGTCAAGAGCACGCGAAAGGGAGTGTGCTGTGGGGGGGGGGGAGGAGTAATGGAAGAAAGAGAGCATAAACACACACGCACACCCATCCACCAACACACACACACACACAATGGTTGACACCATCTCATGAAGGGAGAGTGGGGTTCGCAATGTTGTCCTGTGCCGCCGCCTGTTGGTTTGTTTGTTTGCATGCATTTTTATGCTGACAAGACATAAAAGACGAAACGTACATAAAAGTCGGTGAAGGTGTTTACTGATGCGTTTCGCTTGGTTGCTTCTTCAGAGAGAGAAAGAACTTGCTGGCTGCTGCTGGTGGTTGGAACAATCTAAAGTAAGCAACTGGGGACATTTGGCCTGACCCACCTGATAGTGGGTTTTCTGCTCCTGCTGCTGCTTCTTGTCATGTCCAAAGTCTCCGTTTTTCTTTTTTTTTTTTTTGGCTTTTAGCATATCAAAAGTCGCACACAGATATGCACACACGCACGCACACACACACACACACACACACACATTGACATACTTTTAAAATGGCCGCCTCACTTGCACATTTCCGGAAAACGGAAGTTGTATGTATATGTTATTAGCTTGAAGTTCATACCCAGTTTTTGTCATTTTTCGTCCTCTTTGCCTTTGCCTTTATGGTTTCTTCATTTTCAGTTTTTTTTATTTTTGACAGCTGGACAGAAAATGAAGAAGACGACGAAAAATTATTGAATGCGAAACTCTTCAGTGTAAAGATCAAAAAAAAGTTTGTCAAGTTTTTTTTTTTTTTTTTTTTTGCGCCTTGTTGCCTGCTTCCTGCTATAAAATTAATATCCGGTGTAAATAAAAAATAAATTTGAGCCCCTCATTTTGCTTTTGCTGTTGCTTTGCTTGTTGTTGTTGTTGTTTTACGTTCTCAAACAAGTAGCATCAGCAGCAGCAGCAGCAACACTTCCGTTGTAGCCAAAGATGCTGCCACTCGACATGGCCTCATTTTTTGTTTACCCTCTAAGCCGTAGGGCAAAAAAGAGGGTATATTGTGATCGTGAAAAATGATATATAAAAAAAAACATATAAAGATATATCTGTGTGTGGGGGAATATATATATATGATCAGCATGCAGAATTCGTAACCCCCCCATTCAACTCCCTTTCTTCGTCTATGCCATCTAATGGGATGTCTGGATGTCTCACAATTGTCTAAGGGGTGGAGGGGGAACGCTTCGTCTTAACACACAGAGTTTTGAGTATTTTTTGGAGAAGAGGAGGAATACATTTGTTTGTCTTAAGCCGGAAATTGAAAAAAAAAAATGTTCTCTTTTGAGTTCTCTTCGTTTTTTGGGTCTTTGCTGCAAAGAAGTTTTGCCGGTTCCAACTTTTTTCTGCAACATGTAGAAAATAGGTTTGCAGCAGTATCCAAAGCCGTCGCTGCTTCACTTACATGACTTGTATAATAGTATAAATAAATATGTATAAAGACAGAATATACATATATATATATATATATATATATATACATATGTGGATATATATAGAATGATAAACTGCGTTATTGTATTTTTCAATTACCTTTTAAAAGTTGGCGAGGGGGTGGCAAAAAACACTGCAAAATTGACAACAAAAGGCAGCAGCAAACGAAGAGCATAATAAATGCAGAAGCAAAAGAAACGGTTCGAAGCGAATGCAAATTACAAGGAATATTTAATTACGAAAAATTCGCATAATTATGTGGGACTGACCGCCAATGGACCACCCACCACACGACAACGACAAAAACAATGACGATGACGACGTGGGCGAGGGCGACGAGGACGGAAAACCAACGTTGTCTCAGCCCATATTACATATGTGGCCACATAAATAACGCCAACTGTAGCGAGAGTTCAGCAAGTCCAAGTGCTCCCTTTCTCTCTCGACTCTCTGGTTAAACCTTCTCCTTGACCAATGCCGCCGCATCCTGACGTCAGCGCCAACGAGAACGAACAGCAAGCAGCAATTGAAATGGGCCAGAAGGCACAAAAGCCGTAAAAATGGACCACTATTTAGCACAACGAATTTTAACATACCCTAACAAAATGGCGGGGTGGGGGGAGACAAAAGGGAGAACAATTTTTATTTATTTCATTTTAATATATAGAAATGAATTTGATCAGAGATAGATGTATATATGTTTTATATAATGTCAAATCAAAAGGGAGACCAAACAGGTTAAAGGAAAGTGACGAGAGGGAACAAATTGCAGCTCATATGCCTAAGGCATTAGGGTGACCCTTATCTATCGAAAATCAATGTAATGAACTGCTTGAAATTCAAGGCCCTTTAAGCCTTAGAGAGTTCAAATGTTTGTATGCGAAATAATCAATGAATAAATGGATTAATAATCAATTATTTTGGTTAAAGTTCATGACTCAAGGCACAAATGTAAATGTATTCAAATGAAGTGTTACTTTCATAGCGGATACCAGAAGGGATCATCTGAAGAGTTGGCTAATGAAATATAGGAGAGGGAGTGAATAGAAAAAATGTTTATCTAAACTGATTTACGATCATGTTAAGCGGAGAAGATACGCAAAAGCAAGCATTTAAGTTCTGGTTAAAGAAATAAGTTTTATCAGATCTCTCAGTTTTATTTGCTAAATAGAAATCATCCTTTTTTTTTCTTTCTTTTTTATTCCCAGCATAGGCATTATCAATAACCAGTTGTGACTTCTCTGTTTTTTTTTTCTGTTTCTTTTTTTTGTTTCTTTTTTGTCTTCTCCCATCTGTGGAAACCACAAAGCCGAGGTCACAGCTTGACTTTAGCCTAGGTCCAGCTCAAGGGGTCGTATACGTAATAATTTATAATATTCGATCGCACTGAGGGCACTGTCTTTCTCTCTCTCTCTCTTTCTACTTTTTCCATATGCTCATTATAATAATTTCGAGAAACACGTTTTTTGCACGCCTTTTTTTTTTCTTTTTGGACTGGCAATTAAAAATCTGCCATTATGCAGACAAGTTACAATCTCGCATTTTTTTTCCCCCCGCTCCCACTGTTTTAATGCAATTTTAATTTACGTACACATTGTCATATATAACTCAAAAGACAGAGAGAGAGGGAGAGAGAGAGAGTAAGAGTGAAAGAGAACGTATGAAAAAATGAAGTAGGTGAAGCTATATGTGTATATATGTATGTGTATGCATGTGGGTAGTAAGTGTGCACGACATTCAACGATAAACAACAACAACAACAAGAGCAACAAAAATATATAAAAAACAAAACGTAGAGAATTATTTAAAAATTTAATTAAAGCAGCTGCAAGAACCAGCAATCACGTTGTTGTTGACGAGGCGTAAACAACCAACTGGTCGGCGATGTTGACGTCGAGACTCTATTAAAATTTTCGCTTGATCAACAAGACAGAGACAGAAGAGACAGAGAGAGAGAGGGAGAGACAGAAGAGAGAGAGAGCGAGAATGAGGAAGGGAGGAGAAAATTGTGTGGGCGAGGGAGAGAGTGGTGGGGTGACGCAATGATGGCAAAAGAAAGCCAAGGCCTTGTTATTTGTGGTGTCTGCCAGCGACGCCATTTTGTTGTTTGTTTCCACCTTGTGTGTATGCGTGTGTGTGTGTGTGTGTGTATGAGCCTGATTGTTTACCCGTTGGTAAGAGAGGGGCAGAGAGGCCAAAACTGAAAGACGTACAAATAATTATGAAATTCCGCTTTGCCTTTTGTTGAAGATATTGCTGCTAAAGGTGTCAGTAAAGTTGTGTTGTGATGTTGTTATTTACGTCTACGCGGCTAACTGAAGGTCCTTTGCTTGCTTGCTTGCTTGTGCCTGCCTGTCCGATTAACTAACGAGCCGCAGTCGCAGCCACAGCCACAGTCACTTGAAAAACAAACCTCCAGTCCGTCCAATGGCTCAAAAGAGTTCTCTTTACTTTAGCAAAGATAAACATTAGACAGCAACATAGTTCTAGGCCCGCCCTTCTTCTGCTGGCTAACTCTGCTCCTTCAATCGAATGTCCGATTTGTGTGTATCTTTTGCAACCAATGCACCAATCAATTGACACACCTTTCACACTTTGCCTTCGACTAGATACTGGTAGTCCTTGCTTGCTGCTGATGTACATACATATCTCAATTTCTACAGGGTATCGGTATGTCACAAAAGCTCAGCTATCTCTCAATCTCTCAAGCCAACTAACACCACAAACCACTTGACAGCAAATTGTTTGCGTTTTTCTTTTATTTTTTTTTTTTTGCGTTTATTTTGGCATGCATTTCACATATTTTGGCAACATTACAAAATGCTCTCTCTTGCTCTGTCTATATTATAAACTCTTGCTCTCGCTCTCGCTCTCTCTCTCTCGCTTTTTCTCTCTTTCTCCTGTGTTAAACCAAAAATTTGGAAACAACTTCTTTTGCCAATAAGTAAGCGAAACTTTTCCCTTATGTTTTGTGCAAACAAATATGTGTGTGGGTGTGTGTGTGTGTGTGTGTGTTCATGTGCTTGCAAAAGGTAGCAAAAGTTTTGCCAAAGAGCAAATTGATTTGCAACATTGCAAAAGGGGGGCAAAAGAAGATTGGAAGAGATCCTCCACTTTACTACAGTTTCCTATTGCTGCTGCTGCTGATGCTGATGCTGCAACCCAACTCCATAATATTTCTTCATTTTGGCTGTCTTTGACGTGGCGGGCGGCCAATTAAATGGCTGCCATAAGTCAGGCAATCAAAGTACGGAATGCGACTGCCTGAAGAGTATGAAAGGGAAAGGGCAAAAACGGTAGGTGGGGAGGGGGGACGAAAAAAAGTAGTAATAGTAGTAGAAGACGGCGGCAGGGGCGACTCTGTCAGGGGCAATTAAGTTAAATTGCAAATGCAAACAAAAATAAGTTGGAATTTTCTTAGATTTTATTCTGAAACTTTGCAACGAATCAAAAGATTCTCTATGAAAGTCAATTCTCTAAATAAAAATTCTCAATATTCATAGAAATGGAGACTTTGATGATCAGATACACTCAAAGGAAAAACGAATCTGATTTGCCGCAAGATCATTTTGGGATTGGGCTTGGGCTTGTGTTCCATGCAAATGTTGTGGAAAAGTCTATTTACCTCGTTTATTTAAGTTGTTCGTTTGATCATTGTGATAACAAAAGAGCTAGAAAGAGAAATGGCAAATTAATGCAGGCTCCATTCATTCAGGTGGCTGGTTGGTTGGTTGGTTGGCTGGCTGGCGGGTTGGCTCGCTGCCTCTGCTGGCTTGTTGGGCTGGCCGGCTTTATCCTGTTTGTGACACTTTCTCGCATTGCAATCAATTTAATTAATTTTTAATGTCATTTTCTGCAATTTCAATTCAATTTGAAAACACACTCGGCTCTGCTTTCTCCGCGCTCTCTCCTTCTCTTTCTCTTTCTCTGTCTTTGTCTCTCTCTCTGTCTTTGTCTCTCTCGGTCTTTCTCAGTCTAAATGTCGCATTGGTTCGTATTGCTCTAGTGCTGCTGCTGCTGCACACCTGGAAATCCATTAAATTGTCGCCTTGGCAAATTGAGAATTACGATGGCCGACGCTGCCCTTATAGTACCATTCTAGCATTCTCCGTTCACATTTCCGTTGACTTTGGCTAAAGCTGGGAAGCTTCAAGACAAAAGCCAAAGTGCCATAAAAGCTGCCAAGCTATATAAATGTGGCAACAATGTAAACTGTGTCAACTTTGAGGCAGTGGTGTGGTGGCAATTGGCGGCGGCATGGAGGCGAAAAGTGGTTGCGCCAAGTGAGGTTTGGTCGGGGGCAGCTGCTGAGGCGGAGCTAGGCCAAGCCAGGCCAGGCCAGGCCAGGCCACAAAATGCCACTGCCCCAAAGAGAACGACGAAGAGAGAAATAGTAGGTTAGGAATGAAAAGGGGACAAATGTGAGAACGAGAATGAGAAATAGAGTTGAGTTCGTGCTCTGTTTTTTTTTTTTAAAGAAATTGCGACCCCGATGCTCAATAGATATATATTTTTCTGAATGGTAACCCCGACGCAATGAAAATTAGTTTCACCTATTTTAAGAAGCAAAACAACAACAATATTCATATGTCATAAGCTAAACGAAATTATTCAATTTCCTTATCGTAATGTCGGTTACTTTATCACGCTGCCATCTCTAGAGAGAGAGAGAGAGAGAAGCAAAGTAATTTCTTAGCGCTGCGTTGTGGAACCTCGAGGACGACAATTTTGCAATCGCCATTTTGTTGACTAAGAAATATCGAAGCCATCTTGAAGTGCGAATATGCTGCCATGTCAGGACACCCACACTCATACCCATACCAGCACTCACACTCGCACTCTTATACACTCGAAGGACACCCCATGTCCTACCCTAGCACCACCGCATCGTCGTCGTCGTCGTCTCCTTTCACTCACAGCGAGAGTGTTGTCGGTGTTAGCCTTCACCGCCACTTCACCTCCCTTTGGGCGTTGTTTGGCCTGCGGTTTTTGCTTGTAGTGGCAAGTGGTCTGCTTTGCCTTCTACTTCTCCTTCCTCTTCTTCTTCTTCTTCTTCTCGCTCCTTTTGCTGCTCTTTCTCCTTCTGCTTTTCCTTGACTTGTCCTGCCATTGGCATACATTTCCTTAGCTTCCTTCCGCCCCACGCTTATGTCCTTCTGGTTACAAATTAAACTTCCGTATTTGTTTAGAAATCCATTTGTTAAATTACTTTGCCAAACCAACACACAACACACACACACACACATAACTAGAGAAAAAAAAGTGAAAGAGAGCGAGAGAGAGAAAACGTTTTCAGTTTTCCTTTTTTTTATTATTATTATTTTCTGTTTCGTTTTTTTTTTTTTTTTGCTTTTTTGCAAATATGAAAAATGAATTGCATTTGACTGCAGAGACCACACCTCACCTCCATCATACCCAAGCCACAGAAACGCACACACACACACAAACACACACACGTATATATATATATATAGATATATATATATATATTTTGTATATAAGCCGATTTCTTCAACAACAATAAATTATGGCCAGGCTATAATGCTAAAATGCATTTGATAACCCCAAACAAAAGCCTCATCTCCTCTCTCTCTCACTCTCTCTCTCCATCTCTTTGGGCTGTGTGAAAATTGAAAACTCTGCTCGGGGAACAACAACAGCAACAACAAAAAAAAAATGAAAAGAATTCCATAAAGCATAACTGTAAATAACAAAGAGACAAATAAACAAAACTGTGTACAAAAATATGTGTGTTTAGGCAGCGATAGGAACGTGTGCGGACTACGGCCGGGTTATGGCTATAGCTACGGCTACGGCAACGGCAACGGCTGCGGCAACGGCTATGGGATATGGCAAATAGTATTGCAATTGCATTCACTAAACCATATTTTTTATGTCATCTTTTCGTTTTCACCCTCGTCGTTGTTTTTTTTTTTTTTTTTTTGTTTTTTGTTATAATGGTTTAACTTTTTACAGTAAAAATATTTGTGAAACAATTTTTGTTGGCGAAACGGTTTGATGTGGGCTTGGGGGACAGAATTCGAGACAATTTTTTGCTAGCTAGCTTAGAAGAGTTGAGAAATGAATCGTTTAATGAATCGATAACAATTTTCGTTTACATCAAATTGTACAAATTAAACAAATTTACTCTTGAATCAATTAACTAAATCAAATTTACTTTCTGTTGATTAATCTGAAAAAAATTCAACTTTCAACTTTAAATAATTTGTAGAATACAATTATCTTTTCTAACAAAGTAGACTTCCACTTAGATCTTCCGTAAAAAACTCTCTTAGCTAAGTTAATGTATTGAAAATTGCAAATGTAACTACGATTTCTATAAATTTTTTTATCTTTTCGCTAACAAAAATTGTGATCTTAGGTGAAAACTCTTTTCATCCATTTTCCATCAGTTTGTATTTGAGATTTCTTTATTGCGCGTAGGTATTGAAATTTCAATGGTTTCACGGGTTGGGATACTCTCTCCAACAAATATTCATACGCCCTGTTGTACATGAAAACTAAAGTTGCTTTGCTACTTTTTTAGATTATAGTTAAGTCTGTCCTTGTTGTATGTATTAGAACAGGCATTAAATATTCTCTATATATATTTTATGATTTCTAGTGATTTTTATAGACTATGCTTGTTTGAGTGCGGGTTATGTGTGTGTGTGTGTATGTGTGTGAGTGAGTGAGTGTATAGTCCAAATGGTGCATTTCCCTTAACAAATGTGTGCAATTCTAGCCAAACAAAAGAATTTTAGTTTTTGGTTCATGGCCATCACTAACAGGCACACACTCGGACACATACACGCACACAACCGCACTCACACACACACACGCAGAGGGCTCTTACTTTGCGTTGCAGGCCATTGCGCCGTCAACTATGCAATATATTTTTATATACCAAGTCACGGATTTATTTGCCACGTTTTTAATGGCGAACACACACACACACACACACACACACACAGACACTTACATAGAAAGAGAGAGAGAAAGAGAGAGCTAGAGAAAAATAGAAGCGTTTTCATTGTTTCAAACGAAATGAGGTTTTATTTTTCAAAACGGCTACGACAAATGTCCAAACATTGACACCAAAAACACACAAACACTAGGGATTTACAGCGCTTTGACCTCTCGCTGTGTGTGTGTGTTTGTGTGTGTAAGTGTGTGAAAGAGGACTGACATTTTATTTAGAAATAAATACCATTATTACTCGGTATACATTCCAATTTTTTTCTCTCTTTCTCCCTCTCTGCCTCTCTCGCTTTTTTGTATAAAGTATTTTTCTAAACCTTCTCCTACCCCATCGAAAAACGACAAAAAAAAAAAATATATATAGAACTCTTGGTAGAGGGGAGACCATATTGTTGGACGTCATCACATCCTGCGCTCGATTGTGCGCTTTTGGTATCCCATGGTGTATGCCATCCTAGTGGGGGGCTTCATCAAATTCACTTGTCTGCTGCAAACGGTATTATTGATGAAAATTATATGTTTGTGTTTTCTGAATCCAAAAACGACAACGACCCAACCAACGAAAAAAAAAGGAGAAAAGGAACGAGAACGAAAACGAAACGATACGAAGAAAAGTAAGCTGAAAAAAAAAATTATAAGAATAATAATAACAATAACATAATGTGAAGTGAACCTGTGACCTTTGCCATTTTTCTGCCAAAAAACATTCCCCAACCATGTTCTACGTTTTCCCACTTGGATGGAGGACGGCCTCCTCATCGCTGAGTTGGTTTTTTACATTTTCAGTTTTAGTTTTAGTTTTCGTTGCGTTGCATTTGTGTTTCGTTTCGTTTAGTTTTGTTTCCTTGATGTTTGCCCATTTTTTGGCACGTGACTGGCGTGATATTTTTTATATATCTACTACATATATAAAAATTGTATTTGATAAATGCATAGAAAAATATCGAATGTTTGCAGTTGAATTGAAATGTATGAATGAAAAATACAAACGATTTGCCATGTGTTGTGCATATTTGATAAGCTTCTATAACTCTCTCGCTCCCACTCTCTCTCTCTCTCTCTCTCTCCTTCTTTTAAGTCTTCTCTCTCCCTCTAATCTGGTTGCTGGCAGTTGCAGTTTTTTTTTTCTTTCTCCCATTTCCGCTTTGTGATGACAGCAAGTAATTTGCAGTGAAAACTCTGAGAGGGATCTTTCGATTGTTTACTTTAAGCTAAAATCTTTTGTTTATCGACAACGATAACGATCTTTGAACAACTTTGGCTTACGCTACCAGCTTAAGATAACAAAATTTAAAAGTTTTCTCATCAAAGTAAGAGTAAATTAGGGGAATAAAGTAACCCTAAATAAAAATCACTTAACACTTAATAATCAAAATCAACTAAAACCAAGCTTACACACAAATTGTTTGATATATGTGTTAAAGCTAACCAACAAATTTCATCAAGAAATAACAAGAAATGTTGCATTGTTTAAATGATATTTCGGATTACGGAAATAACCAAATAACTTTTATAAAGTTAAAGTATAACGTCTTAAAATCTTTCTTTCTTTTATTTATATAAACCAAATTAGAGAGTTTTGTTGTGAAGTTCCCATTATTGTCACTTGGTAACTCATTTTGTGGGCCTTGATTTAAATATGTTTTGATGTGCCTAAAAATCGCTTTTTTTGCCTAAATCAAAAATATTGAAAAACTATTTTCTTCTTTAGCTGACTTAACTTTGCCTAAAAGTATGCTTTGCATTTGCTTAAAGCGACAATGTACAGTTTATTTCGCAGTTTTAAATTGCTTTTACGATTTGATAAATATTTCATGTTAGTTTGTTGCGTTTATTGTTTTTTGTTGACAGTTCATCATTTACGTAAATCGATAACTAATTATGTTTTAGAGTGTGTTAATGACATTTAAGCAATGATCTCTTTTCTCTCTCTGGGCCACTCACCCTTTTTTAAAGAATTTTTTTCAGTTTTCATTTAAATCCGTTTGTATGTTGTTGTTGTTCGTTCGTTGTTGTCGTCGTCGTCGTCGTCGTAGTAGTAGCCCACTCGAAAAATGTAACAAATGCCTTGCATTTTAAATATGACAACAATTACAGTTGTACAATTTGTCCTCTTTTGGCATTCCTGCTGCTACACTGCACCCAACAGCTATTCAACCGACCAAGGACCAAACACACACACACACACACACACACACACATGCACATATATAGAAACCAACAAGCAATTTGTCAGTTTATCGATTTCTACCAAACATTTGTGCCAGACACTCAACTGTATTAAATGCTAAAAAACAGCAACAAAAAGATAGTGGAGCGAGAATGAAAAGTAGAAGAGAAGCGGCGAGAAGTGCAGAGTAAAAGTAGAATCGTATCCAAAGTGAAAAACCTTACACACAATGAAAAGCTCTGTGAGAGATTTGCGGGTGGCGGAGCCAGAGCTATAGCCATAGCCATAACCAAAGCCAGAACCAGAACCAGAGAAAGAGAGAGAGAGAGATGGGTGAGAATGGTCGGCGGAGGAAGGGAAAGAGCAGCCGAATCCCCAACAGACGGCCAATGGCATATGCTAAAAAGCATGCAATACGAAAAATCGCATTGAGAGAGGAGGGAAAACGAACAACAACAAAAAAAAAAACCAAAGAAAATCGAAAAAAGAAAAATACACAACAACTGCAAAAAAAAAAAAAAAAAAACCAAAATAAAAACGACGAGAAAGAAATCGAGGAAACACACGGCTCGCTCTCTCTCTCTCTCTCTGTCTCTTTCTCTTTCTATACATGAAATGGGTATTTCAAAGCGAAAAATCGAAAACTGAAAAATAATTTTCAGCATAGAGAAAGAGCAGAAGCAACAGCAGGAGGAATCGAAACAGGAGGTGGATCAGGAACAGGCCAGTCACATATGCAGCCAGCTGCACACACATTCACACACACACACACACATGAGCACACCATAAATAATGGTTGCATGATTTATCGATAACAAGCGCAATTTACAGTCCCCAACAAAAACCAAATAAAACGACGACACACAAAAACAAAAAAAAAAAAACACACACAGATAGACCAAAAATGGTTGGAAGGAGAGAAGAAGTAAAGGAACAAAAAAAAAGTAACGAAGCGTAGAGCAAACCCTTACAACTGCAATGAATTTGTTCGCGACAGAAAATGAAATAAAATAAAGAAAGAAATAAAAAATTGCATTGTCATTTGGTTGTTTTTGCTTTGTTTTTTTTTTTTTTTTTTTTTTTTTCGTCTCGTACGCTCGTTCGCCTCCTTCACTTTGGTTGCTGTTGCTGCTGCTGTTGCTGCTGCTGCTGCTGCTGGTCCTTAGGACCTATAAAATTTGCATGCAAGCAAAACTCACATAAAATTTTATTGAAAGCGCATTAAAGTCAAAGACAAGAAAAGAAAAGGACTTTATTAGCAAACGGGGAGACATGTTGGCAGAGTCCTGCAAGAACTGCAGCAGCAGTTTCGCAGCAGTTAGTCTCAAGTCAGTCAGCTGCCATTGCCGTAAAAATTGCTAGGAGAGCCGTAAAAATGTCAAAGCATAAAAATGTGCCAAGGCACTGTGAGAAGTGCTGCTGCTGCTGCTGTTAGTCCTTTTGCCTTTTCCTCTCCCTCTCTCCCTCTCTCTCTCTCTCTCTCTGTCTCTCTGCATAGAAGGTGTTTACTCTAAGTGAAATGCTGCCAAGGAGTAGTAGCAGCAGGACATAGAACCTATAACAGGACCGCCAGCGCCGTCAGTACCCAGGATCAAGACCAGAACTCGTGTCAACAAACAAACAACCAAACAAAGCGAACAATTTTCACGCCGCGACGATGACGACGACTACTACTACACCAACGACGATGCAAACCTAAAAGAAAACATCAAAAAAAAAACAAAAATGGGGACAAAAAAACCTAAAAAAAGGGCAAAAGAAATACTGCCAAACCAGCTGAGGTCGTTGGCGGGCAGCCATCATCAAGTTGGTGAAAAGAGAAGAGAGTGTGGTTTGGGTGCTTAGCAGGGGCAGCAGCTGCAGTACATGGCAAAGTAAACGACCTGCATACTTACCAATTCAGACATATTACCTTTTGAGTAACTGGCTAATATGATTTAAACACAAAAAAAGAATTACCAAAAACTTCATTCTCCATCTCTCAATTTTGTATATCTCATTCAGTTATTGGATTGATATAAGAATTTAAAGCATTTTGCTTGTATTTTTATTGGTTTCTTTGTTCTTCAATAGTTTTAATAAAGCAAGTAGAGCAGGTGGTTTGTATAAGCCTAACAAAAGATCCAAGAATGAATCCTTTTCGCCTGCTCCCTTGACATAATCCTTTCTAGACATAGATTTGATTGAACCATTAACTCTGGTGAATCTATCTCTACCATGAATACCTTTTTATAAGTTTTTTGGCTTAACTTTGCTGTGGAACGCTTTCGAGTATTCTGTGGTGTGCCTTGTGATCAGCATGGAGTCTTCTCAGCCCTGAAATTGTTTATTTTATTTGGACTGGTACAAGTGAAACCGTTTTTATTCATTATCTGAGTGATCAAGATCAAGAGTTGACATTTGGTTGGTTTGAATTTGTGTTTGGCTTGGCTTGGCTTGGCTTGACTTGGGCCTGTAGGGAATTGAGCCTATCAAAAAGTAGTAAGGGATCTTTGCCTAATATGTTCGTTATATGTTCTGCCAATTTGGTTGAGGATTATCCTGTAGAGGTCTCTTATAAAAAATTGACTCGTCTTTAATCTTCAAATATCAGAGTTTTCATTGAAAACTTTGAGTTGGCTAATGTTTGTTGTGTTTTGTGTGCGAGTGAATGTGTGCTTTGGCCATCTGTCATCACATTGTTCTTAATTTATAATACCAATTGGTTGACTCAAGGGTTTCAATGGGGACTGGTCGCCCGCCCGTTTTGGCTTGTCTGGACACACGCTTGTTGAGTCAACTGATGGCACGTTTCAAATATGGCATTCGCTCAAATTGGAAAACGCAATTGCACTTCCCTCAACCAATTCTCAAGAGTCCTCTGCTGCGCACCTCTGGCAATTATAATTATTATAAATTTTTATATAGCTAATTAGGTTTCACACTTTAGTTCATTTTTTTTCCGATTCTCTTGATCTTCACATACAGCTTATTTAAGCTGACCACATAAAATTCCACAATTATCTAACCACGAACACCAATACCAATTCGTACCCACTCCTCCAAACACGAGCCTTTCTGTTTCTCTCTCTCTCTCTCTCTCTCTCTATCTCTCGCCCGCCCACAAAGCCTTAATTAACGAATATTTTTGTAGGATTTTTATTTGGGGACTTCTTTGCAGTTCCCTGTCTCTCTCTTGTTTTTTTTTTTTTTTTTTTGAGCTAACATTGATCCCCAAACCAGACCAGACTGCGGTTGAGGCTTAACTTTTTTATTTACACTACTTAATTCTTTGCATATTCAAACCGCCGGACCCGTTTACTAGAGCAGGAAGTGGAGAAGGGGCGCCAGGAGGCGGTGTTCAATGCCAGTTGTCGTTGTCGCTGGGCAACCGCAAAACTAGACAAGAGTCAATGAAAAAGGCATTGGCATTGGCTTGGCATAGATATTCGACGACTACGTTTAGTTTTTTTTTTTTTTTTTTTGGTTGATTGGCGGAGGGAGGGGAGGCTAAAGGGTGTAGGGCTACATTTTTGCTCCTTTTTCGGTTCTTGATTTTTTTTTTTTTTTTTTTTTAGTTGCTGTGTGTGTCCAGTATATTGAAGTGTTAAAGAAAAATGCAGTCGAGTGTGGCGAAAGGACATTACTGGCTTTTAGCGACCAGAATGAACGAGAGAAAAAGAGAGAGAGAGAGACAGGGATACAGTGAACGGGGTAGGAGGATTTGAAGCTTGGGGGGGGGGGGGGGGGGGTAAATAAAATGAATGTTGTATGGCAGTCGGCGAGCATATTTGAAGTGTTGAAGGCGACTGAAGGCACGAAGAGTCTGGGATTGGGTTTGCCTCTGGTTCTGGTTCCGCTTCTGGGTCTCGTTTTGGTTGTTATTGGGCATTTGTGGGTGGCGAGGAGGAGGGTGGTGGGAATGGCTCTGGTCGATGAGAGCACACGCCCCAGTGAAGTAGTAAGTGCCCGTTTGCCACTGGATGACAATAAATTTCCATTTAATCGGATTTATTTGAAATTCTTATTTCTCTTTTGCTCCTCCATCTGCTCCTGTCGCCACCGCTGCTGCTGCTCTTTCTCTCTCTCTCTTTCCTCCTCTTGGCTTCTCTTCCTCGATTCATCTTCATTGAGCCGCTGCTACTGCGGTTTTTGCTCCAAATTTTTTTTCCTCAATCTCATTTCAACAAAAAAAAAAAATAAAGAAAATTTGTTTTTTTTTTTTTCATTGTTTTTAACGATTTTACCCTCTCTCTCGCACTCCTTTTTCATCTATCTGTCTGTCTGTTTCTATCATTGCTGGAGGCTTCATACCAAAATTCCCATTTGATTGTACGTCAATTTGTTATACGTAATTGTAATTTTAATTTAATTTTGACATTTTATTCGGTCATTAAATGAAAAATGAACAAACAGAATACATTTAATGGAACTTAGGATCAGCAAAAGATTATTGTAGGTTTAAAAGTAAAAAAAAAGAGTCACAAGGAGGGAGGATAAAGTGTGCTAAATTCGTTGAGAGACGAAACGGATCCCTGAAATGGAAAAGAAAGAGAATAATAAGAGTAATTTCTAAGCAGGAAGTCAGCTAAAGGCCTAACTTATGCCAATTTCTTGGCCAAAAGTTATGAAATAATAAGCTTCAAATGAAAATCTTCTTAAGCATTTGATGAGAGATTCTTTGAGCCAAATCCTTTGGCCAACAAGTCTAACTGGTTAGAGGATTTCTGTGAAATTTTCTATTGATATGTTTTAGCAAATCTGTGGTATAAGCCGCCTAGAGTTCAATCTTACTGGGTAAGGCAGATTGCCTAGCATTTTAAGAATAACCAACTTTACCATACCTAAACAAGTTGCGAATTACAATAATATTCATAATTTCTTTTGTGCATTAAAAATGTATAGATATTATATTTTGCTATTATTGTTGTTATTTTGCTTTGCAATTCACTTGTTGTATCTCTTGTCTTTGATCTTGTTGAAAATTAATAAATTTTATATAAATGTGAATAAATCCAGCGTGGTGGAGTGTTGTGGAAGGGGAGGGTAGACGGCATGGGTTCGCTTTTGTTTGTGCAAACAACATTGAATGCGTTTTATTCAAATAAAACATGAAATCAAAGGGAGACAGAAATGATTCGTTACCTTGACAAGCGTATCGTATTTATTTGTCTTCAAATATATTGGTGACAATCACCAGCGGCTATCAAAGTGATGCCAATAACGTGACACACAGATGAGAAGTTCACAAAGAGCCTCAGAGGACAGAGACAGAGACAGACAGAGAGAGAGCGAAGTGTAGAGGGAGATGAAAATACATACATACATATATGTAGATGTATGTGGAATGCAAATGCAAATGCAGTTGCAGGTTGCAGTTGCAGATGCAGATGCATAGCTCACGTTTTACTTTGTGCCTGCTGCATGCCGATTTTTTGATGCGTGTTTAATATTGAAATATTAATTTCACATCTCTATCACATACTATCTCTCCCATGTCTCTCTCTCTCTCTCTTTGTCTCTCTGTGTGTGTGTGTCTCTCTTTAGATTTTATTATTTGCTTTTAGCAAGAAAATGTTGCACATTGCACAATTTGCCACTGCAGGCGTTTGTGTCTATTAAACATTTTTGTGAAAAGCCATGTCAAAATTGCAAAAATATATATAAAGACACAAACTCCAGTTATCTTTTGCATATGAGGATGCCCATCATGATGATGACGATGACGATGACGATGATAATAATGATGATAATGATGATTGTGCTCCTGATGATGGTTATGTGTCGATGCTGTCTGTTAAATAAATTTCAATATAATCCCTAATGAAAACATCGACAGAGATTTTTTTCTTTTTTTTTTGATTTCTTCTTCTACCCGTTTCGTTTCGTTTTTGTCGTTTTTAATTTCGTTCGGCAAAAGTGCAAATATGTATAAATTTTTTTAATAAATATTTCTTTTAATGATGCCAGGAAAAATAAAGTGAAATTTATTTCAACCAAGTACAGTTGGTTCTATGATTATTTATCTATGTATATTCATACATATACCTATGTATATATATAAGTTCAAGAAAAATAAACGAAAGCTATTTCAATTAAACTATTTGAATATCGTTTGCGTTTGAAATCAAAAAAAAAAAAAAGTTTTGAGAGAATTAGAAAAATGTTATCCATGCTTACTTGGCAATTACAACAATGTTTTCCTTTTTTTTATTTTCTTCTTAGAATCTGAATATTCAATACACAAACGCATTGGTCAGGGATTGGTCAGTGTTGGTGCATCTGTTTCCATGCAAACTATTCTCTCAGTTGTTAAGCTATTCAAAGGAAACTTCATATTTAAGCTTCTTATTGGTTCATGGAATACATTTGTCGAAACCGAATGGATTTTCGTAGCATTATTGAGAAATTGTCGTAGAAAAACCACAAATTAGAACGAGAAATCTAAAATGCGAGAAGTGTGAGAGAAATGAAATTGTGGCGCAACGCGAATTAAAGCAGGTTAAGTAATTTTTTGAGGTGTCACTTATTTGTATGACATTAACGTTTGTAAGGGTCAATAAGAACCAATTCAACCAAACAAAATTATATTAAAGAGAGAGTATTTAGTATTTATCTATATTTTCACTTAAATTATATCTAAGTAGATTCTGTTGCAATTGAATTCTAAAAGAACTACAGCGCTTATCATAATTATAACTCACTTTTAAACGGAAAAAGCACATTGACTGAAAATTTTTTGCAAATGTCATATTCCCCCTATTTGCCCCTATTTGCTGTGTTTTGATCAAAAAAATTCGAAGCCATGAGTTGGCATGCAGACTCGTATAGAGTGTACGCCCCTCCCGCCCCTGCAATTCGGTGAAAGGTGATTTTCTCCCGTAATATTAAAAATATGAAATTTGGTACACATATATTTCCTAATAATATGTATTAGCTTACCAAATTTCATGCAAATCGAATGGAAAATCCAAGTTACAGGCATAAACTTTTTACAGGCAATGTCAAGGGGTCGACAGCCGGGGGCATGGCATACGATTGGTATGTGTTTGTTCTTTGCAAGAGAGAAAAATATAGGGCTAGTCAAATCAAACATACATAGCAAAAAGTGCTTTCCTTATTTGCTATTCATCTTTGAGATATGCAAAAATTTGAGTTAAAATTTAATATTTAAAAGTTTAAAATATGCTTTTACTTTTACTTAACTTCTTTTACCTCTTTTTGTGTCCTAGACACTAATGAGCATCGATTAGATTAGAAAAAAAGAAATATTACAACTAAAGTCCAGTTTAATAACTTATTTGAAAATTTAAATAAAGTGACTTGATGTGCGAATGATGTAGAAAAAATAAATGTACTTTACATTCGTTTATGCAGTAATCTAAATATATACTTTCTCTTTTGATGGCTTTATGCATCATTTCGTTTCTTTTCCTTTTTAGTATTTAGTTGGTCGTTTTTTTTTTTTTCCTACTTTGGAAAATTATCGTAAAGCAGCAGCAAAATCAATTCATGCAATTTACTTGCAAGCTCATAAAACTTTACTAACCGTAAATGCAATGTTATCTAAAGCCAACCAGCTGCAGTTGTTTCTCTCCCTTCACCCACACACACACACACACAAACACACACACACACACACACACACACACACACCAATAGCTGCATTTTCTATCTTTATCTATCTGTAGCTAGTCGCCCTTTCGTTCAGAAGCTATTGATGATGATTTTCTATTAAATCTGAGCGCAACAGTATTCAGCTGAGTCCTGTGTTTTTTTTTTTTTTTTTTTTTTTTGGCACAATGAAAATGCCTTTAGCAGCTAATGCATCAGCAAATCTTTTGCAACTTAAGTACTAAGCTGTCCAATAAACTGTTGAATGTGATTTACTGTCTATCCCCGACGACAAAGATGAAAATGAAAATAGGAAGACAGCGAGAGACAGCGAGAGAGAGAGAGAGAGAAGGACAAAAGAAAAGCTGCCTAATTACCAGAATAATGCAGTGCAAAGTCAAAAATATAAACAATAAATAACACTTAAAGCTTAGCCCCAAAAAAAAAAAAGACCCTCCGCCCTCCAATGTCCTTCCTCTTCCCTCTTCTTACCGCATCTATCCAATTCCACTACCCACTCAGTCACAAGTCTGATCAAATAAATTAAATTCACTGCAGCTGAGACCGAGACAGAGACTGAGACTGAGCAACAAATGGTTTTTGCCCAACTTGGACAGTGTCCAGACCGGCCAAAACGGCCAAAAGAAAGGAAAGAATGAACCAAAAAAAAAAATAAAAAAAAATAAAAAAAAAAACTCAACGAAAGGAATGGAAAGACAAATGCCAACGGCCAGAGAGTAAAATGGCCAAATGTGTTGAAAGGCACTACATGATGATGGGGAGGGGGGTAGGGGCAGGGGACGGGGGCGCGGAGCAGATAGAGGTTGCTACAATGCGGTGGATTCGAAGGCAAAAAAAAAAAAAAAACGCAACCAAAATAATATCGAAAACAATTTTCAAGCACTTAAGTGCAGTGTCTGGAGGTCGAGCTCTGACTTGGGGGACTAGCATTTGGAGGCTTCTACATTCTCAGTCTATGTGTGTGTGTGTGTGGTTGTGTTTTTTTTTCTTCCTCTTTCCTTTTGTTACAGTTATAAATTTTCGTTCGCTTGCACTTATCGATAATAGATTAATCTACTTGGGGCATGTTTGGCATATAAATCCCCCAAAGACTGTGGCAGCAGCAATCAAAATAGCAAAACCAATTGAAATTTAACTCTTTAATAACCTTTTCTCTTATTCTCTCTCTCTCTCTCTCTCTCTCTCTCTCTTTTTCTTATAGGTAAGTGGCCAAACCTTTTTCTCGCCAATTGAAGAAATTCCTCAATTTGTAAGTACACACCCCAACACAGACACAAACACACACACACACTTACACCTCCTCTTACCCCCCGGTCAATTATAAAGCCATCAAGAAAATTGTGATCCATCAAAAAAAAAAAAACAAAAGAGGGATAAAGAATTATATACAATCAACATTTGAAGAAGTTTTGCATGTCAGTTCACAAAAGACAAATGACGACGAAGAGTTGGCCGCGTGATGATTAAAACTTTTTCCCAACGACAAGGACATACTACATACAAGAAAAAGGGAAAGGAAAACACAAAATGACAACAAGACACACAGCAAGCAGCAAAACCTGCAACAGACGACGACAAAAGACAAGTATGTCAACGCGTTGTCCATAAAACTTGGCTAGTTTGGTTAGTTGTACTCACCAGCTTTTATGCATACTTTATTATTAGTCGACAATTGCAATTAGAAAATTCTGATGGGGGTATATTTGTTTCAAAATTATCGAAAAAGTAAATTTCTTACACTATAAACTTTTCTGGATCTCACATAACATCATTTTTAGATTACTTGACCATATAAACTGAACTTGTTGGGGCGTTATAAGTTTCTCCTAATTTGTCAAGATTTCCTTTTAAGTTTTTTTTTTTAATCCATAGAAAATTGTGTGCATGTAGACAATATTCATTTTGATAGTTAAATGGAGGCCTAAACGTCTAAGCTCTGAATTGCCCTCATAAGTATGCAATTAAAAGTGACAAATGAAATTTCTCAAAACTTTAAAGCATTTTTGGATTGTTCTCTAACTTAAAACAGCCGCCAAAAAGCTCATAAACTATACATAAGATTAGATTATTTTAAAATTACGAAATTTGACAGCCCAAAATGTCTATTGCATACATTAAGGAGCAAATTTATCTTTCAGCACTGTTAAAAGTAAATTTTTGTCCAAAACCAAATTTCAAAGTCCAATTTGCTTAAACTTTTTTTTTGTTTTCGATCAATCGAAGATCTTGTCTCGCTAGATTTTTTTCCAAATCGATTTTCGATCACATTTACATTTTTTGCTAATAATAGTTATCAAAAGGGTCGACCCTTTTGTTCGATAGATTTTTCGCCCCCTGTTAATTTCTATGCATTTTGCATTTTTGCTTTTAGATTAATTAAAATTGTTTTCTGTTGTTTGCTGCCATCGCTTTTTCTCTGCTGGCTTTCACTCTGTTTGCATTAATTGCCGCGTTGTCCATCCATTTGGCAAATTATGCAGCTGGCAAGTTTTTAATTAAAATATAATGTAACATTTGATTGGCCTGGAAAAATACACAAGGCAAAAATATACAAACTATACAAATATATACTATACATACATATATACCTATCTACTTATACATATACATACATATATGTATAATGTGTGTGTGTGTATATTGTATGACCGGGAAAACAGAAGCCTAAATGAAAGCCTATCAGATTGATGGACAGACAGACAAGCAACTGTAATTAAGTCTAATCAGAATTTTTGCAACAAGCGAAAATCATGCGTGTGTCCAGTTCAGTGCAGTCAAAAGAGAGACAGGGACAGAAGAGATGAGAGATGAAAGTCGAGTTGAGTTGAGTTGAGTTGAGTAAAGTAGAGTGTAGAGTAGAGTTGAGTTGAGTTGAGTTACCCTCAGGGCCAGATCTCTCGGATCTCACACTCCTTTATCAGGCCAACATGATGGTAACATGAGCTTCATTAGTGTATGCAATAATGGCAAACATTTTTTGCCTGCCAGGCCTGCTGACTGAGTATGATGATGATGATGACGACGAGGACGAGGATGACGCTGACGCTGACGATGACGACGTGAAGTCCGAAGCCTGTCCCTGGCCCACATGCCGTATGCGTAACAAAGTGCACTCCATCTGCTGCTTTCTCTGTTAGTCACTAGTACGATGGGGCGGGAGTGTGTGTGTGTTGGGTAGGGTGGGGGGGGGAGGAGGAGGAGTAGGAGGGGACTCTACTCTATCTCTGGCTCCTGCTCTGACACTGGTTTTGGCTCTGGCTCTGGCTCAGGCTCACTCTGCTTTCTCCTGTTATTTGATAGCAAAATAGTCGCTCGTAGCTGTATGTGCAGCTGCATTGAGTTGCATGTGCAACAACATGCACATACACACACGCACACACACACACGCACACACACACACGCACACACACACAGGCACAAGCACATAGAGAAGGGAGAAAAAGAGACGTAAAGGTAGGCCACACTTGCCGCATGACCATAGACCGGATAGACCTTGTGATTTTGAATTTTCCAGTATTTTTGTGCGAAATTTGAATTTGGATATGATGCGGATGGCCGGCCTGTCATGGGTTTTTTAATTATTTTGTTCGGTTGCGTGTACTACGTGCAGCTACACGTGTCCAATTCCGTGTGTATTCGTGTGTGTGTGTGTGTGTGTGTGCGGTTCAGTAATACATCCATAATTGATAGCCCAAGTCTTAATGCATCACACACACACACACACACACATCGCAACAATTTGTTACGCATTGCATATCAAAGCAAACAAAAATGCAGCTCGAATTTGATTAGCCAACTTAAACCAACAGTTGGTAATTTAATTCTGTTTAGTTAATTACCTAACTAATTTACTACAATTGTTTGCAACAGTCAGATTTTTGTGCTCCCAGTTTCGCCCCTACCCATTCCCCCTTCTCTTCATCGTACAATCCCATTGTAATTGTTCTAGGCTCGCTTTCTTATCCTATATATGTATGTATGTACATATGTGGTACCCCTTTCCCCCCCATTGTCTGTGTGTGTGTGTGTGTGTGTTTTTCATCTCTGGTGGCATTTCGTTTGTTTTCCTAGTATTTCTATTTATGGATTTCACCATCCAGGCGATAATCACATATTTCGTACACTTTTGGCAGCCTATTGTTAACCATGTGGACAGAGTCTACTCTCATCACCTGAGCGAGCTACTTGTTCTCAGTTTTCAGTTTTCTATTTTCTGTTTTCAGAAGCCAACAACAGAAAAACGAAAAGAAGCAAAATGAAAGGAGAAGAAAATCGATTTTCAATTGCTATCTTTTTTTTTTTTTTTTTGTGTTTGCTGCTTATGATTTTTCATTTTGGACATGTTTTTAATTAAGTTCTGCTAGCAGAGCTCAAGTGAATCCTTCGTTTGAATGCAGTTCAAGCGAGTCGAGGTAAAGTCTAAGGGAATGCTTTACGCTTGAATAGGTGCAAGCTTCGAAAACTTTTCAAGGTTTATTTTCTATGGGGTGGAATTGACTACATGTACACATGTGTGTGTGTGTGTGTGTGTGTGCGTATGTGGGTTGTTGGTGGCGAGAGGCGATCAGTTTGCTATGCTGCCAAAGTCTAATTGCACGGAACGAAACAAACCAGTTGGATAAGAAGGAGCGGAACCCAAGACAACGTAGCATCAGAAAAGAAGTAAAACACAAAAAAGAAAAGAAAAAACAAAAAGTAAAGAAGTGCAGTGGGTAGGAAAACTATTTTGCATGCAGAGCATGTAGGAAGAGGTAAAGCAAGCGCTGAAACTTGCCAAAACCCACTTGGCTTGTCACTGTCAGACAACCAACCAACCAACCAACCGCTCCACCAGCTTCACACACACTAACGCATATCTATCTATATATATATATATAGGTATAGGGAGAATATCAGAAGACATGAAGGGGATTTGCTCTGCTCGTAACATATCTTGTCGTCGTCGTCGTAGTCGTTTTTTTTTTTTTTGCGCTTGCGAATTGTTGCATAAAAGTCAAAAATCTTCAAGTTCTTCTTTACCCCAGCATCAACTATATAAACGACGCATTGCTGCCGCTGCCGCTGCTGCTTCAAGTCGTCAATGGCAACCAGGGGCACTTGAGTGTGCAAACTGCAAACACACACACACACGCACACTGAGAGAGAGTTGGAATCATTGCCATTCTCCATGCCCACGTACCGCTTACTCACTCTCTCTCTCTCTCGCTCTCTCTTTTAACATCCGCCCACTATCTTCTTCTGTCGTTGTCGTCTATCATGGCTCAGAGAATAAAAGAAAAAAAAAAAAAAAAGTGCTCATATTTGCTCAGCCCTTGCATCGCATGTCCTTTTTTTGTCCTTCGACTTACGTAGTGGCTCCTTTCCGCCCCCACCCCATCCAGCTTACCGCATCCCATCGCCGCCCGATTTCATCCTCATCCTCCATCTGGCTGGTTATGGATATGCCTTTGAGCGTTTTAAATTTCATATTGCAACTGCATCGTCTTCTTTTGCTCATTGAGATTTCGTTTCGTCTATTTGTACAGTTACTTCTCAAAAAGAAAACACCCCCACCACCACCCCCCACCACCAATCCCCGCAATCGACCCTTTTCCAAAATGAAACAGCAAAAAGGCGACCTTCTGATATACCCATTAGATATGTCAATTTCAAACAAAAAAGAAAAAAGGATATTCCATCTTTAAAATAAAACAGTTTTGGCTTACACTTTTAACTTATTTGCATTTGCTCTGGTTATCTCCCTAAATCTTAGTTTATTCATTTTGAATTATGCTTGACTTTGGCGTCGAGAGCAGCCACTAAGACTTTAGAATGACTCGAACTGATTTAACAATGTGTTTGCTCTACCAAATTTAGTTTATTCTTCAATTCTTAAATTTTGATTGTGAATTTTTTAAGACAATTTCTTCAAATATTTTCTGTAAGAGTTGACTATGGAGTATATAGAGTATGCATCGATCTCTTATGAACTATTAAAAGCAATAACAAATTTCCTACCACTTCACTCTCTCTCTCTCTCTCTTTCGCCCTCTGCACAGCATGGTCTTTGAGGGAGGTAGGTAGGTAGGTAGGGAAACGAAAGGCACATGCAATTATGTAGCCGAAACCGAAATGAAATCACATTGACCAGAACCCTAGAATCATTTTTCAAAAATCATTCACAGCCAAGTGTGCATTCAATCGTAAGCTGGGAGCATTCCTCTCTCTCTCTCTCTCTCTCTCTTCTCTCTTGCTCTTGCTGCCAATAAAACGTGTGTGGGTAGGCAAGTGTGCGAGTGTGCGAGTGTGGGTGTGGATGGGTGTGCATCAATGCAGTCTCATACACTCAATTCATTCGCCTACCCCACTCATTTCTCATGCAATATTCAATTTTTCAATATCTCTCTTGGATGGCCGTAGGCAAAAGCGTTTGGCGAAAAATCAACTGAAACAGCCTCCGCCGACCCCTGAATTTCTTCAACTCACTTGCTCTCTCTCTCTCTCTCTCTCTCTCTTTTTGTCTCCTCTGTCTCTTGTATTTATGTGTGGACTCCTCTTTGCAGCTCAGCTCTCTCCTCCAGTTCTGTCTGTGCATCACAGTGATTAATGTCTGTGGCAAATGCATTAAATTCTGTTAAATGTATTACAATTTTGCCAGTCCTTCACTCAGTTGCAGTTTCTCATACTATTCGAGTTTCACACCAAAATGCGAAGGAGTGGTATATCCTGTGCCTGCGTCTGGCTGATTGATGGTCGCTCCGTCTGCTTTTGGTTTCTAGTTGTTGTTTGTGTATGGCCAAGGAGGTGCGACCGGATAGTGCGCTGGATTGGGAGAGGGTGAGTCGAGGGCGGCGGGGTCCGGAGTCCGGGGTGCGGACAACACACAGCCGCCGCCGTGATGTTTGTCTGTGTTGCTGCTGTATTACTGTGTGTTGGATCTATCTGTTCAATGCCTGGTTATGAATTTGTACAGTTTCAGTTTTCATATTGGCCAGCAACAACTAGTTTCGATTAGATTCTATGCAGTTGTTGCATGGGTTTTCCTCTTCTCCCCATTCTCCCTTATTTTGTTTTTTTTCTCCATCTTTTTCTTTTCGTTTATTTTTTTTTTTTTTTTTCCTTTTCTGCCTTCTATGAAATGAATTGAGAAAATTTTTGGCTGTTCTGGTTCGAAAGCATTCACAAGGATTTGTTGCAATTCATGGAATTATAGTTTTGTTATCTCTAAGTACTTACAAATGCATGCATCTGTATGTATGGGATGTATGTGTGTGTGTGTGTGTGTTAGGGGAATGAGTCTCTTTGGCAAAAGAAATACCAAGAATATGTAAAAGATGATTTATTTTATAATAAATTTATTGAAGATATTCAATGTCCAAATAGTGTAAACAATATTAGCTTCTAATCCTTTTTCTCATAAACAACAACATACACGAGAGAGATGAAATAGAGAGCGAGAAAGAGAGAGAGAGAGAGAGAAAAATTGTGAAAGAGCGTAAGAGACAGCAAGCAAAATTTTGAGTTTTGCTAATCCGATTGCCAAAGAGCATTTCTTCAAAAGATTTATATTACTTCAAATGTGCATTATTTCCAATTAACAGTTATTAATTTTATGATATTTTAGCATTTACTTTTCATTTGTGTAATTAATTAACTTTGCCCTATTAATTTTCAAAATAATTGTGTTTTGTTTTAAAAGTTTATTTTCGTCATTCTTAACTAAGCAAAAATACCTAAAATATGCAAAGACCTTAAAAAAACAAATCATTTAAAATTTATCTTTCAAATTTTATTTATATAAAAATGTATTTTTGGATCTTTTAAAACAGAAATCCCCATGCTATTGACTAAATTATGTTGCTTAAAACAATTACCAAAACTCTTTAGCAATTGGTTCATTAGTTTTTGAGAAATTTTATTCATCGATTTGGGAAACTTCGAGAAAAACGTTTCAGAAATTCGATTATATTTCAGAAATCGTTTATCGAATATATTTAGATGACGAAATTATAATAACCGGAGCTTTCACATATATAGGATATATCCTTAAGACACTTTTGAGCAATTTTCCTTTTTTAATTACAAATAATCGTTTAATATTTGAAATCAATTTTTAAGTTGAAAACCATCTGAGATCAATTAAATTTGATCGTTTAATTTCAGGCGTAATGTCGTCGAAAGCCTAGAAGTATGCAACAAAATGGCAAAAATGGTCTCAATGACAAAGGGCATTGAATATTGCCTTCATTTCGTCGAAGCTTTGTCGTTGCGCCCTCTCCGTTCCTTTTTGCTGCTGCTGCGTCCCTTTATCCATCAATTGTAGCAAACATGTATTTACAACCCGTACACTTCCTTGCTCTTATCTTGTCATTTTATCATCTATACACACTTTAACACTTCCGCTTTTCCCTTAGTCATCAAATGTAATATCCTGTTACACTTTGTGTTTGACTAGCCTGAAGCGCTTTTTAAAATTAATTACCAGAGAGCCGGAGAGAAAGCCGGGGAGAGAGAGATAGTCGCACACACATACACTCAGAAAGAAAGAGAGTGGTAAAGAGAAAGATCTAAAACAGCTACAAAAGAGGAATATGATGATGAGAGAGAGGTAGAGGGGGAGAATAAAGCAAAAGTGGGCAAGGGGAATGCGAATGGGATGGATGATGTCTTCACCGACAACAGACAAGAACATTGAAATGTTGACAACATTGTAACTAAGCCCGAGACATTTACTTACACACACACACACACACACAGAAAATGAGACAGAGCAAGAGAGAAAGAGATGGAAAGAGTGAGAGGGAGAGACAAAATCTAGACAACATCCTCCAATACAACTAATGCCAAGCTGTCAGCTCATTATTATCAACACTTTTAAAGGAGTATGAGAATTGAAGAGAATGGGAGGGGGGGCAGAGTTAGTCACTCGGTCGATGGCATTCAAATCGTGCGACCAAAAACCCACTCAACCAAATTAACACTTTGCCTCCTCTCATCTTTTCTCTTCTCTCTCCTCGCTCCTCTCTTTTACCTATCAATAGCAGCCAAAAGGCAAGGGCGCTAAAGGAGCTCAAATTGAGGTATAGCAGTAGTACTTACATAGGTAGTGGCATAGAAAGGGTGATGAAGACTACCAAAAAAGGGGTGGTGGGGGGGGGGGGGGTGACGAGGTCAAAAAGGTCATTATTGACAAATATCAGAGGCAAAATGTTGCAATCTTAATCTGTAATCAACATAAAATTCAGTCCACTGGAAAATGTCATCATGAGAGAGTGAAGCTGGGATACTTCGGGGGTTACCAAACAATTCAATCAAAGCGATTCCTCTTACTCCTCCTCCTCCTCCTCATGCTATCTCTGACTCCTTTGGCTGCTCTCCTCCTGCTGCTTGCTTCATCATTCTAGCCAAATCAACAATCGTTGTTTGGTATTTCACTTGATTTTATTTTCAACATCTTTTACTTTTCTTCTCATTCTCTTTTTGTAGTTGTTGTTGTTGTTGTTGTTGTCTATTTGGTAATTTCTTTTTTCTTGTTTTTACTGGTCGGTTGGTTGGTTGGTCGGTTGGTTCGTTGGTCAAATCCCAGACATTGGCAGCCTAAAGGCAATTTCTCTCGTTGCGGTTCTTTGTTACTTTGATTTCTTCGTTTGGTTTTACAGTGAGGAGATTTTAAGCTTAAAGAAATGGCTGCAAGTGACTTTTGTTTAAGTCACCACATGTACACACACAGACACACACACACACACACACACAACCATACACACCGACACAAACACACAGAGCTAGAAGATACCGAATACAAGTTGGCCTGTAAATGATACGAAGACAACAACAACAATTAAATCAAGTGCAATTTCAACACAAATATTTTAAAGTTTAACCACACGCACTCACCCACACACACACACACACATGCACACGCACACTCATACATAGACAAAACCAAGAGAGAGAGTGAGTGAGAAAGTGAGATCTGTAGCTGAAGAATGCGAGAGCGAGAGACAATTGCCGAGAAGTTGCAAAATATTTGTCATGCCTGGCACGGACACAAGACACACACATATACACACACACGCACACACACACACAACACATCCACAGCATGCGAAAGATTCCAAATCTTGTTGCCACTGTGGCTCAAAAATTTTTGAATTTTATTTTTCAATTTTACTATTTGCTTAAGTTAATAATGAATCGAAGAATTCAAATGTTTTTCAAAATTATTAGCTCCCTAAAATCTTTGTGAGAGAATTCTCTCTAGGTCCTTTAGACCTTTAAGTCCTTTTGCAGATGTCTCATTTCATATTTATATCCTTAGTTTGTTGTAAAATTTTCAAACGCAACATACGAAATACGAAACTTTTGGCTCTTTACCACTTACTACAAACGTTGCAAAGTGGGAATACTCTTAGGATCAACCATCACGTTGCTTTGGAGTAATTTTGCCCCACTGTGCTCTGAATGTATGTATGGTCGTTGTTGTCAGAGACACCCTGTGGCCAACCGCAAAGAGACATGACCGTATAGTGTGACATGGCCTTACTAGACAGTTGTCAAAAGCACACCCATCTCTTGCTCTTTACCTTTTGCCCACCAAACACACAAACACACACACACCCACCCCTCATCTTGCTGTCGTTTCCCTCACACTTAGTCGCTGTCTCACATGTGTATTGTGGGATGCTTAAAATTCATTACATTTCTGTGCAATTTGTTTTTGATTTTTCATTTCATTTCATCACGAATTTATGTGACGAACTCTTCTAGCAGAGCAAGCACACCCAGTCATCCCGCTCCTTCCCTCCTCTCTCTCTCTCTCTCTCTGCCTACTCCTCCTGCCTTTTGTTGGTCCCCTCCAAAAAACGAGAGAAGACGTGCCATCTGTGTGCTGGCTTGTTGATTGTCTCCCTGCGCCAAAAATTCATCAGAAAATAGACACGAAACAAGAGGAAAAAAAAAAACAAACACCAAACCAAGGCAAAAAAAAAAAAAACAGCGAAAAAAAAAGCGCAACATCGTGGATATTCATCGTCGTTCTGTTCCAGAGCGGACTCAGGTATGCTGAAAATATTCGTCGCGTTTTCTTTCCCCGGGGAAATCAAACATTTCATAATTAGTCATTGGCTGGTTGGCTGGTTGCTTGCTTGGTTGGTTGGTTGGTTGGTTTGTGTGTTGGTTGGCTGCCTTTCCATGGCCATGGCCATGCCAAGCCAAGCCAAGCCAAGCCATGATTGGAGTCATGATTCATATTTTGTGAGCCTTATTCCAATGTGGAATCGGACCACCAGCAGCAGCAGCGGCAACGGCAGCAGCAGGACCCTCCTGAGCCACATGGCAATTAAAAAACCGTTGCCCGTGTGTTTCTCTCTGTAGCCTTTTCAAGCTCTGAGGCATATTGAAATTGCTTCTTCGCATTGCAATCGACATTGGCAACATTGGCACACTGGACACCATCACCGGGTATAGGTAGAGGTGTAGGTGTAGGAGTAGGAGTTGGAGTAGGATTGGGAGTAGCATGGCGGTTAGAAAAACGTTCCACAGGGTGAGTGATTGAGAGAGAGAGAGGGAGAGAGGGGCTGTGGGTGGGTGGTAATGGGCAGGGGATTGATTCAAGGTTGGCAAAAGCACAAAGTAAGCGATTGCTTGCGGCGGCTGGGAAACATGCAAAACTAAAGGGAAATCTAGTTTAATTTTTTAATACAAACAGTCAAAAGAGAAACGTTGGTTAAAACGGGGCAAAGAGGAAGTAACACAAAAAGCAGAGGTGTTCATCCGTGCAAAGGAAGGGGCGGGAGAGGGGACTGCATTGAAAAGGTTTAATTTGGCATATTAAGTCAGTAAAATAATTCGCCCCCTCCACACTAAAAAGTGATTGATTAGTTATGACTAGAAATATATATACAAGCAATTGATCGACGCCACTGTTCGATTATATGTACATACATACATATATAGCAATCGAGTTACTGCCTGTGATTGCTATTGAATGCAACTTTAGCGCTCTTCATGCTGTAACGCGCGCCCTCCCCCCCCATGCTCCCTCCTTCTCTACCAGTTCACTAGCAAATGGGAAAGTTGATTTGTTTCGCTGCAACAGAGGGAAAGAAAGGAAGGTAAAAAGTGGATAGAGAGAGAGGGAGAGAGAGAGAGAAATCGTTTGCTGTGGCGACATAGTCAAAGTGCCAGCAACAACATGCAGTTTGATATGATTTCTAATAGTGTTCAATTTTTTTCAGTTTTTTCTTGCTGTTTTTTTGTTTGGTTTTTTTTTGTTTTTTTTTTTTGTTTGTTAATCCCCTCTTTCAATTATTTTGTGTTTTGTTAATTGAGAAAGCGTCAAGTGCATGCAAAAATAGAAGATCCTTTAAAATTGTTCGGCCAGCAGCAAAAATGTTTACACAAATCATTTAAACAACACACACACACATGCATACCCTTACACATCGAGATGCATGAAAATTGCAAAGCAATTAAATGAATTGCTTAGATATTATGTTGTAAGAGAAGACGATGGTAAATGGGTGGGCGGAGGGGGGGTGGGGCAATGTTGGAGTGAGGTAGAACCTCTAGGTTAGATTTGTAGATTGGCGGCGGCTTCTGCGGATGCAGTTTCTTGCAGTTGTAACTCCGAACACTCACTAATAGTTCTAATTGCAAAAAGCAATTAAAACTTTCACCAGCTCAAGATGCACACACACACACACACACTCACACATACGCACGAAATATCTCAGGAAGAGTGTTTGTGTGTGTGTGTGTGTGGTGGGGAGGGGGGGTGGAGTGAGAGAAAGAGAAGGACATCAAAGTCAAACATTCGGCGGCTGGCAAATGTAGCAAAGCACATCAATCACAAAAATTTCAAGTGTGCAAAACTTGTTTGCCAAAATGCCGCACAGAAACTACATACATACATACAAAGACAGAGAGCCGAGCAAAAGAGTGCGAGCAAGTGAGATAGCAAGATAGAGTAAAAGAGAAAGAGGCGGTTTCACAATTTATAAATTGAATTGGCATTAAGCATAAGGCGTCGCGTCATTTCCCTTACCCCGGCCCTGGTAAGTATGCTATAAAAAGAGTAAGACATATGTAGAGTCTCTCTCTCTCTCTCTGTCTCACACACACACTCGCTCTTTGTGTTTGAGTGTGTATGTGTGTGTGTGTGTGTCTGGCTTAAAATTCGAGATTGTTGTGCTGTTTTGGCATTTGAAGTGCGTGCTTGGGATTTTGGCTTACTCAAAAGAGTTTAAGGGGTTAAGTTGAGTTGGATTTCAGCTCAAGTAAGTGTAAGTGGTTTGAGAAGCAAAAGCAAAAAGGGAAAAATTGAATCAAATCAAATATTTAAGAGATATACGTGGTAGCAGTTAAACCACAGGCAATTGAAAAGAAAAAAAAAAATCCCCAACAGCCTAGCATGCTGTAAGTGTAGCATACTTTTCAGGTGGCAAATCAGAAAATTATTAATACATACATATGTATTATGTACTTCCCTTTCATTGTGGTCTATTTTAAAATATTTTCAAGCTTCCAAAAGCTTCGATTTATTTCATGTAATAGGCAAACGAGGGGCATTCAAGAAGTAGAAGAATAGCAGTGTGCAGCTTAGATGCATGGAGCTGGAAAATTCACAAAGGATGTAGTTTTAAGCAATTGCTAGGACTTGGTACCTCGCTGCATAGGTCACCACTCTAAGCTGAGGTCCACCGGTTCCATCTAACTGAGCTAAGTCAGTTTTTTGTGTCTTATCAAATGACCCTCGTATCTTTTACTTCCTTTTCCGTACTTGTCACTTTGACAAACTGTGACAGGTTTGTGTGTGTGTGTGTGTGTGTGTGGGTGTTTGTGTTTCAACATCACTTAAATGAAGTGTCCAACTTCAATACACACACACAAACATTTAAAATTCGATTATGTAAACGGTAACAACAACAATCGCCAGCAAAGCGAAAATGAAGTAAAAGAGAGAGGGAGAAAAAAAAAATTACAAACTTTACACGAATATTGCTTTTATAGTAATTTATAGAAAGGTATATGCGTGTGTGTTGTTTTTTTACTCCGTTTGTGTTGTTGTTTGTTATATTTTATTTGTTCCTTAGTCATTCGCTGCCTCGCCTCTGCTCTCCTCTACTCTCTGCTCTGCTCCACTTCGCGTCCTTGTAATGAAAATTCAGTTTTCATGTACTCAACTGCTAATGACAGTTTTTTAATGATGTTGGACGTAAGCTCTCTCTCTCTCTACAACAGCAAAAAAAAAATATATATATATATATCTATATGTATTGTAAAATTAAATGGCTGAAAGTTCTGCATGTGTGTGTGTGTGTGTGCCAAAGAACTCGCATAACAAAACGCCAAATGGACATTTAATAGGATAGACGTCGCCGTCAACGTTTCTGCCGCTGCCGCTGCTGCGGCTGCTGCTGCACTTTCGTAATTCCATTTTATTTAATTTCTGTATTTTTTCTATAAATTATTTTAAACATAAATCTGTAAAGGACGCATAGAGGTGGGAAAGACAGGTGGGGAATAAAAAAAAAAAAAAGAACAAAAATTGCAAGCCCGAATGGCAATAGAATGGGTAAAAGTATAAAATGCCCTACAGACAATTTCTGGGATACTCTCGCACTGATGGAACAACAAAGCAATAACTAACTATTGCGACAACAAACCAAGTGTAGTAAGTATGTGGGTCGTCAATCTTTGTTGTTTTTACATTTTCCATTTAATTAGAAAAAATAGATTTATGGAGAAACTCTCAAAAGAAAGCAGCGGCGACTTATCAATACCAAGAATTGCCCAAAAAACGCAAATGAAAGCGGGGGAGGAGTTCTTGGAAGAGTTGTTCCAGCCATTTCTGGGCAAATGTGCCCAGAGGCGCACAGTTTATATTGCTGCCGTTCTATAATGTTTGCCAGGGACTAGAGACCAGATAGGTAACATGGATTTATTTGAAATTATTTTCGATCTTAGTTTTGATAAATATTTCAATAGAATATTAAATTATTCTTAAGTAAAATTTTGTTTTTTTCGCCATAGAGTTTGCTAGGTATTTATATTTCCATCATTATTTCCGACAAAAATGGTTTCTCTTCCCCCCCTCTCTCTCTGTCTCTATCTACTTGGTCTAAGTTGGTTTTGGCCCACGCTCAGGTGCGAGAGAGAGTCAGTCCGCTGTTTCTACTGCGGCGGGACGCAGTCAACCTCAACGCAACTAAGCTGCGGTCCGCACACAGCACTTACCCAAAGCAGACCTCAAAAAGTTTTCGCACCCACACACACACACACACACACATACGAATGGCGTTGCTATAAAAAGGTGCAAACGGGCAGGACCCCGGACCCAGAATCCACGCAGGACTTTGCCGTCGCCCAATGTCGACCGACACTAAGCCTGAGTGCATTTTCTTGTTGTTGTGCATGCGCGCGTAGTTTTTGTTTGCCGTGCGTAAAATCCGCAACGTTACGCCATTTTGTGTGTGTGTGTACTTTCTTCTCTTTCGCTTTTTTTTATAACCTTTCCTCTCTCTTACCTGTAAAATGCAAAAAAGGTGCGAAAAAGGTGGCCATAGAATGAGTTGTTGCTTCTACTCCCTGGTCCTGCCCTCCCTGCTACTGCTCCTACTCCTCCCACGACCGCCGCCCTCTCTATAGTAGTTTGTCGATGCTAAAGCTTTGATAGCAAAGTAAGAGATGAAGAGAAAGAGAAGTGAATTTATGTATGCTGAGTATGTATTAGAGATGGCAGGCCAAGATCTAATAAACATCTAAACGACTATATGTATATGTACATGTATGTATGTATGTATGTATGCCCGAGAGTTGAATTCAACTTGTCAGTGCAAATTTCTAGAAGGAGACTCCAAAAAAATTTGATTTTAAAGACACACTTCTCTCTCTTCTCAGTCATAAAAGATTGAAATGATGGAGCATTGAGTCATCGCTGCTGCTGCAAGCAATGTTATGCATATGGCAAGCTCCATATAATTCAGTTGCATTCCATTTTCTCTGATAATAAAATGAGACTAAGAGAAATGCAATGAAAAACAAAAAAAAAAAAAAAAAGAAGGGACAAATGAGCACTCAAAGATCTGTGTGTTGTTTATATGACAATTTTTTTGTTTGTTGAACACACTTTGTTTTCTCTCATCTCTAACGGGAATGAATCTCATTCGCACTTGTAGGTTTTATAATATACAACCTTTGCCTGCTGCTGCTGCCGCCTGCTGGTTGCACCTTCCATCTTTCTGTTGCTGCTGCTGCAACTGCTGGTGCTGCTGATGCTGTGTTTGCTGGCAAGCAGTAAAAATAAAAGCCACGTTATTAAGCTGAAAGCACGTGCAACTTGTTGTTGCCACACTGAACCTGAGCCTGAGCTTCAGTGTTGTAGTTGGGTGTTGGGAGTTGGTAGTTGGAGTTTGTTAGTGCCGTAGAGTCTAAGTCAAGTCGAGAGTTGAGTCGAGGCGAGTCGTCTTCTATCCATAGACCGCTGCCATAGCCAGCAGCCTGTTGGCAGTTGCTTTTATTGTTATTACTACAATACATTTGGCACTTGCCACTATTTTTGTGTTCTTCTTCTTCTTCTTTTTCACTTCTTTCCATTGCTTCCCTTCTTCTCTCTGGTTCTGAATTCTCTTGCTTGCTTTCATTTCATTATTATTTTTTGGTGTTTTCTGTTTTTTTTTTTTTTTTTTTTTTGTTGCATATTTTTCTCACCTTTTCCTGTTGACTTGTTTGTTGGCTGGCTGGCTGGTTTCGTCTCTGAGCGCGTTTTTTAATGGCCCCCAAATTGTAGTATATATTTCATGATTTCCATGGTGATGGCATTCATTTGGTGATCTTAAATCAAAATGTTTATACTCTTCTCTTTTTGCTAATGTTTTGTTGTTGAACTAATTTACAGTTTTTGTTGTTGTTGTTGTTGTTATTGTTATTGTTTTCGTTTTGAGTTTTATTGTTGTTTTTTGTTGTATGTAGTTTTTGAAGCAGCGCGCATTATCCAATAGTTTTTGTTGTTGTTATTCTCATTCATTCATTCACATTCCTCTTTGGCAGTGCGCATACCTGTGCATATTTTACATTTCTCTAAATAATCCACATAAAAAACCGAAGCGGAAAACTGAAATTGTTTTGCGCTTAATGGCATTTTAAATAAACTACACAAAACAGCTGTAAAAAGCAGCAGCAACAACAACAACAACAACAACATTCAGAAACAACATTAACAACAACTTTCTCTCCCATGTTGTGTACAATGGAATGGCACTGGGCACTTTTAGCCATTTTAATGGAGCTAAGTAGATTATTGCCTTTCGTAAATGTGCAAATAAAAGTGCTTCAAATGGTTCAAATATATGAGAATGTTTTGTGTAGGCCCCTTGGACGGACTATGGCTATAGATACATACATACATATACATATAGTGATGTGTGTGTGCGTGTGTGTGTGTGTGTGTGTGCGCATATTAAAATGTTGGTGGATTTCGTTTTTCAAATGGCTAATACGCGTACATATGCTGTAAGAGGATTTTTAATGGGCCATAGTAAAAACTAGAGCCGACTTTTAGGGCTGCGATAAAACTTACTTTATATGATATTAAAGATGGAAGATTCCTGTAATGATATCGTCTCTACAAAGAACGCTTTCTTACGCAAATTCCCATTCCATAAACCATTTGGTCGGGTGGGGGGACGGGGTGGGTTAGGGGGTTGATAGAAATTTCATTAATATTTCGAAAACAAGTTTTGTTTACCCAGCAAGTCTCAACATTTTGGTGAATGTTAAGAGCCTTTGCAACACTGCTTTGCCCAATTGTCGTTAGTCAACACTTTTTGCTTGCTTTTTTACACGATTTTCATTATTTTCACAAGCCAAGAAAGTATGTAAAGCTTAATAAAAAAAAACCTGGCAAATTTTGTGGAAATTTAATATTATCTTGAAGAAAATTCAAAAAACAAATTTTATTTAATTACAATATTGTGCAACACTAATTGGCAAATATGTAAATTATATTCAACATATTTTGTTTATAGTTGAGCTGAGAAATCGTATTGTAAGCTTAATTAATTTCAAAATATCAAGTCTCTAATTAATGCTAATCAATCAGCTTAAAAATAACAAACAAATAAACTGCAAATGAGAAAAATAGATAAGCATAAACACATAGGTAAACATTTATAAACATATATATACATATATATATATAAATAAATATATTTATACTTATATATATATATATATATATATTGTATTTCATTACCTAACTAATGCACTTTTCAAATGCAATTAGTGGGCAACTGATAAAAAAAAAATAATTATAAAATGGTACAAAAAAAAAAACGAGAAAAAAAAACCGAACCGAAAAACTATATGAAGCATATTAAATGACAATTAATTTATTCGCCAATCAAGTGGAAAATATATGTTTGTGCGTGTGTATGTGAAGGTGGGTGTGTGTGTGTGTGTGCAGGTGGGTGTGTATTGATAGTGAGTAAACAACCAAAATGCATTAACATTAATACGATGTGAGCGAACTGACCGCACATAACTATAGATAGATAGATGGAGATAGGCAGATAGATATAGTTGAAACTAAATGTATTTATATATCTTGGTAGGCCCAAACCATTTAGATGAGACCCCATCGACCAATTCTCTAAACATTCATCAATATGATGGGGCATGAATGGGGAATTGTGAAGGGAGTTTGAATGCTATTGAGATGTGGCATGAGTTGGGATGCCAATTAACCATAAAACTGGACTAGATGTTTTATATGTTTTTTTTCTCTCTCTCTCTCTCTTTCTCTTCTTACCTCACCTTGCCTCTCTTTATCTCTCTCTCTCTCTTTATGTGTGTGTGTATTGGACAGGCTTAATCTAAAATTCAACAGCTAATTAGTGTTCGGGCTACTAAAATGCGGCTTTCAACACACGCGCGAGTTATCCCGGGTAACAACTGCCAGTCCTGGTAATCCTCATTAAATAGTTAAATTCAAATTAATTAAATTGCCACAAATCAATTATACATAAGCGTTGTAATTAGAAGACCTCAAATGAAACGTTGGTTCGAGTGACAGCGGGGGAGGGGTGTGGAGGTACTTGGGGCTAAGGTAATGGTCATAATGTGCCCAATACCCAATACAATACACCTTCAGCACCTGCAGAGCGGCGCACCATTCACAATTGGCAGCAGTAGCTGGTCATCAGGTTTGCCTGTTGCACGACATCTTCCATCATCATCATCATCATCATCATCATGATCGTGATGGTCATCATCATTAGGATTTCAATTAGTTTAACGAATGAAACGCAAATGTTTTAGAAAAAAGTAAAAACATAACAAAATTAGTCCCACGACACACTCGTGTTCTGGTCATAAGAACACGCAATGATACACACACACACACACAGAATTAGACAGAGAATTAGTGAGACAGAGGGGTAAAGACGGGGAAAGAAGTAAAAACGGTGATGAGAAGTATACACAGAGGATGGCAAAAGAAAAGTGTTGGCCAACAAATGTCCAAGGAGTAAGGATTTTGCAATCATTTGAAGCAGCAAGAGAAACAGCAAGAGCTAAAAGCAGAAGCAGCCTGACAATGGCAGGACATGTCCATCGAACACAGCTGACAACAAACTTAATCACTTAACATTATGCAAATTTAATTATTATCACTTCATCATCGTCGTCATCGTTCAATAGTCCTTCCGCTTCTGACACTCCCTGCCTGCCTGCCTGCCTTCCTGCCTGCCTGCCTCCTTTGCCTCTTTGTGTTTGTGTTTGTGTGTTTCTCTCTCTCTCTCTCTCTCTCTCTCTCTGGGGATTGTGATGGCTATCAGTAAATGGCAACAGGAATCGAGTTTCTCCCATCCTCTGTCACATTGTCTCCTATACCCTGGCTCCTAACTCATGTTCTGTTCTGGTCTGTTCGTTTCAGTTTGGTTCGACTCTGCTCATTATCATTGTATTTTACTTAGGACATTGTTCCCTGTTGTTATTGTCAATATAATCAGGCTCTTGCATTTGTTTATGCAGTTGTACAGTTGACTAGTCTTAGTCTCTCTCTCTCTCTCTCTCTCCTCCTTCTCCTTCTCCTTTACCTATTTCTCCTTCTCCTTTACTCTCTTATATTCGAACAGGCAATTTGATCAATATGATGATAACTGGTCTTGAAATTTAAATAACATTAAAGTCCCGTCAATCGTTAGTTAATCCTTCTGCTGCCCTGTCATCCATAGTTAATACAAATGAATGTACTCTCTTCATATATGTATGTACAATTACAACAATTACAAGAAGAAATGTTTCGTTAAACAGTCTCTAAGCTTAATGAATGGTCCTTCTGCAAGAACATTTCATACAATTTTTTCATGGTTGTAACTTTGTAAAATGTGATTTTTGTAAAAGCTTTCAGAAATATTTGTAAAAAGGTTTCTTTGAGTCAATGAAACAATGTATGAAGATCTTTTAAAGTGAATTTTGAACTCGTCTTTCGCCTTTCTCCAACACATTAGTCGATCACTCTAAGAAATTTCCACAAAATTGCTTCCAGTGCGTCAATTGTGGCGGCCCCAAATATCTCTGTTCCTGTAAAATTTAGAAGCACTTCGTTTAGTCGTCAGCAAGTCGCTTCACAGTTTGACAGTAGCACAGACAGACAAGAGATCCGCGTGACCTGTCAAGAACAGTGTTTGCCAGAAAAAAAAAAAAAAGTTGTTAATAATAAAAACATTATCCTTTCTTTATTCTATAAATAGAATACAGAGTTTCTTGACTCATAGATAACTCTGTATGGTTGGTGGCTTGGCTCGGTCCATACAATCGATGAATTTCATTGTCATAATTCTTTACTGTGGTTCTTAGTTTGGTTTCTTATTTGGCCCATGACTAATTTCATTTAATTTGATATGGCTTTTGGTCAATCTTCTCTGGATTCAATATCAATTGTAATCATGGATTACTTTGCAATTTCTCCAGAGACTATAATTTTGCTTGCTATAGGTCAACACCTACGTCATTCCCACCCAGTAGCAGGCAGACGCATTGCCAACTCAGCGCAATGGAAAATCTTTTGCGCAAATAGCCAAACAATACTTTTGGCTACGGTCGGTCTTTTCTACCATCAACATCATCATCATCATGTATATCCACATCCGCAACCACCTTCGCTTCCGTATCATCATCATTATCATCATCATCATGGTCATTATTCTCATTCACATATAAGCAAACAAAAACTATTCTCAGCAAAAAAGGCAAATAAACCCCACGCACAATTCACCACACCTCACCTCCTTACCCCGCCCCACCCCCAACCCTTTGCCGCTGCCCCACTCATCACTCTGGCGCTGGGGCAGAACATTTATTTGCTTAAGTATGAAATTTACATTCCATTAAACAAATTATTTTCTCAAACTGCAAGGCTACGCAACATTGCACAGAGGGGTGAAGTGGTTGCTTGTACGTGAATGGATTGGAGAGAGGAGCGGGTGGAGGAGAGAGTGGTGACGCGGGGTGGCTAATACTTTTTGCATGGCAATTATTTGTTTTTACTTCCTCTTGTGCGCGCCCGTACTTGCCCCTTTACTTTCTTTCACATTCCAAGTTTATTCTATTTCGTAGTCTTGTCTTTTATTTCGTTTTATTATTTTTATTTTTTTGTTTTGCCCCGTTGCTTGCTGCTGCTTGGCTTTCTTTTTAATAACTTAAGCCAACACGTCGCCAGGACCACGTCCACTTGCCACTTACCACCTATCCAACCCACCAACCACCCAACCATCCAACCATCCAACCATCACCCAACCGTTTGGCCGTTCGCCCGTTCGCCCGTTCGCCCGTTCACCCATTTACCCATTTGCCCATTGTCCTGTTGTTATCCTTTCTGCGCCATTGACAACATGCGAGGAGTCCAGGGCGCACCTGTAATGCCAACATGACCACGCCCACTATGGCAACGAGTCAGTGAGGCAACCAACCCAAAAGTTTCCACCTATGTCATGTCTCTCGCTCTCTGCACGCCTCAACGGTTCAATTGTCTTAATTTCTTGTCTGGCATTTTGTTTGTTTCTCCTTTCGTTGTTGTTGTTGTTGCTGTTGTTGTCCATTCTTCTTCTCCTCCTCGAGTTGGAATCCTCGTCGACATCCTCAACGTCCTCGTCGTCGTCGTCATCGTCATCATCATCCTTGTGGTTAGCGCTGGCATCTGCAGCTGCTTCCTTTTGCTTCTGCTGCCGTACGTTTTGTGCTGCGGACAATGTGGCTCCAATTTTGACACATTCAAGCGGCGCCAGTGCCGGGACCAGAAATCTTCTGCAAATGACAGTGGAGCAAACAAAAAACAAACGAAAGATCGCACACACACACACACACATAGAAAGCAAGAAAGATTACGTTCCATTTGGGCATTTATTTCATTAAATATCAATTTCAAACAAATTAGTGTGGCTGCATATTTTTAAAGCGAAAATCCACTGGAAATGAGCATTTTGATGAGATTTGCACCCCACCGTGCATTCGTTTTAGGTGCTTGGTGGATCGTCGTTCCTTCTTTTGGCATGCATTATGCTAGCTGCTCCTCTTCTCAAACCCCCTTACTGCCCACTGCCCCCGCTATGCCCATTCATTATTTGTCAATGTCAGTTGGAGTCAGTCCGTCAACTCGCTTTCTCTCCTTCTCCCTCTCTTTCTCTCTCTCTCTCTCTCTCTCTCCTTTCATCTCTTGCCGTCTATCACTGTGCCACTCATTCTTTCCGTTTTGGGGTCTGTGTTTGCGTTTTGTCAAAATGGAAATGAAGAAAATTTGCACGGTCGCTGCATTTGTGGCATTTTTCCTTCGCGACGTTTTAGGTGTTCGCATGTCCTTTTTAATAATTTTTTTTTCCATTTTTTTCCCTCGCGGTCGTTTCGCCCTCTCGTTTTGTTTATGTTTTTTCTTTTTTTTTTTTTTTTGTGCATTTTTGCACGCTCTTTTCCCGCCCCCCACCCGACATCCCGCCAACGCCGTTGCTGCCACCGTCATTTGTCTTGCATTTTTATGCGTATTTCAGAATGTCCTGCAAGCGAACGAAAGAGAGTCCTGCGCTCGTTTGTTGCGTGCAACCATTTTTGAAATGCGACAACTTTTTGCCAATGGACAACGTTGTTCTTGTACTTGATGTTGTTCTTGTTGCTTGTGTTGTTGCTGCTGCTGTTGTTGTTGTTGTTGTTGTTGTTGTTGCTACGTGCAGTTCATTTATTATGTTGACACTTTGAAATTAACTAAGGAAATGAAATAAATTGATGTGACTTTATGAAGTGAGCGCGGAAACAGTTTGCCTGCCTCTGTCTCCTTTAGTCCTCCTCCTCCACCACGCTCTCTCTCTCTCTCTCTTTCTCTCTCTCTTTCTCACTCTTTGCCTCTCTCTAGCTCTCGCTATCTTTACTCCTTTGGAGCATCGCTTTCTAGCTGGCTGGACGCGTCATTGTCAGAGACAGAACGCTTAAAGTTTTTCTAGATGAGGTTGTTCTTCCAATTGGTGGAGATGGAATAGCAGCTAAACCGGGAAGGAGCAAACGTGGCTGACAGCAGTTGCGCAGGATATAATTAAAGTTGCTGATAGTGATTAACCATGAGGTGAAAGAAGCATTGAACTTAAATTATAATCAACCTAAATGCTTAAAGCATAAATCACAATCAGAATTTTTATATTGTCTACTTAGAGGATATAGAGTCTCGGATTATGTTCTATTTCTTACAATATGAATCAAGAATGATAAATCTTGTTGTTTTATTTAACGATTTAAAGCAATTCCATTTGGCAGCTATAAAATCTATATTATCAATGGTCGAACATATTGCTAGATAATGCTGCTGCTGCTTGCTGCTTGCTGCTCCTCTTCAATCGGTGTAGACAGAAGAGTGTGCATTTAATGTATCAAGCAATCACTTTGCAGTGAACTCTTGCACCTTGACAGCCACAAAACAAACTCTATATCTCTGTCCCCTAACGCTCTCTCTCTCTCTCTCTCTCTCACTCTCTTTCTCTCTCTGTTTCTCTTTCTGAATGACATCAAGTTGAAGCTGTCAACAGCTTTTCGAAAATGCACATGAAAATTGCATTTAGTTTGTTTGGCAGTTAACAACAATAACAAGAAGAAGAAGATACTACATGAAAAGCATAACAGAAAAGTAAATTTCATAATTTTAATCAAGTTGATAATATATTTTCTAGCAAACAAAAGAATGGGCAATACATTAAGAAGCAGAAGAAGATGAAGAAGAATAAACGAATTGCTAATACCCTTTTGGGCAGCCAAACCGATATGAAAGAACTTTTGCTTTAGCATGAGATACGGCGATCAAGTTTTGATTTTAAACAAAGAACTTATTTTTAAAGTTTAAGCAAATATCTTGACAAAACTCGTTGAATATACCCTGCCAAAAATTTGGTTGATTAAAGGGTATTGAAAAGGCAATGTACAAGGTAGAGAACAATAAAAACTTATAATGAAAATGTCACACGCATTAATGACACTCAAGGTGTCAACTCGGTCAAAAAGAAAGCAGTACGCTTGTGGGAGGGAAAGAGAGAGAAGGAGTGTGTGTGAGAGAGAGGGCGAACAATGTAAGCGTGTCTCTGTCTTTGGCAATATTCCTGCCAAAATGAGAGAAAGAGAGAGCGAGCGAGAGAGAGAGAGAGCTTTGTTACATATCCTTCGCCCCATGTGTAGCATTTAAAACCTAAAAGATAAAAGGATTTCATAAATGCAACATGCTGATGTTGCTGCTGACAACAATGTTACAACATGCCACGCCTCCACACCACCCCACCCACCATTCAACAACCTCTTCCTCTTTTCCCTCTCTCACTCTTACTCTCATGGTATAAATAAATAAATGTTGCAGCTCAGAAAATGTCCAACCAACTTCAACACGCCTGTCGTCTGGATCCCCAATCTGCTCCTAGGTATAACCCCTCCCCCCACACCCTCTCTGGCTCTTCTCTCCTCTGCTATCATCACTTTTCCTGTCGTCTATCTGTCTCTGTGTCTGTCTGAATCTCTCTCTCTCTCTCTCTCTCTTTCTCTCTGTGTCTCTGTTTGTTTGTCATATAACTGCATATGAATTTTATAGGTGGAGAGCAACAACAACAACAACAATAGCAACAAAACAGCAAAATGCAGCTTAAGGCTAAAAGGGAAATAGAAAGCGAGTGATAACCAAGCCCTCAACCCCCCTCAACGCCCTCCACCATCCACAACGCTCATCAAGTATAGCAAAATATTAGCAAGTTCTTTTAATTAATTTTGATGTTAAGCCATTTTGGCTTTGATATATGTGAAGAAGGATATGAGTTGATGTCATCGTGTGCATTTACACACACACACACACACACACACACACAGATACGTCTGTCTCTTCTCTCTCGCTCCCTTTCTGTTTCTCTATGTAACTATATGAGACTTTGTTTGTAATCGAAATTTAATTATATTTGATTGAAGAGGTAATTCGGAATCCATATTTAAACTCTGCTGACATTCATTCAGATAAAGCTCTTTGCCTGAGAGGAGGACCGTCAGAGATAGGGCAAGATAAAGAGAGAGAGAGGGAGAGAGAGAGAGATAGTTGGCAATTCTTAAGAGGGAAATGCGGCACCTGACCAAATATTGCAAGTCCAATATAATATTTCGATTTCACATATCTTGGCCCTAATCGGATTTCTCTTGTCGTAGCTAATCGATTCTTGTATGTGAAATTGTTTTTGAATAACCCTCGGCAGGCGGCAGTGTCTGCCCCACATACACTTCAAATCAAAGTCAAAACGAATTATGGCAAAAATTGTGTCGCGATCACCCTCCGCCCCCCTCCCATTCAATTTTCAAACTCGCTCGTTTACAATCGCAAGGAATTGAAAGTCTCGTCTCGTCTCCCTCTCTACGCCCCTTCCGAATTGACGCTTCAGTGCCTTCTAATGCAATAGCAGCAGCAACAACAGGAATAGTAGCAACATGCAAACTATTTCCACATACACACACACACACACACACACACACACACACACACACACACACACTTCTCGCTTCGGTTTCTGTGTTTCTATTTCTGTTTCTGTTATCGCTGTCATGCAGTTGGCAGTAAGCAACTGCCTTGCCTTGGCCTGGCAGTAAGCAAATTGGCCTAGGCCAAAAGCATTTCAAAAAATTGTATTAAATCCCAAAAGCTTTACAGTTACACCGCCCGCACTTCTTCTCCCCCACCACCCAATCGTCCCTCTCCACCCTTTTGGCTGCATCAGCAGCCCGCTGCTTTGACTCCTCCTCCTCTGGCCCCTTGCCCGCTCTTTTGTGTGTGTGTTTAAAATTCAAAGAAAAAAAAAAAAAAAGAAAATAGATGAGGAAGAGGCAAAGAGGAGACATTTTTTTTTTTTTTCTACTTCCTGCAAATTTCATTTCCGCTTTGATTGCGCTTTTTGCGCATTTCCCTTTACAAAGGCTTCGAGGTGGGAGAAGTGGCATAAAGGAGTGGTGGCGGTGGGGGGGAGTTGTGGCAAAAGTAAAACAAATGAACGGAAATGCCACACACGCACCTAGGACAACAACTAGAGCAACAGCAGCAACAGCAGCAGCTGCGAAATGCACCTTTGACACCTTTTGGCCAAAGTGTGACAAAAAAAAAAAGAAAGAAAGAAAAAAAAAAGATTTTCTGTTTTGGGTGGCAGAGAGAGAGAGAGAGAGGTAACGGGCAAAAAGTAAACTTGCCAGGTAAAAGCCAAGTCAAGTACTGCTCTTAGAGATGGCAACGTGCAATTGTTTGTTTTTTCAACTGGCTTAAGCTCTGATTCGGTGTTAAGTCTACTGAATCTTCACCAATAAACAACCAACAAAGCTCGCCTAGAACATCTCTCGAATCAATAAGTCAATGCATCATATTTTTCCTCTATTCTGGTAATTGTTAGCCATTTTTTGTTCTTCTGATAATTGCCTGCTTAGCCAGCCTTCTTCATTCTCTTTTGCCAGTTGAATTTAATTTCTGTTTCTGAATTGCATTCTTAAAGGTTTTTGGGTGCATTTTTTTGTTAGTGACACGTTCACATCACTGGTGTGACAACATTTTTAACTGCTGCTGTTGGTACTAGAACTGCATGCAAAGTATCTAGTAGCTACCTCAGTTTTATCATCTACCCGTGCTCCCTCATCCACAATCCCTTAGTGTTGCTCGTTGCCTTTTGCATCGCCACTGTGTTTGGCTTGCTTAGATGTGTTTTGTTGTGCTTTTTGCTGGCTGAGAAGGCAACGCAGCCTTTGTGCTTTAGCTTCCATCCCTACCGCACTGGCACCTCTCACCTCTCGCTCTCTCTCTCTGCCTTTGCCTCTGCCTCTGTCTCTCTGTTGCCAAGTGTGAAAAATGTCGAAAATGCAATTTCCTTCAAGTAAAATGCCTGCCATGCGCTTTTGTCGCACCCACCACCTGCTACGTGGCCGTATTACAAACGAGAGTCCTGGACTAGGAATAGGTGTCCTGGCTATAGCTTGGCCTGCCTGACAGACTGTGCCAGCCTGCCTGGCTGACTGCCTGGCTGACTGCCTGCCTGCCTGCCTGCCTGCTTGCTTGCCTGATTCTCTGTAGCTTAAATAAAGCACTTCCGCTAATAAAGTCGCACTCTAGTTCACTTCTCTCTCTCTCTCACACACACTTTTTGTCTCCCTCTTTGTGTCCTAACCCATACAGTTTAGACAGACTGCAACATGCGTGTCAATGCGAGTAAAGAAGAGTGAGAGGTTCGAGTTAGAGTGGAAGAAGGGGAAAGGGATGGCGGTGGGTGGGGGTCAGAAAGGGTTGTGAAGGAGGTAAAGTTCTGTTCTGTTTGCTTTCGTGGCAAAAACACATTTGGAAAATTTGTGTAGGCGACATTGTTGTAAATCACCGACACATTTTCAAACGGCAACCCCCCCCCCCCCCCCCCCCCCCCAAACCCCGTAACACTGAGGCCTCAACAAAATGCATTCAAAATGTTTTGCAAAATATGCACTGCGAGAGAATGTGTAACGTGTATGTATGTTGTGAGTAAATCCAAAACGCAATAGAGAACTTTACGGTTCTCCCTCTTTTTTTTTCGCTCAGTGCATTTTTGAAGGTCTCTGTTTCTTGTCCACTTGCGTAAATGTTGCGGCTGCACGCATTGGCCTATGTGCGGGGCACCACCTCTTCCTCTCTATCACAAACTTGGCCTCCCATTTCCTTGTTCTCAATCAACCTCGACTGTCGGTTGGTCTCTTTCCCATTCCCCGTCACCTCACACCTTCATTCTTTTGCTCACTTTTCTCTCTACTCGTGTGCAACTCAAAATTACTGCCAACTTCTGCAAGTGACGACAACTGAAATGTTGCATACACAGGACGAGAGAGTGAGTCAGAGAGACAGAGAGAGAGTTGTGGGGCAACCTCTGCCTAGTAGGACAATGACACGCACACACACACACACACACACACACATTCATCACAGAGCATAATGATGGAGCCCGTTGCCGGGGATTCAAAGAGACCAGAGAGAGAGAGAGAGGAGGGGCACAAGGGGAAAGTATTTCGTAGGATTCGCTGTTGTTCGCACACAGATTTTTGTTTGACAATGGGTGTGAAAATTGAAGGCGAGTGATTGCATTTGCCTTGTCCTCGATCTCGTCCAGCATTTGCGCCACCACCAGACTGTGATTTACTGTGAATGTGGCATAACAAAAGGAGAAGCTACCTATCTACTACAGCTTTCATTGCTCTGCTGCTGCTGCTGCTGCTGGTGTGTGGCAAGTGTAGGTAATTAATAGACTTGAAATGGCCGCTTGAGCAAAATTTTAATTAGGTGACATATGCAAAATTCATTCAGCCCAAGAAGCTCTTCTCTCTCTCTCTCTCTCTCTCTCTGTCTATCTGAATGTGTGCTTCTTCTCTGTCTACTGTCTGCCTTTAATTGATAGTCAAAAACAGTTTTCGTGGCTCACATCATCATCATCATCATCATCGCCGTCGTCGTCGTCGTCGTCGTCGTCGCTGGCGTCTCAGTGATCCTTGTGCAGTTGAAGTGAGGAAATTACAAGTCGTGAATTAATGGCTCCACCTTTTCCAAAGGCCCAGAGAAGGGAGCTGTGAGCAGCAGAGAGTAACATAGGGGTCGCGCACGTTGCCAGGATATCCGACGTCATCGTCGATGACTACGACGACGTCGTCTTTATTCCACTCCTCCACTCTCTCCTCCTGCCGTTGCTGCTGCTGCTGCTGCAATTGCAATTGCTTTGTCAGCTCAAAAACTTAACCTCAAACGTACAACGTTGAGTCAAGACATACGTGGCATGTCCTTTTTGGCACATACATACGTGTGTCACATTGTTTGCCTCCCCCACCTTCAACCCAACTCCCACCGCTCTCTTTACCACCCCATCATCTGCCAGTCAGTTAGTCCGTCCGTCAGCTACAGTCACGGCATTTGCCTACTTCTTTGTTGTCAAAAGCTTCATTAAAATTTCCACGAATTTAATTAGTTAAACATTAGTTGCAAAAGATTTTTTCACAATAATTCAATTTATTTTTTTTTATTTTACTAATAATAAGCAATTAATTTATATATTGATGTTCCTTTTTAATAAACAGTTTTTAATGAATTTTTCTTCTCATTACAGGTAAGTGAATGAATTTTTGGAATAAACTTCTCGCTCCCACATGGCATCTCTTCCCTCTCTCTCTCTCCCTCTGGGTATGTTATAGAAATTTGTGTTTTTTTTAAAAAAAAAAAAGATTCCTAAATCAAGGCAATTAAATGGTTGCTTGGCTTCTGTGAGGGGCGAGGGTTAAAATGGAAGCTGCTGGCTCTTCTTTTATGCATATTTATTAAAAACAAAAACTTAATTAGCTTTTGCCATCAAATGATTGAAATTCAAGGGAAATTTTCCGCGCTGACCAATCTCAATTCCTCTCAACTGCCAGTCAGCTTCAGCTTTAGCTTTTTCTCTTTTCTCCCCTCCCCTTCCCTGTGGGGGATATATATTTATATGTATGTATATATACATATATATATATATATAGTTTATTCATCAATAACGTGTGGAAGAGACTGGTTAGTGTGGTGAGGTGGGGAGGGGGGAATGGGATAGAAAATTTTCAATAGCACAAAAGGCATTTAGCCGCCTGTTTGGTTGGTTGGTTGGTTGGTTGGTATTGCCCATTGAACGCTAGCTGCTGGCCTCCACTCCATTCACCGCACTTCACTTCTCTTTCGCCTATTGAATAGGCTTAGCGACTGATGACTGACGACTGATGAATGATGAATGTGAATGCCGCCGAGTTGAGAGTTGGTGGAATCGCCGTTGAATCGATCTCTGACCCCATGCGTTTATTCAATGCACAATATGAGTTACCTCCCCTCCCCTCCAATTTCCACTCCTACCCATACCTACACCCGCACACTTTTGGCCGCACTGACAGAAATCGGTTGCAGATCGCTGTTGGTTTCATTATTATTAACAATTCAATGGGGAGGAATTATAGAGATTTTGAGAGTGTATTTCTTTCAGTGTATTTCAGCCATTTCATTTAAGCTGAATGGTTGTTATCGTTACCTTTACCTCATATAATTCTTTATACTTTATGATTAAACTATTGATAGGAAGTTGTTGCTGCTGCTGACCATTATGGCCATATGGCCATATGGCCAATATGGCTCAGAGGATTGGTAAAAGGCATTGCACTGGCTAATTAAAATGGTCGAACAGAAACCGAACCGTAACGTGAACGTTTTCTGTTCACCATTTCGAATTTGTTTTCTATGCCCTGCAATTCCCTTCTTGCTTCTCCCTTCTCCCCTTTCTTCCTGTTTTTTTTTTCTTGTTTTTTAAGCCTTTTTCCCATTGACATTTTGTAAAGCGGCAAACAAAGTGAGAGAAATGGACAGAGAATGAGAGAGAAAAAAAGGAGATAATTTTTTCTCATATCTCTGTATGTGTGTCTGGTGTGTGTGTGTGTGGCTGTGCCATACATTTGTTAATTATTTCGCTTTGATGCGCACAAAAGTATGCAACACCCGATGAAAGAAGAGAAAAAAAATTGTCATGGAAAAACAGTTTTTTTTTCCTCATGTATTTTTTGGCCTCCTCACTCTCTCTCTCTCTCTCTCTCTCTTCCTCTCCCTCTTTTAATCTATGTCTTTTCGCTTTTATACTCTTAATCAGAGTCGAAGCTTAATTAGTTTCTTTAACATGTGTGTGTGTGTGTATGTGCGTATGTGTGTGTGTGTGACTCTGCATGAAATTAATTAGGGTTTTTGTTGTTGCTGCTGCTGCTTTTGGTGTTTTTGTGCGTTTTGCTTGGAATTCAAAGAAAGCAACATACTCAAAAAAAAAAATAGCAACAAATTTCTTACACCAACTATGAGATACTCTGCATAATGAAGCAAGTAAAGCCAATCAACTTTTGTCATAGGCTGTAACAACTTCAGAACAAGACTCACTGGCTTCTAGTCTAGTCGTCCTGTCAAACGAAAATCCCACAAATCTAAATTTGTTTTGTCAACTGTTCTTAGATAGTTTCGAATTAGTAAATTAACAAGCTACTGAAATCTTTAATTCGTTTTTTTTTTCACAAAATGTTCACCAAGAGAATCAACTAATTTCAATAGGCAAGAAAAAACGAATTTCAAATAGTTTTCGATAACAAATGTAACCGCTTTCGGTTTTTGCAGTTCAAATATTTTCTACATGCATCAATTGTTTCTTTTGAATTAGCTGGAATTCTTTTCAGCTATTTTTCTATTCATTGCATAGAAAGTTGCATGGAGATATTACTCGGACTGTCATGGTCTCTCTTTCTCTCTCTCTCTCTCTGTCAGCATGTCGTCGTCTCCCCTTTGACAACATTGCTAACCCTATTTTGTGTGTCGAAAGGTTGCCTGGCAACCCTTTTTTCTCATTTCGCCCATTTTGCATTGTATCGCCTGGCCTCAGAACAGAACAGACCACACCATACCAGACCAGACCAGACCAGACCAGGCATATATGAATATATCTTCATTTGTTCAAAAAGAGAGCAAGAGAGCGTGAGAGAGAGAGAGAGAGAGACAGAGATAAAGGTTAAATAGCAAACAATAAGCGCCTTGATTTTGCAAAGAAGGAATTTAATTATGTGTGTGTGTCTGTTTGTGTGTGTATGTGTGTGTGTGTGTGTGTGGGCTTGATATAAATTTGTTTATTCAATAAAAATGCCTCCCACTTTTTAAAAAAAAAATAATAATAATATTGTCATTGTATTTGGCTGTCAACCGCAGAAAGAAAGAAAGAATGAACGAAAGAAAGAAAGAAGCCAAAAAGAAGAATAAAGCGAAAAAAGCTGCATAAAGAACTCGGACTAAAAGAAAAGTTTTGCTGCTACTGCATGGACATCAGAGAAAAAGTAGTAGGGGGGGGGGGGGGGGGGGGAAGTAGGAGGAGGAGGAGGGAGGCAATCGTGTGAGATACAAAAAGAGAGAGAGACAGAGAAAGATGTCAGTTGCCATGAGGCCGGCCTGTCAGATTTTTCTCATTCTCGTTCTCCTTGCCACTCGGATATCTTCTCTTTGCCATTGCCTCTGTCTCGGCTGCTTTTGTTTTTATACATATTTTTCTGTTGTTGTTGTTGTTGTTGTAATATAGGCGGACAACACACGGACATACAGCCCAAAAACCTGGCAGCTGTTGCAAATGGAGGCGTGGCCCATGAAAAATCAAGACAACGAAGCGAAAACGCATTTTCATATAAAAACTGCGGCTGTTAAAATGCTGTGGTCACCCGCTCTTTCGCTCTGGCAAATTAATAATTTTATTTTTATTGTTTTCTCTCATCTCTTCTCTTCGCTTCTCTGTTTTTTTTTTTTTTTTTTTGGTTGTTCCTTTCTTTCTTGTTTTTGCCTTTGCCGGTTGAGTTCAGAATCCGTCTGACGGCCACTACCTCGCCTCACTCCACCCTCCTCCGCCTGTTTTATAACGCGTAACTGTTGCTGACGCATATATGCCAGACATTTTTATTTTTATTTTATTTTATTATCGTATATGCAATATATTTTTGCAAATATCCTGTACGATTTCTTCTCTCATCGAGTAGCTTAGCACTGACAAAGTCTTTGACTTGGGGGACTTTCAGAGACTATTAAGAGATTATTAAGAGAAAAGAAAATTAAGACAAAATCTATCAAATGTTTACCTTTATTTGTTCAAACTCATTTGAGTCTATTAGGTAGACTCTACTGACCGGAAATTAATATTTGAAAAAATTGTTTGACTGAAATTTAATTAAAATAATTTTTTGCATCGAACTAAGGGTCGAAAAATTTTATATAAACAACTGAAAACAGCGAAATGGGTAAAAAAAAAAAAAAAAACAGTTTGGTTAGGGTTGATCTTAGGTTATATTTTTAATAGACTTTCCGATTTTGCCATAGCATAATGAATTCGATCTTAAATAGATTTTGTTCCACACTTATTTTCTTGTATTTATTTTTTTTTTTGTTCATATTATTTGCCTTGGTCACTCATACGCCATGTTGTCATCACCGATGTCGTCGTTGTCGTTGATGTTTTTGTTGTTTTCAATATTGTTGTTGTGGCTGTTATTGTTGTTGTTGCTATTGTTGGTTGTTCTTGTTGTTTCTGCTGCCTTGGGTTTTTATTGAAAAATAATTACATGTTACAGTCATGTCGTGCGTGTGTCTATCTGTCTGTCTATCTGACTGTGCCACCATCTGTCTGGCCTCCACTTGGTGCGGTCTATTTGTGCCGCCTTCTGTCGTCGTCGCCGTTGCGTCCAAGTGGGTGGGGGAGGGACCTCTTTCTTATCGCCTTGCATTGGACCTGGACCCAGCTCTCGGCCATATCCCTTCCACTGAATCCGCTGCCTGTCAAGTGCAGCATGTGAATGTCCTGTGCTGACAAAGGGCTATCATAAAATAAAACACGTTCATACACACACCCACACACACACACACATTCACACACTTGCACATGCACATTTCTATATGTGTATGTATGTGTACATATATATATTTTGTATCTTTTTTACTTCTTTGGTTCCGCACTGTCAACGCTGCAAGTTCTGTTCTGTTGCATAGTTTGTGACAATTTTTATTTAATTTTAATTGCTTGTTGCATATTAAGTTATATCAGAGGGAGAGAGAGAGAGAAACAACAACAACAACAATGGGAAGAGTAGAGAAAACCCAACAACAGATTGCCTGTCATGTGGTCGAGAGGAAAAATTTTAACAAATTGTTTTCCATGTGGACAGCAAATGAAAGCTATACATCAAATATTATTTGGTTATATATTTTTTGTTTTTTTTTTTTTTTGCCTTTTCGGCAACATTTTTATTGATACAAAAATTTTCTAAAAAAGCAATATTTTGTTATGTTGTACATGACACGATCCTCTGCCTAAGGACTAACCTAACGTGACTCTATCTCGAACCTTCAATTTCATTTTCCAAAAATTTGTGTTATGTTTTCTGTAACAAAACTTTAAATATAGTTGGATGCCCAATTGTAGGCAGAGGAAAGCAGCATATTTGTTTTCAGGCGGGTGTTCCCCTCTTGTGAATCTCAAAAGGTCAAGTTGAGTTCTTCAAAAGTGAGTTAATGGGTATTCCGAGGGATTTACATGAATTTCGAATTGATTATTATCATGTCGTGAAAGCCGAAAGCAGAAAGTTGTTCGAGAAAGGAATTTGATGTAGCCTAGCATACTTGATAGGTAATTACAGGTCGGCATCGGCATCTATAACATATTGTGCCCTATGGCTATTAATTTTGTAGTCCATGGGCTTTAGTTGGGCAGAGATTTTATTTGAAATTTTTGAAGAAATACGAAAGGATTTGGCTTTTATGTGGCAAACAGGCAGTCCTGCAATTAACAGGAAAATAAAGTCAAGTTTATGCAAACCCCATACAATTTTCATGCCATTCTTGCACGCCCCCCCGTTTTGCCTTCTCTATCTCTCTCTCTCTCTCTCTCTCCTTTGCTCTTATCATTTAAATGTGTTGAAATGACCGAAAAAGATAAACAAACAAGCAGAAATATACAAAAACAGACGCAGAAAGAAAAAAACAAGTGAGAGAGAAAGAAAAACCAAAGGGAAAAAGGAAAATTCAGACGAAAAATCTACCCAAAATTCAGGTTGTCCAAGGTTTATTTACTTATATATGTGTGTGTGTGTGTGTCTATGTTGTATGTGTGTGCCTCACAAAGTGAGCAATAATCATGTGTATGTGTGTGTGTGCGTGTGTGTGTGTGTGTGTGTCTCATATTTGAGTGTATCAAAAGATAAAAACGTTAAAACAAACAAGAATGAGGGGACAACAAAGGGGAGTGAGGGTAAAACACGTAGCAAACAGTAATAAGCATGCAACAGAGCATACAGAAATGGACACAAAAACCACACACACACACACACACACACAGGGTGAGAGAAAGAAAGAGATAGCGTGTATGTGTGTGAGAGAGAGAGAGAGAGAGAGACAAGCAGCAGCTCACATCACATTGCCTGGTGCCTGTGATGAATGACTCTTTTAATTAGTTGCCGCAGGAAATGCATGAATTGCAAAATGACTCTGTTTGTTTACCCAGCCAACGACAACGACGAATCATCCTAGCCAACCAATCCCCTCTCTCTCTACGCTCTGGCCAGTCAACCAATCTCCCTTTCCCTTCCTCCCACTTCCCCTTCCCTCAAACAGCAAGCGACTTTCTCTCCCACTCATGGCCCTTCTCTAGGGCATGTATCTGCTGCTGCTGCCTCTCTCTCTCTCTCTCGTTCGCTCTTTTTCACTCTGCATTTGGATCTCTATAGCTTCTCTGCTCTTCTCTCCTCTATGCGCTCATTTATTAAATAGTAGTTTTCAAGTGTCCTTCAGTGACATGTTTGTTTGTTTTTGTTTTTGTTACTATATGGCGCTAGAACGGGTGGTCCCCCATATCCCGGTCTGTCTCATTTTTCCCCCTATCCCTCTAGCACTCTTCCTCTTTTGCCTGCTACTCTGGGGTCCTGCGTGTGTGTGCCATTTCTTTTTTTTTTTTTTCTTTAGCCCTGGACAACAGTTTACTTCATTATTGTATGGCATTCTCAAGGGGAAGGTTTTCCGACTTTTCACTTACGAGGGAAAAGGGTAAGATGAGCCAAGCGGCGGGGGGTGCTCCAGTTGAGCGGTTGGCTATTTATTTATTTGTCCCATCAGAGGGACTGTCTCTCTCTCTCTCTCTCACTCACTCACTCTCTCTCACTCACTCACTCTCTGGGTAAAAGCTTATTAATAATTTTTTGTCAAGTCGCGTGGAAAAACAACAACAAACAAGCAAACAACTTAACAACAACTACAACCATTGAAACACTAAACGAGTGTAATACATTCAAACATGAGCAATATCCTTCAACAGGATAATAACTGGAATTCATTTTCCCTACCACCCAACAAAGAAGAGAAGTAAACCGCGTTTTCAAGGGAAGCTCAAATATTGATTGTAATGCATTTTCCGAATATTTCAATAACTGAAAATTAAAAATTGTTCATAAGTTCACGAGAAAAAGTTAAAGTAAAAATGGTCCAACGTTTGTCTAAGTACTTGAAAAGAATATTTAAGAGCGTCTAAACTGAATTAGTCTCTCTCATCTCGGCTAAAAGGAAGAAACCTATTGAGCAGGGTTTCTATTTCTTTCATTGTTTACCATTTTGACATGAGCTCGAACTATTCTACGCATTCCTTAAATCTTGAGTTTAATGAACGGACAGAAAAAGTTTTAGAAAATTCATTTTTCGAGTAAGGATGGTAAACGCAGAGTGTCAAGAGTTCCTAGCTAATCCGTAGGACAAAAAAACCTCAGAGTTAAGCCAAATATACTTTGTTTTTTTTCTTTGTTGACTTTGCAGGGCAGCCTTTGAAAGGGATAAATGCGCATATGTACATCAATATAATTGGATATTTAATTTTATTTCAAATATATCTATAATGCAAGGTTTTTTCCATTATTTGCCAATGCATTTTTTGTTTTGGTATTTTTTTTTGTTTTTTTTTTTTGCCTTTTTGGCGATGCTTTTGCTTTTGCCGCCTCACTCACAGTTAATAATATCGCGTAAGCAAATAATAAATAAAATTTGCAGTTTTTAATAATAAAAACTGCAATAAACAATTGTGCGCAACAATGAACAGTGAAATGGCAACAACAAACCAAAGAATGAAGGTGGCCAAGAGAGCGAGGTGAAGATGGTAATGCAGAGGGAAGGGAATTGAACAAATATTTAAGTAATATTGCCCAAACAAGAAATCAATTAAAAAATAAAAATTGCATTTTCATAAGCTGTCAACTTTTCTGCCTTCCCCTGCTCTACTAGATCCCCCCTCCCCCCTCCCCACTTTATTCTTTCTGCAATTGTATCTGCCTCTCTCTCTCTCTTTTTCTGTTGCTCGCTTATTCACTGTTTCTTTCTCTTTTGCTCTATCTCTATTTGTGTGCGTGTGTATGTGTTTTTGCTGAATATTTTAATTAAATTGTTATTATTATTTTTGCGTTTCTCGTTTCTCGCTGTCGTTGTGCGTGCCATTGCAACTGATTTTGTTGTTATGGCTTGGCAAAGATTTATTTATTTATATTGATGGCCAGAGAATATCGGCAAATTGTTGTTTGCACTGTGTCAGTTCGAATGGAGAAATCAGAGAGGAGGGAGGGAGTGCGCTGCTGCGGTGTGGTGTATGGCGGGAGGTGGCCATTGAGCGGGCAGGTTGGAGAGGGAGGGGGTGTGGTGTGTGTGTGTGTGTGTATTTTGGTCAGTGGCAAATGGGCAATGCTCAAGGCAATTGAAGCGTGCACATGAAATTACATTTTGCATTCGTTGAGCTGTGATTTATGCAATTGTTGATTTATAAACAACATGTGTATTATTATTAACCAAAAAGTGCCCAATGCGCAATTAATTGTTGCAAGTTGTTTGCCGCTAAAGCAAACGCTCTGTTTTCTCTCTGTGTGTGTATGTGTGTGTGTGTGTGTGTGTGTGCAACATGAAGTCCAATTAAGTGGCCAAAATGTACATAATTCTTTGCATATAATTGCATTTACAGTTTGTAAATTAAAGTTGCAATTTCAATTTTAAATGCATTTTTCCCTCTATGAAAATATTGAGAGAGAATTATTTTCTTATCTTCTATATATGAAAAGGGCGGAGCCTTTTTTTAGGGTCACTTCTTGTTGTGTATCCTAGATAACCTTGAAGACAACCTTTTCAGTCTTTGCCTTTTTCGAATTACATACGTTCTTTGACTTCGGATTCTGATGTGGTCTTACGGCTAAAATTTCATTCAGCATAATACCTTTCGAGCTTCCTTCAGATGCGTAATACTTCAGCTAACTCACTCACCTTAATTTGGTGATCTTCCAATGCAAGATCGTAGATTATCAACCGTAATAGATATAATACCTATTGAATCACCCTGGTCTATCTTTACCGACAAACCAAAAAAGGCTTACTGCTTATCCTTAACAATTTAAAAACGAAAAGTGAGCTCAATTTTCTTTTCTTTTTTTTTCGCTGATTCTGTTTGAATTTTGCAGCAATTATATCTTTATCTTGAACTTAAATTGTTATGAAAACGCGATCATAAAATGTTTAAATGAAATCCCAATAGATTTTTTTTTAGTTGCATTTCGTGCAGTTGGGTAATCAATTTTTATAGACTGGCAGCGGGCGTTCGACCCTCGGTAAATGCTAAACCAAATCGCACATGTGGGTTGCACTTTGCAGTTCAGTTCAATGTTGTATGGATGTGTGTGTGTGTGTGTGTTTGTTGCTCTAATCCAAATCAATTTGCATCAAGAGCCTCATTTCATTCTATTATTTTCCAGCCAATTCGAAAACTCCTACAGGACACATCATTTTCGATTACTTTGACTGTAAAACCAAAAGAGAAAATAGCCAAAAATTGTATACCCTTTCCTGAACTATATGTTAAAAATTACATTTTTTTTATTCGAAATAAGTTTAAAAATGAGACTAATTTATTTTGTTTCTTCTTTCAATTTAAGCGCTTTTATTTTTTGTTTGTCAATGGAAAGCTAAAAATATTTATAGTTTATATGCTTTAACTGAAGCCTGAATTTTTTTTTTTTTGGGAGGGGGACCAAATTGCTGATACCTTTATCTAAGGGTATTTGAAAACTCAGCTAGTTCGCTCGTTGCTTGTTGCAATAAAAGTTTATTCCGCGCTGCTTGTTGACAATTCTAATACGAAGTTAGTCTCTCTCCCTCTTGCTGTCTCTGTCTTTATCTCTCATTCTCACACTCTCTACAATTCAGTCTTGTCCTGTCAGCAATTGTTTCCTGCAATTTTATTGCACACTCTTCATTCTTCTCCCTGTCTGTCTCTCTCTCTCTCTCTCTCTCTGTCTCTCTCTGTCTCTCTCTCTTGCCTTTCGCTGTCTTTGTGGCAGCGAGATTTGTTTGGTGTCAAGTTTTCAAAAACTATTTCAAAACTGTAAATGACAAAATGTTAAATGGACTTTCAATGGCAAAATGCTGGAATTCCATTCTACTGCAGCATCATCTTCTGGTCCTGGTTTTGGTCCTGGTTTTTGGTTTTGGTCCTTGCTTGCTTCCCCCTTCGTTTCACAGCATATCCGTTTACACTGTCTACAATAAATCAGCGCCTAGTTGAAAATCCTTTCTATTTTTTACAGCTGTTGTTGTTGTTGCTGTTGCTGTTGCTGTTGTTACTCTTGCTGCTGCTGTTAACCCCTCCCGGCAGCCGGCCAACCCCTTCTCCACAATTGTTTGGTTGGTTGGCTGGTGGAGCACCAAGCGCCCAGTTGTTTGTTTGCCTTGTTTATGCCACTTTTCTTGCATTTCTTCTCTTTTGTGGCCAGCAGAAAGTTTTGTTAATTGAGTTTGTTGAAAGTTTTATTAAACAGAGCGACAGCCGCATTCAAGTTTCGCATTTTATTTTCTTGCTATGTATTTTTCCCTTTTTTTTTTTTGTTTTGTTTTTTGTTTTTTTTTATTATTTAAAGCCGCAAAGTCGCCTCGAATTTTCATTTACTTTTTTTTTGTTGCCTTCAGGTGGGTGGGTGACAAGTTGTGGGTGAGTGTGTGTGTGTGTGTGTGTGCGCGCGTGGGAATGAAAATGAGTGTACCCATGTCTGCTGGGGGCGTGGCCATGTGGTTTGATTGTAGTGAATGGCGTGAAGCTCGACCAGCAACAGCAGCAACAGCAGCAACAGCAGCAGGTTGCATTTTCTTGTTTTATATTAATTTTATGCCTTTGCGTTAAAGGTCAGTCAGCGAAAAGGGGCGTTAAGCGTAAGTACGTCAACATGGCGTATGCGTGATATTAAGGCCGATAATGGGCGTGGCATGTGTAAGCTTTTGTGCCTGTGTTTCTGTGTGTGTGTGTGTGTGTGTGTGTGTGTGGGCATGGTAGTTTGTTTATAAGAGCCGTAAATGAATTTCCCTTTTGTATATTTAATGAAGGGGCCATTACAATAGTGCAAACATTGAAATTACTCTCTCTCTCTCGACTCTTTGGTTTTTTTCCATTTCGATAAGAAAGTGTATAACCATGACCTATAGGTAGCTATATATATGTATATATATTCAAAATCAATTCGAGTTTATGTATGAAAATTTATTTTTTTTTTTTTGTTTTACATATTTTCTTTGTAGTTGTAAGTTTAAGTAGGTGTAACTTTTTGGTTTGCCTGTACTTTGCACATTTTTAAGTAATTTTGCTGGAATTTAGGAAAATCTCAGCCAAAAATCTTAAAACAAAGGTTTTCCTTAGACGGGGAGAGGGGAATTTGACTGACAATTGCTCAAATTCATTGTTGGCTTTTCGAACCACGACTTGATACTTTTTTCAACAAGTTTTCTTAGGATTTGCTTTTTTTTTAGCCGTTACCGATCCCTTGGACTTCAATAATATAATTTAAAAACGTCCTTAAAGTTAGTCTTTGTGTTTCGACTCATTAACGTAACTGTATTTCTATTTCTGCTTGTCTAATTTACATAAAACTGCACAATTTATTATAAAAAGTTGAAGTACAATGCTTATCATATTTATAACCCACCCAGCAGCTTTTTAACTTTGAACCAATTTTAACAATATTTTTAGGGTTTTTCAAATAATAATTATAGCCCACAGCAGAAATTTTGACTATATTTACATGAAATTGGGCTATAATTTTGATACATTGATACTTTTTTTTTCTTTGGTTTTACTTCTTTTTAAAAAATCGTTATTAAATTGTCAATTTTTGAGTAAAAAAGTTGTCCATTTATAAATCAAATATTAAACTACTCATTTTTCAAAATTTTGAGGAAATACATAATTTGGCAAAAATTTTTGTGGTTTTTGTGTTTTTTTTTTTCGTTTAAAAGTGGATTATACATATGATAAGCAGTGTAGTTCTTTTAGAGTTCAATTTCAACGGAATTTACTTGGATATAATTAAAGCTAAAATATAGATAAATACTTTTTAAATTTTACAAAACCGCTTTAAAAGTGGATTATAAATATGATAAGCACTGTATATTTATACAAATTGATTGTTTATTGAACTGTAAGTTTGTTCCATTAACAATTATTAGCCGCGTCAATAGTTTTACCTAGTTACTCTACTTGCCTCATTTATGGCCAGCAACAACAACAACAACAATAATAAGAAAACAACAACTTTTTGCCAACAAATGTCATTATATTAGTTGCTTTTCTGCATTTTGTGGTTCTTTGTTTTCACAAATGTTTTCAATGTGTGTTTGTGTGTGTGTGTGTGTGTGTGTGTGTTGGCCTTGATAAAAGAGAATTGCGTTGAAAAGTGGGCAAATGGTTAGAATAGAAAATTATCAGTGTGTGAGTGGTGTGAAGGCGTTGATGGGTGGTGGGAAGGGATCGGCGGGGTAAGAGGACAAATAGAATTTGCTGTGACCGCAATATGCGAGGACAACAACATGGCAACAATGGCTGGGTAATGATGACAACCCGAAAAACCGCAGGTCCCCGCCGGCTTCAATGTTGTGTGGAGATATTATAATTATATTAGGGTTGCCTTCACCCCCCTCCCCACCTTTCCCTCTATTCGCCTCATCTCCACAATCATTTCTTCTCCACCATCAACCTCTGTTTTGCCTCTTTAGCTCTGTGTTCTGTGCTCCCGTTTTCATTGTGTTGCCTAAAATGTAAGCAATCAATTCAAAATTAATGCAAATGCAGCAACCATTTCACACACACACACACACACGCACACACACACGCACACACACACATACACACACACATACACACACCTATACACACAAAAGTTACACAGAGATTCATAGGCAAACAAGCATGGCGAACGGAAGTCGTCGGTTGCGGTTTAGCAGAGTTGTCCATACATAGATATATATATATATATATATATATGTATGTATATGCACACCTCCTTCTTCTTTAACTCCTTCTCCATCAGCTCCTCTTGCTGCTGCTACTGCTGCTGGTGGTGGTGGTGGTCCTCTCTTCCATTGATGTTGCATGCTGCAACCATGGCAACAGTGTAGCCAGCTGTCAGCGCAAACGCCCACAAACTGTCAAATTCATCAAAATCACACGAATGCAACCAAACTTACACACACACACACACACACACACACACACTGATAGATATAGATATAAATACAGATGGATGCGTAGATAGACAGTTGTCGACTGTCAGCCACCTGGAAATAGTATGTATGCTTATTACACTGCTCAAAAACTACAAAATTCTGTGAAATAAAAAACGATTTTTAGATTGAATTTCTATATAGCACACGCTAAACCTATCTTCAGTTAGTATAAGACAATACTTTGGATGGAAAGAGTTGAATACTTGGAATACTTTGCATTAGTTTAACACAGAAACACTTTGCGCCTTTGACATTTGGCCTTGATCTATGGCTAAAATATTTAAACAGTTTGAGTGAGCGTGTCCTTTAGGGCTTAATTACTTTGTTGATGTGCCAGCAAGTGGCATTTTTGTTTTTTGATTTAACTATTCGCATATGGAAATTGAAAAATGGTTTGTCATATGCCAAATTTTCTTACAGTGTCAATTCAGGCCACTCATAGCAGTTGTTGTTGTTGTTGTTGTTGTTGCTGCTGTTATTCCTAACTATGATGTGAGCTGAAGCGTTTTAGTTAGTTGAAGTGATTAGCATCGTTAGTGGCTTTTTCGTTTGCACTAAAGCGGAAATACAGTTTCAAAGGCCTTGGTCAGTCCATTTATGAGTATGTTTCTCTTACCATTTAGTCTCACTCTCTCTCTCTCTCTCTCTCTCTCGTGCTCTCTCTTTCTCTCTCTCTATCTCTGTCTCTCTAGCAATCTCTACTCATGGCTGGTTTAGCTTTTGTGGCTAACGTTTTGTAGCTAATTAAATGAATTTAAATTTGCGTGAAATATAAGTTTTTTTTTTTGTTCACATTTGCTTTTAATGTTTATTTTCCTTGATTTTTGCTTTATAATCTTTTGACTTTTATTTTGGCTTTTATTATTATTTTTTCTGTTTGTTTTTTGGTCTGCACGAAAGTAATTAATATGTCACACAATTTTCCTCGCACCCAAAAAGGCCGCAGAAAAGCGCCCGTAGCTATGCTACACTCTTTTGTTGTGCATGCTGTGTGTGTGTGCGTGTGTGTGTGTGTGTTTGTTTGTGTGCGCCACAAAGCCATATAAAAATATTCGTTTTTGCGTATGCTCTTACATAATAAGAAAAAGAACTCAAAATACTCGATACATGATATACATATGTATATATGCACAAGTATGTAGATTTTCTTATATACATACATACATACATATATACAAATTATGTAGTTATAAAAGAAGCTTTAGAAGATCCTTTTGCGCTATCAAAACAAGTATGTTGGGAGGGGCCAAACGGTTGCCCAGGTGAGAGCTAAGCACAGTGGAATGCAAACAATGTGCTTACCCTTTAGCTTTTACGATAGGTAAAATAAACAAAAATCAGACTTAAGACTTTTGAATTTAGGTCTCGATAGGTTATTTATCGATTTCTACAATCGTTAATAGCAAAGGGAATAACAATTAGCAGCACTTTTGAGCCAAAGTCATTTGTTTGCATGTGAAACTTGTGTGCTTCTTGTTTATTTGGAAAACTGACTTAGCCATATTTACTCACATAAGTATGCTACAAAGCAGACTGCTAAGAGCTGCCCTTATAGGTATGCTACAAAAAAGCAGTAAAACCTTTTGAAAATTTCATTTTGATGCCGTTTTTATGCGAAGGCAGAGGCAAATGAATATCGCCAAATGATTGGCAATGTTTCTCTTTCAAATTTGTAGAACAAAATTTATATAAACTGATATAGCATTACCAATTTCTTGACCACTGTCCACTGAAGTGACAAAGTATTTCGCAATCCAGAAGCCACAATCGCCTTGGCTTGTTATGCGTCTCGGTTGTGCCATTTCTACATTTCAACCAACTTCGTTTACTCGACCATATATACCATTATATACAGACAAATATGTATGTGTGTGTGTGGGTGTGCATGTATATATTCCACGATATATATATATATATATATATATATTCCCCAAAGAAATTTCCTTTTGATTTCACGCCGTAATTGGGTGTCAAACGTTACTTTTGTTACTTTGGTTTTCCTTTTCCACTTACACTCGTTCGCTTTTGCTCTATATCTCTTTCTCACTCTGGCACTTATTGACATCTGCCACCTCGAATACAAATATATATATATATATATATATTTGCACTGATTCTCTCACACTTTAGATGGAAATCAGCTGCTGTTGCTGGTGCTGCTGATTGTCATGGCGATAGCAACAAACAAATTGACAACGAAGAGGACACACACAGACACAGAGGACGACAACGACAACGACGGAGACGTCGACGACGACGACGACGACGACGACGACGACAATACACTAGATCAATATTATTCGATTTTGAATGACTGACAGTCGGGCTGACAGAATGACACTCATCGTATTGGAGAATGCGTGGTAGCTTTCGATAATTTGATAAGAACTTAAGTAGGACTAGCAGCAATTGCTGGCAAAAGAGAAGAGAAGAAAGGGCAAACGAGGGAAAGAGAGAGAGAGAGAGAGAGAAGAGGCAGAGGCAGAGCTTTAAAGCAACCAAAAAATATTTGGATGACAAAACCCCAAAAGTCATAAATCATACAAAACTGATATAGATAATCCTTTTCATATTATTATTATTATGATGATGATGCTGATGATGGAACGCAGGTGTTGCCTTTGGGAAAAGGTTGCCTATCTACTTAGCATAATTAACTAAAATTTCGTTTGGGTAAATGAAACGAAAGTTTTTAGATATGGATGGTAGATGGATGGATACTCGTATAGAGAGAATATCTACACTTAACAGTTACAAATGTTTACTAGCATTGACTCTTCAATTATTTATGGGTGTGGTTGGCAGACGCCCACACTTTAGCCATCTCGTGTAGCACTTCAGTGTATAAATAAGTAATAAATACGCTTAGTTGCATCAAAAAGTGGCACTAACCAAAAAATAGACGACATTTGGAGGAAGTATCAAATGGGTGATGATGACAAGGGCCAAAAACGGGAGACACAAGAGACGGTTGGTGAGGCGAAAAAGAAGAGCCGGAGCAGTAGCAGGAAAGCGGACATAAGTGTCGCCTCAACTCGTCGTCCACCCACACACACACACACACACACACACACACACACACACTCACACACAGAGCGAAAAAGTTTTTCGAGTTGAGTTTTCGTTCGGTTACCGGCTTGTGGCTTCGAAGGACACATACGAAAACGTACCAGAGAATGAGTATGTGTGTGTGTGTGTGTGTTTGAGAGTGAGAGTGGCTTCCATTGCCACTCTGCCACTGCTTGGTGGTAGTGGTTGAAGGATAACCGGGAAAGGCCTCATATAATTTTAAAGTGCTTCCGTTTGTGGTGAATGCAGAAGAGAGACAGAACACCCCATCGCACTGCACCGCACCGCACCTTTCACTTCTCCCAAACCCCTAATCTTCTTTGTGTAGGAGCGGAGAATGTGTCCAGTTTCTCTAACCAAAACGACAAACACTGGCTACCCATTAAAATATGCTTACGAAAATAAAATTTAAAACTAACTATGCAGCCAGTAAAAATAAAAAAAAAAAAAACAAAAAAAAAGGAGAGCGACGCCAACAACAGTTTTCCTTTCCACAGTTTTCACTCCACACTGCTCGAAATGGCATATAGTATTAATAATAGATAAAAGAAAAAGCATGACGGGGATTTAGGTTTTAGCAAATTAAATATTCTTCATTAACGTGCGTGTTACGTTTGGTTTTCAAATGCTTCTATCATTTCGCACTAATAAGTATGCACAATGTTTTCCTAATGCATAGAAATGCCCTCAAATGTATGCTATAAATAATGGCAAATACTCCAATTCGCGAGTAAGCCTTAAGACTGACCTTGAAAAGCTGTCAATGGAAAAGAACTTGTGCTCTTGATGAGCCTAGCTTTGACTTAGGTTAAAAAACCTTGTTTTAAAATCAACAATAAATCTGCTGAACTAAAAAGAGTTTGCATTTCTCAAAAATATAGCATACTTATTTGGGACATTTCTATGTAAAACTATTCACAAGTTTTTTGTTGTACTATGCAATAGAACAATACTCAATTTGAATGACTAACAATAAAAAAAATGGACAAGATTCTTTCAGAGAAAGAAAAACTAAGTCCAATTAGCTAGAGGAAAACCTTTGAAAAGGACAGTCTCTTATTCAGCAGGGCAAATTAGCGGATTTGGAATATTTAGAAAGATTTCTAGGCAAGACACAAACTAAAAATTCCTTTCAAATGTGAATAAAATTTAAAAAAAAAGGAGATCTATGTAAATTTAATAATTGCTAATAACCAAAAATTCTTTAAATTTCTTGCCAATTTGTGGGAAACAGTTTGCTAATTTGAAATAATTTGAGAGCCAAGCAAATAATGATTATATTCTGGGGACAAAAAAAAAAATGTATTTCAATGCCAATCAATTTTCAAGGACACCTTTTTGGCTAGCCAATCGCGCGCCCCCTCCCTTAGAGAGTTGAGGACTTGGCCGCAAGGACCCGTTTTCGCTTTTTTCTATTAACTTTAAATGAAACAATAAACAACTATGTAAATATATATATGTATATGTACTAGTAAATAGTCCTGGCTAGCACATACATACGTACATATATATAGAATTTGTCGAGAACTCTTTCTACTTTGCCATAATGTCTTTTGCCTCAGTTCTGCGCTGTTTTTCTTCTTTTTATTTTTTTCTATACTGTGTTTTGTAAGCATTATTACAATGCCAGTTTGTTATTGTTCTTGTCCTTGTTGGCATGCTTTTTGTGTTTGGTATTTTATTGTATTATCATCATTGCGCATTGTTTTGTGTGTGTGTGTGTGTGTGTCTCTTTCTCTTTCTGTCTCTTTTACTCTGTCTCTCTATAGGTGTGTGTGTGAGTGTGTGAAGGTATTTGTTCCTGGCAAAGTTATTTCAAGCAAAAGGTAATAAATTTTAAGCAGCTTAACACTGTTGCTCGCTGGCTTGTAAATTGTTCCATACACACACACACACACACACACACACCCAGAGAGAAAAACACACCAATACAGCACAGTGGTAGCCACAAGTTTTCGCACACTTTTCAATGTTATTATGATAACGAAATAGTGTTTATATATTACTGATCAACAGTGTTCGAATGGCCAAAAGGACCAATAAGACTTACTAACGTTCCATGGCAAGTACGTTTCGTACCTGGCTCTTCTCTGCACCTGTTTAAGAACTCAACTAAAAGCATTTGATGCTATTTAATCCAGTTATTTGCGAGTTTACACAATAAAAACCTTCAGTCGAGGAGTGAAGAGGAGAGAAACAAGCGGCGTGGCGTGGCGTGGCAGGGCGGGGCGGGGCGAGTGTTGTGGGCAGTGTGCAGAGGAGCCAAAGTCTGGTTAATTAATTATCTTTTTGTGGATGGGTGTATGTATGTGTGTGTGTGTGTGTGTGTGTTGGTAAAGTTAAGTAAATATTAAGACTATGAATAGAATAAAAGTGAGCAATTCCAAGAAATTTTTTAAGCCAAGATTATTAAAATTGAATTTTTTTTGTTTAATGAAATTTATTAATGGAAAATAGTATGCAAAAGGCATATGGCCACGCGTACAGTGGGTGCTAGAAATTTACCCACTGCCGCACATGGGGTCAAGTTCTTTTTCTAGCAACATTTCTGTGAGCTTCTCTAAGGAAAGCGTATGGAAGTAGTCGTGGTTTTTTTCTGGTTTTTCTTTGCTTCGATAATCTCTATAAATTATCATTGCTAACAGAATTTCTCTTGCCTCTTGCCGCCTTCATTTTCACTTTCGGTAACAAGCTCCATAAATTATACATTTTCACATCACATGGCATTAACTTTATAAACACACGAAAAAGAAAAGAAAAACTTCCTTTCAAATAAAAAAAAAACCAAAAAAAAAAACGGTAACGAAGACGAAGAAGTAAAGTTCTTAATATCTTATTATTATCTATACAATAATAATTTGTTGTTGTTGCTTTGCGTTGTTGTTTTTGTTTTTTGTTTTTTTTTTTTGTTATATTTTGCACGCACTTCCGTTGAAGATTCCCCAAAAGACTCCAGCCAAAAATATTCTTGTAACTGTCAGATGTGCGTAAGATTTTGCAATGCATTTCCTTGTCTACCTCTCTGTTCCATTGCCCCTGACACACACACACACACGCACACTTCCTGACTTTGCCTCACCTCTCTTTCTCTCTCACTCTCTGCGGCAATCTAACTCCCCAGTTTAAATAATAAATTTCAATTTTTAAAGATTTTTACGTGTTATTGAAAAGCTTTGGCTTTTCTTTTTGGCCCCCACAGATGCTGCTGTTGCCACTGTCCTGGGCCAGCCCTTAGGGGACATGACTTTCGCTTTATTATGTGTTTGAAACAGTGGGAAGGGGAGTTTCTCACACACACACACACACACACACACACCCTCCCAATCCTCTTTCTTTGGTTGTCTGCTGCTTCCTCCTCATCATGTGCATTATATTTGCTTTTTGTTCATATCAACATAAATAACTTATATAATGCTACACTTTACTGAATTCTTTTCGTGTCTTTTATTTTCCAAGTTCATTTTGTTACCCTTACAAGAGCGAGAGAGTACGTTGATCTATTTAGAAGATAAGTGAAAAAATTTTCGAAAATTTCCCTTGTCAAAATTAGCCAAATCTTTTGATATAATTCCAAAAGCAAAATGGTAATCGACTGGCAAAATCTTCATTGAAAAGGGCATACAGATTTCGTCATGAAGTATATGTTTCTCTTTAGATTTTTATATATTTTTTTTTAATACACTTTGTAAAAATGTGTGTGGGAGAAGAGGGCAAGTAAAGCTTCCCCCGCCAATTTGCCAACACCTCCACATTTGGTGTGTGTGTGTGTGAGTGTGTATGGAGTGTGCCATTCTCTTCTTAATTTTAAAGTGACAAGTTTGGCATTGTATTTGGTAAATTACTTTTTGACAGACCGACACAATCTCTCTCTCAGGTCAAGGCTGATTAAAATGTTTCCAAAATAACAAACAATACAAAAGAAGTGACTCTTCTCTCTCCTCTCTCCTCTCTTCTCTTTTCCTGTTTGTTAAAGCTTATTGCTTTTTGAAAGGAAGAGCAAGGGGGGTGCCTCCTAAGTTGAGTAGGAGAAATCGACATGAGCGGAAAATATTTCCTATTTATTTGTATTTAATGTTACAAAAGCATTTTGTCATACCAACTGCAGATTGTAAATACTTAAAAAGAAAAAAATAAATGATCAATACCTTCACGATGAAGCAACAACAAAAGTATAGACACTTTATGCCATAGTCGAATTCTCTAACCAAACTCAAATGGTCAAAGTATATGACTGCATAAATTCAATTGGGACATAAATTAATTAAGATAAAAGATAAAAATAACTCTAAAAGATTTAATTCTAAAATCAAACATTTTATGGATAGTATAATCTTGAAAACCTAAAGAAACTGTTTCATACTTATCCAGCCACCGCTTTAGAACCTGTTTTTGCAAAAAAAATGGATTAGATGGATGAGAAAGCTTTATCTATTATGTCAATGAGTGTTGTCTTAGTTTATCTGGAGGTAATAGGAATTACATATAAATCGATTCGAGCGACCAGAATTTAACATCGATGATGTATTGGTCGTCTAGTAATTTGATCCTAATGCTTGAATCTGGCAAAACTTCCTATAAACGAAGTTAAATGCTGTTAAATGCGTCTTTCCGTTTTCCTTTTTTACCAGACCAATTCACATTGTTTTCCTATTTCCATTAAAACATCAAAATTATTGTGGCTGTGTGCCGAATTAGATTTTATGCCAAATAAGACAACCAAAATAGACCGTTTCCACAACCAAATATCTGGCAAAGTAGACTGAGATTTTGGTAATGTATGATTAAGGTTTTCTCTCTTTTTATATAAGGAAATTGAGCCACTTTAAACTGTAGTGCTCAAGCCCTGGATTCAGGGCTAAGCTAGTCCTTAAAGTCCTTTTGTCGATTTCAAATAGAATCCACCATTTGGTCATTGTAGGGACAAGGCCCAACCTACTCCTACTTCAATCGACGTTGTGCATTTTCATTTTACTTTCTGTTTTCTTCTTTATATTGTCAAAGGCGGCAGCACACGTGCTTTCGTATAATACAATTGGCTTGGCTTTATATTTTTGTTTGCCATCTTTTGTCTTGCAAATCAATTGTAAAATATTATAGTAGGAAAATCCTTTTGGGTTCATATTGCAATGCCCATTGTGGCCAATGAATCCAACTTGTCCAACATATCTGTAAGAGAATCGTGCAATTTTTCCAACTTCTGTTTCAGACTGTAAGACACTGTGTTTGTGTGTGTGTGTGTGTGTGTGTGTGTGTGATGATGGGCGGGCGGGGTGGTAGGTAGCTTCAGAAATATGTAAAGGTATTGGAAGATTTTTAACTTTTATTTGTCATCTTTGCCTCTCTCTCTCTCTCTCTCTCTTTCTACCTCAGCCATGCCCCTTGCTCCAATAGTCTTAAAAAAAGAAAAAACGAAAGAAATAAGTAAAAAGCAAAAGCAAAGTTACCGCTGGCAATTGTTGTTGGAATTGATGTTGTTGCTGCTGCTGCTGCTGTTGTTAACTTATGCCAACTCTGAAGATAATTTGCCATGGTTACCAAAACTCTCAGTAGCGAGAGAGAGAGAGAGAGTGAAGAGAAGAGAAGAGAAGTTGGGGGCAAGCAGGCAGGCAACATTGGCATCGGCATCAGCATCAGCATCAGGTAACTCTTAAGCTTTTCTCCACGCTGCGGTTTTTACGTTTGTTGTTGACGCTACGCTAGTTGGCCGAGGACATGGGCTACGGGGGGCACGGGTAGCTAGATTCAGAAATGGTGAAATGATGAAAGGAGGCAGAGGGAGAGACTCTTTTGGTAACGCTTATCCACTTGTCTTGTGATTTTAATGCAGTGGGCGTATACTCGCCCACTTCTTGCCTTGGTTTATTCCCTTTCACTTCCCAACTCCCTCTCCCACTCCCACTCCCACTTCCACTCCCACTCCGCTATCTATCTTGTTTTTTTTTTTTTTTTCGGTAGGTACATGGCAAAAGATTGCCAAGGGCAACCAAAAGCAGAAGCAGCTGCAAATACTTTGCCTTGTTGTTGTTTGTCTCTTATAGAAGAGGAACGATAGCTGGCAGTGAAAGGATGGTGGATGGAGGATTGGGAATGAGTTGGCATGGGCTTTGTGCCACACGCTGGCAACAACACAAGCTTCTTGAATGTAACGGGAAATGAAAGCTTAACCCTTACAAGTGCTAAAGAAGAAAAACGCAGCGAGCATTGATAGAAAATGGAAAGTATTTGCCAAAAATTAACAATTAAGTAAATAAGGAATTACATTTTTCTATAAAAAAAATTATTAATTACCCATCTGCTCTGCCAAGCAAAGTTCCCTTAAAATATCTTCACCTTTTTTTTTTTTTTTTTTTTGAAGGTCTTCTCCACCTTTTCCCTTGATGAGCTAATCTCAAAAATAACGTGTGAGAATATGGGAAATGATGCATCGATAATAATGTTAATGCTCAGAATTAGGTTTCGAAGCTTCTTAAACTAAGCAAAGTTAATTAGTGGAAATAATCTCACGTCTCTAGTGTCTCATGACAAGTTCTTAATTTGCATACGGATGACTGCATAACCACTTGAGAATCTTAAGCGCAGCTTTCAAATGTCTAAAGAGTCACCTCCTCTTCAAGCACTTCTAAGCTTGCACACATAATTGGTTCGTGGTTTTTATTTTTGCTCTCGCCCACTGATAGAAGGATGTCTTTCATTTTGATTATAGATACATTTGACAGTTGTTAAATATAATTATCCAATGGGTTAAGATTTCGAGCTATTTCAGAAGTAAGATTTGCAATCTGCAGTTGACATTTGTTTGCTTTTATTTGTCTTCTCCCACACTGTTCTCTCTCTCTCTCTTTCTCTCTCGCGACTATTTAGCTAATATTGCTGAAAAAGAAAGCGCATAAAGGTAGACTGGTAGAAGGAGAGAGAGAGAGAAAGAGAGGGGCAATAATCAAGTGCTGCAGCAAGTAACTTTTTGTCATGCCAACACACATGAAAATTGTTTCATAAATCGCCTTAAGTTTTTTTGTGTTTCTGCCCGGTTGCACGGATACCCTGTACCCATTACCCATTATCCGTTTGTCGAGCCCTTGAATCCTATGTCCTGAATCTTTGGTGCTGTTTGGTCCTTCGAATGGTCAAGCCATTTGTATGAAATTGGCTTCTTCGTTGTCCTGGGCACGTCGTAAGTTGAATTGAAATTGAAGTTCGCTTATGGAATTGGAAAAATGTTTCTCGTTGTTGTCGTTGTCGTTGCCGTTGCTGCCCATTGCTGCTGCCCGTTGCTGCTGGCCGTTGCTGCTGTTGCTGCGACTTTTGCAATTTTCTTCACACACTTCATGTTCAGAATTAATTTAATATTAATTTTATTTTTCTTCTCTGTTTGCTCTCTGTTTGGCGATACTTTGGCTGCGTATGGCGTGGTGGTAGGATGGAGAGGGGTGTGGTACTGTGTTTAGGAGGGGTAACGGTGTTTCTCTCAACAAACGATCCGCCACTCTCACTCCCACTCCCGCTCCCACTCCCCTTTCATCCATGTGCCACTTGAGTGCTCATTTTAAGATTTTTTTCGCTTGCTTCCGGTACAGTAAGCTTCATGACAAGGACGCTCTTCTTTTCTTTTATATGAATGTGTGTATGTGTGCGAGTATGCGTGTGTGTGTGTGTGTGGACACCAGTGGAATTTTAAGTTAGATTAGTTGAAACATAATTTCGAATTAAATGTAGTTTTTGTTCGGTTCAGACGATTTAAGTTTTGAGTGCGCTTGTTTGAAAAAGGCAAAGAGAAGTCAAAAGTGATGCTTTTTTCTTTGGAAAATTGAGATAAAGAAATTGAAAGAATTAAAAGTTTTCATAAACGAATCAGTTGGGCAAGAGTTATGGTAAGAGAAGTTAGGCCTAAGGCAAACATCTAAAGAACATGTTGTTTGGGGAAGCAATGATGGGCAGAAGGCTAGAATGTATCTTAACTTTGAGGAATAAGATCTGCTTTTATGGGTGACTCTTTTTCTTACTGATTCGTTTGCTAGGGTCGTTTGACTTTTTAATGAATTTTTTAATTTCTTCTCCAATGTCCTGCTTCTGTTTTCTCCGCTTTTAGCTAGGCCCTGAATTCTTAAATCTCTCCTCTAGAATAATCCCTCTGAGGTTCTCTAATTTATTAACAGATTGTGTTCTGTAAACTGTAGCTATGTATATCAATCAAGTAAGCGTATGATAATCGAGAATAAAAAAATAACATTTTGCATAGCAAACATGGACATTGATTTTGTATGATATCAATAGATAAGATTGAATTGGCATTGCGCATTCTTTTGTGACTTCCTGCATATTTTTCTATTTCCTTAACAAAATCAACTAACTTACTTTCCCCACACACCACACTACCCCAGCCCTCTCTATCCATCAATACTAGCCGCACCTTGAGTTGCTTTCTCCTTGAAGCAAAAAAAAAAAAAACCGCATCATACACGCAATCAATGTAAGACATTTTATACATTTCGGTCACGTGTCCCTTTTGCCAGTGACGACCGAAAGACTGTCTGACCAAACGACCGTACGACTGACCATTCCAATGAATCAAATAGTTTCTTAAAGAGTCCTCCCCCTTTCCCCGCTCAAAGAGAAAATCGAAACGAAGCATTTCTTTCCGTTTGCCCTCAAAGTTCAAGTTCTAAGCCAATTAATTAAGCCTTGGCCAGCAGAACAAATATGTCAACTAACTTATTCGTTGCGCCTGTTGCATTTACACACACAAAAACAGAAACGCAAAGAAGACAAAATACTTGAGCCGCAAGGCCAAGAAGGAAACAAAATAAATCAGCTTTGAGTAAAAGCATACGCACACTCATCTACACACACACACACGCATACGCACACGCACACAAACACACGCACAAATTAAACCCAATGAACTTGCATAATGGCCAAAGACAATATGGCGGCATTAATTAAAGTAATTTATCATTAGGGTCAAAATGAAGCCAAAAACATCCAAGGAAAAGAAACAAGACAGAGAGAGAGAGAGAGAGAGACAGAGCGTGGTGAGAGATAGCGAATGGGAGTGAGAGAAAATGGGAGATAAAGAGAGAATGCCAAAGAACTGAAAGTGAACTCATTCAACCTTTGATTTTGGCCAGGAGGAAGCTGTATAAATATTTTGCCTCTCGAACTTTTTCGTTCTTTCTATCGTAGCAGCAGTCGGTCGATGACAAGCTAAAGGGAAACTAAAAGGAACAAATGTACTTGCTGCCATATGAAAATCAACCTCCTTCCCCCACCCCACCCCCCTGCACTGTTGCTGCCCACCGCTTCAATGCTCCATTGCTCCATTGGTGGCCTGGCCACGCTTCATTTCGTGTCAGGCTTTAATCTTTTAGCACGCATCTTTGGCATTTTTATTGTAATTTGTTTCGATTTCACTCGGTGTGTGTGTGTGTGTGTGTGTGCGTGTAACAGGAACTAAATGTGCCTCCCCGCCCCCAACCCACAAAACGAAAACAGCAACGACTATGCCATACCCTATAAAAACAAACCCAACAAAATTCTTTATATGCGTAATGAAAGTTTTTGTGTGTTTGGTGATTGGTTTACAAATCTTTTGGGTTAGCCAAAGGTCCCCAATGTTTTCGCTCTCCCTTTCTCTCTGCCTTACCACACGACGACAGCAGTGAGAGAAACAGGGAGAGAGAGAGAGAGAGAGAGAGAGCAAGAGCGCAAAAAAAAAAAAGTTCTCCGTCTTCAGAATAAATTATGCGTGTAATTCAACATTTTATTTAATGAAAACCTAATGAAATGCAAAATGCTAACACAAATGAAATAAATTTTCCTTGTCGAGTTCTTCCTACCAACCCACCCATCCCCCTCTCCACCAAATTCCCTCCAACCACCACCCGCTTGCGCCTTGTCTACTCCTTCGCTGACTCTTCTTCTATGTGCGTACTTTGTGACGTTTGAGCAAATTGATTAGGCGCAAAAATTGTTGTTGTTCCCCTCCTCCGCCCGCCCTCCCTACCCCTCCTCCCACTACATTAAACTGTAGCAGAACTTGTTGTTCCTATTGCTGTTGTTGTTGTTGTTGTTCGAATGAAGAACGATGAGTTGAAAAGGACGGCAGCGAAGAAGGTAGAAGATTGGCTTTGGGATTGACTTTGATTAATAATGTGCACTCTGGCTGCCCAGGTATACCAGATTAACCCAAGGCTAGGCCAAGAGACAGGCGAAGGGAGGCTGCTTTAGTTGATGAATATAATTATCCTTATACTTGGTAAATATGTTTTTTTTTTTTTTAATTATTACACATTTCTCTTATTGGGCTAGTTTCATTGTTCCCCAATTTGTACTCCTTGGTCATTGGATTGGATCTCTGATCCAAAAGACAAATAACATTAAAATTTATTATAATTTCCCCCTCTCTCTCTCTCTTGTCTTCTTTGCGGCTAGCTCAAAAAGCAAATACTAGAAATTCATTTAAAATCCTTGGGACCAGAAACAAAACCATTTCCGGTTAAGAAAATTTTGGTTATCTTCAAATTGTTTATACCCTTTCGCAATTTGGAAATTAAATACGCAACTTTGGCTAATCAAAACAATTAACAAGTGCGAATTGTCTTAAGGCATAAATGTGATTTCATTTAATCTAAGATTTTAGTTACATTTCGATAATAAAGTGACTGCAGTTAGCGTCTAATGAGGCTTTAAATAACTTTAGGTCGATTTAATTTCCTTTGATTTGATTTACTTACATGGAAAGGGTATACATAAATGAATAAAATATAACTGAAAAACTAGCATATGCTTTAAATATTTAGTCAAAATAATTTCAAATACCCTAAACACCAGAAAACCCACAAAAAAAACCCAAAAAAAAACGAAGCCCACAGAGAAAGCTGGCAAATATGCTGCCATAATAACTGCTTCCGACAGCTGCACCAAAAGCAAGAGAGAGAGAGAGAGGGAAGGTGTGGGTGGAGGGAAGTGAGAAAAGAGTGAGCTTGAGGGGGGGGGGGGGGGGGGGGGGGGGTGGGGCTGGGGTATAGGACGGATTTAGAACACCATGCGTCGTCACGCTGGCAATCACATTCATTTCATTTCGCAGAGAAATTTATTTACACACACATAAGCACACACACACACACACACACGCTCCAACAAAAGTCAGAAGAGAGCCACGGAGATAATTTCGGGTTGTGCGGTGGCATGGGAAGGGGAAAGGTGGGTGGGGAGGAGGTGACCTGGGGAATGCAACGGCAGCCACTTCCGCCGGAAACTAGCTTTTAACCCCATGAACGAGTCTAGGCGTTAATATGGCGCCCAGCTACCAAAACCCTTTGCTTCCCCCTACTCTGTCTCTCTCTCTCTCTTTCTCCCTTATCGCTTTGTGTCCCTCTCTTTCTGTGCGTAATGAAAAATGCAAATTCCCAGCGGCTAAATTCTAGCAAACAAGCAAAGCGACGCGCCGCGTCGAGAGCAATGCGATTTTTCTTTCTTTTTTTTCTGTTTTTTTGTTTTGTTCGTTTTTTTGTTTCTTCAATGCAAAATGCACTGGAAAAAATGAACTGAGAAATCTATCTTAATGTAATGAGTTTGTTAAGCTAATACTTGTCGCATAAATTTCTCACAGTGCCTGCAAATAGACTTGCTTCTGCCTTTATTCCTTCTCTGTTTAGCATGAGAGCTTTCCCCGCCTCTCTCTCTCTCTCTCTCTCTCTCTCTCTCTCTACTTTATCCACAACCAAGACGCAGTGCAGCTTGGAGCCTTCAACAAATGCTGCAGCAGCCAGCAGCTAGCGTTGAGTCGAGTCGAGTCGAGTCTCATCTCGTGGCCGCTCTCCAGCGTATTGTGTGGCAAATGACAGGAAATTTAAAAGGATGCCTTTGTACTTGTCCTGTGCTGCCGCGTTGCCTTTGCCTTTGCCGTTGCCGTTGCCGTTGCCATTGCGCGCCCCCCTCCTAACAGCATTCTAGCATCCCACCGATGACAACAGCAACAACAACACGAGCAAAAACAACCAACATTCACCATAACAAAGTGGCTGCTTTTCTGTTTTCTAGTCTCTGGTATCCTGGTTAGCTGACTGAAGCTCGCTCCTTTCTCTTGTGTCTAGCTCGCGGCTATAATTTCAATGCTCAACTTGATAAGCAGCTTAACCCACCAAAGTCACCCACTTGACCTGGCCTCGGCTGTGTGGCTGTGTGGCTGTTTTTCCGGTTCTGTTTGGAGCTGAATCTGATGATACCAGAGCCAACTCTTCCCTCTCCACGACCGCTTGCTCGCTCGCTCGCTCGCTCTTCCCCGCCTACAAATGCCACATAAATCTCATTTGTATGTTGTTTGCCGAGCCTTGGCATTGCTGTGAAAATTTCACGCATTTAAATTAATTAGCCAGCCTCCTCTGCCCCCCGCCCCCAAAAAAACTATGCAATCATTGTGTTTGTATTAAACTGGGAAAATTTAAGCATCAAATCCATAATGGAATATGCATTGAATGCAATTGTTTCACTAGTTCTCGTAGTTGCAGATCGTTAATAAATTGCTTGGTTTTTGAATCTCCATCTCTCAGTTTACTCACTCACTCAACAAGTCGTACAATTAGCTAACGTCGGGGTTACCAAAATGTTGTTTTTCAACTTTCATTTAACTTTGGTTCTTCTTCTTTTTTTTTTATTCATCTTACAAAATGTGCTGCCTACGCACAGGCGTTAAACGTTGAACGAAACACAAAAGCGCATTAGCCATTGGCCTTAAAATATTTATAAATTGAGCTTTTTATGCAAAAATCGTTTCGTTTCTTCGTTTTGTTTTGTTTTGTTTTGTTTGGCAAGTGGTGGGAGGGCGGCGGTGGGGTGAGTGGGTGGTGGTCGGATGGTTGGGGGGGATGGTGAAGCAAAATTTTGTATTCGTTCGTTCCTAACTTACAAAGTTCCAGGCCATTAAATCGAACCTCATAGCGCGTCAGTCCTTACTCCTGCTGCTGCTGGTGTCCTTTTTTTTGTTGCTGTCTTTGTCTGTCTTTTGCTCTGTTCCAATAGTTTATGAGCGCAGCTTATGAAAATCCTTTTGTTACACAATTTTACAGTTATTTTAAGGCATTGACTGGGTTTGAGGAGCGGGAGGGCAGAGATGGGAGGCAAGGCTAATTTTCTTGTCTCGGACGTGCCAAGGCAACCAAGCCAGACAATGTTGGTCCTGTCGCCATAGCCGTCGCCAGCATCATCTTCGTCCTGCCGCTGGTGTCCCGGGCAATTAAAAACAGTTGACATTTCTGCCAACCAGGACGTCGACGTCGACGGCGATGGCGACGACGATGATGATGGCAATGGCGGCAATGACGAGAACGAATCCTATGCCTTGCCTATAAACTAAGCAACGTGCGTTTGCCTAAAATTATGCTAAGCCAGAGCCAGAGCCAGAGCCAAAGAGGGAGAGAAAGAAAAGCGCATCAGCCCCTCCTTCTCCGCCCCCCCCTTCAGGACAAAGTAAAAGATGAAGACGAACGAACATCTTGGGTCTTGGGTTCTGCTTCTGCTTTTGCTTTTGCTTCTGGTCCTGGCATAAGTACTTAAGGCAACAAAGTAGACTTTTGCATGCAAGCGCATGCCGCTAGCGGGCATAGCGACAACTTTGTATACTTTTCGTTTGGTTGCCCCAAAAGACAGCGACAGCAATAGAAAGAGAAAGAGACAGAGACAGGGACTGAGACGGCGATAGCGACAGCGACAGAGATAGTGAATGAAAGAGCAAAACGAAGGCTATTGACAGCTTCAAAAACTGCACACAGCATAAATAATTTTTCAATTTTTTCCAAGCAATTTTCCAGAAAAACTTACAAAGTTGTTGGTTGTCGTCGCTTCTGCTGGCGTTTTAAATGAGTTGTACATAATGCGCTCTCTCTCTCTCTCTCTCGCTTTCTCTTTCTCTGCACGCTTTTAGTAGCTGAAAAGCCACTGCGTCATAGATAAGACTTTAGCTGCAGCCTGGAGGATCGTTAGCCAGAGATGCTTTAATCGAAAGAGAGAGAGAGAGAAAGCGAGAGATAGACAAAGAGAAGGAGGGACATCCAGTTAGTAAGTGAGATACAGAAGAAGCTGAAGCTCAACAAGTTTTCTCACTTAAAATGGCAGCTGGCATGAAAAGCAAACTACACTTTCTAGTCTCTGGACCTGGTCTCGTCTGGTCATGGAGAATATTTGCGAATGCTACGGGGGTGGGGGGCACAGTGGGTTATAGCACATAAAACTCAAAGGAAAAAGTAGAGAAAAGAAAAAGTTCATAGGAGAATCAAAGAGTTGAGTGAAATAAAGAAATGACATTACCTATTCATTTTTTTTTTGTTTTGCTTTTGCAAATATGACATTATCATTCCATTTGGGTTCTAATAATGAGAAATCTAAATACCTCCTGCTAAGTTAAGTAAAGCATATCAATTGATTTTCGTATATCATCAATTATCACATACTCCTTTTGCTGCCCATTGTGTGACTGACTTCAATTGCATTTTGATTTGTCTGGATTGAAGATGGCACAGCAGGCTAGGCCAGGAATAGGTCGCAGGACACGGCGCATGGCACACGGCACACAGGACACGGACAAGGGACATAGGACATGGGATACGGGACATGGGACACGGGACACAGGACCCCAACACGCAGTTGCTAATGTGTCTTGGGTAATTGACTCGGTACGAAAATTTTGCATTGTTGTCACGTGTTGTGGGTGGGTGTTGGTGACTGTAGGTGTAGGTGTGTGTGTGTGTGTGCCATCAGCAGCTTGAGTCAGTGCCAAAGCCAGAGAGAGAGCAATATGCAAATCAAAGTTATCCTTGTCGTTGTTGTTGCCGTTGCCATTGCCATTGCGTCTTGGTTGTTGCCGTGTGCTTTGTCGCAGGCGACAAAACTAGCGCGGCAACTAGGCAAACACTTCCGCTGGCCGGAAGCATAAAACAAGTCGACAGCGGAAGTTGGCAAGGCTGCGCTTGTACCGCTCACCGAATCTCACCCCATTCCCTCATTCTCATTCTCTTTTGCTTTCTCTGCTCTCTGCGCTACGTTTCAGCCTATTCGTGATTAAAGTTGGGGACTACGGCTCACGTTTATTATAATTATTATTTTTATGGAAATTGCGTGAGCTGCTTAGCTAGAAAAAAAAAAAAAAAAAAAAGTGTTAAAAAGGCATAAAAACATCAGAAATCGCTAGCAACATGCAAGAGAGAGAGAGAGAGAGAGAGAGAGAGAGTGAGCGGACGGGGCGGAGTGGGGCGGCCTAATGCTATAGGTGTTTACGAGTCCTGGGCAATTAATTTAACTGCAGTTTCAACCATAACTAAATTTATGACCAACAACAGTTTTGTCAATAACTTTTATATCGCCGCCGCCGCCGCCGCCGCCTTCCTTCTTCTTCTCTGAGCTTAGCTCAGGCGACCGACCGACCAATCCCCCCCCACCATGCGCAGGCATCATCTAATCTTCCAGGCACTTCATTAATCCAAACTCCATCTACTGTGTGCAAAGCTGCTTCTTTTTGCCAGTTAATGCCATGCATGTCAGAGCAGCAGACAAATGTTTTTTTGCCTCGAAAAATTTATGAGCCACAACACAAAATGCAACTGCCAAGCCAGCATATCAAATTATATGGGCGACCACAAAACAAAAAAAAAAAACCGAACAAAACACAAAAACTGAACCTGCTCTAGAATGCTGCAGCATAAATTCTGATGAATCACTGCACAGCAAGCGGGAACCCGGTAAACGGCAACCGGCAACCGGCGAACGGCAACCAGCGAACGGCAAGCGGCATCACCTTCCACGTAATGCGGCATCTAATAATAAATTTAACTTGTGCCACGACTACGAACGACGATGACGATGAACGAACGCTCTGGCGAAATTTCGCCAAAAATGCATAATTCAAAAATATAATTCAAAACACAGGCAGAATCAGGCGGCGGCGGCGGTGGTATACTTGATTTTCCACATAGAGAATTCTGCTGAGAGAGAGAGAGAGAGAAAGAGATAGAGAAACTCGTTGGAGTGAAAAAGCCAATGGCAGAGATTGCCAAAACTGCATAACAAATTTGCTGCATCTTTCTGTATTCTCTGCTTCAGGAAAATCTCATCAATTTGACCTATGACCATTTTTCCTTTTTCCATGACCACAAATTGCATTACAACTATAATACCAATTGGGATTATTAAGGTTAATTAGTAGATATTGTCAATTGTTGTCAGCTAAACAAGGCCAACTCCTTGACTTTAATTGTTTGGAATGAGCAAAGAAGTTGAAATCAAATTGTTTTATAAAATAGTTTACGAAATATTTATGTTCCCATTGGGCGGAGAATTTTCATAGCATACTTTTCTGGGTTTTCTACCTTCAAATGAAATGGACCAAGTTATTAGATTTGCAAGTGAATAAGTTAAACGATTTAAAGTAAAATCATAAAATTGATATGGAATTTGTCTTAATTTCGGAATTGTAAGGCTACAAATTACCTTTGCCGTTTAGTCAGTGGATAAAAAAGTAATTACGAATTTTTTTGGCAATCCATCAAAGTTGTAGATTTCATAAGGCAGAACAATATTGACCTTTATAAGATACGTTTAATGCTAATATCAAAAACTTTTAAAAGCATTCAAAATGAAATTTGCTCAATCAAAATAAGTTAAAAGAATTATTTATAAAAAAAAAAACAAAGAAGTTTATGTTTAAATTAATTTCATTTCAAAATGATTAATCAAATTGACTTGCATAATTTTTTATTGAAATTTGCACACAAACCGCAAATGAATTCTTTGCATATTTTCTAAGTTGAAAATATTTTTGTCAGAACGTCAGAATTATTACAAAGTCAATGAAAATAAATACAATAATTTATATTAATATATTTTAAGACATGCGCAAAAATTCAAGAAATAAGTTAAATTACTCAAGTCGACAAATTTGGATGAAGTTTCAAAACGCTTTCGATTTAAGTGACAATAAAGTTCACTGAATGCAAGATTTGGCGAGTTTTTCAAAAAACGATTATTTTTAAAAAGACACTTATAAAATTTTCCTAATTGTTGATCCAAAGAAATTTCAAAATATTTTGCTATAAACTAGTGCAATGGAAAGTAATAAAATAGCTTGTCTAATATTTTATTTTTAACGATAATTCTATGTAAAAAAAACACATACTTATTGATTTTTCTTCTTCTCTTTTCAGGTAAGTCGACATACAGTTTAATTGGAATTTCCAGTGCCTTACAACGATATTTTATTCGTAAGTTTGTGAATTGCATTTTTTATGCTGGGTATGGTTAATCACATTTCTGATAACAATTGCTCATCATTTTTATTTGTAATATTGAGAATTCATTTCTGCCAGGCAACAGTGAGCTCACGCGTCGATCCCTGTTGCTTTCGTCCCTCTCTCTCTCTCTCTTTCTGATGATTTTCTGGTGTAATCACACAAACATATAACTTTTCACTCAATTATACACAACAATAAATATTGAATATTAACAAACAGTGAGCTGTGTGTGTGTGTGTGTGTGTGTGAGCGTGTGAGTACTTTATTTAATAATAAACTCTCTCTCTCTTTCTCTCTGACCCGCCCCCCTCAGAGGCCCTCAAACCGCAGCATTCTTACGCGTAGCTTAATATGCATTAAAGTGCAATTCATATTTATTTGTGCAAATTTTTCACATGCTCCGAAACGTATCGCCAAGCCAACTTTCATGTGCGTTCCATTCGTGCTTTTTCCACTGATATTAATATGTTTGAGTGTGCGTCCATTGAGCTTCATCTGCTCAAAAAGGTTGATAATATTAATACCCTGCACTATCACAGATACATACATGGCAATTGTGTGTGTGTGTGTGTGTGTGTGTGTGTGTGTGTTGAGTTACATTCTCAAGATATTCTTGAGACACTTTGCACTTGAGAGAGAAAGAGAGAATCACAATTTTTTGTGTCATCAAATGGTGGGGCAGAGTATTTCAGTTAGTTGATATGTTCTCATTATGGTCATGCATTTTGCTATTTTTCAATCATAGAGTATAAAACAAAAATTACACAGCATTCAGTTGTTTCCCCCCCTCCCCCCCCACCCTGCCGTCCTTTTACTACAACTACAGCCTGCTCCGCTTGGGTATTTTCCTCTGATTTCTCTTGCTCCATGAGCTATGCGCACGCATAAACAATAAATAAGGCTTCATAATTTTCCTTCATTGAACTTGCTGCCACTCCGCATCATCAACCTCTCTCTCTCTCTCTCTCTCTCTCTCCGTAAAAGCCCATTGAATGCTGCTTCATCGTTCTGCCATGCCGCCCGCATTGTTGTCATTGGCAACCCGGAGCCAGTTTGCTAGCCGATCCCAACCTTGCAATGTGGCAGAGCAGGACTTCAGTTGCTGCTGCTGCTGCTGTTGCTGCTGCTGCTTCTGTTGAATCCTGTGAACGTGCTTTTGTCGTAATCCTTTGAATTTCGTTGCAATAATTCCACTTGAATGTTTATTTGTGTATACAGCGCCATAGAGTGGGCGTGGGCGTGAATGTGGGCGTCGGCAGCGGCAGCAACAACATTATGACTGTCGGTGGGGGAGGGATGCTAAGGCGGACGGAGGGGCCGTCGGATTGGTGGGTCCTGCTCTCTCGGCCTTACAGTTTATAAGGTTATTGTTTGCGTCATGGGCGTCATTTTAAAACGCATTTGCTGATGGCTGCTGCTGGCTGCTCTTGTTAACTTCAATTCGTCCTTGTTACCATTCCCATTCCCATTCTCATATAGGCAATTCACTAGCCAAACATTGTTGTAAGCTGAAAAGGGCTGCCAACTTGCTTTATAAACCTGATCAATTCAATCAAAAATCTAGGGTATATCGGTTGTTCGATGTTGTTCCCCTTGTGTGTTTTGTTGTGTTGTGTTTTGTTGTGTTTAATGTGGCAGTCCAACCCTGGTTATCTTAGCCATTTGTTTGCCTAGCTTAGCAGCAAGATGCGTGTGTGAGAGAGAGAGAGGAAGTGAATGACAAGCGGAGGCTCAAAATCTGCAAATACGCAAAACGACAAAGACAGGTAGAAGGAGGTAGGAAGATGGCTTGGCTTGGCCTGGCCTGGCCTGGCTTGGCTTGGCTTGGTTTGAATTGGGTTAGATTGGGTTGGGTTGCCGCCGCCTCCCTGCCTCAAGTGATTCCCACTGTGTAAAAAATCCATAAATTTTTCGCCACTGCTTTTCAATCCATAAGCCATTGATGCTTTTTCCATTAGTGCCAACGGATTCTTCTTCTCGTTATGGTAGTTTACCTTCTTCAATTTGCCACCCACCGTTTCTATACCTCGCTTTCCACTCACCCCACACTCCCTTCTTCTTCTATCACCATCATCAACTTTCTTTTTTTTTCTCTCTTTTTTCTATGTTTTTTCTTTATTTTTTTTTTTTTTTGCTCTTCTTCATCTTTCGTTATTGTTGTCATCGTTGCGGCTTCAAGAGGCTTATAAAGAGAACGAGTGAGAACAAGTAAGAGAGAGAGAGAGAGAGAAAAAATGAGGACTATAGGAGCAAGAGAATGAGAATGATTTCTCACTCTCTCTCTCTCTCTCTCTCTCTCGGTATCTCTCTGCCTCCCACATTCATACTCATATTCAATTAGCTTGCCATTCAGTTTCCGTTTTTTTTACTTTGCTTTCCGTGTGTGTGTGTGTGTGTCTGTGTATGCGACAAATGTGGTGTTGATAAATCCCACCTCTGGCCCCCTTCCCCCCCGTCTGCCCCTTCCTCTGGATGCATGCTATTTGGCCCTTTTAGAGCCTTCAAAGCAATCAGCATGCATGTAATTAAAATTGGTTTAAGTATGCCCTAGAGTCTCTCGGAATTGTCGCTAGAAAATGGGCTGGTTCAGCTGCTGTTGCTGTTGCAGGAGCTGCTAAAGAGCTTTAGTTGCCTTGTGAATTACTGGCTCCTGGTAATGCTCCTTCTCTGGTATTGCTATACCTTGAGATGATGGGGCTAATTGAAAAGTTTTCAATGATTATCATTTTTTTTTTTTGCTTTCAAATATTAATTTTGGTAACCGCCTTTATCTGGCCATTGCATTGTCTCTCCGTTAAGTCTCTTCATTGTTGCTTCTTCTTGTTGGGTGGGGGAGGGAGAAATCCAACATGCATGGCTATTTTTCGATAAGTTCTCTAGTAAAGTAGCTTAGTTAGCTGCAACCCCTTCCTCTCCTTCTCCCTCTCCCTCTCCCTGCTCTTGTTATCCGAATTTCAAATAAAGCAAGTCAAGCCTATAAGCAAAGACGCATTCCATTCTCGACTCGATATTGGACCAGGCAAATTAACAAAACAAAAGGCATATATACGACAACCACCTCTTTCAATCTCCCCTCCCTCAACCGCCCCCCCCCCCCCCCGTCCCTCTCACCGTAACAATAGAGAAGCGGAATCATAGGCGAAACAAGCCAAATTCAAACAAGACCGACCGACAAATAGACAAAACGAAAACGACAGACAGACAAAAACGGACAGACCAGAGAGACAGACAGACAGACAGACAGACACAGTTCGTTCTTGACCAAATACCAAAAGCGAAAACGAAGTACAGACAACTCGATGCCAGAATTTATGCAGTGTTTGGTTTGTTATTACATGGTGAAGGCTTGGCGCTTGCAGATGGAGATGGAAATGGAAAATGCGAGGGTGGTGATCCGGAGGAGCGTAAGATGGGTGGCGAGTGAGAAATTGGTTTGGGGCATGGCAATGCAACTGCAGCTCATTTCCTTCCATTGAGGCGGACCAACTACTACCACCAACACCGAACAACCAGCAGCTGCAACAGCATCGTCGTCATCAGAGAAAAATCCGCATGCAAAAGTTTCCTCCTGTCTGTGGTCGGTGTGAAGGTTATGACAGGCAGTGAGAGAGAGAGAGAGAGAGAGAGAGAGAGAGAGAGAGAGAGAGAGAGAGGTGCAGTACAATACACTGCGCAACAAAAAATTATGACCAAGCCAATTGCCTGATGAATATATTTCGAATTTCTTCCTAAAAACTGATCTGCTCCATTTACTAAGACTGAGACTGAGACTGAGACTGAGACTGAGACTGAGCCTGAGCCTGAGCCTGAGCCTGAGCCTGAGACTGAGACAGACTGAGACTGAGACGGAGACTGACTTACGACCAATTATAACTGTTACCAAAGGCTAGGAAAATACTATAAATCAAAAAATATTATTAACTGTCATTTTATTATTCAATTTATTCTATTTGATCGATTTCCGTTTGATGTTATTTCTCTCAGTGCATTTTTTGGGGCAAATTGAGCTCTTGTTTGTGTGCAATGCTCTGTCGCTAGCTATCCACCCTGCACTCAGGCCAGCAACAGGAGCAGGAGCAGGAGCAGCCTTGCAATCTCAGTTTGTGGTTAATATTATGCTGCATTTCTCATTTCGCGCAGGTTGTTGTTGGTTTATTATCGCTGGCATGGCCAATGCAAACATTCACCTTCGCCCGCACTCTTTTTGCCATCACACCTCGCCTCGCCTCGCCTTGTTTCGCCTCACCTCACCTTAGTGTACTACCTTAACTTGCCGCCGTGGCAGCTGGCAGACTTTCTCATTCCTCCGCTCACTCTCTTTCTCTCTCTCTCTCTCTGTGTGTCCCTTGACTGCAGTCAAGGGTTTATCTGTTCGTTGGTTTTTGGTTGCCTCTACACTTTGGTGTCCCTGGGCCCAGTCACTGGGCTCCTGGTTCATCGTTCTCCCCCTGTTCCTTGTCCCTTGTCCCTTGGTTCCTGGTCTTGTTGTTATTGCAATGTTTTTGACAAATAGTCAGGGAAATGCACACGGATGTCTGTTTATTGTGCCGTGCATGCGGTTTACGTTTATCTTCAACTTATGCAGACAGTTCAGTTCAGTTCGGTTCAGTTCAGTTGTTGTTGTTGTTGTTGTTGTTGCTGTTGCTGCTGCTATTGCTGGTTGCATTCGGGCCCATTGGACATGTTGTGGTCTGAGACATTTGCTGGCTGATGGGCATTTTCCTGTATGTGAGTGCTTTTGGCTCAGACACATTTTGTTTGTGGGTACGGCACACCACCTACACACCTGCCCACCTGCCCGGCCACCTGCCCAACATCCACCAATCTAGCTAGCCAGCCTAGTAGCTCTTCTGCTACTACTACTTACTTTATCATCATCAGCATCTGAGCATTTTAGTTTGGTTTTTGTCTTCATCTTGTCCAGATGCAACCTATAACCACAAGATCAACTCAAACTGGTAAAGACTATGTTTAGCTTTTTGGGTTCTTATCTACTTCAGTTACCTTGATTGTCTGTTCGTTCTTCTTCTTGTTATTAATGGTGGTGGTGGTTGCAGGGGAGGAGGCAACCTTTTGTTTCTATCTTTTGTGTGTGTCATTTTCGAATAATAATAATAATAATAATAATCTAATTAGAATTAAGTATATAAAGGCTAATGAACAGTCCAGTACCACTTGTAAGTCATTAGTCGTTAGGCGCCAGTCAGTCAGTCAGTCAGTCACCGAAATGCCACATATACTTAGAACGGAAATATATTTGAGGCAAATGGCAATGCTTATTGAATGTTTTTCACTTAGATCATCCCATTTTAATTACCGAACAAATGCCCAAAATGAATCATGGTTAAATCCCTTTCAGGCAGCCATAAAGTATGCAATGATTTTTGCCTCGCTAATGAATGAAAAGTTTTATACCACCAGACAAGGAAGGCAGGCAGGCAGGCAGGCAGGCAGTCAGGCAGTCAGGCAGTCAGCCTGGCAAGCTGCTGGCAGGCTAAACAAGACGAGACGAGACGAAACGAGTCGAGTTGAGTTGAGTTGAGTAAAGTATAAAAGCCGATTAAAAGCAAGGCTTAAGGTAGAACAATAGTTTGCCTAAAAGTATGCAATAAATCATTAATGCCGACTAATTGACTCGGAAGGCAGCCCTAAAAGTATGCAAGGCACATGCAAGTAATGCAATTAGATAACATCTTGACGGCATATGCAATACACTCAAATACACACACACACACACACGCACACATCGAGAACGAGAAGAGAACGATAGAGAATGAGACAAAGGCAATTATTAGTTATCTCACTGTCAGCACTAAAAACAATGCGAAATTATGCAAGAATTTTCGAAGAGACATTAGATTAAATGCCATAAACAAAAGTCTTGCACAACATCCACACACACACACACACACAGAGAAAACTTTTGGCTTGTGCTATTGACATTTTGCCTGAAAGTATGCTAAAGTAAACTATAACTACAACTACAACTCTCAAGCTATATAGCTATAGCAACAGCAACAGCAACCTACAACAAGTACAATTTGTGTATGTCAGCCTAACTCAATTATGGCTGGCACAAAAAGGGCTCAAAAGCCACAGGAACACAACCCAGAGAACCTGAACGCCAGCTGCTCCTAATTGCGAAAACACACACACACACACACCAAACACACTCGCACACACACTTATACAATCTCCACTCACAGGCAAACACACAAATTCATTTATACATGCAATAATTTGGTTTATTATTGGTAGCATATACACATATGTATGTATGTATATACCCTTTGCCTACTCTGCCCACGCTCATACCCATACCTCCCCCCACCGACAATTTACCTACCTCTTACGCTACATTTCCGCCATAACTTTTAATTAAATTAAAATGCACAGCCAAATTCCAGCAACGAGGCACAAGAAGATACCCCAAACGAAAAGTTAATAACCAATTCGCTTTGTATATATGTATACAAACATATATGTATATATATATATATATTTATCGTATTCGTGTATATATAAATTTATAAATATTTAAGCAAAAGGACTCTCTCCATTCGCCTGACATTGCGAGTGTGCGAGTGTGGGAAACTATATGAGTGAGTCGCCAAATTTACTTATGAGCGGCCAGTTTAACGTTAATCAAATTACGATTGCCAACTGGCAAGCACTTAAATTGACGGAAATATCATATATTTATGAGATAAATATCCACAGAAACTGAAAATCCACACAAACACACACACAGAGAGAGAGAGAGAGACGGGAGGGATGCCGTTTTTCGATTGATATGATTTCGGGAAAGCACTTTTTCAATATTATAAAAGAAAATTGATGTAAAATATTTAAACACTTTCCTTCCTTCCCTTTTGGCATATTTAAGTTACTCCTATCTTTTGCTCTATATCTTTGCCATCGCCTCTCGGCAACCCCCCGCCGCTCTACCAACCCAAAAGGCTTATCATTAAGTTGCCATCTTACATTTTGCGAATTTTGCACGTTGCTGCAACCTTCAACTACCCTTCAACACCTTTTGGCAAATCACCCCGCCGCATTGGCTCACCTTGTTCGCCCCCTTGGCCATTCCCCTCCCCTCCCCTCACCCCCCACACACACACTTTGCGTATTGTTCTCTAATGTAGTCTGTTGTGCCATATGGTTGTCATTTCCCACCGATACGTACGTAAGAGCTTCATAAAAATGCAAACTTATGCTTTTTCACAACTTTTGGTGTTGGCCAACCCTCGTCGTGGTGGACACTCACCAACACCAACACCAACACACACACATACACATACACATACACTTGTAATCCAATTAAAGGTAGCATAGTAGTTGGCTTTTAGCGTGCGGTGCCCCAGTCCAACGTTGACACTCTTCTCCCCTTCGGCCACCTTAAAAGCTTTTACCAATCGACAACTCGCCTTGATTTTCAGCATCAGTGCAGACCAGAGTAGACCAGAGTAGAGCAGAGGAGGAGAGCAACAGCAGCAGCGAGATCCTGGCTGTTCGCGTTTTACGTATACTTAATTTGATTTTTCACACAGGCTTCCCCTCCCCACACACACACACACACACGCCAGTGGTCATGCTCTGATTTTTCCTGGCAAACGCGCGCCAGCTATCCCAGCAAGAAGAGCGGCAAAATGAAAAAAAAAAAAAATGAAAAAAATGAAAAAAAAATCTAATTTCTGTGCAATTTAACGAGACATTTACGTTTTTTCATTTGATTATCTCACAGTCAGTTTGGTAACGCCCCACGACCCGCTCTCTCTCTCTCTCTCTCTCTCCCTCTCTGCTTCTCCTTCGAAAACGACAGAAGGACAAGTAAAACCGTTGAAAGTAAAGAGCTCAAATGCGTTGATTGTAAAGATTTACCAACGCTTTCGCTTCTCGCTCTCGCTCTCGTTCTCTCTCTCTCTCTCGCTCTGTTTCTCTTTCTCTCGTGAAAGAATTCAAAAAACAAAAAAAAAACAAAAAAACGGACTTACCTCTTGTCATTTGTGCAATATATAAAATTGTGTTACCTCTAGTTTGAAATAGTTGAAAGAGAGAGAGAATATTGGTTAATCAAGTCATTTGGGCAAGTGATCACTTCACAGGACGAAGAACTTGTGCCTAAAAACCCTTCGAGGTGGCAATAAAACTTTACTTACCACACTTCCTTCGTTTTTAAGGGACACAGGACACGGGACATGAAATGTTGGGGTCTGTGGGAATGGGATTTTGGGAGGGCCGGGGGGTAAAATGGAAGAACGTATTTAACTTTAGCTAAGAGGAGGAACACAGAGAGTTCGTTGTCTCTGTTCAGTTCTGTTTCCTTCCTGGCGTTACACGCCACCGTATCCTGTGTATGCTCGTAATGCAGCTCGGCACTTGCATTTTGTAGCATACTTTTGTGGGCTTTGGTTGGAACTTTACGTGTAATTTGTTTTATGTGATTGTCCATTGGCTACATTTTCGGATTCACATTAGCCCATGGCTGGTTCGGCTTACGGCCTGCAAGCCACAAAAGCGCACATACCGCACCACACACACACACACACACACACACACTCGCACATACGCCCGATAGTATGCAACAAATAGCATATGTAGAGGGCACACCATGGTGAGGTGAGATGAGGTGAGGTGAGGTGAGCTGAGAGACAGGGGAGGAGGACAACCGAAAAGCACACACACCTTTTGTGTACGTGATGTCATTATGGCCAAAAGGTAAATTTCAACTGTCAGGGACTCTAAACGACTCTTTCGAAACGCTTTCCCGGCACCCCACACACCCCCACACACCCCCACACAGCCCCCCATACAACCCATTTTTCCTGGCCAGCAAATCGCAACTAAACCCCAAAACGCAAATGCACGTTTAATGTATTTGACATTTTGAAAGTCAAACCAAAAAACAGGGCGCAACATTTAAACATATGGCAGGACGAGAGATACTTCCACCCACCCGGCAAAATGTCAACCCACTGCAACACTTGCCCCTTATACTTATAGCCAGCCCATTTCAAACCCGCCCGCGCCCCATCTCCTTGCGCCTTTTTTGCACATTTGTCATTCGAGTTGACCCGATTTTTGTGGTCCGCCGTCTGTTTTTGCGCCTGTTTAGAGTTTAAATTTGAACAAGGAGTATGTGAGTGTTGTGTGTGTGTGTGTGTGTGTTTGTAAGAGTGTATTCCAATCCTTGTTGTTGCAAATTTTGTAATTTGAATAATGCGTAATTACAAACTGCCCATTGGAAGTCATTAGAATGCGAATGCGATCTGCGCAATGAAGCGTGTATCAACATTTCGTTTTTCTTTTTTTTTTTGTGTCCTCTTTGTTGTTGTTGTTGTTGTTTTCGTTTACTTCCTTCTGTCCTTCTGTCTGTCTGGCTTTTGAGTGGATTTTAGGGAATGCAATTGTAGTCAGAACTGATAAGAATTAAACGTGATTAGACAAGCTTAAGGCTAACTACTGCAATTGCAATTGCACTTGATTTAAAGTGAATTTTGACAATGATTTCCATAATAAACAAAATCAATCTATGGAAACAAACTCATAGTCAATAAATTGTCTCAGCCTAAATGAAATATATGTATGTATGTAGTATGTATATTTGGTTTAGCGGCAAACTTTTTTTCTGACTGTCCGTCCGTCTGTCGTCTCATCTCATCGTCTATTAACTAACGAGAAAGGGAACAAACTTTTCCGGCAACCCATTCTTTGCCTTGCAGGCTTCTAATTAAGCCCGAGCCATCATTCAATTGGATTTCATTCGATGGGCCCGATGGCTTGGCATGGGTTGGTCTGGTCTATCGCATTACCAGCCACAAAACTTTCACTCGACCCGTTTGCCATAATAGTATATTGTATGCGGTCACAATTTATTGTGTTGACAGTTTCCGTACCCAAAGCCAAGCCGGTTTCTCCCTTTTCTTTTTTTTTTCTGCCGTAGGCAACTTCTCGTTCTCTCTTTCTTCCTTCTCGCAGAGTTGATTTTTTTTCTTTTTTTTCTTTTCCTCCGACGCTTTCTCTAATTTAACATATTAACGCCGCAACGCGTTTGGCATTTCAAAAAACAAAAACTGGGAAAAAAGGATTTCATACAATACGCCCACCTTTTGGTGTCGACGCCCTTTTTTTTCCAAGTCTTTTGCCGCCTCATCAAAGGGAAGAGGAAAAAATATATTTAAAAAAAAATCAGTTGAAAGCTTTGCGTTTTTACGCCATCAGCGGCATTAATTGGATTTCAATCTGCATTTGAGGGGTACCAAAAGGTAAAGTATACATACATAGATACCCAGGGAAGGGGTTGAAGGAGGTTGAAGGTTGTGTGCGACAGTTAGGGTTGTCGCGCATAATGAGCGAAGAAAATTTGTCAGCGACGCGGCAAATGTTTCAATTTCATTCAGTGAACCTTTTTCTTAGTATTTCTCGCATTTGACACATAAGACGCCATTTTGTTCTACAATTTGTTTCCATTAGTTGAATAAGAATCGAAAGCTATATAAGGCTATATGTGTTTTTTTTTTTTCAGTAGTCTTTGATATTTCAAACTATTCAAGAGGGCCATTTTTTAACCTCTTCTCGACTATCTATTGCATACCTAAGGGGGCAAAGTTTTTTTATATTTCATTCTACTTATTTCTTAGGTATCTTTTTGGTCGACTTGTTTTCAGAAAGAGAGAGAGAGAAAAAAATGCTTTTTCTTGTTGTTTTATGCGTTTGACAGTTTCGCTTCGTTTGCGCATTAATTTCGCTAATTTTGACAGGTTTTTGTTGTTGTTATTGCTTGGAGTTGAGCAAAAGAAAGAATTTGTGCTTCGATTCTGGCCTGGCACGGATTTCCTTGTAATTTATTTTTAATTTCGTCTTAAGACCCTTCTCTCTAGCAGCGTAATTATGCGTCTAATGAGACAACAAAGCAAGGTCACAATCTTAAGTCCAAAAGGGTTTCGTTTTTTTTTTTTTTTTTTATATATTATTTTTGTTGCTTAGATCTAAAACAACGACATTGTGAAAGGGAGGGGATGAAAAAAAAGTATTACCAATTTGCATAATTGCACTGATTTTTCTTTCAACGCCTTTGGCCTTTTTAATTGACAAAAATTGCTGATTAATTGCTTTCGACCACCACAAAAAAAAAAAATAAAGCAAAAAAAAAACCGTTAAGACTCAAATCAAGCCCAGAGAGTTCATTATATAGACTAACCCCAGACAAACAGGGAACGACACCAAAAAAGGGCTCCAAAATGGAAAAGGAGTTTTATTTTTTTTGTTTTTTAATTGTCTCTGACATTTATGATCTACTGCCAACTATTTTGTGGTCAACTGTGTTCGTGTGTTACTCCCACCAAACGACAAACGACAGACGACAGATGAGTGTCGGTGTGTGTGTGAGTGTTTTTTCGACCAATTTACTTAATGGCCATAATATTTGTTTAGTCAAAGCAAACAACAACAACAACAGGAAAAGCAGCAGCAACAGACAAAACAGTGGATAATGACTTGGCCCATAAAAAAAGCGTAGACCATAAAAATAAATGCATAAATAAAAGCAAATAAATGACAGCATGTAAAAAAAAAGAGGCAAAAGCAATACACAGTAAAAATGGTCTATTGGTTTGTGGTAAGAGGCAAGGAGTAGGCGGAGTAGTTACAATAAATGTCAAATTTGTGTGCCTTATTAATTGTTCTTGGCATTTCGTATTTCGGCCTAATTAAGACTAGATGTTGCTTTCTTTTCTCGCTCTCTCTCGCTATCTCTCGTTAGGGTAGTTGGACTAACGAGGCCCAAAAAAAAAAAAAAAAAAAAAAACCATTGAGACAAATTAACGCATTGACAAACAACAAGAAAGTGGACGGAAAAAAAAAACAAAAATGCAAAGTGATTAGATAGAAATTGATAGAATAAGTAGATTGGATTTTGAGGGTGAAAGTTACAAATTGACCACAAATGTGTGGTACATGTCAAAAATTCCAATGCCAAATGGTGACCCCGACCAAAAACACTTAATATGAAGAAATGACAATATTTATGTGGAACTAAACAAATTGCTTGCTTGGCCATTAATCACTAAAAAAAAACACAATTGGTAACCCCGTTGAGATACTTGAAAACTTTTTGCTTGCTCGAAAGATACAGATAGATATGTAGATGGATAGATCGAGGTCGAATGATTAACCCATTTATGTATATCAATGGGTTTACTTTCATTTGCATGCTCTAAAAATGATCCACCTGATTATATTTATTTAGGCGGCCCTCCTGCACACAATAAAAACTACTCAATTAACTTTGACCACGCCATTCTAATTACCAAGTCGGTTATATAGATAGTCCTGCCGCCCACACCAAACCCTGCAGCAACCCCCACCACCCCCCACCACACCGTCCCTCAAGCCGAGCCAAACCCTCATTTACCGAAAATGTTTTGTTGATTTAGTCAGCGCGCTCATAATACAAATTTATGTGTATGCTTAATAAATAAACATTTTGTGCGCTATATAAACGCAAATATGCCAGGAATAACAACAAAAATTTTGCTAGGGAAAACAACAAAACAAAAAACAAAAACTACAAAAATAAAACGTAGCCACTCCAACGAAAAATTTTCCACTTGCCAACAACAACAACAACAAGAGAAGTAGTAATATTGGTTAACAGCAATAAAAACAGCCAAAACTAACTATATATGTGCAAAGGGATAGAAGAGGGAATAGTCGGTGAGAGCAGGGGGTTATGGTGGGGGAAAAGCAGAAACAACAATTAGCCGGGAATGTGTTTACTTTTATATGAAGAGAACTTTACTTAATTATTGACAAAATGTATTAGCATATGCACATGAAAAATTATTTCAATGGATTGAAGTTCTCAAAATGAATTTCACCATAAAACCCAAAAAAACAAAAACAAAAACAAAAAACTAGCTAGACAAATAACTAAATTTATGCTTCTGCATAATTGTGATCTCATAACAAAATATTTCACTCGAATTGTGCGGCTCTCTAGTAAGTGAAAATCATTTTTGGAACACTTTCATTTTATGGCACATGCTGCAGGCTTTTTGAATACCCTGTCAGTAGGGCCATTTGCATTATAATGAAAACTTTGACAAAGTTTAAAATGAAGTAAAGTAAATTTAATCGCTTAGTCGTCAAAGAAGTCAGCAGCTCACTTCTTCTTTGGCAAGTCGAAAGAGAATGCCTCCAAAAAATCAAAGATATCCTGTAGGAGCCGCAAGGCCCAAGTGGCCTGCACTTACTTCAGAAACTTCCTAATAGGATCCTAGTCTGAATAGTGTACGTAAAACAGGGCAAAGCTCTATTTGCATTTCATTTTTTTTTTTCGTTTAAATAATTCAAATTACTATTTTGATTAAGTCATTTTTTGTTGTCTTTAGTGTTGATTGTTTAAGGGTATCGTAAAGTCGTTTTCAATAAAAAAAAAAAAAAACAAATACTTTATGTCGGCTTACACTCGAAATTTTCGCTATAATTTTTGATTTTAGTTTTATTCTGTTTTGCTTTGTGCTTGAGCTCATTATATTTTACAATTTTCAACTAGTTTTTCCGCTAGCCAAGCGTATTAATAAACAAAAAAAATTAAATGCATTTTTACTAATGGTAAACTATTTTATATATATGTATTTATTTCGCTGGCAACTTTTTTATCATAGTTCATATTTTAGTTTTTGGTTTCGAGTAGTATGTAGTTAGTTTTTGGCTTTTGTAATTTTTTCGTGTTGTTTTTTTTTTTGTTTTTGTTCAGGGCCAGTTGCAAACACCAACCAACTGACCGACCGACCGACCGACCAACCGACAGATCAATTCGTCCTGCCACACGCACACGTGTTAGCCTTGCGTGTGTGTGTGTGAGTGTTTGCAATTAGATTTTATTGTTTTGGTGCTATTGCAGTTTTTATATTGTTTGTTTATTGTTCTTGTCGTTGTTGTTGTTGTTGCTGTTGCTGTAATTTGTGAAGCGCAAAACAAATGTGGCCTAATGATTCGTATTGACGTGCAAGGGACAAACCCCAAAAAAATAGAAAAATAAACGAGAAATCGAAAAATCGAAAAATCCAAAGCCACACACAGCCGCCTCCCATGTCAAAAACAAACATGAATTCCTTCAATTTTAAAGGAGCCATCTTTTTGTTATTGTTTTAACTATTTTTCTGTAGTTTTGTTTGTTGTTAACCTTGAGAAAATCTTATTAAGTTTGTAACCGCCGGGCAAGTCTACACACACACACACACACATACACACAGGCAACACCCTCGCTTGGAACCAAACCAAGTTCAATAATAATTAGTTTGAGATTTAATTTTAATTACTTTGAGCTGTGCTGTGGCATTTTCCCCATACACTTATATATACATATATACAGATCTCGGTGTGTGTCTGTGTGTGTGTGTGTTGATGTCTTGTCGCCTGCGGCGTAAACTGCCTTGGCCAAGGACTCTCTGTAATTAATATGAACGAAATGCACGATATAGATACGTGCCATAGCTATAGATAGATTTCTCCTTCTCTTCTCTTGCCTATCTCTGTGTGTGTGTGTGTGTGTGTGTGTTTATTTACTTACCAACATTCATACATGTATGAGTGTGTGTGTGCGTGTGTGTGTATGTGCTGAAAGAAGGGTTTTCGGTTTCATTAAATTTTCGTATAAACAAAAACGTTGCCCACGGCCCGCGAGTCTAAGAACAGGAGCCGAACCGAACTCTGAGCCCAGCAGCCATGAAAAGGGTGAGAGCAAAATTTTTGCGGCCTGGACATGGATTTCTTTGGATGGGGGAAAAGTGATTGACAGAGTTAGTTATAGAGGAGGAATAGTATCCAGTGGAATGGACAGGCGTGTTATTGAATGTTTGCCAGGATTAGGTCTGGTGTGAGTGAGAGAGAATCTGCTAACTTTGATGTTTTCACATCGATTTGTGTGAAGAAGGGTTAAAACTAAATCAAATATAACAACCGACCAACCCATACAAAAAGACGACAGCTTCAAGAACTTTTGCAAGAATTTACGTAAATTAATTAATGCAATTGTCCAAGCTTAAAGCTTTTCGCAGAGAGCATCCTAACCCTATAACATTTAAATAAATTTAAAATTATATAACTTTAGATGAGAATGTTTTTTTTATTTAATATTCTATTTTTCCTCATCAAATTTTCAATTCTGCTTGAATTTAAAGGTTTTTGGAATGCCTTTTTAGTCAAACAGTTTCTTTCTTGTTGAATTGTGGTTTCCAGTCGAAAAATAGATTGACCTGACTGTTTAACTCCATCTCCATCCATAGCCATATATCTCTTTGGTTTTAAGATTTTAACGACAATTTGTCAATAGCTTTGTCAAGGTTTAATATTCTACCGTTACTGACATGCCAAAAGTGATATTCACTTGCCGTCTTTTACTTTTATCTAATATCTGGCTCTTAGCTAACCTTCTAGCCTAATGTTTGGTCCATTTCATTAGCCCACAAAAAAAAAGGAAAAAATTAAGTTTTTGTAACTCCCACGCACCTAAAGCTTTCTCTCTCTCTCTCTCTTCCACTAACTTTCTCTTCCCATATTTATAATATTTTCAGTTGCTTTCATCATGTTAGATAGCAGCAGCTGTCCATTTTGTTCCATTATACATAGTTTTGCTCTAGCATCCGTCGTCTTATGGAATATAATAATGAGTACGACGTAGGAACAAACTCTGGCAACATCATCAACAATATTTCACTTGCTTTAATTTTTGGCCTTTTTTGGTCAACAACAACAACAACAACAGCAGCAGCAACAAAAAAAGAAACAACACGAACCAACATCAATTTGCTGCAATTTGCACATAACACAAAATATTTTGATGAATTATTATGCGTTACATAATTTTCGCCAGCTCATGACACTCAGCCAGCCGAGCCCGTTGCCCGTTGCCCGCTGCCCTTCCTCCATTTCGACCTCCAACCTTCAGTGTGTTTTTTTTTTCTTTCTTTCTTTCTTTTTTGGGGTCATCAAGAAAAGTTTGTTGTTGTTGTTGTTGCTGTTGTTGGTTTATTTTTTCGCCTTATTTATGCATGCCTAATTTATGAAAATTTGATGTACTTGTAAGCTATTTCGGCGGGATACTTTTATATTTGTTTGCCCAAATAACCGCAACACATGCTCAGAGGAGATCTTTTCCTCTTTCTTTTCTTATTTTTTCTCGTATTTTTTTTTTTTTTTTTTTGGTGTTGTGTTGACGCCCTGACCGCGCTTCAAAAACTTGCGCCTAAATAAATTACTTGTAAAACTTTTCAAATACTCGTAATTCTGCATGATGTTGTTGAGGTCGTCAACGCACAAGGTTTTCGTTCCGTTTCGTTCTGTTCTGTTCTGTTCTGTTCGGTTATGTTGCAGGCGGCAAAGCGGCAAAAGAGGCAAAAGAGGCAGAGGCACAACAGCACAGTCAGTCGGCAGCCTCCCCCTTTATCGTCAAAGTTTACTAAACCAACATAAATACCATTTACTGCAGAAAGTTGCCAACACCCAAACGAAGCAACAACAACAACAACAACGACAACACAAACGAGACATACATACATACATAGAAGAAGGCAGGAACTTTCGACAAAAAAAATGAGTGGAGATCTTTGGCGAATTTGTGTAGAATTTGCGGAATTTTAGTTAAACATTTGAATGCTCTTACCTAAAACGGCCCATTTGATCAAAGGACTAAGACTTCAACTTCACTTTAACAATTTAAACTACAAAAAAAAAAACTAAAAAACTTGCAAATCATTTAATTTATTATTGACCAGATTGATTATGGATTAAAAGACATTTTTTAGAGTAATACTCTAGGAAGTTGAAGGCGCATTCCCTTAGAAAAACTTCGATATGTATGCATAATGTGTTGCCTACTTTTCGGCTGATGTTACAAAACTCTCATCCTTCGGCAAGCAGCCTGCCTCCACCACCTCTACTCCTGACCCACTACATGGCAATCTCTTTTCACTGTCTCTCCCCTACACTTTCTTTTTGCCCGCAAACATACAACGTTTATTTTATTGACTTTCCTTACCCGGCGCACACACACACACACATTGATTGTATTTGGCTGTGTGTGTGTGTGTGTCTGAGTGAACTTTCTAATAAGTTGCCCGCCATTCCGTACCGAACCAAACGAACAACAAACAACTGTTCATCAATACTTTTGGTCTCAAAGTGTTTTCATGGGTACCAAAAAAAAAGTAGCAACAAAGTTGTAAATTTCTGTGTCAAAGTGTCCATGCGTATGTATGTCTGTCTATGTGTTTGTGTCCCACCGTTACCACTCCTCCCACTTACCTACCACCAGTCCACTCTGTGCTCTGTGTGTGTGTGTCTTCTTCGATTTTCATATTTGTATTTTGTGTCTACCTTTTTCCCTTCTCGCATAAGGCAAGGCATTTTATATTTTAGTATCAATATTTCTCATTGTTGTGTGTGTGTGTCTCTCTCTCTCTCTGTGTGTGTGCCTTGTTTGAGAGCTACAAACTTTTTCTGGGCACTCTCCACCCCCCCCATACCCGAAAAAACTTTTTGCACGCACCCAAAAATCAAAAAAAAAAAAAATAAATACCAAACAGAACAGAAAGAGGAATAAAGGCAATGTCGGTTGAGTGATGGCGGCGGGGAGATGGAGAAGGGGGTACGGACCCTTGTAGCATCTTTTAAAGCACACTTAAGCCGCTGTTTGTTGTCTAACAAGTATGAAGCAAATACTTTGTTGCTTCCAAATGCAATGGCAAATGGGATTGAGATGGGTTCTCTGTTTCGCTTTCGTTTCTTGCTTGTTGTTGTTGTTGGTTTTTTTTTTTGTTTTTTATTTTGTTGCTCCACTGTTTGAAGAGTAAAATTATATGATATTTATATAGGAAAGAAAATTAAAAAGAGGATTTCTCATACACGAAAATTGAGTGGGAGTGGGAGTAAGAGTTCCATTTTTTTTTTCGTCGTGTTTGCCAAAGTTTTTTCAAGACAATGTGAATGCGAAAAATAATGCCCCACATTGAGCACCAATTATCAAGGCATTAGACATTCACGATTTGCTGGTATAGAATTGTCGTATATCGTGTATATGTATATATAGATTTTAAGTATATTCCTTAGAACTCTTTTGTTTGTGGCATTGATTCGTTTGGGGTCTCTGGCTCGTGCGTTATTCGCCTGTTGCGCAACCCTTTGCACACACACACACACACACACACTCGTACTCTTAACACACACACGACAACCCTTCAAAGTCTTCTTATAAATAAAATTCAATAAAACTGAACTGTCACCAGCAGGCAAGAAGCAGGCAGCCAGGCAGGCAGGCAGGCAGGCAGGCAAAAGCAGAAGGAAACAGTCAAGCCTTTTTCAACCCGCCCGCCCCCTGCCTGGCTGACAACCCACCCAAAGCTTATATGCCAATAATAACATTAAAACATTTTCTACATCAATGATGCATGACGTACATCAATACGTCATTCGGGGCTGGAGCCCCACTGATACGTATGTTGCATACATTTAGGCTGGCATTTTGTAAAATTCTTATATAAGTATGAGTTGGGATTGGATGGGGGGATTGGGGTGGAGTGGAGTGGGGTGGAGTGGGATGGGTTGGGGTTGTGAATGGGCTCGGCTGCTGGTGTATAACGAATGCGAGTGGCTGAAATCAGGCAGGCTGAACTGATTGATTTACATGGTTTAGCAAACCCGCGCGCTTGCTCGCGCGAGTCCTTCACATGTGCGTGGCATGTCTTCTTTGGACAGGCTAAGAAACCAAATAAAAAAAATAAAAAAAAAAAACCTTGAATCAAAGGGCCGGCGTATATCAGAATGCCAGGGATACCAACTCTAATGAACAGGCAGCAGCAGCAGCAGCAATAAGCGGCAGCAACAGTTTCCATTAAATATCAATTTCGTTTATCCAAACATGGGGGCCTTTCCACTTAGTTTTATTAGACAACAACAACAAGGACAACCGAAAAAAATACACACACACACACAACCGAAATTGCCCAACAATTTCCTTTATTATCTAAAACATTTGCTTTTGACGTTACGTAACGTATGTACGAGTACGTGTGGTATATGTATGTATATGCTCCAACAGCAGCTGGGTACATGTGTTGCCTAGGTGACTAGGCAGCAGGCATCAGTCGGGGGGAAGGAGTGGGAAGTAGAGGCCATAGCCTTATGGCATTACTATAAATTCTAAAGGAACAGGTGTAAAAGGTGGCTGTTTAAAAATTGTTAGCAGGCTGAGGATTCTTTTTATGACCAGGCCTAAACAATATAATAATCTGTTTTTTCCCTCTTACCACCACCACCCCCGACACCCCCAACACCATCTTCTATCCATTTACTCTCTTTTCTTGGTATCTCTTTTTATTCATAGCTACCTTCTATCCCTTAAGAAATCACAATTTTATTGACAACTCAAGTTGTGGCTGATTACTCACGTGTATGTGTGTGTGTGTGGGTGTGTGTGTCTCTGTATGTTTGTGTCAGATATGTACATACCCTTTTAAGTTTATTAAATTTGGCAATTTCTTAGGTCTACCTATTTGAGCTTTAGCTTAACTGTCCAAACATCTCACATTTTGTTGTTCTTGTTGTTGTTCTTGTTGTTGTTGTTGTTTCGTCGTCCACCGCTGACCACCACACCACAGTTCAGTTTAGTTACGTTCAGGGCCCACTCAAATCCCTGGCGAATGCGTGCCTAATGCAAGGAGTTACATATTTTTTTTTTCCTTTGCTTCTTTTTTTACAATGTTTTTTTGCTTCCTTTCACTTTTTCATATTCTCTCCATAGAGAGATAGTGAGACAGATCTCTTAGCTTCCTTGAAGCTTTCATTTGTCACCCCGAAAAAAGTTATCTCTATTATTTACCTAATCTAATTTATCAATTAGTATTCTATATACATATAAAGCATTTTATTAGAAATCTAAGCTAATGAAATTTATTGAAAATCGAATAATCAGAAAGCAGTTTTAAGCGATTAAAAACCAAATTATTGAACTTTAAACAAAGAAATTTGTAAAAGTCTATAAAGCTCAATCAATTATTTGTCGATATTTAACTAAAATGTTTCATTCGACAGGCAAACACTTGCACCTTCTTTTGTTGTTCCTATATAATTCAGTGTTGAAAAACGGCATTAAAAGTGAAGAATTTGGAAAAAAAGTTACAGTGATCTCTCATCAAGCCAACTTAAAAACGACGAAAGGAATAAAGTTCATGTTAAATTCTTTGATTTTTGACGAGCACAAACTGAACGAGCTTTAACTTTTATCAGTTCCTTTTAGAAGGACTTTTTCAAACTGAATAAATGCTATTACACTCTTTCAGGCTTTGGCCATTTCTCAGAATGAAAACTAATTTTCAAATTTTCAAGGTAAATACCTTGAAAAAAAAAAAAAAGACTTTTTCCATTCAAACAAAATTTGTAACTCGAAATTCCTAGAAGAAAAAAAAACAAAATTTAATGAACATAAATTCCTTGTTCATATCGAAATATGACTGACAAATAATAACTAAATGAAAAGTGAAATAACTTTTGAATATTATAACCTTGATGTATTTTGTTTCCTGCAAATTTAAGAGCATTTTCGTTTCGAAAGCAATGAAAATCGTCCTTGATTTCCCTCGCAAGAGTGTGTGTGTGGATGGGTGGGTGTTTGGCAGAAAGGAAAGGTAAAAAGCACCCAAAAAAGGGAAAGAAACTACTGTTAAGGGTGCTGTGGAGAAAAATTATGAGAAAGGTTTTCTTCTGCTGTCAGACTTCACTCCAATTTGATTGATTAACGCTTGTCAAATAGTTCTCTATGCAATATAAGAAACCATTGAGGGGACGGCCAAGGGGGGGGGGGGGGGGTGAACATTGTGTAAGGAGAATTTTTGTCAGAAGTTGAAAGTGTTGACAATAAAGCAAAGTGCATTTTGCATTTTTGATGCTAATCAAAAAATTGTTGACAGTCCGTCAGTCAAGTTGCAAGATTTCACTAATGTGGTTACACTTATCAAAGTCAGGTTTTTTCCTTGTCGTCTTTGATGGTCTCAATATATACCCTAGATCAAAATATATCTCTATCATATATACATAAATATGGCTCAATACCAAGAGGCAATAGGTAGCAGAGAGCTGCTTTCGCCTTTTTTCGGCCAAGGAGTAACTTTTAAGTCGTGGCTTACCTTTTGCTTTTTTTTTTTGGTTTTTGTTTTTGGTTGTTTTTGCTGCTTTTATTGGTCATTCGTATTTGTCTTCCTGTTTTGACTTTTGTGAAGTTTTTTGCTTGTTGTGAGGCAATTTGCAAGCTTGCTAAAAATTTGTTTGCTTGTTTTTCTCTCTCAAAGAGTGTGAAAATACAAAATTCTCTATTCTTCTTATCTCGCTTCGTGTTTTTTTTTTCTCTATCTTTCTATGGTTGTGTCTTAAATCTTAGATGTGGTTGGTATACACACACACACACACACATAAAGATATATGTACATTTTATGGTTGTGATTTATGCCACAAGCGGTGAGTTGAGGCGAGGCCAGGACTTGCGGCAATTGGTCAAGGTGTAGCAAGTATATCAAATTAAATTCTACTTATTTTTTAGTTAAAATTAATTAAGAAATTAAGGAATTATTGCACTTAAAGAGAGAGAGAAAGAGAGAGAGAGAGAGAGAGAGGGAGAGACGAACAACAACAACATTTCGAGGCAAAGGGCGATTTGACTTTTTGTTGTCATGAGACAGTAAGAGAAAGAATGCGCGTGCTTTGGCTTAATAAAGTCGAAATAAGCATGGCTAAGCCAAGACAAACACACTCACTCACAAACACACACACACACACACACACCCCCATCCCTGCCCTTTGACTTGCTAACCACCTTTTGTTGCCCATTGCCCGATATACAGTTATAAATTTTAGCAATGTTGTTGATGTGATTTACTTGCACACCTCGCAAACATCGCCTGTAAGATGGCAACAAATATTACAACAGTTTGTGTATCTATCTCTTTTACACACACACATACACACACACACACAGAGGCACACAGACACACTAGCTCACATAGATAGATAGACAGTGTGTGTAAATGACTTTATCTATGTCTGTCTTAGTGCCAGCGGGTGGTGGCATGGTGGTTGTTGCAAAAGGAAGATGAGAGAAGACTGTGCCACGAAGGACGAAGGGGGGAAGCAAAAAGGAGCTGGGCTGGGCTGGTCCATGCGTGCAACATGTGCGCTGAATGTTGACGTTAATATTAAGAAAAATAAATAACCAAGCTGTTTGTTATCTAAGTTTATATAAAGTGCACACACACACACACACACAGGCAGACGAGTCAGTGTGTCTAGCTGTGTGTGTGTGTGTGTGTGCCTTGTTTTATTTATAGCAACTACCCGAATTGCGTTGGGGTTTTGTCTTAAATAACAACAAAACACAGAGGAGACGCAAGACGCTTATAAATTTTTTGGACGAAGGGCAGACAGCGATTTTTGTGGCCCAGGTTCAGGCCATCTTTCTCTCTCTCTCTCTCTCTCTCTGTCTCTCTCTCTCTTTTACCTTTCCCACACCTGTATTCTTGATGAAGTGCCAAAAGAGGAAACTATTATATGAAATGCTAGCACAAAATGTAACCAAATGAAATGGAAATGGCCATAAATTCAAATAAAACGAGAGACAAGCCAAGACAATTTATATTAAAAAGGCAAATGAACTGGCCTATAAATAGTCAAGTCAAGTCAAAATCGAAGCTCAACACACACGCACACCCAAAACACACACACACACACGCACACGCAGTTATGCAAAAGAAAAGGAAAAAAGAAAGAAATCAGCAGCAGCAGCAGCAAAGTAGATTAAAGTAAAGTTAAGCAATGCAGAGCATAAGAAAAGCAAAAGAAAAGAAAAGAAAAGGCCAAAAGGTGAAACAGCTATTAATAGATGGTCAAGTCAAGTAGACAAATCCCAGCATAAAATATTATGCAACATTTATTTTTGTCATCAACGAAAAAAACAAAAAAAAAAAAAAAAAAACCAACGAATATTCTCTCGACTGAAATTCAACTTAAAGGATATAATATATTGCTTAGCTTAACTCAAGTTACTCTCTCTCTCTCTCTCTCTCTCTCTCTCTCTCTCTGTAATTGCCATTGTAGTAGATCGAACTGCGAATGCGTTTTAAGGATCTAGATAAACAAGAAATTTATATATATTCGATGAATATTTTTAGATATTTATTTGAGAAAAACTGCAAGCCAAAAGAGATCACTAAGCTATGCCCCTGCGATTCAGCGTTTCATTTCGATGTAATTCTCAACTAGTTCTAGCAAAGTCTACTAATGCCATCTAATGCATAAATCTTATTCAAACGCTAGAAGAAGTTTTGTGCCTCGTGGCTCAGTTGAGTTTTGCTGTTGATATTTGAAAAATGTTGTAGCCTTTGGCGTTTGCAGCAATTTGTGCAATTTCAATTTTGAATTTGAGTTGCACACGCACACACCTTCGTGTCCCTGAGAGAGAGATAGAGAGAGTGAGAACTGTCATAAGGTCCTTTTGCCTTGCGTTTGGTTGCCTTGGGGCCTTTTGGGCCCAAACGTATGAAGCAGCAAGCGAGAAAAGGCAGCCATTGGTAGTAGTAGGGAGGCCTTCATTAATCTTGCTCACTATTCCACACACACACACACACACACACACACATACACACGTAGAATCGCCTACTAACTACAATTTTCACACTCACGCATCGTCTAGCAACATATCGACCATGGGCCGAGGCTAATTTTTCATCATCAGACGACGTTGACGATGTTGCAACCAAGGCATAAGGCAGCGGCAATGGCAATGGCAATGGCAACGGCAACGGCAACGGCAACGACAGCGTTTTCGGTGAACGTTGACTGCGAGCGAATGTGCAATTCATCAATATCATTTTATCAATTTTCACCGCTGTCCAACAAGGACAACAGCTCGACTCAACTCAACTGTATATCACATTGCAATTTGTTGTCTATTTGCTGAAGGATATGCACAGAGAGTGTGAGTGAGAAAGAGAGAGAGATGGAGACAAAAAAAAAAACAGGTCCAAAGGGGAAAGGGGAAGCGCATTGGGGAAAAGGCACACACATCTCTTGTGTTGCCTGCTTTTTATCGTTTCTCATATGCAATTTTTATTATTTGTTTTTTTTTTTTTTGTTTTCTGTGTGGAGGCGTTAAAGGAGGTGTGGCTGGTAGCTGCTGTTGCTATTTACTTTGGTCCCAGTCGCGCAGTTTTGCAACTGTAATTCAATTTTAACAATTTTTCAACTGCGTTATTGACGTGACGCATCAATGGATGATTTGTTGTTGTTGCTGCCCCCGTGCAACGAACAGGGACCAACTGACTGACTGAATCTAGGTGTAGGCCTCTCTCATGTTTGCGGGTTTATATGTCTCTCAGCCAGAGTGTAGGCGTGTGTGTGTGTGGGTGTGTGTGTGCAGCATGTTTGGTCATTTGTTATTTGCATTGATTTTTCGTTCTCGTTTCGCCGACCAATTGCCCAGGTATCGTTTTCTATAATCAAATATTGAGGTTGCAATTTTATTTGTATGAGAGAAACAGAGAAAGACACTGACACAAAAAGAGAGAGAGAGAGAAAGAAATCAAGAGGGGGGGGATACCAATTGAAAAGAGAGATGGATAGATTTTTCATATAATTTCACAAACGTTTTTGGGTTTTCAGTATGAGAAGTTGATTTGATTTTGTTGGTAGATTTATTGGTTGGTAAAGTCATGAGTTTGATATGATGCAACCAAAATGGCATGGCAGCATAATAGCCTAACCGATAGCAGCAGCAGCAGCAGCAGCAGCAGCAGCAGCAGCAGCAGCAGCAGCAGGCAGCATAAACTTATCAAATATTTCTAGCAGATACTTCAAATTTCATATACATACATATGTGCATAATATATAACCTAGTTTTTCTGCTAATATTATTTGGTGCTCTAGTGCAACGAAAAGATAATTTCAAAAACTGAAAGAAAATCCCTTTCAAGATCTCAACTCTTTCTATTTAAAGACGCCATAATGATTACCCAACTCAAATTCAATGTTTTTTGAACTGAAACAAATTTAACCTTATCTCTAATTGAACTTGAATATCTCTTCGATGACCTACTCCCATTTATGTGAAATTAATTGTGCTAGAGTTCTCGTTCTGGCTTCTTTATCATATATAAATTATAATGACAACCTCATCTCATGGCTCATTTCATGTGTTCACGCTTTGGCTTTTTGTGGCTGGCTACCTGCCAACAGCCAACAGCTAACAGCCACCAACAACTACAACAACATGAAAAAACTTCAAAAAATTTTTAGACACAACTTTGTTATACAAAATACTGGCAATTTATTTGACGTTTGTTGTGATTTGTGTGCCATTTGCTCAGCGAGAATGTTTCTGGTATATCCGCAACCGCAACCAAATGTGGTTCAGTACTTTCATACTCTCTGCTCTTTCTCTCATTCTCTCTCTCTCTCTGTTTCTGTGCTCTGTGCTCTGATCTCCGTTCTGCATCTGCTGCTGCTGTTGCTGCTGCTGGGGTCAACAGCAGTTCAATTGCTTTTGTCTGGCCCGACTGACTGGATGACTGACTGGCTGCCTGCCGTCTGCCTGGGTGCGCTTGCCTGCTTGGATGTTCTGTCTGTCTGTCTGTCTTTGGTTGGTTGGTTGGTTGGTGATTAGAATAATTAGCTGCTGGTGTGCATTTGCCACGGCCTCTTTTTGCTATTGCTGTTGCCGTCTCTCTCTATTTCTATTGCCTCTCTCTCTCTATCTTTAGCGGCCGCTTCTGTTTTGTATCTGCCACGCAGTGCGGCACGTTGCCGGTTCCCATCAGCAATGCCAATCACTGCCTGTAAACACAAACAAACAAAGCAACAAACAAACAACACAACACAAAAACAAAAAAAAAACCTAACAAATGCTGCTATTAATAGAAAAATAAGAGAAAAACGCACTCTCAACTATCGAAACTTACTCACAACTCAGCGGTGATTGAATGAGTTGTGGCAAGCGTGTTCTGGCGTGTAATTGCCCTCGCTACCTCGCTTCTTCATCTCCACCACCCCGCCCCCATTCCCTCACGCCTTTACCATCCTCCTCTAATATACATATTTATGAATGATTTACCCCCAAAATCATTTTATATATATATTTCCGCAAAATACATACATATATCCAATCTATTCTATCACTGATAATAACAAAAAAAAAACTTCACCAAAAAAAAAATATATCATTTTCGCACTTTGAACTGGCAAAACGACTAAAAGAGAAAATCGTATGGCTAAGAGAGGGGCAAATGCTTAGACACTTCCAGTGCGGCGAATTTGCATGCAGGGGTAAAATTTGTAAAATTCGTTCAAAGCCAAAGACAAAATTTAAGACAAAGTTCAGGGCGAATTTTTTGTGAGGGGCGGCAATTGGAAAACGGGGAAATTGTAGTTAATATTAACAAAACGAATATAAAATTTACAAAGTAAGAGTTGAGTTAGCTAAACGAAAAAATAATTTATGCCTTATCGTTTAAGCAAATAGTTGAAGAGTTTTTTTTATGAAATTTTTCCATCTTAAGCTAAAAAATGTTTATTAACTAAAATGAGAAGAGTTATTTGCTAATAATTTCTAATCTTTTTTCTAAACATAAATTAAACTCATTATGCTCTTTAAGCCACTGTTAGTTGGATGTTTTCTTTCGGAATTCTCAGTTAATAATTTTAGGTCAATTGTTTGTCGATTTAATTGCCCACTCAATAATTATTGTCTCGATTAAGAAAAGTGAACTCGATTAAAATCAAAGTCAAATAACTGACTACTGATTAATGTGTTCATTTTCTTTCCCATGAAATGCAGTAAAATTGAAATTATTCGTATCTGGATCGCTTGTAATTAAAATAGAACAATTTCAAAAAATTAATTTTCAAACATTAAAATAATATATTATGAATTTTCAAATCTTCAGTTGAGATCGGATATGGGGAAAATAAAAAGGGGCGAAGGGGTCAGGGACATGGCTACTTTCGGGGACCAAATTTATTGGTTATGGTCACTCATACGAACAGACAGGTGGACAGGCAAACGGATATGGCTATTTCAACTCGATTGTTAATGCTGGGCAAGAATATATATAAACTTGATGGAGTCGGAAACGCTTTCTCGTATATAACAACTTTCTAGATCATTCAACTTAAATTAACTTATTGTCCATAAACTTGAATAACTTTTAAGTTATTTGATTTTGATCTAACTAGATGATCCGACCAACTTCTTTCCTTTGCTTAAATTTTCTAATTCTCAAATTGTAAACCTTTTTTTTTTGCTATTATGCTAAACTTTTTATTAATATAATTTTCGTATTAACAAATGAAACAAATATTTCAATGTTTAAATTTAAAATTTTCTCGAATCACACTTAAGTTTTTTTTTTAATAAAAATTAGTTGATTGCTGCGAAAGATGTTTCTGACATATTTATATTAAGTTTAAAGATTTTTCACATGGTTTTCTGATTAGCTTCGACATGAATTTCAGAGTTAGATCTGTGGCTTAGATTTAAATTGAATTTAAAAGTCATTAAGTCAGTTGTGCTCAGAGTGCTCACAAAATCAAAATGCAGGACAACAAAAGTTTAGGATCTGTGCCATTCTATAAAAAATCGAAAAAGAAGCTAATGAACTAATTCTTGCCAGGATGTACATGATTTGAAATACCATAAATCATATTACAATTTGGATTGTTTCCAAATAACTTTTGAAAGGTTCATCCTCTGTGGGTTCTCTCATTGTCTAAGAGCTCAGTTAAGCTACCAATTTTGATCAGCAATAAGGCAAATTATGTGCATTCCTGCCAGGCCTATAGGAATTGCTCTGCCTTTCCAGTGCCAAAGGAAACCCCTCCAAAGAAGACCTTCAATTCGCCGCGGCGAATTCAACATTTCGACGACCGACAACACATGCGCAAGTTTCAATTTTCCAGAAAACAAACTAAGAGCGGCTTTACCGCAAAGAGAAAATTGTTTGTTAACAACAAAAAAAAAAAATAGAAGGAAAAACGTGGAGCAAAGATTTTTGGTTTTCTGTTTCTTTTTTTTTCTCCTTTATTTTGTTTCTTCTGTGTTTTTTTGTGCAAAATCAGCAAAAACATGAAACGACATAAGTATGTCAAAATGCATGAAGAAGATAGCACAACACACACACATAGGCACACACACACACACACACACACAGAGACGAGACAGAGACCCACAGAGACGAGGGCACGTACTTACTTATATAAGGGCCTAGGAGTACTTTTGGTATATATAGTATATACATACATACATCTGTTGTATATAGTTATGCGTATGTGTGTGTGTGCGTGTGTGTGTGTGTGTGTATGTAGGGTCCTATACATACTTTGTAAAGCAGACGAAAAAGGCAAAAGGCAAAATGAAATGTGAAATGTTTGGATGCTTTTCGGGTGCCGCCCAGATGATTTGCTTCCCTCCCTATACAAATACATACATATATATAAAAGGAAGGAGGTGCCGTGGTTAGGAGCCAGAGTCAATCACAGCACAACAACAACAACAGCAACAGCGAAACGAAAAACGAATAACAAAACAAATGCGGATATGTTATACATATATACAAATACACATATATATATACAATATATACGTATGTATGTATATATATTATTCAAGCAAAAATCCATATAATTCAATGGATTGGCTAGCGGCGGGAACAAAATGAACACAACAAAGAGCAAACCGCAGATTATTGCGAATCAGATGAAGAAAGAGGAATGATAACAACAACAGCAACAACAACAATAAAGGCAACAACAACAACGACAACAACAAGATGAACAATATGAACGCGTTGTTGTGTGACCAGTCAGACATATTAATGACAAAATGATTATGATGACACTAACACTGAGGTCTGTCAATCTGAGCGATGGCTGGCAAAACTGCCAGAGGAGGAGAAGTAGCAGCAGCAACAGCAGCAAGAGAAGGAGGAGGAGGAGGAGGAGGAGGAGGAGTGTTGGTTGGATGGCTGAAAGTCGAACTTCGAGTTGGAGTGGCAAAATGGGAGCAAACAAAATGGGGATGCAATATGTTAAACAAGATTGACAAGGGCACCAACCAAAATAAAGAAGAAAATGGAAAGGGCAAGCGAAGCAGCCAGCACAAACGATAAAAGATACTTTAAATGATGCTTAAAGTTAACACAGCTTCTGCTTATTGTTAGTAGTAGAAAATGTTCATGGTGGACCTATTGAAGTGAAATTAATGCTCAACAAATAAAGAGGTTGGCTATTTAAAAGATTTACTTAAAGATTTCAAATCAAAATGGACAAAAAAGAAACGATTAACTTTAACTTTGTTCAAAGGAAAATTCCTGTTGGCCAATAGGCATAATTTTAGTCTTCAAATAATCTCTGAACAGGCCTCTTAGTAGGTAAAGGTCTGCCAAAAAAAAACCTTCAATCGAAGAGAATCTATTAGTGTATGCAGTTCAATGCAGATTAATCGTTTATACAGTGCTTATCTTTATAAGTATTATATTATTTAAATATTGAGCTACTCATTTTTCAAAAATATGACAATGTAGCCAATTTTTTTCTTTCATTGAAAAGTGGGTTTAAGAATATGATAAGCACTGTATAATGAATTCGATGATCAAATTTAAATTTAAATTTAATCGCTTTAAAAAGGAATGAGAATTAATTTTAGTTCATGTTTGATAGGGGATGATTTGATATATCTTTGTTTTGAAAGGCTTTTTATTCATAAAGGTTAAAAGAATAATTAATTGAAATGCCAACAACTGAAATTGTGAGATGCAACACCAATGAATGTCTTTTGATAACTATCAAAGTTAAATTTATTAAGATTTTTCAACAAATTGAGTTTTTGTTTTTTTTTTTGAAGTTTTGTGAAGTGCCAAAACATTTGCTCTCTCCCATATGGCCAAAGCCTGCAAAGTGATGAGCATAAAACTCATTCAATTTATATTTTTAAACATATTAACATATACGAATATATATGGATATGTATATATAACGAAATGGGCAATGCGTAAAAGAGCAAAGAAGAAGTGAAACTCGCAATTTCACTTTATGAAATACTTTATACATCAATAAAATCAATAAAAACGCAAAATCATCAATGATTTTTAGCCATTTACTTGGTCTTTATGCACTTCGACATTATCTGACAAGGCACTTCCATTCCCACACGCACACACATACACACACACACACACTCACACACACACAGTGTATGTGGTTGGGTATACGCTCAGTGCTCAATGTCATTTTGGATTTTACATCTTATAGCCATATACGCACAGTTCTTTCTACCTACAAGAACAAGTCGTTAGGCCGAGTCGATTCGACTCGATTCGAGGCTGAGTTGAGCTGGGCGGGCACTCAAAGCCATTGCTTTTATGCATCAACGAGCACACAAAAGTAAAAGGCGACCTCTTGGCCCAATCCAGCACTCTGACTCTTCCCCCTGCCGCCGTACATCGTTCGTCGTCCGTCGTCCGCTTCCCGCCATCCACCTCTGACATGGTCGATATTTATGCGAAAATCAAGCGATAAATCTAAATTATATGCCCAGTGCTAAAGCCAAACAGAAAAGCAGCAACCAAAAGATGTTCAAGAAGACGAAGAAGGCATCATCATGTGTTAGCCTTGACAGCAACATTAAAGAGCGAAAGGAAAGGAAACGAAAGGGAAGTAGGGCGGGGGGGAAAGGAGAGGCGAGCGTTTGCTGCCATCAAAATGAACTGTAAATGTTTGTGTGTGGGTCAGAGGAGCGCATTGTTATGATGATTACGCATATTATATATAGCCTACTTAACAGGGCATTGGGTCTAATTAAAATTCTGCCTCCTGCTCCTGCTTGGCCGCCCTCTCTCAGCTCTTAGCTCCCATCACTTTTCATACCAAACAGATGACAGTTGGCAATGTTTCCTTTTTTGCTTCTTGTTGATAGATTTTGATTATCATATAATTAGCAAAAGTTTTTTTCTTGCCTCTTCTCGACTACATATAACATTTGTCATCATCCATCAAGGAAAAGATTCAAGTTCATAAGTTGTGCCTAACATGTGACAAATCATAGCATACTTTTTTGCTTGTCAAAAGTTCACCAGAAACTAAACCGAGAAAAAAATACATTGAGTGTGGAAACGAATCAGAGAAACTGAAACTATACTCAAACTGAAACTGTCATACATGTCGCAAAATTTCATTACAACTGCTGTGTCGTCAAGTTTTCTTCTCAACCTATGTATGTATGTAGGCTAGGACGGTCAAATGTCTGTGTCTATGCTGTCAGCCTGAAGGGGTCACACAGGGTACACATCATCAGCATCAACATCAGAGCATCAGGACATCAACACATCGGCATCAGCATCAGCATCAGCATCAGCAGAAACCAAAGTCAGAAACTCTCTTGTGGTCGAAAATTAATGAAAATTTCATAAACTGACGGGCCTATCTCTCGCAGGGAGCACCATAGCCCGAAAGCCATCGCTATGTTTGTGGTTTGCCATCATAACTTAATTAACAGCCGCAGCGGCAACGGCAGCAGCAACCCAATCCCAAATCCAATCCCAATGCTTTGATAAGCATTTTGCATATAGTTTCTGATGTATGTATGTACCCACACACACACACACACACATAAATTATATAAGTATATATATATATATATATTCGCTGTTAAAGCTACACTTGAACAAATTACTTAGCGACAAAATGTGAAATGTTGTCTTAAGCCATTTGACATTTTTCCCCTTTCAGTGTCGTCTCCAGTCTCTTTTACTATTCTATCTTATGTCTGATAAAGTTATAAATAGTATTTCATATTTCACATCTCCCCAACCCAAGCAAAAGAAGGAAAAACTATGCCAAAATAGCATATGTTAAGGCCACAGAGATCCAGCGACCAGAATATGAGAGAGAGAGAGAGAGAGAGAAAGAGAGAGATAGAGAGAGCGATGCGAGTAAAGAAATCAACCCTTTCAGCCCTTCGGGGGCCATCGACTAGTTTTTACCCTCTGACTCTGACTCTGACTCTGACTTTGGCTCTGACACTGACTTAAGGGCGGAACCAGAAGACCACCCAAAACACGTACTCATAATAATATTTCACTTTGGACCCATGTTGCCGCTACCGCTACCGCTAGCCTGCTTCCCCCTCTCGTACCCCTTTGTTTTTTTTTGCTGTTACTGTTTATGCCGACTTGCCAGCGCGCCGCTTGCTTTGGTGTTTCTTGTGCTGGTGTTGGTTCTGGTTCTCGTTCCTGGTTCCTGGTTACTACTTTGCCTCTTGTGCCCTTTTCGCCTTGTGTTGATAAATTGGCGACAGCGTATAAATTAAGAAATTGTACACTAATTGCGTAAAAAACTTGTTGTTGCATACTTTCGGGCGGTTTTTCAATGCCACCACAACAGGCGGCGTTTTCTGAGGCTAGAGAGAGAGAGAGAGAATGAGATTGAAGTTGAAATTGGGCCTGGGATTGGACCATTGGTTGGTTGAAGGGGGTCAAAGGAGGGGGTGGTAGAAGGTCGGGTGTCAGGCTTTTGCCCGATGGCGGCGGGGAGTGCGGTGCGGTGGCTTGGTAAAGAGGAAGCCAAAGTGCGTGAAAGTGTTGCCGCATTGTAAAAAAGTTTTATTTATCGATTTTGTTTTGCGACCCGCAGCAACCAAAGAACCACTGCACTCCTCCCCTTCTCCTTCGCCGCTTAAACCAAAACCCAGCATCATCAGGTTCTCTCCTTTCTAAAAACAAAAAAAAAAAAAACCAACAACGCTTGCCGCCCATTTCAATTCCAATTTTATGTTGTATCAAAAATTTTTAAAGCATACATTTTGGCGTTTTGGCAGCCACCAAAAATGGTATGAGGTACGGTGGTGATGGTAAAGCGGAGGGAGGGGGGAGGGCGGTAGCATCGGCAGCAGCATCAACGGGCGTGTTGCTTTTGCTTTTGAAGTTTGCACAACACAAAAACCGCAAAATCTAATTAACGGGGGCGCTTGGTCTTGGTCTTGCCATTGTCGTTTGGTAGTAAAGAGGGGCGAGCATAGGAGGAGGCACAAAGAAGAAGAATAACAACAAGAACAACAACAATAATCAAGAAGAGGGAAGGGGAAGAGAGAAGAAGGGCCTAGTAGTCGGATAGGATAAGTGTGGGTAAAGGTTATTGAGGTGGCGCGGTTTTCTTTTGCTGTTGCTGGCATTTGGCTTGAGGGATCCTTTAGCTTTGGTATCAACACACACACAAAGGAAAACCAAAATCATTTAAGTGCCAACTCCAAGAAATGGAAAGTGTTTCTTTTTACCGGCAAACGAAAAAGAAGAAGAAGACAGAAACAAAGGTGACAGACCACTAAATACTAAAAATTTTTATAAGCAAACAAAAACATTAAATCATTTCTGCTAAACAATTAAAAGATTAAAGTTTTCCATTTAAGCCAAATGCGCCATTTCATATGGTCGTTGTGATCATTTTTGGTGTTCGTTGGGGAGAGGGCAATGGGTGGTGAGGGGGGGCCGGTTTCATTATGTATCTGAAAAATTGATTACATATCATATCGTCACCATCTTGACACTGATTATGTGCCTTAACACTTGGCTGCCTCTTGGCCAGCCGGCGAATCAAATGAAAAGAAGAAAGCAAAATCAACACACCATTTAGCGTTAAACACTCACACACACACAGACACACAGACACATAAGAGCGACAGAAAGAGAGAGAGAGAGATATGCTTGGACAGTGTCCTGTGGCCCCCTTAGCGACCTTTTCTCTATCATCTAACAGGAGCTGTCCAAAAATTAACGCAAAATCAAAGTAAAAATGCGATAAATTGGCGACGACAAGCGCAACGCGGATGGCAAACACATAACAACAACAACAACAACAGCAATAGCAATAGCAACAACAACAACAACAACAACAGACGTTGGCGCGTTTTAAATGAGCGAAAATCGGTCGAGCATATCAAATTGAAAAACTCCAGGACAACCCCACAGCAAAGACGATGGGCTGTGAAATGTGGGACGACGGCAGGGAAGGAAGGGATAGAACGGGAAGGGAAGAGACGGGATGTTGGAGAGGATGCTTTTGCGTATCCTAGTGACACACAAATACTACGTACATCGCTGAATGGCAAGACAACAGACAACTCGCCCACGCAACGAACGAACGAACGAACGAACGAATGAACGAATGAACGAACCAGCAGAGACAGCGCGCGAACAAAACGAATGAGCGTATGGTAACGGTAACGGTAACAGTAACGGTACTACGACTACTTGAAGGCAAAAAGCGCGTAGCAAAAATAGCAAGAAAACAGGAACAAGAAAAAAAAAATCAGGAATAACAGCTACAATAATAACGCTTGAATAGAGAAAATGAGCATTAGCTTGAGGTTGCTTGTGAGAAAGCCTTGCTAAAAGAGGCGGGGGGGCGACTACATACAATGGGTGGTGCTGCTCCTGATGGTAGTGGTGGTGGTGGTCGGTATTGAATTGGTGGAGTGAGTCGTTGTTGCCAGATAGACAGGCATCCTGAGTAGACATTGATTGCTGCTTTGGCAGGTTGTTAGGTTTCTTGATATTGTTAGCAGCTTGTGACTGAATGTATGTACGAATGAATGAATCAATGAATGAATGGCCAAATGAATGATTGACAAACTGACCGTTGTAGCTAATGGATTTTCATTCAGATTAAAAGATTGCCGGGGCCGCCCCTCCCCACACACACACACAAACAAAAACACCCACAATGAAAATGAAATTTGAAAAAAAAGAAAAAATGACTTTACAAATTCTTTGAGACTTGATTTTAACTGTTATTACTATAACCATCTAAATAAACTTACTTAACAAAATGGATAGAAAATGAATGCAATAATATTTGAACCTGATTTAAAATCTATTTATTTACACTTGCATAACTAGAAAAATTAGGCTTTAAAATTGTTTAAGCCTATTTAAAAGGGCAATCAATTTAATTACCAACTAGAGATTTCCTTTTCTCAACCTTTTTTTTTTTTGGTTTTTGTCATTTGGCTTACTTCTTTATGGCCACCAAAAATCTATGCCAACAATGTTGTTGATTTGAACCCGCTAGCTGATTCGAATACACTCTTTTAACCTAAACCTGAAAAGGGTATAAAATTGCATTATCAGATCTTAACTCTGGGCAATATATTAACCTAGTTCGATTTAGGACTTAAGATTAAAGTATCCTTTTTCTTCGTCTTCTGCTACTTCTACATCGCCATTCATTGCTTGTTCTAAAGCAACGTAAAACACTGGGATTCGGGCAACCTTTTGGTGGCCCTATCACAACAATAAGCAGCACGCAGCACGCAGTACGCTGAGAGAGAAATCCATTTAGCTTTAAATGCAGCACACAAACTATGGCAAATGTTTCTCAACTACATAAAAAGGGAAATTCTACGTTTCCTAAACCACCGACACCAACTTCTCTCACCTCTACCTCTTCCCTTTCCCCACTAAAAAAAAAAATGAAGGGCAACCGCGCCCAAATACCCAAACTTTATTCACATTACTCAATGCCGCCGCCGCCGCCGCCTTTCGCCCAGATGTTTTTGTTGCTATTGCCTTTCTATTGTTGCTGCTGTATTTTTGCCGGCTTTAAGCGACGGCGGCAACAGCAACAACAACAACCACAACGACAACGACAACAACGCACTTTTTTGTGATGGTTTTCTGGGTTTTTTTTTTTGCTTTTAGCCTGTAGTAGTTGGCAAAATTGTTGCGTTTCGCATATTAATTTCTTCCTGTCTTGGTTTCTTATCCTCATCGTCGTCGTCGTTGTTGTCGTCGTCGTCCTCGTCGTCGTCCTGGTCGTCGTCGTCGTCGTCATCCTCAATCTCATTCTCGTCATCGTTGTGGGTGTGCATTGTCATTCATTTGCTCTTCCATTCATTCATCTCGCTCTTCGAAACGGCCTTTCGCCTCTCTTAGCTGCTCTTATTGGCGTAAACTTTCCAGCCACAAAAATCAAAAAAAAAAAAAAAAAAACAAAACAAAAAAAACCAAAGTATATCTAATATTCTGAGTCATATGTTTAATAAATATTTAAAAGCAACAACAACAACGACAACAGTATAGAAGAGATCATGGCGTAATGATAATGATGAGCGTTTCCAGTCAAAACATTGCATTGCGATATACAACAAAATGTTGCTGACTGCTGCTGCTGGCCTGATGATGATGCCTGCTAAACAACAACAACAAGAAGAAACATTTGCTCGAAAAACGCACATGTTTCGCATTTTGCAACCCGCTCGGTCTAAAATGTACTTCACAGCAGCCAGCAGCTTTTCTAATCATAACACTCCCCTTCTACTAGTTATATCTCGTCGCTTAGCTCGATGAGCGAGCGAGCACAAACCAAATACAACAACAACCACCACCCACCCAACGAGCCAACCATCCATCCAAACATCCAACCATCCAACCATCCATCCATCCATCCATCCATCCATCCACCATGCTCACGTAGAATCATCTGCCAGCCACCAGCAGCAGCAAGCAGCAGGCAGAAGGCAGAAGTAGAAGAAGCGGCAGCAGCAGCAGCAGCTAACAGCCAGCTAGCCATCCAGCCAGCCAGCCAGCCAGCCAGCCAGCCAGTGTAAGCCCGAGCCGGGCACATGGGCAGCGGCAGCCACGCGCGTTTTTGACTCTCGCACTCTCCCACTCAGATGCATTCCGCTCAACTATACAAAACACCTTACATAGCTAAGGCACAAAAACTAAACTCTCGTCTCTTTTCCACTCACAGCAAAAAGGCCTTTTCCCCCATAGATAAAGAGAGAGCGGAGAGGGGCCGAAGAGCAAAGTGTATAAGTTGCGCGTGCTTCGGGTCCCCACACACACACAGACACACACAATACACTGATACAGAGGCAAACATACGACTCACATGGTTTTCGTGTCTTTCATTCGGTTCGCTCGTATATTTTCCCTTTAGGCCTTGTTGTATTTTCCAGCCTGGTTCCATGTGCCGCTATTCGGTTGAGTCGCTTTTCGTATCGTTTCGTGTTTTCTTGTTGTTGTTTTCGTTTTTTTTTTTTGTTTTTATTATTTTTGCTCGTGCTGTTGTTGTTGTTGTTGTTGCTGTTGTTCATTTGCTCTATAAATTCGTATAAAACGAAAAAGTACTTAGCAAGATTCAAACATCCAGACATGTATATGAAATATGCCACAAATATAATTTGAATCAATTTTAAACATATGTTTCATAGTTTACAAATGTGTGGGAGGATCTCTGTGTTCCAATTGGGAACTAAGTTTCATTTACTTTTAATAACAAATCCATCAGATATGCTAAGCCTGATTTACCACTCTCCAAATAATACTTCGCGTCCCTTCTCCACAAAATCGTAATCATCTCTATTTTTTTTTGTTTGTTTTGTTTTTGTAGTACCCTCTAAGCCATTTAAGTGCAAGGGTGTATAAAGACTAAAAACATTTATAGGGAACGCCTTCTAAAAAGGGGGTCCTGATTTTGTTATCCATCTTTATTTCACAGCTTCTGTAGTGCTAGGAAACTATTTAGAAAACTTTAAAAATGAATGAACTGTCTTGGTTTAAATAAAGATAAAAGTGTGGACGCTAGATTAAGCCAGGGGGGGAGGTTGAGGATGCAACCGGATGCAATTGACAATGATTGGAGTGATTTCCCACATTCGTACTTGTTGAAGGGTATTCCAAAGTCGACCATTTGCGTATTGTTGTTTTTTTTCTTTCTATATTTTTTGTTTTTGGTTTTTGTTTTTTTTTTTCTCTTTTTTTGGCTTTATTTTGGTTTGACTTCGGACCAAGTTCGAATCAAGTTGAAACGAACACGAACTCGGCAACGAACCAAACCGATTCGAACCGTAATATACCGAACGAACGAACGTGCGACCCACCCACACACACACAGCGCGCTCCAGCAATGAGTTGTTTACCGTTGCTCTACTACTCGTTCGTTGCCGGCTGTTGCATTCGTTAGTTCGAATTGGTCGGTCCGACGGGGGTGTCTGTGTGAGTGTGCCTATGCCTGTGCCTCTCTACTCTTGTGTGTGTGTTTGTGTGTTCGTTTGACTGTGTGTGAGTTGTAAGTTCGTTAACGGCATTCGGATTTTCTGGCTGACTGTTGGGTTTGTCTTTGTGTCGTCGTGTTGTCGTGTTGTCGTGTTGTAGTCGTGGTCGTCGTTTTCCGTGTTTTCCGTCTTCTTGTTGGGTTTTTCTCGCCATTGTAAGCGCCGTCCTTTTTCAGTATGATATTGAGTTTTGTGTAGTTAAGTCGGAATATTTCGTATAGTTCTCCTCGACTGTCGTGGACACAATACAAAAATATATTACCAAAATATAAAATATAATACAACAAATCCAAAAAAAAAAAAAAATAAATCAACAAACCAAAAATTAAATAAAATAAATTAAAAAATAAAAATTTAAAGAACCAAACAAACAAACGAAGCAAAAAAAAAAAAACCCCAAAAAACAAACAAAATTATTACAAATAAATTCGCTTATTAGAAATAATAAAAAACAAAATTTAAAAACTAAAAATATTAACAGAAATTCAAATAATCAAAACCAAAAAAAAATTAAAGAATAAAAACCAAAATACAAACCAAGTTTACAAAATCTAAAAGAATTCAAATTCAATTCAAATCTATTACTGTTACAACCAATTTGTAAGCAAAAGGCCCAACTTAAGATGAATCTATATATTATTGTTATATGGCAACTATATAAATATTTTATATACTTTCCATATCCTTTTACAAATCCAAAAAATTCCCAAACATTGATTTGCTTCAAGCACCCGCTCAGTCAGATTCGATTCGACTTTTGTGTTTTCTGATAAATGATCAACAAAAAAAGTATCCAAAAATAATTTGAAACAATTTTTGTAAACAAAAGAAAACTCTGCAAGAGAAAAACTCTCAGATTGTTTTTCCTTCTGTTTTCATATTGTTTTTTTTTTTTTTTTTGTTATTGTTGAGCCCACCAAATATAGTTCACGTATTTCTCCTTTTTTTTCATCTTTTTGTTTTTGTGTTAAATTTTTGTGCCTTTTATAAACAAACATGGAAAATTGTTTCACGCTCGCAGCACACGAAAACATTTTCAATTAAAAAGCAAAACCAAATTCAAACTGAATTTCAATATTTTGCCATATGTGAGTGTGCTTGTGTGTGTTTTTGTGTATATTTGTTTGTGTGTGTGTGTGTGTGCATTCCATAATTTCATTTTGAGGCATTCAAATTCATCTCCAGAGCATGGAATATATATATGTATATATATACCTATATATATATATATATATATATATAGATACATATGTATATTTTAGTTTTTGCTTTGATTCTCTCTCTCTCTCAATAAATAGAAAACAGAATGAGTTAATTGAATATGCATTTGCTGCTAATGATTTTTAGCCAACAATAATAAAGATTTTCATTACAAATACAAATCTGTTGAATCTGTTTCTTCCTCTTTCGCCTTTGCTTTCGAAAATGTTTCTAAACTTTCATTAGAATCCCAATATGCGCTTGAACTCGTTATATGAAGAAAATCTATAGAATTTCAACAAATAATTTAAGAGAGTTAGATTAAAATTGAAAATATGAAATTGTTAGTACTAAAAAAAAAACTACTTTAAATAACTAAATATTAAATTCATTATAAATTCGTGTTTGAATAATCGAACGCAATAGATTAAATGATGGCCACTTTTTTTACTTTTTTTTTGTATTGTGACTTATTGGAAATGCAAATTGTTTTGAGTCGGAGCCCAATAAATATCTCATCGAGTAACTTCAAAGAGCCAAAGTCTCACAAAGATCAAAGATTCTCTGACAAAATATTGTAAATTTATTGCCTATATCCAAAGAAAGAGAGAAAAAGAGAGACTGGAGAGGGAGAGGAAGAGAGAAAGAGCGAACAATTTTTTTTTTTAATTATAGAAATTAGAAGATTTCAAGTGCTTTGTGAAAGTGAAATAACATTAAGTGTTTAGTAATTATTTTCAACTTGCCTAAGACTCTAAATTTAGAAAATGTTGGCTAAAATTTATTTACCTTCAACTCTTATTGTAAAAACTTAAAGATTCTATTAAAGCAGTTTATTTAATTTGTTTTCTTAAGTCAATTTAAATTTAACTCGTTTCATCAGCAAATTTCTCGTTGAAAATAAATTATTTCAAATGTCAAAATGTTTTATATTCTTTAAGCTGTTTGTCTCATTAAATTCTGCTTCAACAAGTTCATTGTGCGAACAATTTGCAACCTTTTTTTCGTCTTGAAATTGATGAACAATACAGATTTTCATTGGCTTTAGTTTAAAGCTCTTAAAAAATATAATTTTTTAGCAAAATTTTAGTTAAGAATAATTCTTGCAAAATATTTTCTCTTTGAAAACCAACCAGAACCAATCTTATCTTTGAATGCAAATTGACAAATCCAGTTTCAAAATAAAGTGCACCACATTAAGTATGTGTTATTATATTATTCATACATTATTCATATATTTCCAAGAAAGTTTAAGCTTAATTTATTTTAAATTCAGAATTCAGATAATAAAAACAAAAAGTTCTTTAATATAGTTAGAAAAGTTCGTTCAAAAGTTTGTGGAAATTTGGTTTCTTGTTCTTTTAAATTTCAAATTTATTCCACTATTAATTGCTAGTCAATTAAATCAGTTAATTATTTCTACTATTAATTAGTTTGTGAAAATTCCAAATCGATTGAAAATTTTGAAATTATTTTGCCACACTTGCCAAAAATTGACTCTAAATAATTTTGGCATTAAAACACTTGCCAAATTTCTTACCCCCTGCTCTCTCGGCTATTAAGAGAAATGAGATCCAGATTGATTGTTTCTTTCTTCTTCTTCTCCAACACACACTCTCTCTCACACACACACATATTAAAATTATTTATCGTTGTGTTTTTTTTTTTTATTTCGTGTTGGGTTCTTCATTATAAACAACCAACTAGGCAATTTCCAGGCAATTAAACATTGAGTTTATCTTAAAATACATAAAAAAAATAAAAATGAAAAAAAATAAAATTGAAATGAATCGAATCGAATATATGACGAAATGTAAATTTTAAAGTAAATCAACTCAACTGTACTGCAAGAGCAAAAGTCAAATTGAATTGCAAAAATTATCTATGAATCGCTTCTCCTATACCTTCTCATATATATGTATATCTATATCTAAAATATATTTTGTTTGCTTTTTTTTTCTGTGTAATTTTTTATGTTTAGAAACACGAGTGTGTGTTTAAATACTGGAAAATACAGATAAGATTCTTATATACATATATGTATGCAAATATCTACATATATATATATGTTCTCACACATACATACATACATATAACCAACCAAGCAAAAAGTAAAAAATAAAAAAAAACAACCACATAGACAGAGAGTCAAATACATTGAAAAAGTAAATCAATAAACAAAAAACAAAAAACACAAAAAAGAACAGCAAATTATCTAAACGAAACAGAGAGAGAAAGAGAGCGAGCGTGCGAGAGAGAAAGAGGGAGAGAAAAGTGCAAAAAGGAAATCGCCAAAATCAAAATATAATAATATATAAAAAGGAAAGCAAAACGTGTGCTTAACAACAATAACAACAACAACCAACCAACCAACCAACCAACTAACTAACAAATACAATAACAAAAGAGCAAAAAAAAAAACTCAAAAATATATACATATATATAATTCATCAAATTATTCACAAAACCAAACAAAAAAAAAATTCACGAGTAATTTGTTGTCGAACAATAATCATTTGAAGAGCGAAAGAAGCAAATAAGTGAGAAAAATCATATTGTTCGATCATTTTCACTTTTCGCAAAGGCAACGTCCAAGAGTAAATCGTTCCATATGGTTCATATTATTGAATTGGTCGGCCAGCCGAAGGTTGAGTTTGCTCAACAAGTTACTGTGAGTATACGAAAAAATAAAGCAAAAACAAAAAAAAACACATACACATATAAATAAACACATACTCACATTTATATTTATATATACATATATACACGGACGATATTATGTGGTTGGGTGGTGGTGGGCAAAGGAATTTTGATATCAAAAACTGCAGAAAGGAATGGGAAACCGAAAAACAAAAAAAAAAAAACAAAAAAAACCCTCGACACAGACAGATAATAAATCTTGTTGTCTGTAGTCACGTAATGACAACTTAATACAAATACATATGCATACATTGTCAGGGTTTTTCACTCACTCACACCCACACACACACACACGCACACGCACAAACGAAAATCAAGAGACAAGGAGATAGAGTGACGCATTTTTTGTTGCTTTTTTGGCTTACCAACATATTTTGACAATTAATCATTTGGGGCTTCAGGCTGCTGTTCTCTGTGTGTAAATTTTTCTCTTCAAAATGAGAAAATGAAAATAAAAATCAGCGTCGTCGTGTCTTTTGCTTGTCTCCTGTCGCCTGTGTGTGTGTGTGTGTGTGCGTGTGTGTGTGTGTAGGTAGGTCATTGTGACTTGTTTCTCTTGGCCATTAACGCACCGCAAATATTTCCCTCAGTTTCCTTTTGCTCTTCCTTTTTGCAATGAGCCAACAGCTGTTGGTGCTTTGCTGAGTGCATTGGCATTAGCTTGGCTTAAAGCAATTTGTGTCCTTGAGCGTCACACACACAAAGTGTATAGCTTTAATGCCATTAAACGAGCAAACGTTAGAACTCAAAAAGTATGCTATGATTTTTATACCAACAAAAAAGTTTTCACTCAGTTGCAGACATAAACTGATTGACGCGACTTCTCTGGCATGAAAATATTGTATTTAAATTAAATTGAAAATCTACTCTTAGCAAAGAGAAGTTCTATTGAATGTTTTAATATCTGCATAAATCGTAGCGAAATTTTGCTTGAAACTTTCATAGCAAAAAAACCTATTTAAATGATGTTTAAATCTATTTGAACTATTGAGTTTTGATATTCATTAATTAACTAAAATTTGTTAGAGTAAAATTAAGCAACTTTACATAGAACTATCAAAATTGTGGCAAAATTTCTTGTATCTTGAAATCCATTTATTCAACTCTCTTTCAAATGCCATTACAAAATTTTGTGATGGCTAAATTTTTGGTAATTTAAGCATTTGGTAAACATTTAATTAACTAAACGAACAAATAGCTTCAACTAATTAGCGTAAAAACGCATATTAAATGACGTAATGGAAAGGAAAAATAATAATGAGAAAAGTAATTTAACCAAATGGTGGTTTGCTTGCCATTGCATCATTGCATAAAAACCTTCGATAGTAGTGATAGTTATTTAGTGCCATTTCTAGTTTCAAACTTTCTCTTATTGCCAAATGAAAATCTATGTAGTTTTCATTATTACAGACTCTCAACTTGGCTTTAAGATGCCATATGTTTTCTGCTTTAAGGTGGCTGAAGGGGGGGGCGGTTGCTTAAAGTTAAAAGAAACGCTGAAGACGACTTCAACTCTAATCGGATTTACATTCACTGTGTATAGTCCTGCTGATGCTGTGTGTGTGTGGCACTACTTACGCTCCGTTTTTTTTTTCCACGTTTCCCCCTACCCCCACCCATTCCAATATTCTCTCTATTTGGCTATTTCACTTTCAGCTGACTGCTTTATCAGCGAGCAGCGAGTAGTAGTAGTAGTAGTTGTTGCTGCTTCTGTTGTTATTGTTGTCTGCTTGTCACCCTCGTTATTCTTTTCTTTTTTTTTTTTAGTTTTATTTTCTCTTCTTTTTATTTTATTTTATTTTATTACAACGGCAATGGCAACGGCAACGCCAACGCAGCAAAGTCTGTTACAACGTCGCTGGGATATTGCGTAAATTTCATTGTGTATTTCACTTTTATGGTGGTTGCTGTCTAGTTGGATTGGCACTGTGATGCGGAAGGTGGGTGGGGGAGAAGTGCTGAGAGAGAGAGAGAGAGAGAAGAACGGATGGGGTAGGGTGAGGTCGATGGTTGCTCTGGTTAGTGCGTGATGCGTCGCCGGCATGTCCTTTGTTGTGCTCAATGCGTTATCCTTGAGCCGGGTGGCAGTGTGGCACTATGCTCTCTCTCGCTTTCAACTTATTCTAATGATGACACATGCGTTCTTCTGCACTCTTCTGTTTCCCCCATCTCTCGCTCTCTCTCTCTCTCTCTCTCTCTCTCTGTGTGTGTGTGTTGTCTCTTCTATTGTTGTTCAATATTTTTGTACTACTTGTTTTGAATTTTTCTACATTTTCTTCTCTCTCTCTTGCTCTCTATTTCCTCTTTACCCTCTATTTTGTCGTTTTACTTGTTGTTTTTTTTGGCTTGCATCCTTTTTTTCCTGTTTATTGTTGTTGTTGCTGTTGTTGCTGGCACATTACGTGTTCGCTAAGTTGCTCGTTAAATGGTTAAGTGGAGCAAAGTCGTTGACACAGTTTTCTATCCTCAACATGACTCAACATGGAAGAGCAGTATAAAAGACACAAAAGATAGACAGCGTTTTTGGTTCTGTTTCTTCTTCTTCTTCTTCTTCAGTTCTCCTCATGCTGCTTCTGCTTCTTTTTGTGCAATAAGTTTTCTATTTTTGGTTTACGACCAAGTTTCTCTCTATTTTTTTGTTTTGTTGCTCCTTCTTTTGTTGTCAGTTACTGAAAGGACAATTAGATAAAAGTTGAAACAATAAGATAAAACATCAAAAACAAAAAAAAAAAGAAAACACAAAGAAGAAATTACACAAAAGTGTGGAACAAGTCATATAAGTAACTTTAAGTTCGCACATAACTTTTCGCATTCTTATTTCACTTAATTGATTTGTTTTTTATTTTTTATGCCAAGCATAAATTGAAAGGATTTTTAAAACAAACTTCCATTTTATTTTCATTACAAAGAGTTCCCCTCTTTAGGACTTTAAAATTAAGAATTCGGAAGCTTATGATATGCTACTATATTCGTTAAAGTCTCATTGTTTTCTTTAATGTTTCCAATCTCTCAAAAAGCAACCAATTCTTATTTGAACATTTCATATATTTAATTACAGTTATTTGGTTTTCGATTTAGAAAAACTCAGCCTATAAGAATCTTACTTTATAGAGTCATGCATGGTAATTGTTGGCTCAAATATTTGTTAAAATCTCTGCAGGGAGAGAATATTAATTTATTAAAGGTAATCACCTTCACTCACCCACCCTTCATCCCTTCTTTTGGGAATGTTTCACATTTGTTTTTATTGAAATTAGACATGGCTTTCAGTTTGAAATGCTTTAATTATATGTACGTAAGCAAAAGTGTCTTGTCGTTTGAAGCAAAGTCCTTGCCTGCCCTTGCCCTACGCCCCCTTAGCCTGTCAATTTACTAACTCCTTGGTGTATCATTCCTTCAATCTACACTGCCTGAGACAATCATGCCCACTTAATTTTCCACTTCATTTCATAATTTTACCCTTGAAACCAATAATCTTTCATGTTTCCCCATACCCACACCCCCCGCCCACACCACACCGGCGGGCTCCCCTTAAACAGGGGCCTGTCCAAGTCGGTTGTCAGCCTTTGGCATAATTTGCCTTTTGACATGCCGCGCGTTACCCTTTTTGCCTTTGCCTTTGCCTTTGCCTTTGCCTTTGCCTTTGCCATTGCCATTGCCATTGCCTGTGCCCCATCTTGTGGCAGGCAGCTGAGCCAGGCTGAGCTGCCTTACCTGTCCCACCTGAATTGCAGCACGTCAACAGCTTGGCTGCTCCTGTCACACAGTCTGTCTCAAAGTCGTGCTATTAAATTACATGACCCGCCCCTCTTGCGCCTTTTGCAAATTACTTGAGAAAACAAAACAGGAAGAAACAAAAAAAAATAAGAGAGAAGGAAAGGAGGAAAGGAAAGCAAGCAGAAAACCGCCTTGCCATATGCAACAAATAATAATAACGGGTTGTGGTCGACGCCTGTTCCGCTGCTACAACATTCTGTTCTGTTCTGTTCTCTTCTCTTCTCTGTTTTTCTGTTCTCTTCTGTTCTCTTCTTCTGTTGATATTGTTGTGACTGTTGGTACTTTTGGTGTTTTGTTTGTTGGGCCCAAAAGCCTCACGTCAAGTCAAGCATTTACATATTATTAGTGGCAAGTCCAGGCCGCATAAATATTGAAAAGCCCCTCCCCAAACGCCCTCTCTGTCTCTCTCTCTCTCTCTTTCCTTCTGTGGGTGCTGGGTCTTGGTTCTGGTTTTGGTTTTGGCTTGGTAATTGCTTAAGTCGCCAAATTGCTTGTTGCCTAATAAACATAAATATTGTAGTATCTAGAGTAAAGAAGAAAGAAACAAAAGGAAAAGAAGTTACAGGCTGCGAGAGAAAGAGAGAGATAGGGAGAAAGAGAGAGAGAGAGAGAAGGGAAGGCAAATTTGATTGTAAATCACTGAAAGAAGACTCGTCTTCAAGCTCATAATAGTTAGAATTTTCTTCTATAGACTTTTCTATATATCTCCTATCATACTTTTTCATTTCTTATTCCTGTAAAGTAAATTTAGCCATTTTCGTTTTAAGCGTTGTTTCATTCTTATCAGATCTAATCAGATTATTGATCTAAAGGGTATGAATAGAATTGAATGTTAACAGAAGCCTCCCTAAGTAACTTTGTCGAACCAAATAGATGGCGAGTCACAAAATGTTTAGAATAATTTTAATACGGTTCTTAAGGCAAATTGTGCTATCCTAACTGTAGGGTGCAGCGAGGAAAGGGGGGGCATGGCTGAAAGGCAGCTCGATTTGTTTAAACTGTTGGATAATTTGTTTGTGCTATAATTGGAGGAGGACCGCATGCTGATCAGGAATACACACAAATTAAGATGAAAAGGCTAAAATACAGAGAAACTAGTATTTGTTGATCAGAGTGTTGATTATTTCCATCTACATATACATATGTATATATATATATATATATACGCTTTTAGTATATCATTTGAGAAATGTGGCGATATTAAATCTCTGGCCACGCGACATGCTTGCGCCTTGTTATATTAGAGGTGACATTTTTATAGCTTTGTTAACAGCCTGAGCAGGCGGCAATGGTGGGTGGTGGAGGGGGAGGGGGGAGGGGGCAACGAGGACTACCAATAACAACCACCACAATCCCCGCCTTCCTCTCATTTGCTTTGGCGCAACTTTTCCTTCGTTTTTTCCTTTTTTTTTTTTGTCATTCTTTTGTTGTGCTTGGTATGTTTAGCGCTGATTATGCTTTGTGTTTAGAAAAGCAACGTTAAAGAGAGTGACAGCGTCAGAGAGAGTGAGAGAATGAGAGAGTGAGGGGCGGGGGAAAACTCACCCTGAAGCGCGTGGAAAACTTATCGCAACAGGCCAAACTGAGCCCAACTGAACTGAACTGAACTGAACTGAACGAAGCGGCATTAAAATTACTTGCGTGATTAACGCACACCCTCGAGCGTATCACCCCCGCTAGCCCGCCTCCACCTCCTCCTCCTCCTTCCTTCCGCACTCACCTAGGGCACTCTTTGGGGTTTTTATCTATGGCTGCCTGCCTTAATTGTGGGTCTTCCATTTGCCTATCGATCGATTTCCTTTTTTTTTTTATTTATTTTTATTTCTCATTTGGTTGTTCGTTAGTTCGTTTATTCGTTTTGGGCACAATTCGATCATCTAATGAGCCTCTGCAATGGAAGCAGAACTTCAAAAGCCGATATACAGCTCATTAACTTGAATGTATGTATATGGATAAATATGTATCTAAAAATCTGTTATATATTTTATGACCTTTTTTTTCTGCTGTTGTTGTTGTTATTGTTTCGATTGTTACGGATTTGCCTTTTGCCTTAGACGATTTTTGTTCTGTTTTGTTTATTGGCTTCAAAAATAGCTGCACGAAATGTAAACAAAAGAAACAGAAAAGGAATGAAAAACTCTCGTGCGTCATGTGTACAAATTTTCCAGATGCTCGACCGGCCTGTTGGCCTGTGCAGCCCTCTTCCCCACACTCTCTTGCTCGTTTACTCTCCAGCCATCCCTCTCTCTCTCTCTCGCTCTCTATCGCTCTCTCTCCGTATCTCTCTTGCATACAATATTGTGGGTGGTATATAGATGATGTGTGTGTATATACATAAGTATATAAGGTATATAGGCTCTCTATATACATAATATTTCCTTTTTGTTCTTCTCGCTGTTGCCTAGCATAATTTTTAATAGCCTTTGCCAAAGTGCAAAACCGCATAAAGTGGCCTTTTCTCTTGATTTTCTGCTATTTTCTTTTGCTGTTTTTTTTTCTTTTTTTTTTTGTTTTGCACTTTATTGTTGCCATTCGCCATTCGCAGCGGAACAATAAATAAATTGTGGCTTATTTATGTGGCACAACAAAATCTTGACGCTGCAATCGACCCCGATTATTATGTATACATTTTGAAATTCATAACATTTTCTGGGGCATAAAGCGAATTAATATTCGCTTAGGGTTTAATCCAATGCCAATATTGCCATCGATTCTTAATCATATTAAGCTTCGATGTGGCAACTCAAGGTGCCATTCATTGATCAAAAATTTAAGATTTTAGTTTTTTAGGGTCTAAAGGGGGGGGGGGGGGGGGAATCCAATGGATCACCTTTGATCAATCGATTTGGTCTTTGGCTTAGCTTTTCTACCATATGCTCCATCAACGATTAAAATAGGATATAGAGTGTGCGTGTGTGTGTGTGTGTGTGTGTGTGTGTGTGTGTGCGTGTGTGAATGTCCACTTTACTACCATGTGGGTAACTTTTGATTAGCTTTCTTTTTTATACTTCCTTCACGCACATTTCCCATTTCCGCTTCCCGCTTTCCGATCTTCGGCCGATACCTATCTATATTTATTGTTTCTCTTTTTGCCCAATAAATCAACAACAACAAGAAATAAAAAAAAAGAAAGTAAAGGAGCCGAAGCCGGGGAAGAAGTAACCAAAATGTTTACATTATGCAAAGGCACAAAACTGAACAAACAAACCGCTAATTGTCGATAAACAACCAATAAAATACAAATTTCCCAAAAACATTTATCAAAAATAATATAAATAATAACAATACGCACACACACACAGACACACGCACACACACACACACACACGTCTCTGGTCTCTCTCTTTCTCTCGGGTGATAAATAAAAATGGCAAAAGGAAACTTGTAACGGCCCTCGAGGAGCAATTTTTGGTATTGTATGGTGTGCTTGTATACGTGTGTATGTGTGCCTGTGTGTGTGTGTGTGTAAGTGTATGGAAAATAGTGTTTGACAGCTCATAAAAAATAATGTCGTATTCATTAAGGTGGTTGTGTGCAGGCCACAGAGAGAGAGAGAGAGAGAGAGAGAAGGTATATTATGATAGGATGATGGTTGACGGGAACGGTGACGGGAACGGGAACGGGGAAAAAGGTGGTGGTGTAGGTGGGGCACATTGAGGGTTGGCAATGAGCGAATTTCATTTCATTTTTATTTACGACAGGAAGCAGGCCAGAAAAGCACTTGAAACGCACGCATGCAATGTTATATTCTCGATTCTCGATTCCCATTTCCATTTCCACAATTTCCACACAATTTTCTGAGGGTTTGCAAGTCAAACCGAACAAATATTTAATTGAAATGCAGAAACACACTCACTCTCTGTGGCGTAAGCGGGGCCGGGTAAGGGGTAAGGGGTTATAAGTGGGAGACAACAAGACGCCCCAATGTCATTGACAATGTCAGAATTGAAGTAATGACAAAAGTGACAGCATGAAGTGTGAGTTGCGCAGGTGTTTTATGTCTGGCGCCAATATTTTCCCGTCTATAGCGATTACCTACCCAACCACCCCTCTCCCTCCCCCTTCTCCACCCAATTCATTTGGTAGTTCTCCCTAGTTCTAGTTTTATTTGGAGTCCTTTTCTTTTGGCCCTTTAAATGTTTGCGTGCTGAAAGTTTTTCAGTTGTTGCTGTTGTTGTTGTTGCTGCTGCTGTTGTTGTTGTTGTTTCTGAAACATGCAAATGTTACAAGGTGTTATGCTTTATGTACATTTAATTGAGACTTATTAGGTAGTGAAGTGTACAATAAGTTGGTTGCTCTTGTTGATAGTGTCGTTAGCGGAAAATGTGTGTGTGTGTGTGTGTGTGTGTGGGGTGGGAGGAGGGGGGTGACGGTGGGGGTAGAGATTGTTACCTCTACAAATTAAATGGGGGCAAATGCGAGACATGAATGCGAAGCCAAAAATAATGTTTCTAGATATACATTTAATTTCAGGTTTTTTTTTTTTCTTTTTCTTATATTAGGCCTAGCTTAATCACTTGAATAGAGAACACAAGGTTAAGTAAATTGGCTAGAAGGCATAATAGAAGAGAACTTTCAGACTTTTTTTTTTTAAAGGAATAGCTAAGTATTTTAAGATTTAGAAAATGAGAGCAAAACCGACTTATTGAAACCGACTTTAAAGCATGAATAAATAGTATCCATTACATATGCACATAAGCAACGATCGATGCTTTTTACTTTGCTTTGCCTTAGTTTTGTGGCCCCCCCAGGCCCCCGTCTGCCATCCTTACTTACCACTTTCCATTCACTCTACTTACTCTCAAATTTCCAGCTTTTCAAATAAATCCTAACCTAATCAACCCGAATATTTCTCAAACTTTTGACTTTTCCCTTCCATCTGTTCGTCTCTTTTGCTGCCTTTTCAAAAACGTATTTTCCATATGCAAAAATTGCATATGCCAAGTTCATTTTATGTTATAAAATTTCTTCAAAGTGCATATCTTATTGTTATCACAACAAAAAAAAAAAAAAAGAATGGGTCCAGTGAGTGGCGGGGGTGGTGGGGGGTAGCAAAAATGTAACCAAAAACTTTGGAACAAAATAACTCAAAAATGCAAAAGCCCCTTTCGCTATCCCTCACCCCCCAACCAACCCCACCCACTATATACAGTCTCTGGCAATGTAAAGTTGCAACAACTTCAGCTACATTAGACGATGCTGCCGCTGTTGCTGCTGCCACTTCAATGCGCATTTTAGTTGCAATGTTTTGTTGCATTTTTCTATTTTTGGGTGCAAAAATACAAAAGCACGAAACGGATTCCCTTTTCCTCCTCCCCATCATATGTGTCTGGTGGCTGCCTTTCAGCATTTTGCTTTCTATTTTCAATAGACGTCAGTTGTTGTTGTTGTTGTTGTTGTTGCTGAAGCAGCCGACAAACAATAAAAATGATGCGTTGTATTGCAAAAGCGCTGCTGTCCACACTAGACGGCACCTCCTTCCCACCCCCACCTCACCACACTTTCTGGCCTGTCGAGGGGGCAGTAGTATTCTCCCCCTTCTTTCTCATATAGTGCAACATATGCTGCTGCTGCTGTTGCTGCTGTTGCCTGGAGAACGTTCGCATATGTTGCAACTCTCAACTCTCAGTTCGTGGTCCAGGCCCAAAAATATGGGGAGGAGCGAAAAAAAAAAAGGAAACGAAACGAAACGAAACGAAACAAAATAAAACAAGGGAAAGGGAAAAGAAGAATGAAAAGAAACTAAACTCTCTCTTGCCCATTGATATTGATGAAAACGACGTCCAGTTACAGTTCGTTGGCTTTTGCCTGCATTTTTCAAGGGAACAAAAAAAAAAAAAAAAAACAAAATCTAGCGTAGAATGGGGCGTTTGGCCAAACAACACGGTGTACTCTAGGATTGCTGATGTTTTGGGCGGGGTCCGTGTGGGGGGGGGAGGGAGGGGTGGTTATGCAAATGCCATACATTTTGTCAAAGCATAAAAGACGATGTTCGTAAGGGATATAAAAAATACATGATGGCATGTATCTTATGCACACAGATGTAGATGTAGATTGAGATGCATATGCATCATTTATATCATCAGACACAGAAGGAGCAAGCAGACAGAGACAGCAGCATCTTAGTGAGAGACAGAGAGACAGAGAGAGAGAGAGCGAGAGAGATAAAGTGAATGGCCAAATCCCTGTATAGAATGCATACACAACAGTGGGGCAAATCATTGATAGTAGTTTAGCCAAGACTTATAGATTAGCCAATACATCATCTGTGTGTGTGTGTGTGTGTGTGTGTATCTGAGAGCAGAAGCACAGGGCAAAAATATGCTTAGCTTAGACTAGCTAAGTTAGTCCTTATCATAGAAAAAAAGTTTACAGCTTCTCTCATAGGTTTTTAAAAGGATCTTCTGTTTGACCACAAAAGTGAAATGAGGCCCAGTCAAAACTTTAATTCCTAAACTATCTTTTAGCCAAAAAAAAAAAAAAAATAATCCAAGCTATAAAGATTCATAAAAGAACTCATGAAAATTTTGAAATTTGCAGAAGTCACTTAATTAAGTTTCCTAGATTAATTTAGATAGTTTGCAATTTGTAGCTTAACCATCTATTGATCTAAGATTTTTAGATAACTTTAACTTAACTTAAACAGAAACTCTTTGAAATCTGTTAACATTTCATGTTCTTTATGTTTTATTTTCATCTGAAATGCAAATGAAATGCAATTTCAGGCCAAAAATTGGATTGGTTGGCAAGTTGGGCAAGTGCGGGGTTGGTGGTGGTGGTGTTTGTAGGGGGAATGGAATGGAATGGAATGGGGGGGGGGGGGTAAACAACATAAGCTAAATGCAACTATTGCATACTTTTAGGCGCTGAGCGTGAAAATCTTGTAATAAACGAGTGGTGCATAATAGAATAGTCCTCCTCCTCCTCCTCCTCCTTCTTCTTCCCACTCATAGTCATTGAAATTCCTTTATTCTCATCCCCCCATCCCCATCCCCCATCATCATCTCCATCTCCATCTCCATTCGCATACCACATTCCTCCACATCCCCCAAAGAGTTAACACAACTAGCACAAATAAATAGTTTGCAATGCTCCAGTTTGCTTGACGCCTTCTACGCTCTGGTTGGTTGTCTGTTGGCCAGGCTGAGCGATGGTCTGGTGGCTGATTGTGTGTGTGTGGCGGGGCAAAGTGCGGGGCTATAGCAATGCAGTAGGGAATGGCTGGTGGTTGCCTTTTTGTGCCCATGCGCATGGAAAATAGTTGCACAAACTTGCACACTAAAAGGAAATGCATATATATATATATCTACATACATACACATACATACATATATATATATATATATGTGTATGAAAAAAAAAATGCAAAGAGGCATAAAAAAGAAATGAAAAACTAAAAAGCCGACTGCATGCCACGACGAGCAAAATGATGACGATGAAATGGAGGAGGAGCTGACTAGCGGCTGTTCGTTGTGTCCATTGTCACTCCTCAAAATGCAGAAGATTTGCATAAAACTGGCCACACACACACACACACACACACACACACATGAGAACTTGGGAGTGTTAAAGTGTTGTTGCGTTGGACGGCAATTATTAACATTCCGTTTACGGTTTTTTGTTGCAATTTTGTTAGAAAGAAACAGTCTATCTCTCTCACTCTCTCTCTCACACACTCTTTGTCTGTCTGTCTGTCTGTCTGTCTATGAATTATGTGGCAAGGCACGCAACGTTGCACACAAGGCGGTATATTAGTGACGATTTAGCGTTGCCGAGAATGATGCCGTGGGGCGGTGTGGGGTGTAGGGGGGGTGGTATGCCGCCGCCTGTGCGTGTAGCGTTAAATTAAGGCAGAGCCCGACGACAGTGGCAAAAGGAAGTAAACACACACACACACACACACACATACAGAATGCAGCACAATGAATGAATAAGGAATGCACAGAGAAGACAAAGGTGATGGAGGGCGTAGAAAGGTGAAATCTGGTAATTGCCAGTTATGATAAGCCAGAATTCTTGGCTCAGATTCTTGATCAGTTTAAATGGTTTGGCCCAAACTGTTTTGCTCCACTTGACAATTCTATACTAACTGGCTCACTCGAACTTTAGCTTCTTCTCTCTTCCTGTTTCTGTCTGTCTGTCTGTCTCTGTTCTTTCTTTCCACTTTCTAATTGCCACAAAACGCACAAATTAAGCAATTCTCTTGGCGCACTTTTTCACTTTATTTCATCTTTTTTTTCTTTTGGTTTTCTTTTTTTTTTGTGTTTTTTTGGTGTTCGTGGTGTCCTTTCATTCTCTCACGGATTGATGGCCAACTGTCAATTGCTAAGCTGCTGCAGAGTCAGATTCCCCAGTCAGAGTCAGAGTCAGAGTCAGAGCCAGTGCTTAACCCAGTCTATAGACAGAAAAGTTGTCTCCTAAAAGCAGTGTAAAAGAAACCGGGACAGCGGCAAAAGAAAAAGAAAAGAACCCAAAAAGAGAAAGACTGAACAAGACCAAGAGAGAGAAAGGCAAAAAAAAAAAAAAAACTTTTTAATGATGTAAAGTACAAAGTTTTCTGTCTTGTCGTTGGCGCAAGTAACTTGAGTAAACTTTGAGTTATGCCTTAGATGCGAAAGGAGATGCGAGATGATGTCGTCGACGACGACAACGGCAATGGCAGCGGCAAACGGGAACGACGACTGACGACGACGACGACGACGACCTCAAAACGTAGCCTCAGCATCCTTTTTCTTTACTGGTATCGATCGAGGTGACTCTGCTTCTGCTGCTACTGCTGCTGCTGCTGTATTTTGTCGTTTGTTAAAAGTTTTCAACACTCATTTTTATTATGACATCCCGCGCGCTCACACAAAATGGCGCCCAATGTGGGGGCTCAGCTCAAATTAGAGAAAGCTTCGAGGGTTTATTTATTTTTGCTTGTTTTTTTTTTTTTTTTTTTTTTTTTTGTTTCCTCCTTTTTCGCTAATAAAATGCCAATTTGCTGGCATTGAATGGTTGCTTTATTGGCCGCCATTACAACTCGTACGCATAAAAAACGATTTCCTTCTCCATGACCACACATGCACACGCACACCAGCTCAAACACACACACACACACACACACACACACACACACACACACACACACATGCGTGAGAGTCCTCAAGTTGAGGTTGAGGTTAAGGTTCAGAAAAAAATCATCACATCAACTGTATGTGCGTGTGTGTGTGTGTGTGTGTCTTAAAGAGCATTTTATGACGGCAACATTTACACGCATAAAATATGCATGATAAACTTTGTTGTTGCAATAAATCAGCCGCCCCCCGCCACCCGCTTGAAAGTATGCAACGTGAAGCGTCTCTATACCCTGCAAACATTAAGCCAAGTCTTCTTAGGTTTTCGACTTTCATGCCTCAATTAAGCTTAGAATCGCCTTAATACGAATAATGCAAGAAGAAAAGTGATCGCCCTTTCGCTGGCTTAGTCCTTATTTGGTTTTACCTGAGATTTCTCTCATAAGCCAAGCTTGTTCGTTAACTTCTGATTTTAAAATTTAAATTTAAAATAGTTTTAGGCCTGCAAAAACGATCACTAACTCACTTTAAGTCTTTACCGCATAATTCGTAAAATTATTGCCAAAATCGTTAGCAGGCCAAACAAGTTCAACCAAAAAGGACTCGTTAAGCAAAGCCTGCGTGAGCCAACTATAAAGATTTTCGATTACAAAACTAAAAATAAACCTTCTCTGGGCCATATATATTTTATGCCTTGAAATTTGGAGCAAATTCTTGCTAATAATTATATAAAGAGGGGAAAGAAAGATGCATCAGCATTTTGCAGATCTTTTTTTTTTTCGTTTTGGGCTGTCAAACTACTTAAACTGCCATTAAACTTTTGTCGCCACCATTTATTGAACTAAGGAACTTCTTTTGGCCCTTTGTTTGCTCGTGTGTGTGTGTGTGTGTGTGTGCGTCAATCAGAAATATTTGCAGCATAGTTGACAATGCAAAGATATTATAAATTGGTCTCCCAACTTTGTTGTAGGTGCAAACAGACAGTAAAAGTTCTTCCCTTGGCTTTGGCTATTGTATGTTTTGACTGCTTTTGTTGTCGTCGTCGTCGTCATCATAGTTGTTGTTGTTGGCATGCATAAAATATTTATGCGCTGGAAAATATGCAACAAAAAAAAAAGAAATACGTTTTTCGGAGATTCTCCTTTCTTCTGTCTGCCGCTGCTGCTGTTGCTTCTTCTGCTACTTTTTTGGTTCATGTGCGTGCAACTTTTCACACTCAAATGAAATTACAAAAAAAAAAAAAAAAAAAACTTTGCTACTTAAATGTGGCGTTCTCTTTACGTCTTCTCCTCCTTCTCTTTCTTGCTCTCTCTCTCTTTTTCTCTCTCTCTCTCTACCAATCTCTACCAATTTTTTCTTTTTTATTGCTCTTTGCACTTTATCAAGCATTTTGCCATGGCTCAATGAGCGCTCAATTGCCGCGGGATGAAGGGTGTGTGTGGAGAAGTGTGGCATGATGTGGGTTGGAAAAGGGAAGTAAACTTTTCATTAATAACGATTTTCCATTAACTATCGATTGATTTTCAAGTCCGGAGGACAACAGCATCTCCAGAATGCACAAAAAAAGAAAACAACAACAACAACAACGGCAACGGCAACAATGAGGAGCGAAAGTAGCAAACCGAAAACGCACTTCAGACAATGCCTGCAACCGGCAGCAACAACAACAACAGCAACAACAACACTTGAGTCTATTTAAAACGCAAACAACAATAAACCGCCTGCCTGGGTGTCCTGACTCGGTAGGGGAGGGTGTAAGGGGCTGGAAGTACGAGAGAGGAGGCTCATAACCGACGCCGCCGCAGCCGCCGCCACTGCCGTCGACAGGAAAAACTCATTGAAAAGTTTTTCTTTTTACACTTGGCGCGCTCTCGCGTGCAACAACAAACGCACTCCATACACCGCCCCAAACCCCCCGCCCCTCTCCACCCTTTACACCTAAACGGTATATCGAAGGAGCAAGTTTTTAATTTTTTATCGCGCCAACGCCGCATGGTATGCAATGATTATTTTTTTATTTTTCTTTTTTTCACATTTTGTTTTGTTTTGTTTCGGTTCTTCTTCATCTTCTCTCTCTCTCTCTCTCGCTCTCTTGCTGGCTGTTTGTTATTTGTTGTTAAAGGGTTTGGGCGGAGTATTAGAACTTTACCGTTACATTTATTATACGATCTCTTTTTTAAGGGTGAAATCGGTTGTATAATAGACTTAAGAGAGCAATTGAGGTGGGCCAAGGGGAAGGGTAAACTCAATCTTAAATGCATTCTATCAGATCAAGTGCCGTGGGTAAACCTCACCTCACCTAACATAACCTTAATGCCTATAGCACTATTCCATTTGATCTCTAGATAATCTCTTTTTCAACCTTAGCTTGAAATATTTTCTCTATGTTTTTTTTTTGTTACACGCAAAACGTTTTACCTTAAAAAAAAAGAAAACCGAAACCGTTGCGAAAAAGAGGCAAATAACCTCTCTCTCTCTCTCTCTAGCCAGCTGGTTGTTACATGCGTAACATTCACGCCGGCTGTTGTTGTTGTTTGTGCTATTATGTTGCCTTTTGTGTTATAGGTCGTCGGCATTGCGTTTCCTTCTTCATTTTCTTGTTTTGGTTTCGTTTTTGTTTCATTTTTTTTTTTTTTATTTCTGCCTCTCATTTTTTTATATAGCCTCTCGCCCAATATATATAAATTATTGCATAAAGTTTGGCGCTAAGTTGCAAAAAGTTTCCTTTTCATTGCTGCGGCTGCCGCAACGACAACGACAACGGCGACGACAATGTCGACACACAATAGTCTATAAATCTTTATGGTCAACAGAGATTACATGGGGAGAAGAGAGTAGAGTGGAGTGGCAAAGAGTGTAGAGAGAGAGAGAGAGAGAGTAGCGAAAGCCTTCATGTAGTTTACTGTTGTGGCCTTTTAGGCGTTTGTTTTTAGCTTCCTTTTCGTTTATTTTTTTGATTTGTGTTTTGTATTCGTGGTTTCTTTTTTCACCGATTGTTACCATGAGTGGGTGTGGTCTGAAAGGTGGTGGGGGGGGGGGGGGATGTTGGGGTGCAGAGAGAGAGAGAGAGCATATGGCCATAAAAATGTGGTGCAGACGCGTGGTTAGCTCTTGTTTTTGTTGTTTGATATAAATCATAAAAGCAAAAGCCAACAAAATGCGCGAAATTCTAACCAAGGTGCAAAGCTCCAACTCCAACTCCAACTCCGAATTCAACTCCATCTACAGCTCCAGCAGCGTTTGGTTGAATGAATACAATGTTCTTTTTGGTGGACTACCTTTAATTGCTTTTCAAGCATTCTTCTTTTGTTTCTTTTTCTTCATTCGCGTTGTCCGACAATTATTATTATTTTTGTTGTTGTTGTTGTTGTTGTTGCTGCTGGTTGGTGGTCATTTTTTTGCTTAGGCCGAGAGAATTTCGATTTTCTCATAAAGAAAACTTTACATAAAAATGCAATAAATAGCTTTTTGAGAATTTATGATGGGTTTTCATGATAGGAAAATGTTGAGTTCTTGTTGGGTGGATAAGTGTGGGGAAGGGGGGGTAGGAATGGTGGGGCCAAACGGATCTCAATCGTAAATGTCAAATGAGTGCGCGCGCGCCTTGAAGTATGCTTATAAATTGCTCTAAATGGCATTCTGTTTCTGTTTTGGTATATGTTCGACGCTTCCTTTGCTGCTGCTGTTGCTGCTGCTGCTGCTTTTTTCGGGTGTCGTGTCATTTGTTCGTTTTCTTTATTAGTGTCATGTATTTTTATAGTTCAAAGGACATTTGAATGATTGAATGAACTGTTGCCACGTCCCTCTGGGTGGGAACGACGAATCGAAAAATAAAAACGAGTTGCGCGCATGATTTCATCCCTTCCAGCGATTGTGGAGGTCGAGGACAACGACGACGACGATGATGATGATGATGACGATGAGGTGGTCGGTCTGTCGATGGGTCGGTCATTCTGTCGTTTTGTCGGTCGGTCGGTCCCCTTACGTGTGGTCAGGCCCTTGGTCAGACGCCCAGGCACGTTTCATCTGGGTTCTCTGGACTATATCAAATAACGACTATTGACTATGCCCCCCCCACCCCCTGCCTCTATGTGTGTGTGTGTGTGTGTGTGTGTATTGGTGTGTCCTGTCGTTTCGTGTCCTGTTCTGGCCTGGCCTGACTTGGCCTGGTCCTGTTCTGTGTATATGCACGTGTAGGGTTACACACAACCCGCCTCTTGCTCTATCCACCCTTCTCCCTTTGGTCACCGCTCGCCTACTCGACTGGAGCTGTTGCTGTTGCTGTTGCTGCTGTTCCTGCTGATGATGATGTTGTTGTCGCCATCGTTAACGCCAACGCCAACGCTATCGACGTCGTCGTCGTCAACGTCCTCGATGACGAATGAAAATCAATATTTATTAGATTACTTTCGAAATTTTATACGAAAATAGAATTTTTATGACAATTTTTTTTTTCCTTTTTGCCGCTTTGGTGCTTCTTCTTCTACTTCTACTTCTACTTCTTCCTCTTCATGTGCTCTTAGCAAAAGTTTTGGTCGTTGTCGTTTTTTTTTTGGCTTAAAGCGATTTCCCTCGTTTCCTTGTGTAATCAATTTTTAAAGCCATAAGACCCCAGAGCACACACATATGCTAAAGGAGGCATCTGCGGTTGGTAGGATTAAAGACGGCCGGCCACAGGATCAATTTTTTTTGTTGTTGCTAATTGAATCCTGTTCTAGAATAGGAATTCAGACTCTAGAGTCTTTATTAATTTAAGATATTTCAATTAATTATATTTTAGCTTCTACCCTGGGTTAGGGGGGGTTCAAGAGGGTTGTTAATGGGTGGTGGTGGGTGGTCCTAAGATCTCATATTACTTGTATGTAGAAGAAGCCGCCCACCCTTAATAAAAAAAAAACTCAAATGACACATAATTAGCTGGAATCCAATTTACCAGAGATCTGCCAGCCTGTCCCGCCACTCCACCTTGCTCTCGTTTAATTTGTAATTTCAAATAAAAGCACTTAATATTAAACATGCGTTTTTTTTTTGTTTTCTTTTCTATCTATTTTCAGGTAAGTTGCCATCATCCATTAATACCACCAGCCATCAAATTAGTAAGTACAACAAAACGACCTGCTAACACTTTTTTTATGTGCGTCTTTAAATGTTGTTAACTTTCCTTTCCACCCCACCAAACCTTCCTTAAACTCCACACCCGAATTGCCCACCTAGCGATTGCCAAAAAGAAAGAGATACAAAAAAAAAAAAAAAACGGAAGTGCATTTTAGTGCCCTCAGTTGACCTCGTTTGGGGTTTTGTTTTTATGTGTGCACTGCAGCGAGTCAGTCAGTCAGTCAGTCAGTCAGTCCGGGAGCCAAGCCCAAAAGCGATGATGCTACTCACGTGGCTACCAAAACTAAAAGCTCCCCAGTGCCCTTAGTCCCCCCCCCCCCACCACCCACACTCCCCTCCCTTTCTTGTTGTCTCTTTAGCCAACTAGTTTGTGGCCTTTGCTTGCCCCTTTTTCCCAAAGGAGTCACTTAATTATGAAGCTGCACATGAAGTAAAACGTCATAAAGCGTCGAGTTGAGTTTGAGAAATTTCTGTTGAGCGAGGTGAGAGAAGAGGAGGCAGGGGGAATACATACATATATATACGGTGAAGCCTCAGCATCAGTGTCTGGCAGTTCTTTTTTTTTTTTGTTTTGCTTTTGCCAGCCGGGTTGAGGGGGAGAGCAACATTTTGCAGTTAATTTTCCGTTGCTAAATAAACTGTTTATGGCATTTATGCCAAAAATTTTTGACTCACAGAGAGCGAGAGAGAGAGAGAGAAGGAGAGGGGATAAAGGATGACGATGTATGAGAAGCCAGAGATATATGTATGTGCTTGCTGTGTGGGTTTGTGTGTGTGTGTGTGGCTACATTTTTGCATAGCCTTCGTACAAACTCAGCACATTTTATGCTCTGCTCTGGATGATTCTCATCTCTTCCTCTGTTGGACTTCTTGCTTGTCATGTTCTTACCGCATGTGTGTCTGTCTGTGTGTGTGTGTGTGTGTTTTTGTTTTTCTGTTTTAATTTTTTGCTTTAACCGATTTTTAATTGTAATTTTTGTTGGTTCTTTTGCTTTTTTGGCATGCCTAAAAGTATGCAGAGGATTAAAAGTCTTTGCCATGACACACACGCACACACACACACACACACAAAGTCACCTTTCATTTCACCTTTACGTGTCTTTGCTCTTAATCCACCAAAAACGAGCAGAAGAACGAATAAAAAAAAAAAATCATTTCTTGTCGCCTGCTCCAGCTCTCTTGTCTCTTTCTTGCCTCGTCCTTCTCCTTCCTTCCATCGCCAGACACAATTTCTCAATTTGTTCACTCCAACATCCGGCAAAAGTCAATTGAAGTTGAAATGAGAATTGAAATGGCTAGCAATTAAAGATGATGACGCCGCCTCCTACTCATCAGCCGGCTCTTGTCCTCCCCTTTGTCTCTCTTTTTTTTTTGCCTCTTGACTGTATTTACGCATGCCGCAGGCTCAAACACTTTGCATAACATTAAGCAGCGGCAGTTTTCTTCCTTTTTGGTTTTTTTTTTTTTTTTGGGTCTGTGGTCGACCGCAGTGCCATAAAATATGCAGCCAGCAAGACACACACACACAAGCAACAAAATGAAAGACACAGTGGAGAGGCAAAGCGCCTAAAAGCATATTTCAATTAAGCTATCACCTTGAATTATTCTCACGAGCCCCACCCTGTCACTGTGTGTGCTGCTGCTGCTGCTGCTGCTTCTGCCTAAAAACACTTTTTTTTTTTCTTTTTTGTTTTTTAATTTTAATGTTTTCATTCACCACAAAGCAGCAGCAGCAGCAGCAGCAGCAGCAGCAACGGCAGCGCAGCGCAGCGGCTGAAGTAGAAGAAGGCGAAACAGAGAATGTTAAAACCGCTCGTCAAAATTTGCATTTAAATGAGGCGCAGAGGCGACTGACTGACGGGCCTCGCTTTTTTCTGTTTTCCCCTCTCCCCCCACCCCATACACCATTTCGTTTTCAGGAAAATTTTTATGATTGCGGTGACTGCCAAATTGTCAGTGGATATATATGTATATGTGGGTGGGTCTATGGGTGGGGGTTATATGTGGGTGGACGGGCAACGGGGTTTGGCGGGGTTGACTCGTCGTCGTCGTCGTCGTCGTCCTCGTCGATGGTGGTTGAGGGTGTGTGTGCATAAAATGTAAATATTCATTAAACATATAAATATATGTGTGTGTGACTCGGTGTGTGTGTGTGTGTGTGTGTATAAGCGGGTCAGTGAACAGACAAAAATTAAGGCATGCAGTAAGCCAAAGTAAAAAAAAGGCTAAACCCCGATATATCAGTAATGCGCAAAAACAAAAAAAAAAAACTCATAGGTCAAAAAAGGATTTCAAGGAGAATGACAGAGCGAGAGCGAGAGAGGAAACCATTTGTTTCATTTCCATATCATTTAAATGGTAATTCTTCAATACAATAAATTGTTTTTCCCCGTCCCTCTCTCTCTTACTCTCTTTCTCGAGTCCTTTTAAACGCCCTAAATTCCAATATCAAAAACTATAATTATATTTACAAATTGATAGCCTCAAATGAATGTCATTGAAAGTTCTTGCTTGGAAAGGGTTCCAACTGTGTTCAATACATTGGGCAAGTAATCTAAAGTAAAGTAAACGTTTTGCTAAAGATTTGTGCTATAGCCTAAAGAAATCGCCTTAAAACTCCAACATAGAGCCAGAAGAGTTGTTTGCCTGCAATAAGTCTTCAATTGGCCAAAATAAAAACCCAACTTTAGATGTCTTCTCAAGGCGTTATAACTAGTTTTTCAAGGCAAAAAAGAAGAAGAGCTTGTTGTCAGCTTAAATTGGCTTTTTTTTATATATTAAATGTTACTAAATTTCCAGGTAACTGTTAATTAAGTCTTATGTTTCTAATCTCTACTCTAGTTTAAAAAGTGATAAGCTGCTCCTAGTCTTCCTCACTCTCTCTCTCTCTCTCTCTCTCTCTGGCCAATTGAAATCAGATTTTGAGTGACATTTGTGTCAGTTTTGTTGGCCATTAATTTGGTGTATATTGCATTATCAGGCTAAAATTACCAACTTGAGTAGCACTTTTGCAGTCGGCTGCTGCTGTTGCTGTTTTAGCCTTCTTTTTTTTCTCCTTCTCCTTCTTCTTCTTCTCTCATTCACAGCCCATAACAATTGCTGTTTATGCTGATTTTTATGCCAGTGCCTGGCTATGAATAAGTAAGTAAGTGAGTGAGGTTTATACCTCCAGTCAGCCCCCATTCCCCAGCCCCCAGCCCCCATCACCCAGCCTCCAGGCCAAGCCTCTCCTGGCTTCGAGTTATCAGCCTCCAGTAGTCAGTCCCTCTGTTCGTTCGTTCAGTTGGCCACATTCAAATGTTGTCCTGTGTGCTTCAGCTTATTTGCCATGTAATCTTAAGCGACAGGCATTTGTTTACTTATTTATGCACTCACTCTTCCTCTTCCTCTCTCCCCCCACTACGCCCCTCTCCGCACTCTGCTTTCATGCACATAAAGGTTGCCAACTTAAAAATCACAATGGGGGCTTTGACTTTCACATTAGATAAGAGCAAAGGAGCACTGGAGATTCTCGCTGGCACTTTGTTTCGGTGTGTGGTTCGGTGGTGCGGTGCGGTGCGGTGTGTGCGGTGAATATGTGTGAGAGAGTATATCTTTTGCTTTATTTTTATGCGCTTCGTGTGAGATTTTTATTGTGTACACACACTCGCACACACACACACACACACACAACTGGCTGACTGACTGACTGACTCACTGACTGAGAGTCGGAACAGAGAGAGAGAGAGAGAGAGAGAGACCCACTCTAAGGATATATCTGCGAAGGCTTTGCCACGTTTTGCTTTTATTATTTAATGGAGCACAAAATGCATTTTGTGTGGTTTTTTTTTTTTTGTTTTTTGGTTCCGTTGTTTTTTTTTTTTTTTTTTTGGTTTTTTTCCTGCTCTCTGGTGCTGGTGCTTTTCTTTGCTTTGCCTCGTTCTGTTCTGTGTGTGTTTCCCTTTTGGGAAAATTAATAATTTATATATGAAAATGTGCGTCGAGTCGACTCTTGAGTCTGTTTGCTAAATTGCTTAAGAGATGGCAAGAGGCTGAGCAGCCGCCTCAGTCTGTCTCTCTCCATTCCCATTCCATTTCCATTTTTTGCTCTCGTTTCTTCCTTTTTTTTTCTTTGTTTTTTTTTTTTGCCAAGGTCATAAGTAGGACTTGTGCCGAGATTCGTAATTTGCTTAATAAAACGCGGTGTGCCGGCATATTGCATAAAATATAAGCAAACAAAGACGAACAATAGCGAAAATGCCTTTTGTTTTTTTTTTTTTTTGTTTTGCGCAATTTATAAATTGCAGGCGAGAAGATTCTGCAAATGTCTGTCGCCCTGGCCACTCCTACCTACCTCCTGCCTTATCAACTTTAGAAGTTTGATATATATGACATTGCACTCCTTTTTCGGGTTGGGATATCCTTCGTGGACTCCAGGGAGCTGCTAAGCTGCCAAAAACGTAAATGGCAAACTGAGTGAAAAGGGCAGAGCAGGGCAAACCCGAACCCAGGCAACTGTCAAGTGGCTAAAAATGTTGGCGTTTTACGAAATTTTTTTATATCAAATTTATGCATTAATTTTGAATATAGAGAAATCTAAAAAAAAAAGTTTATACATAATTCTCTCGTTTATTCTTTATATTCTGATTGAAAGAGCTTCAAATTGAGTTTGATAAATTGATGAGTCAAGTTTAGTTTAGTGAGATATGAACGAAAGTAAAGCCAATTGTCATGATTATGAGGAAATGTGACAAAAAAATCAAAAATGAAAGTTAGTTTCATTATTTTCATTTTTATTGCCTTGGAATATAGTCGTCAACCCTTTGTGTTCTGTTGTGTTGAGCCTTGCTGATAAAAACCACTTAACATTTCAACATTTTAATTTAGTTATGAATTCTTCAGGCTCTCTCTCTCTCTCTCTCTCTCAATTTGATGCTGTTGTGTGTGTGTGTGTGTGTGTGTGTGTGTTCTTTTTCTGTTTTTGTTCCATTTGCTTTTCTCAACAAGGGTTGAGAGGGAGAGAGAGTGCGTTTGAGTGAGTGACTGACACGCACGTGTCCTTGCCAATGACAAGGGAAATTTTACAACTTTCGAGTTTAATTTGCCAAAAGTAGCAATCAAGCAAGAGGCAACGTGTAGGACAAGAGAAGATCTACAGGGGTGTGGGGGTGAGGATGAAGAGAGGTAGGGTTGGTTTTTTAACCCCTTTTTCGACCTAATTGCATGGAAGTTGTTAAATGTAAAAAATTAAAATATGTATATAAAATGTGTAGCTATATATATATATATATGTATATATATAATATATCAAACAGCATGAAGAAGGGAAGAAATAAGAGAAATATTCTCAGCCTGTCAGTCAGTCAGTCAGTGAGAAGAATGTAGACTCTTTTTTTTTTTTATGAGGTGTTAAGTGGGCTTAAATTAAAACTCCTTTCCAGTTCTCTTCCCCTCTCTCTCTCTCTCTCTCTCTTCTAGATGTGACGAAATGTTTGCAAAATAAAAATAATAACAGCAGCAACAACAACAACAATGCCAACCCTTTTTGGCCTGGTTTTTGTTGTGAGCTCTTTTCATTAGCCAAGGCGAAACTTGATTTCTCTTCTGAATTTTTTGTTTGCCAAAACAGTTGTCAGAGCAAAGCAAAGCAAAGGTTGAGGTCACATGTGTGCGTGTTGTGTGTGTGTGTGTTTGTGTGTGCCGCCTGCGTGTTATAAATTTGTATTTAATAAACTTTTCTTTTTTTGTTTTTGTTGCTGTTGTCGTCTTGCTCGAAAGAGCTCATGGCTGGGTATCAAGAGTATCTTAGCAAGAGACTTTTTAATGAAGTTCAACTCAAGATATGAGAATACTTAAGTAAATTGACTGTTCATGAGGCGACGCACGGTAGCAACCCAACGTTGTATTAAGCCAATTAAATTCAATTTCATTTGGAAATTGGAATATTGGTTAGAAAATTGGGCATAGCGAGCGATCAGCGATATTTGGTTATGTTATTCTTTTAATTGTCTGTCAACCGGGATCTTGATAAGTTTATAGCTAGCTTAGCTCTCTCTCTCTCTCTCTTTCTCTCTTTCTCTCTAATGAATATGAATCGAAATATGCATCTGGATTTTCCCATTGGATTTCGTAAATTGGTGTGTTGTATACTTTGAGGCGCTAAACAATTATTTATAAAGAACCATTTCCCCTTATTCTTGAATTAGAAATAACGCGACTTTTGTTTACTTTTGTCACACGTGACACGTGTCAGCATTTTCGGTTGCTGTTCTATTTTTGAGAAGCAACAGCAACAACAACAAATTGCTTATTAAAATAATAACAAGGCAAAGGAAATGCAAAAAGAAAAAAAAAAACGGAAAAACACGAATAGAATTAAACTTCAACCCCGTAAAGGGAAAAACTCACCCTACCTTTGCCCTCCCCCCGGCCCACCCCTCTCTCTCTCTCTCTTTCTAATAAGAGCAGATAGCGGTGGGTATGGGGCGAGGGTGGGGATGGGGGGGAAATCATCAACCCTGATAATGAAAACATTTAATAGGCGTAGATAAGTTGAACTTAAACTAGATTTTACGAGCATCTTTAAGTTTTAGGCAAATCTTTACATACACATATACACTCACACACATGCACACGCACATAGAAAATAGAGACAAGCGACAGACAGCCATAAAATTGTAGCCCTTTTGATCATAAAATTTGCCCGAAAATGGCAAGAACATTGACCCAAAATAAAGAGAAGCAGACACACAGTGATGATGAGGCATACAGAGAGAGAGGAAGAGAAAGAGTGAGAGAGAGAGAGAGAGAAAGAGAGCGAGAGAGAGGGGGGAAAAAAGAAGAAAAGAAATGGCAACTAAATGAAATCTAAATTAATACAATTTTCGGGTCGCTTTTCTTACTTATTGACAGTTTCCAGATCAAAGATGTGTGTGTGTGTGTCTATGTGTGTGTATGTGTGGGTGTGTGTGTGCGCCTGTGTCTGCTTGGAATTTTGCTTTTCATATATGGGCAAATATATAAAACAAAATGGCAATGAATGACTGAGCAAATGAATAAAATCAGAGAAACAGAGAAAGAAGACCTGCTGCTGCTGCTGCTGCAAGTGGTAGAGGCGAGAGAGAGAGAGAGAGAGATAGAGAGAGGTGTGGGTGGGGGAGATGGAAAGAAGAAAAACATTTTTGCTTTGAAATTCAAATTTCAAAAGTTGTCATGACATTGTGTTTATGACATTTAGTTGAGCCAAAAAGAGAGTGAGTGAGAAAGCGAGAAAACGGGCAGCTGGTGTTTGTCTCTGCTTCTTATTTCTCTCTCTCTCTCTCGCTTTCTCTTTCTCCCACACCAGCTTTCGCTGTGTGTGCGTGTGTTTTATATATTTCTTCTCTCTTTTTTTTTTTTTTGCTGTTTTTTTGCATATTTAAAATTGAATATTTGCACGCCTTGAGCATTTGAGATTACAAAGATATACTTCACTTATACACACACAAATACACACGAAATATGCGTGCGTGTGTGTGTGTGTGTGTGTGGGCGTGTCTCTCTTGTTGTCATTTGCATGCGTTAGATGCGTTTGTGCTATTTGCACTGCTCAAAGCCATGTTAAGCGGTTTATTTTTGTTGTCTTCTCTGTATGCTCAACACACACACACACACACATACACACACATAAATTTCCTTAAGGTCCTGCAGCCCCTGCCTGATCTTAGCTTACCTTACTCTCGTTGGCTTAAATTGAATTTAATGTGGCCCAAAGACTTGCAAATTGACATCATAAATTGCCATCACCCAAAATGCTGCAGCTTGCTGCATACCAAAAAAGTAGGCAACAGATTTTTCAACTGCAACAAATTTAAATTATTTAATATGCAAAAATCTCTCTCTCTTTCTCTCTCTCTCTCTCTCTCTCTCTTTCTGCGGCTGTGTGGCTTGCCTTAACAGTTGATTATACAATTTGTTTTTTTCTTTTTTTTTTTGTTAAACGCTTTATTTAATATTGCATATGGATTGAATTCCTTCTCCTCATCATTTGCAACTGCTGCATATAAACAACTTTTTACACAGATACACAAGTATATCATGTATCTTTCGGATACATTTTAAAGTATGCACAGGGCAGGAGAGCACACACGGCGATTGCTGTTTACCCAGCAGCAAGCAGAGAGATCGACGAGAAATCGCAGTGAGGGGTGGGGTAGAAAGAAGGAGAAGGGAGAAGAGAGAAAAAAGAAAACACATTGCCGTATGCCGCACACGATTTTCCAATTGAACTCACACGTGTACACAAAGCTACAAATACAGCTACACAACAACTACAGGCTACAGATACAGTTGTATCTATATATATGTAGTATATATATATATTTTGTATCTGTTGTATCGGTTGTTGTACGTGTAGGACTTGCCATTGATGCAGTCGTGCATTCAATCGTCGCGTCGTCACCTCATGGCTAGGCGGACTTGGCCGAAATCATTTCAAGTTAATAATAAATGGAGCAGCATCATCAGGCATCATGCATCAGGCAACGAGAGTATCAGGAATCAGGCAACAGACAACAGACAACAAACATCAAACCCAAGCGAACGGCTATCGAGCAAATATACAAAACACACACACAAACACACAAAAAGTATCTTTTCAATGTTTGTATTCATTTTGGTTTGCATTTGCCATTCCCTGATTTATTTTTCAGTTTTTTTTTTTTTTTTTTTGCTTCTTCCTTCAAATGTAATGAGCTGCTGCTGCTGCTTTTCACAGTGGCACGAATCAATTAAAATACGTGCCAGGCATTAGAAAAATCGTAAAGCCCAATTCTGCCCCCAACCCCTCTCTCTCTCTCTCTCTTTCTCTGACTAAGCAAATATTTCAATCAAATTTTCCTTCTTCATCTATGTTGTGTGTATTTATGCTTATCATGCTTATGGGAAATTCCATATTAGATATGGGCCGTGGACAGTGGCGTTGTGTTTGTTAGAAGCTACATGAAAAGGAGAGAGAGGGAGAGAGAGAGAGAGGATTGAATTTTGTTATGCGGCGAGGGGGGAGGTAAAGTCAAGAGGCCTGCCAACATGCCAACTCAATTGACAGTTGGCCAGATCCTGAGCTATATACTTTATATAAACTGTCATCCTGTTGACAGGCTATAGGTAGCCCACACACACACACACACACACACGCACACACACTCAAGTTGGTGTGCGTGTTTGTTGCCCTTAACAGACATTTTCACAGTTGAGTGCGTTGAGAGTTCAGGCTCAGCTTCCTCCTATTTCTATTTCTACTTCTACTTCTACTTTTACTTCTTCTTCTCCTCCTTCCCTTCATTCTTCTCTCTTCTATGTAATTTATGCTACAAACATTTTTGTATGTTACATAAGCTTTTGAGTGGTTCTTCTTTCTTCTTTTTTTTGTTTTCCTTCTGGGCTGTTTGTGCTGGATTTTTGAATGAGCGGGAGAGTTAGGCAGTGGATTGCATTTTGTCTTCTCCGGTTGATGGAATGAAAGGCAAGCAAAGCAAAGCTGAAGCAATCAAATGGGTCAACGCCCTGCCAAAAAAAAAATATGAAGGCCAAAAACGACTTTCATTTCGATTTTTAAATCCATCAAATTGGGACTACAATCAACTGATCATTTTTTGTGATTTCAATATTTTGTTGGCCAGTGTAAAAGATTAAATGCTGTCGCTTTGAACTTTTCATTAAACACACCCTTGAAAATATATGTACATACATATGTATGTTTCTTTTACGTTTACCAATTTCCTTTGAACATAAACCAAACGTTTATTTTAAAGCCGCACACACACGCACACACACACACACACACATAGTTACTGTTACACGCACATGACCAAGAGATACTTAATACCCAAAAACGAAATCAATAATATTTTTCCATTTTGCCTTCATTTAGCCTAACCACCATTTCATTCCCTTTAACGCCCACCTATTTGATCCTAACCCAACACACACACACACACACACACACGCACACACACCGCACTCAATGTCAGAGAGTCAGAGCCTAGAGTTAGAGTCTTCGTGCTGCGGTCTTGCCCATTGTTAATTACCAATTTTCCATAGGTTTTGTGTGTGTGTGTTGCCTAGAAAACTATTGATTAGCTTTTGCTGCTTCTTTCTTCGCTTAGGTAATAAATAACCAAAAACTAATGTTTTGTCTGGCCTGGCATTCCTTGAACAAGCAACAAAAAAAAAAAAAAAACCAAAAAACTTTTGCCTAATTAATGGCAAACCTTTCAAAAGGCTACACCTAGTTCTTTTTATTTCATTTTCTTCCCCTCTGTTTGCCCTTCAATTCTGGCCCTGTTGTTTCTTCTATTTCTATTTTTTTTCGTGTGTTTTTGGTCATTAGCATGCGTTAAAATGGCGTTAAATGTGTAACGGAAACACCCAGAAAATAAGGACACGGTTTTCGGTTATTCCATATGGCCCATTTAGGGCATATGCCATTCAGGCAGAAATCTGCAATTTTTGCAAGAAAATAACTGAATTCTTTAGGCAGCAGCAGAATAACTGATCATATCCTGTGCCATGAGGGTATAAATTCTTCGGCTTAGGTCAACTAGTTTTTAATTTTTTTTTCTTTTTTTTTTTCGTTTCGTTCGTATAATAAAAATGTCATAAATATCTTTTTGGTTTCCTTTCCTGGTTGTGTGGAGGTGACTCCTAGCCAGGATGTTCGTTTGTGAGAGACGTCGCCTGTGTGTGTGTGTTAATTTTTTCTAATTGTCTAAAATTTAGATAATTACATGCCATTAATTATTTACATAATAACAATGTATATTATGTGTTTTTGTTTTTTTTTTTTATGTTGTTGCTTCTTTTTTTTCTTTTTGGTTTTCTTCCTGCTTTCGCGTTTTACAATTTTGTGGTTGAGTTGACTGGGCCACGCCCATACACATGTACATAGATATATATATGTATATATATATAGATATATAGAATTTCAAGTATATAGTGTATATGCGGTGTGTGTGTGTGTGTGTGTGTGTGTGTGCATGAAGGTTTGGGGCTGGGGCGTAAAATTAAATTTACATAATTTATGACTTACTCAGCGAATGTTCATGGGCGGCATGTTGCATAATTTTAGGCATTTTTGTTTATTGCGGCGTAAAATTTGAATTATGAATCAGAAAATACCTCGCCGCTAGTTGTTGTTGTTGCCCGCTGTTATTGTTGCTGCTGCTGCTGCTGCTCCCCCTTCTCCACCTCCTTTACTTTTCGCTGTTGTTGTTGTTGTTGTTGTTTCTCCTCCGTGTAAGGGTTACATTCTGAGGTTATTAGTAATTTATTTGCATATTTTGTTTGTGGGAAAAATGGTTTGGGTTCCTGTTCCAGGACCTCTGACGGACAGCAGCAGCAACAGTGGCAACAATTTTTGGGTAAGAGAGCGAACGTAGCAGAAAGTCAGTGATTCAGTCAAATTAGTTGTCATATTTTTTTTTTTTTTTTTTGTTAAATGATTTGTGAGCTGACTTGAGAGACAGGTGTGCCCAAATGTGGAGAAATTCGTCAAAAAGAGCAAAAGGTCGGGGACAATAATATGAAGCATTTCTAATTGATTAAAACAAGCAAAGAAAGGGAAAAACTGAGTAATTTCTCATATATATAACGCAAATCAAGAAATTTCTTTTGATAAGGGATAACCAATTGTTGGAGTTTCTTATCTTGCTCTCTTGAAAGTAAAGTGTATAGTAGAGAGAGAGAGAGAGAGAAAAAATCAAGATTAACCATTGAAAAAGTTGGAGAAACATTTTCGCTACTTTTATTACTTTCACGCCCCATTTGTTGTTTGCCTTTGGCCGCCTTAGATTTTGTCTTTGTTTTTGCCTTTCGCCTATACCCAACCAACATTGTATTGTCTGGTCCGGTGTCCCCCACCCCCCTCCCCCCACACACATAATGTATGGACCAATAAACCTGCCTTCTGTCTGAGGTTCAAGACCAAACTTTAATTGCCACTTGCTAATTGCAAACTACACGCCCACAGAATACAACACAAACAAGGCGAAGGAGGAGATGCTGCAAGATGGTAAAAGAAATCTCACTTCTAGGAATATAGCCACCACACAAGAGCCAAAGCAATAGACCATTATATACAGCTGCCATATTTCATATATCAAATACATAAAAGAGCGAAAGAAAAAAAAAAAAAAAATACACAACAGATATATACATAGATAGATACCTATACGATAGGATATAGTATATATATTCCATTCAACATGCCCGCTTGGCCAGACAAACATAAAAAGCATGCTCCATGAATAGTATGAGAAGTAGGTGTGGCAGTGGGGAGTGGGAGTGGGAGAAGATGGAGTAGAAAAAGCAGCACACTGATTAGTATCAAAAAAGGATGTGGATGTGGATGTGGTTGAGGTTGAGGTTAAGGAAGAAGATAAGGATGAGTGGTATGATATAGTGGCAAGTTGTGGTTGCTGCCCTCAAGCTGGCTCAGTGGAAAACTTTTGATTAAGCTGCAGTTATGGCAGGTTGTTGTTACTACTAGTACTGCTGCTGCTGCTACTGTTACTGTGCTGCTGCTACAACCATCATTTTGCCCCTTGCTGCTGCTGCTGCTGCTGTTGCTGTGTTGGCTGTATCGGGAAACCCCTAAGAGGAGTATGCTACATGCTTTTGTTTTGCTTGCCAGCTCGTTAGTTTGTTTTGCTTTTTACCTCTACTCAACTAGATCTCTCCCTCTCTCTCTCTCTCTCTCTCTCTCTCTCTCTCTCTCTCTCTCTCTCTGTCGCATATGACAAGCGCGCTTGAGGCAACATTGTCTACTTTTAGGGGCTTGCCAGTGACAAATTTTCAAGCGCTTGCTTGCTGCTTCGCCTTCGCCGAGATATACAGAGTGAGAAGGCGGCGAGACAGAGCGAACGAGTATCATCTGTATCTCTGAGTTGAAGCAGCAGCAGCAGCAGCTGCAGCTGCAGCATACCGAACCAAAACTTTTGCATAAAACTTTTATGATTTTTGATAACAAAAACTAACAGAAATACATACATATATGTACATATATATAAAGTATAGCATATTTATATGGGCAACAAGAAAAAGAAGAAGCAAATGATGAAGGGGAAGCATAAGCGCAAGCAACTAGCTAACGGAGTGCGTTTTCAATAAGCAAACTCCTATCCATAAAATATTACTTTTCTATCAACACACAACTGGCATGTGTGTGTCTGTGTGTCTGTGTGTGTGTGTGTGTGTGTGTGTGTAGAGCAGAAGGGGTCGGCTGCAACTCAATTCGAAACCATTTTCCAAACTATCATCATCATCATCATCATCGTCGTTGTCGTTGTCGTTGTCGTAGTCCTTCGCGGAGGAGGCAATGCCAGTTCTATAGTCGAGCTAAAGCGGAGAAAGCATAATAAAAATTGCTTTCGAACGACGACGCGGCTGCCATAACAAAGCCATAAAACGTAGTTTTAATTGCATTTTCGTTGTTCCATTTTATGTAGTTCGAGCTGCATAAAAACAACAAAAGCCGGGGCCAGAATTGACCAGGGCGACCAGAAAGCGAGAGAGAGAGACAGAGATAGAGAGGAAAGTATTCCCCGGCTTTGACTCTACTAGCTGGCTCCACATTCTAATTGCATGGGAAGATTGCCATTTTGATGGGAGAGGGGGCTAAAGACAGTCAGGCGGCAGGCAGTTGGTTAGAGTTAGTGTATGTGTGTGTGTGTGTGGGTGTGGGTGGTGGTGGGGGGGGGGGTAAGTGTGCGGGTATGCGGCACTTACGGCTTGACTGGATCTCTGTCTCTGTTTCGCTTTGCTCACTTAGCGCTCAGGCATCATAAACTAACGCAGTTTATGGGTCCATGCACCCAAAAGCACTTTGGTCGAGTTGGCACTTTTGGTCGCATTGCATATGCGTAGGCGCCGCCGTCGTCGTTGCCGTTGCCGTTGACGTTGACTTCGACGTCATGCACGAGTTGTTGGGGCGCTAAAATTTGCGGTTTAACGTTGCCACTGGCGCCTGTCGACCAGTCGACAGTTGGACTGTCTCTCTCTTTCTCTATATCTCCCCCCCTCTGTCATCCCATATAGTTTGTAGTGGGTGAAAGCGTAAGGGGGGGGGGGGTGGTGGTGGTGGGGGGTAGCACTTTGTCATAAGCAATTGTGAAGGCTAATTGTGTTGAGGCAGCATCACGATTGTCGGCATCTTTTTATTCTCTCTCTCTCGCTTTTTCTCTCCCTTCTCTCTCTCTCTCTCTCTCATCTCTCATCTTTTTTTAACCATTTTTCCGTGTTGTATTCTTTTTGTGCTTCTTTCACTTTTGCACCCAAAAAAGATTTAATTAACATTTTGACTCTCAAAGGCTTCGGCTTTTGGCAACATTTAAATTTCAAATTATGTGCGCTAATTACGCAGCAGCCTGAAGAGAAGAAGAGAACAAGAGAAGAGAGCAGAGTGGAATGTTCGTGTGGAGCGGGGGTAGTGAAGTAGCTGAAAGAGAAAGAGAGAAGGAGGAGAGGCAGTGAAACCTTTTTGGGGCAATAATTAGCAAGGCTTTTGTGCACAGTGAGTGAATGAGTGAATGAGTGAGTGAGTGAGTGAATGAGGATGAGGGAACAAGCCTGAAGCTGCTGCCTCGTCCTACTACTACTACTACCACTACAACAACAACAACAGCCATCACCACCATTTTCACTACTCTGTGTTGTGTGTGTGTGTGTGTGTGTGTGTCGGCGATGCCTTAGAAATGCCACAAAAGTTGATGAAAGATATATAGATGAAGCAAAAGTGTATGTGGCACACACATAAAAACTTGCGCCAAAGTTTGGAAATCAAAGAAGGAGGCAATGATAGATGCCCAAAAAAAAAAAAAAAAAACGAATTTCTCCCAATGCGGCAATTTGTGTACTACTATGGTTTTGCCTTCTTTTTTTTTTTTGGTTTTTTTTTTTTCTTCCTTTTTCAGTCTCTAAGCCATCAGAATTGCTCCTGCTGTAGCAATTAAAGTTTTCAATATATCACCATATGTAATAGTCGATGAAATATAGATCAAAGATTACAAGGTTAAATGGGGCGCAATATTTCTCACTTCTCTTGAGCTCTCCATAGCATACTTTTGTGGGTTTTCTGTGTATTACTTTTGCAAATCTCAAACAACTCTCACACAACATGATGGAAAAGGAGGAGAGTCTTCATAAATTACGGCGAAGTTCATTAACCAAACAGGCAATGCAGCTTCCTAGGGATATAGGGACATAAGGAAGTAGGGACGTAGGGACATGTATAGGCAAGAGGGCGACTGAGAGCAATTGCAATCAAAGGATGGGCGCTTCGTATCAGCACACACAAGAGTTGGCCAAAGCCAATCATTGTGAGTGACTTGGTTGTTGTTGTTGCTCGTGGAGCCTGGAGGACTGAATGCCTTCTGCACTTCATCTCAACTGTGGATGCCTGTTCAATATGGTTGCATCTGAAGCATTGATTTCTGTGTTGCTGCTACTGCTGCTCCTTCTGTTGTTGCTCTGCTTCTTTTCTGTGCAACCCAGTGGCAGCTGCGGGCTGCCAACGCTGATAAAGCTTTAGTAAAAAGCAGAGAGAGAGAGAGAGAGAGAGAGAGAGAGAGGGAGGGAAGGCAGACAACAATGCAACTTAGCTTCCTTTTGAAGATGCTGCCTGCGCTGTTGTTGTTGTTGTTGTTGTTGTTGTTGTTGTAGCTGCTGCTGCGTGTGTGCATTACTTGAGCCGAAAAACATTTTCCAATTTATTACCCACAACGCCACATCAATCATTCATCCTTTTCGTGTGTGTGGGGTAGGGGGGGGTAGAAGAACGTGCGACTAAATGAACATTTTTCGGTTAAACATTGGTTTAAATTTTGCGGCGTCACCTCGCCTTCTCCCCCCCGCGTCAGTCTCCGCCCCTCAAAAATCTCTTCATCTTCTGCTCTCATCTCTCTCTGGCAGGCCATCCCAGCCCAGTTCTTCATAGCCGCCCATAGCCCATCAGTGTCAACAACATTGGCGTTGGATGTCGACATTCGCCTGTATACAAAATCAACAAGGCTTCAGTTCATCGACCACTTAATTTATCCAGCTGAGCTTTGAGTAAAGCAAAAGCGCATTTGTGTGTTGTTGTCTGCGCGCAAAAAAAAAAAAAAAAAGCTATGAGAGTGGCGGGGGTAGATTGAGGATGGGTGGAGAGGTGTTTCGTTTCTGGCATGCCTTTGGTCAGACAGAGAAATGCACTTAATTGCCGTACCAACCCCCCCCCCCCCCCCCCCCCCCGCCGTAAATGGATTGTGTGGGGTGCGGGGCGGCGGGCTATGTGTTTTCCCTTCTGTTTTAGTACGCGGGCATTACAATTAAAAAATCAGCCAGCCAAAATAAAACGCAGCATGCATTTAGCTAGGCCGCATCCCCTCCTCCCCCCCTCACCGTAGCATGCTGCCTGTACCACACACACACACACGATTCTTTGCCATGCCACTCTACTCATTCATTATGCATTAATGTAAATACGGTAAATGTTGTCCAATCATTAACATAATTGAATTACAAACATGCCCGTTCATCGGCTCCATCCAAATTTTAATTACTCGCCTGACTAATGGGCGCACACACACACACACACACACACACACAAACAACATCAGCAGCAGCAAAAAAACAAGAACATTGAATTGTGAAAGTTAAACGAAAACGTAGAAACGCTTTCCGCTCTAATATTAAATATTTCATAATACCAAAAAGGTCGACACGCCTGGTGTGGGTGGGGGGAGGGGGGAAGAAGAAAGAAAAACTCAAATCCCAAACCCCCACCAACAACCGAACTCAACTCAATTCAACTGAACTCTGAAACTCACAAGCATATAAAGCAATTGAATTTTGCAGTTAAAAGCTTCAATCATTTCCAATTGCCGCAAACTAATGGCTGATTATAAAATATTCATGCGACAAGCGACGATGAGACTTCACTTGCAGGCAGGCCTTGCTGCCTGCTGCCTGCCTGCCGCCTGCTGACTGGTGGGCTAATGACAGGGCCGAGAACTTGGGTGATGAGCCAATCTAAGGCCGTCCAGCCCAGTATAGGAGGATAGAACCGGACAGTGGACGATGTATGAACGTCAGAGAAGACAGGGACAGAGAGGAGGGACAGTGTATGGGGAGGCGTTGCCCAGTACCGCCCATTTTGTGTGGCAAATAAATTACACCTGCGTTACCTTTTATATAGATATATACTATATTTTTTTTTTTTTTTTATTCTCGAACAGGAAATAAAAGGCCATCATCAAAGTTGCTTCTTCTCTCTGTGCTCTACGTTATTGATTTGCTCGGTTTTTGCGGTTTTTTTTTTCGGTTGGTAAGGATGTTAAGACAGGGGGGGGGGGGGGGACAGACAGGGAGACAGGCGTCCGGTAGTCGGTATTCGGTATTCGGTATTCGGCATAAAGCCCTCAATTAAGTTTTATTTTAATGCATTTCATTTGAACGTCTTTTAATGGCATTTTTCGTCCGCTGGCATATTACTCATTTGCCATAAACCAAAAGGTGACCACAACACGTAGCCCAGTCATTCCCCAACATGGATGGCAATGGCCAATGCAGAGAGAGAGTGTGTTTGTGTGTGTGTGTGTGTGTGTGTGAGGTGGGTGAAAACGTTAAGTGTTGGCCGCCCAGTCGACATGGGTCGCTTGGGTGAGATTTAAGCTTTAATGATGCATGAAGCGGCACAGGATGTGGCTGCCCAGTCGTGGGTAAAAGGCAATGAGCGCAAATGTGCAGAAACTTCAGCAGGAGCAGAAGCGGCAGCCAAACTGTTGTTGGGTGGGCAGGGATTTAACAGGATGGGTTTGCATATTGAGTGGCATTTAAATGCTTGAAAAGTGCCCATCGCTTGGTCAAATGTTTGAAGGTGTTTATGAAGAGAGTGCGCTACCATAATAGAAAGTTTTGATAGCAAGAGCACGAGAAATTGATTTTATGGCTAGCAATCTTAGTGAGTTGAGGGTTAGATATGCCCAAGCCGATTGCCGTTTTGTGTGTGTGTGTGTGTGTGAGCTATGATTTAATGGAATTGTACGAATGGGTAATGTGATTCTCGACGAGAATTGTCACTAAGAGGAAGGAAAACAAATTGACCAACTATTTTACTTACATCGATAGATTTAATTGAAACTAATATAGCAAGAAGATATTTTTTGGCTGGCTATGACTGATTGACTGGGCTTTTTTTCTTCCCTAATTAATCCTAAATTCATTCATTCAAAATATTATATATCATCATTATATCAATACTTTTATTCATTTATTCATTCATGTCAACGCACACTAAATGCAGCATTTAAAGGCATAATAACTAATCAATATAATTTTATTTATTTTTTTTGCAGATGAACCGTACTTTACAGCTGAAGCCAGCTGAAAATGAAAGTCGCAGCGGTAAGTAATCGAATTCAAAGTTTCTTCTTTTACCTTCCCCTCCCCCCCCCATCTCTTTCATCACCCCTCTTTGACTGGCAAAATCAATTTGTTCATAACGAATCAAAAGCTCGCTTACTCCATAGGTGACTCAAACAAATAATTACATTTTGCTGACAAAAAAAAAAAAAAAGACAGAGAAAGAGAGAGAGAGAGAGAGAAAAAAAAAACTTGACCCGTCTTTTATGTAAGTTTTCAAGGCACTCAGCAGAAATTTTTTTGGCAAAAAAAAAAAAAGTGCCCAACTTTTCTTTCACACCTTATAGTAAGTATGTGATGGAGGCTTCCTCCCCCCCTCCTCCCCACTAAGTGCCCTCCGGGCAACCTTTACCCATAGGGAAAGGACTTGGTACTGGCCCCTGCTTTTTTCTGCTATTTTCAACACCTACAACACACGTCAGCAAAAATTACGAGCTCGCTTCGATAAACTGTCAAAACTGTCTGCAAAAATTTGACATTTAACAAAAAAAAAAAAAAAAAAACGAAAAAAGAAAAAAAAGAAAGAAATATCAGAGAGGTGAAAAAGGTAGAAGAAAAAAATAAGAGGGCGAAAAAAAAAAGAAATGAAAACGTAAAGCAAAACAACGTTGAACTGTCAATGGCAGGCCAGGATAGAAGAGACGAGACGAGAAGAGAAGAGAAGAGAAGCGAACCAAACGGAACAGGCCAGGCGGAATCAGTAATGCCTCGCTGGCCAGGGCGCCATATTGTTTTTACTAACAACGCTCTTGGCCCACACACACACACACACACACGCAGTCGGTTGTTGTGTTTCACGCTTGTTTGTGACAGCCCGGCCGCCTCACGGTCCGGTCCTTCGACGCACGCAAAACAACAAAATACAAAAAAAGAAAAAAAAAGAAGGAAAATGATAAAGATTTGCATAATTTACACAGCACTTCAACTTTTTTTCTCTCTCTCTTAGTCTCCCCCTCCTACACTCTCTTTGTCCCTTTTGCCTTTGCGTTCTTTTTTTTTTTTTTTTTTTGGGTCAGCTTTTGGAGTAGTTGTTGCTTTTGATAAACTTATTGACAGGCTTATTATGCAGAAATCGAAAAAGAGAAGCTGCTGCTTCCGGGGCGATATATGTCATAAAGGAATTCAGTTCAAAGTTCGAGAACTGAAACCGCCGCACCACCCCCAAACAAGGGGGCGTACATAGCCTGTTGTGTTGCTAATAAAAATTCCTCTTTTAACAAATTTTTTTTTGTTTTTACCGCCTGATTTGATTTTAAATAAATTAAACTTTCGCCCCCCAACGACTGACGACTGAACCACGAACCAACAGCAAATGAACAAAAAAGCAAAATTGAAAGGGGTGTGGTTGGTTGGGGGGAGGGGGCTAAATGCAAATGTCAGCGGCTAAAAAGTTGCAAGCAGCTGGCTGCCAAGGATCAAGTCTTGTTTTTGGCCTCAGCCTAGCCTAACCAAGCAATTAAACTTGTCCTTCATATAATTGCATTTTGGCCTAGGCTGGCTGGCTGGCTGGATGGCTGGCCTCATGACTGTTGTGTAGACCTTCTCTTAGACTGCTATGCGCTTTAGTTCTCTTCTCTTTACCACTTCTTGCTGGTCTTCTTATGAGCGAAAGCAAGCCGATGCCAAAGTCAAAAGTCTTGAGAAACTGGCTCGTTGAGTTGCTGCCAAGTGAGTTGCTGATAGCAGAGACCCCCAAAAAAGTTTAGCGCTTTAATTTCTTGGAAATTTGTTCAGAGACAAACAAAGCGACAAACAAAAATGTCGACTTGATTGCGTCGTTGATGGGTCCCGTCCAACCGTCCAACCAGCCCAACCAGCCCAACCAGCCGTCCTACGGTTCGTCGTCCACTTGAAGTTTTTAAGAGGAGAGAAGCTTGGGCCATTGCTTTAGCTTTGGCTGCAGCAGCAGCAGCAGCAGCAGCAACTTGAAGTTTGAATCCCTAGCGGATTAGAAAAGTTTAAATTGTAGCCAGTGCGATAGAGAGAGAGAGAGCAAGTGAAAGAGAGGGGAAATCAAGTAGTGGATATGAATGGAAGGGCAAGTGTAAGCGAGAGGCAAAATCGAAGTAAAACTGGCAAATGAACGTAAGAATGAATGAATGAATGAATGGATGGATGGATGAATGGATGAATGGATGGAATGAATGTAGGGAGCAACGTAACGATTAGTGCTTTCATGTCCTTTGGCAAAGTTTAAAGGTCATTCGGTAGGAAAGGTCCTGCTGGCATCCTTCTGCTGATTTGACACATCAACTTTGTCAAGTTTTTTGTGTGCCACACAGCCAGCCAGCCAGCCAGTCAGCCATCCAACCAACCAACCAACGACGTCGAGTTGTCGACGCCGAGTGTTATGAGCAATGGCTGGCCTTAGAGAGAGAGAGAGAGAGAGAGAGAGAGAGAGGGAGAGAGAGAGTCCTCGCCTTTTTCTATGTATGTATGTGTGTGTGTGTTTGTGCGCGCAAGCAATTTGTGCAATGGACATTTTTGGGCGCTGCTCTGGCTGTGATAAGCAATGCCAGCTGCAAAATGTCTTAAAAGATTGCGCGCGCTCTAGAGTGCACTGACTTTTCTTTCACAAAAAAAAGAAAGAAAAAAGAAAGTCTTCACTCCCCCCTTCTCTCATCTCTCCCACCTTCTTACCCAATGCTCTTCATACTCCCTAAGTTTTTGTGTGGTGGCCTCAAGCGCAAAAAACCTAAAGTTGATTGCGAAATGTGTTGCATACTTTTGTGGGCGATTGCACCTCTGCATCGTAAAGGATAATGAATGGATATTTAGCTATAATGTTTGATTCGGTGTGAACAACTTAAAGTCCAATGGAAAGAAAACAAACAACAAATTCAATAAATTTGCCATGCAACTTGTTTCGTCGTTTCCTTGACTAAATCGCTTTTTAGAAACTTTTTTTTGTTATTGTCATCTTATATTTTGAAGCCGAAGCTGTATCTCTTACTCTGCTTTCTGTTGGCTAACTTCATCAATTTGAACACACATACATACATACATACATACATACATGTGACCGAAACAAAAACGTAAAGCCCAAAAATTGTTGCCTTTGTCTTTTCGTGTCCTGGCAACGTTTGTCGCATTTGCAATCTGCTATGCCATATCTGAGTCTGATGACTTTCATTTCATTTGCACAAACTCACACACACACACACACAGATATACCCACATCCATACACCCACAAACACACACACACACACAAACACACACACACACCCATACTCAGTTATTTATCTTGATATTTACCCTCACACAGCATGAGCAAGCGAGAGCGAGAGAGAGAGAGAGAGAGAGAGAGAGAGATTTCTACCATGTTTCATCATTATCAAACTCATTGTGTCGTCTGCCGTTCACTCGGTGTCTCCTCCTGCCTTTGGTCTCCTCTCGCTCTCTGTCTCTCGCGCGTAATTTGTACTTGTCTAACACGTAATGATGTCACGTAAATTGCATACGTACGCTTACGTTACGTACACGTATTACTTTTTTTTTTTTGCTTCTTTCTCTCCCTCTAACTCTGTGTGTGTGTGTGTGTGTGTATGTGTGTGCAAACTTAAAGTCAAATTAATATCACTCATACGACCTGTATTTCCTTCAGATTTATGCTTTCTAACTACGCATTAATTTCCTTTTACCTTTATCCCGGGCAAAATGTTCTTGTCACACGTCAGTAAATCAGTTTGCCTGCCTCTTCCACCTATTTTATTTTTATTGTGGCCCTCCCCCCACCCCCCCCTACCCTACTGCTCGCTCGCCCGCAGCCCTGTCTCATTCATCATACTTATAAATATTCATTTCCTCAGGTTGTTGCTGCTGTTGGAGGCTGTTGGCGGCAATGCCGAGAAATGATTGCAAAAGATTAAAAATCAACTCCACCTCGATGATAAATTACTAAGAAAATTAAGTTGAACACGAAAAAAAAAAAGAAAAAGAATGAAAGACACACACACACACACACTTACACACATATGTGTGTGTTCGCGTGTGTGTGTGTGTGTGTGTGCGTTGAGGGTAAAAACTGTTTGGCTGATGGTTAAGAAACTTTTCGTAGATCATTTTCTGCCCAAGCGAACTGATTATTATAGACAGGGGCCCTCTACCCGCAAACACCCCCCCATCCCCCTCTCACTCTTACAATCAAATTGAAAACCAATGAACTATGACAAACAACAACAACAACAACACGAATAACAGTAGCAGCAGCAGCAGCAGAAGGGAAAAGAAAACCAAAAAGTTTTTTGGACTAGGCAAACGAAAAACTAATAATAATAAGACAAAACTTTTCTCATTTCGTTTTCGGCTGATTACGCATTTGAATTGTATTGCCTTGCCCATCCCTTCTGACATATAAACCCCCCCACCCCCCACCACGCCCCCCTTTTGCGGGGGCACCCATCGCCAGTCGACACTTTACCTGCCTTATTAGCGAAAAGAGAAAATTTTTTATGGCCAAAGCATATAAATTTGATTAAGGCGACAAATTCAATTGAATTTGGCAATGATGATGATGATTGGCTGCGTTTCGCTTTTTTTTTATTACACACACACACACACATACACACACATATACATACATATGAGAGTGATGATAGAAGGAGAAGAAGGGCCGCAACAAGAAGTTGGCTAAATTAAAAATAAGAAGAGCCAAAGCAAAAGAAAAGCCAACCAAATAACAAAGAGCACACAAAAGCCTCAAATTCAGTAGACATCAATTTCTGTTTTCCTTTCTTTCTTTTTGCATTCTTCTTCTTCTTCTTCTCTTTCTCTCCTCTCTTCTCGTTTTATTCTTTTCTCTCTATATATTTTCTTCTTTTTGGCTAAATTCTTTAATCAGCTTAAATTCACACGTATCAAAAGCGACTCAGAGCAGCCATTGATTGGAGGCTTACCCCATCCCCTCTAGCCACCACTTTCTATATACATATATACATCTATCTCTTTCTCTTTTGCTTTGTTCGGTCTTTCGGTCTTCTCTGCCAGCAACAGCAGCAGTTCAAAGGTTCGTATGTGTATTTAGGCTTTTTATTGTTTTTGACCTTTTTTTTTTTTGCTCCTCGTTTTTCGGTTTTGCACAAAAAAAAGGAGAAATCGATTTTACTTGCCAAATCATCAGCAAGTTCAAATAAGCGATAATACGAATATATATATACATATATACATCAGATATTCTTTTTATTTTCTTTTTTTTTTTGGTATATAGGCCCTGGCTAAATGCCTTTAAATGTTTTTCTCTTTTATTTATTTTTTTTGTTGTTATTTTTGTGTTTTGTTTTTAAACTTGAAGTCTGCATACTTTTGGGGGGGAGGCGTCCAGCTGCGTAGTTTTCTTCTGTCTTCTGTCTGCGCATCATTTTTCTTGATTTTTTTTTACGAGCGACTGAAGCCTGTCAATTGGCTGAATGCCTCGTAAAAATGCCAGAGGGCCGTACCCCCCCTGCCCGCCGTTCCGTCGCTTTGCCACACAAAAACGATTTGTTATGTTTTTCCCAGCTTCGAGCCGAGTACTACTGCCACATATAACGCACAGGAAACAATGTAGGAAAAAGCCTACAAAGCCAAAGATGTTTTCACTGTGTGTGTGTGTGTGTGTGTGTGTGTGTGTGTGTGGGTGTGTGTGTGTGTATGCTTTTAGTTTGTTATTTTGTTTTCATTTTCGTTTTTGTTGGCCTGTTTAGGTCTGCCAAATGTCATCATTAGCGTTTCAATTGCCATTTTAGTCCGTGACACTCTTACAAAACATTTGCATAAAATACCAAAAGTCAACTTTGACATTGGCCCTGACGGCGGAAGTTTGTATTTTTTTGTTTTTCTTTATGTTTACCTTGTGAGCGATGATGAAGAAAGAGAGAGAGAGAGAGAGCTAGAAGTAGAACGACATTGCAAATACACTACATTCAAGGTTTCCTTCCTTTGTTTGTTTCTCTTTTTTCTATAGATGAAAATGAAGTTTTTAAGAAATTGTAATTCATTTGGATTAACCTAAAAAGTCAGCTAAAAGTTTAAATGGCTCAATTTGATATTTGTCCATAGCTCTTAACCATTAATCTCCTTTTCCCACTGTCTCTGCTATTCTCACAGCATAGAGATCATTTTTACTTCTTTCTGTAGTGTATAAAGCTGTCTCTTTTTTCAATTTATGACCAATTTTATTACGCCTTATTGAATAGAGTTGCCGCGGCTTAGCTGTGATTTACCTCAATTTTTCCCCCCTTCCAAATCTTGGCGCTTTTCTTTGCCTCTCCCCCCTCGCTGGACATACACAAAAAAAAAAAAGAAACACTCTTTTTTTAGGCTTGATCTTATCAGCTTAGCAATTGTCTGACGGCTTTTTTGTTTTTTTTTTTTTTTATTTTTATTTTACTTTTGCCTTGTGGCTTCCGGCCTGCTCTCTCGTTCTCTCTCAGTCTCCGTCTCCGTCTCCGTCTCTGTCTCCGTCTCTGTCTGTCTTTCTCTCTGTGTCTGCTTTTGTTTGGTGTCTTCATTTTTGGTGAAAAGCGAAATGATAAGCGACACGCAAAGGCGACACTTTCGTGTAGGTGGGTAGGTACAGTTGTGACCGCCATCAATAGTGTTAAGTGCAAAAGGAGGAGGCGAAGAAGGGGCATACATATGTGTGTCTATGTGTGTGTGTGTGTGTGTGTGTGGGTGTAATATAAAAAGTAATTATTTCTTATGCAATATGGGGACGACGGACGTCAGTGTTGGTTGGTTTCATTCGGGATAAGCATCTGGCAACAGCATTTTATTGCAGGCATTGTTTTTAATTGTTTGTCGTAAGGGGGGGAAGGGGGTTCTCTTGTCCCTCTGTCCCTGTACAGTACAGGGTTGCCAGGTTGCCCTTCTTTCATATTTGTGTTGTGCTTTCTTTTTTTTCTCCATTCACCCAACACTAACACCGCCGTCTCTTGCTCTTGCTTTTGCTCTTACTCTTACTCTTTGGTAAAATGAAACAGTGGCAGCTGCAATATAGATTGTAATCTTAATTGCATTTAGAGTGCCCTGCATTGTAGGTTAATAATCATAAATGTTATGGTAATAGTAGTACGAATCGACTCAAAGCAACAATGTATATACGGATGCGAATGTTTCTCTCTCTCTCTCTGTGTGTGTGTTTGTTTGCTGATCCCTGAAAAGTATGCTTTAAATTTAATGCAGTGACATTTGACGCCCGAGTTTACTCGCATTAACTGCTACTACTCCTAGTGCTGCTCAGGTGCAATTAGACAAATTGATATGGTGGGCGTTCGTCCAGGTGCTTGAAACCAAGTGAAAAAAAACGGCAGGAAATAGTAATTAGGTTACGTTAGAAGGTAACACAATAAACTCAAGGTTTCAACCTCTTGATTTGTATGATATGACCAGAATAATATATATATATGTATATGTAGTTGTGAGTGGCGTTTGCAAATCGATACTCTGCTTAAAAATTTTAGAATAATTCAGATGAGCGAGAGCTTGTAGGGGCAACTCCTCGGACTATATTTTGTCATGACCACATCTAATATCCAACTCTTTTTGTTTTTGTTTTCTGCTCTCTGTTCTTTCTTGCACATTTTTTATTCGTTGTGGCTTGCCAACACGCTATTTGGCCATATCTCCCGTTTTCAATTCTCGTCGTTCTTCGCGTCCCCCCTTCCTACAATTGAGGGACGTGTAAAAGAGACAGATAGCAATTTTATGCTTTCATCTACCACACTTCATACTCTTCGCCTCTTCTCTTGGCGCTTGCTCGGCTCATATACTTTACAAATCTTGATAACTTAATAGGAATGAAGTAAAAGGACAAGAAAATAACAGAAGAGAAGACAAGGGAAAGAGAAGAAAGACGGCAACAGAAATGGAGAGAGACAGAGAGAGAGGTGACGGGGGACGGGAACAGATGAAAGCAAAAAGCAAAGACATGTTTTGGCCAGTTGGACTGACAGCGGCGGGCTGTGTGCCATTAAAGCCAAAGCCAAAGCCAAAAAGTCTCATAAAAATAACAGCGGGACAACCGCAAGCACAAAAACAAGTTTTTATATACTATATATACATATACATACATACATATATTCTACATATTTTTGAGACAAAGTTTTTTCGCCCCAGCGTGCGGTGCGTCGCGTTGCGTTGCGTTGCGATCTGTTGTTGTTGTTGTTGTTGTTGTGTGGGTGTGTTTTAATTTAGGTGAAATCAATAGAATTGACTTGAGTTTCCCTTTTGGCCCCAAACGAATCTCGGTTGTGGGTGGCGGCGGCGAGAGAAGGGATGAAGGGAGGGAGGTAGGGAGTTCAGACATAAGCAAAAAGGCAAAAATTAATGAATCTTCTGTTGAGGTGTGGGTGTTGATGGGGGGGGGGGGAGGAGGGGGATGGTTGAACAATTTATGTTAAGTTCAAGCCGAAAAACTATAAAAATTAACGAGCTGCAAATAATGTAGCATACTTTCTGGCATAAAATGCGCTCTGCTGCCCTTCTTTGCGCCTCCTACACTGTTTTCTTCTTCACTTTGTCTCACTCTTTGTATGTGTGTGTTGTATTATAATGCCATTATCATTTTTATTATTGCTACTGCATTTTAAATGCATTTTCTACGCTCAGTCTCGTTCTCATTGTCATTCTCTCTTGTTGTCTCTTTGGGTTCTCATTCATAATTTTTAATGCCCATCTGGCAAAAAAAAAACACAAAATAAATAAAAAGAGGAGAAGGGAGTAAGATCACAGCTCATTAAACAGAAAATTTTCTTTGAGGGGGGGGGGAAATGTCTTTGGTGTGGACATGATTAATGTTCTACACGTATCATATGATGCCGCCTGTCTGGGTTTGAGACACTCTGTTGTCCTTGCTCCTGTGCCTGGCCCTTCTCTGCACTCTCTCCCTCTCTCTCTCTCTCTCTATTCAGCTTCTATGCTCGCTCAGCTCTACTTGAAAGTCGCCTCAAAGTCATGTGCATGATTCTCAAAGCTTTTCGTTATTGCATTTAAAGTAGTTTATTTTCCTTAGTCCTTCTATTTTTGCTGAGGGAAGTGCATAAGAGTAGTCAAGCAAAAGCTAGGTCAATCACACAAGAGCACGCTAAGCAGCAGCAGCAGCAGCATGGGAGAAGGGTGAAGACGGGGGAAAAAGCAAATAAATAAGAACAAATAGTCGAGTATTAGAAGACACACAAGATCGGAATGCTCTATAAATGGAATAGAATTTTAGTTGGAAACCTTCCTTTCTCTCTCTCTCTCTCTCTCTCTCTCAAGCTATACCATTTTCTATATATATTTTTATTCATATTTCTAAACTTTTTCGCTTTTTCTCTCTTTCTCTTTTTAGGTAAGTTCCAAATTGAATTTAAAAAAAATTCCGTAAGTCTTTGTTAACTTGGATTTTTAAAAAATGTTTGCTGCATTTTTTTTTTTTTTTTGTTCTGTGCGTTTTTTCCGGGAAATTCAATGAACTCTTTGGCCCATTAGCCCGAAACGTTTCCTGCATTGGCTTTAAAGCCTGTCCTCCGCGCTACGTCTCTCTCTCTCTCTATGGTTTTGGAGAACTCATCACCAGCATCAGTCAAGTGTAAATGCAGTTCTCATCTCATCTCATGCAGCTGCATGGCACGTCAATAGCCAGTGAATCAGTCAGTCAGTCAGGCAGTCAGTCAGTCAGTCAGACATATATACCCGATATCTCTCTATAGAGGTAGGCTGTGTTTTGTTTTGTGTCGTAGACTCGAGAGTTTGTTTTGCTTTTTTTTCTTTCCATTGTTTTATGTAGTTTAGAGCAAAAGGTAAAGATGGAAGAGAAAGGCTTCTATCTAAGCCTTCAATAGCAGGCAGGCAAAACTTTTTAGCCTTTTTGCAACAACAACAACAACAAAAGAAGGGGGAAAAGAAATTTATATGATAAGCATGGGACAGGCAACCCAAGTGCATTTTGCCTGGTCGAGAGATTCCTGGCTTGTTGTGTTTGGTTATGTTATGTCCCATGGGACATCCCATCTTTATTCTCATCCTCTTTCATTCTCATGCTCATGCTTGTCGTCGTATATATTTTGTTTTTTTCGGTATTTTTCGTTTCGTTTCGTTTCTCATTTTTTTTTTTATTTTTTGAAGAGCATCCACATAACAATGGCGTGTCATATAGGCGTGAGAGTGAGCGTGAGCACGAAATATGACAGCAGCAGCAACAGCAGCAGCAGCAGGAGGCCTTTTGTTCCCTTTCCCCCCTTTGGTTTGCTTTGCTTCGCTCTGCTTTACTCTCCTCTCCTCTCCTTGCCTTGCCATTCCTTCTTGGCCAGGACAAACAACATCAAAAATAACAGCAAACTACAACAAGAGAAGCAACAACAACAACAACAGCAACAACAACAACAATAAGTCCAATATGTACGCTTTAAGCATAGCATATTAGTTTGTTTAGTTGGGATGAAGGGCGACGGCAATGCGTTGGTGGATAGGTGGGGGGGGGGGGGGGGCTAAAGGACGTGGGATAGGGTTGAAAAGTGAAAAAGAGGATTTTCAAATAGCCAACAGAGTTTTGCAGTAGCGTTCCATTGCCTTCTTCTCCTACTGCTTCTGCTACGGGTTTGGGGCCATCCGCCTGAGCTTGATGTAGTTTGTTGTGTGAAGACAACAACAACAACAACAACAACAAATATTGTTTGTAAAGCCAAATGCATGCAAAAGCTGGACAGGGATAGATAGTTGTTGAGAGTGAGTAGAGCTGAAGCCGGAGCAGGAGCAGAAACAGGAGAGGGTTAGAAGAGCCAGTAGAGGACAAAGGCTTCATCGTGCGGGTCAGCGAGCTTCGCTGCATGACTTGCTGCATTGCATAGATGGATGGATGGATGGATGGTTGGATGGATGGATGGATGGTTGGATGGATGACTTGCCTGGCCCTATCCTACTGGTATTTCTATATAGATAGATAGATGGTTTCAAATGGATGGGGGTAGAGAATGTATATGACTATGGCTTGTTTTGTTGCTTTAGCCACGTTTGCCTAAAGCAAATATCCTTCTAAACAGACACACACACACACACACACACACAGGGAGATCTATCTACTCATACACTCCTCCCACTCATGCATAGGCATACAACAACAATAACAAGAGATTTTAGGAGTAAGTCCATTTGGCATTTGGCAGAGCTTTAAGTTGGAAAATTTTTACCCTTTTTTTTTGGGGGGGGCTAAGGCAAGAGTAAGAGAGCAAGAGATTGCTGCTACATACATGGCCAAAATGAAGTCATGTCTTTCTTACCAATTCATTTTAATTACTTGCCACTTTTCAACTCGTTTCTACTGCCAACAACTCAACTTTTTCTAGCCCTATTATCTCTCATTTAATGTAACTATATATTGTGTGAGAAGCGAAATCCTAGGCCACCTGTCCAAAGGAACTGTCCTCTGTCTCTCCCTCTCTCTGTGTGCTGTGAAAGTAACCTCATCTAGAGCAAAACAGGATAACACACAAAAAAAAAAGAAAGAGAAAAACGAGAGAAGAAGAAAAAAAAATGGAAAACTTCTATGATGAATGCTTATAGTTTTATATGTTCTTTGACTCTGGATTTGTAACTTTGGCTATAACTTGCAATTTGTGCCATGCAATTATGAGTTTTTCCTCTTGCTATTTGCTGCCAAGGATATAATGTTTGCCATTGGAAAGAGTTGTGGGTACGAGATGGAGTTGATGATGCTGCTGTTGCTGTCTTTTTTGCCTTTTGCCTGCCTGGGCATTGTTTTTAATGCGCTCTGTGTGCCCACCACCCCCCGCCGCTCCCCCCTTAGTCCGTCATCTTCTTTGCCTTGCCTGGCAGAGCAAATGTAATGCAATATAAAGAAAAGAAAAATGGCAAAAAGCGCAAAGGCATTAAAAGGAAATGCTCACTTTCAAGTTGTTTGTCTCTCTCTCTCTCTCTCTATCTCTATCTCTATCTCTGCAAGTCTGTCTGTCCGTCTGTCTGTTTGTTTGTCCCTCTCTCTCTCTCTCTCTCTCTTTCTCTATGTCTCCTTTTGTGGGCAAGTCCTTTCTATCTTGTTTGCCTCAAGTTGCACATTTTCTTGTTGCACTGTTTGACGTAATTATAATTGAAGTGAACGTCATGAACGAGTTTTGTCTGTCTGTCTGTCTGTCTCCATTTGTCTGTCTGCTTGTCTGGATTTTGCTCCTTTATTTTTATTTCATTTTGTGTGTTTTTTTTTTTTTTTTTTTTTGTTGTACTTCTTTGCCATTTTGCCATAATGAGCATGTTAACAGGCAGACAATGGGCCACTCGCAGCCAGCCAAAAGCTGCGGCAAGAGGGGTAAGACAAAGCTTCATCATAATTTTATTACCCTGCACTCTCTCTCTGTCTCTATCTCGATGGGTGTGTGTGTGTATTGCTCTGATTCTGAATGTCATTTGAAAGTCAAACGCGCAACTTTCAATTAAACTAGAATTTTATATGTGAGACTTTGTTGACTCAATAAAAATTGATGATTTACTTCTCTAACACCACTCTCCCTCTCTCGCTCTCCCAATATCTTCCTTCCTCTTTATTTATTAATCACTTTCGATTTAGATTTCTCTCCAATTTTTCATTATCATAGTAAATGGCCTTAACTATCACACAATGTGACGTCCTTCGTCATTATATTCTCTGATGTAATTAAAAGCATGAACATTATCGTTGTCTCATTTTTTGATAGACTTTCAGAACTGTAAAGGAAAACTGAGACAACGACAACAGAGATAGATTCTCTCCCGCTCTCTCTCTCTCTCTCTCTCTCTCTATCTATCTTTTGCTTTAAGTCTATGTGTGTGTGTGTGTGTGTGTGTTTGTGTGAGTCATTTTCATTACGCTGATGAGTTTATAGTGTTGCCAGATTGTCTGGTGGTAGGCGGAGTGTTGGGTGAAGGGTGGGGGGAGGGAAACTGCGAAAAATTTGACAACAGTTGTGTTTTATAACCGCTCAAGCTGCTTGTCTAATTATTATGGCTGTTTAGGTTGGCTTGCGGTAAAGAAATATCTGTTTATATATATATATATTGTATATATATCAAATTATCATTAATTTAAGCGGAGAGAAAAGATAATTACAAAATTTCATGATGCTTCTCTCGTTTAGCTTATGTTTCTCTAAATTTCTAACATAAGTTCTGTGCGCGTTAATGCCAAGTTAAGTGAAAGCCGTAATTAGTTGCAGCCATCAAATGGTCTTTATTAAGTCTAGAAAATAATGCTGACCAAGTTAAGCATTTAGAAAACTTTCTCCAACTCCAATAGTTAAAGTTGGCGCCCAACGTGTAAGTGCTAAAACCTTCTACAGTTCTTATTGCCTGCCTATATCTGATCATTCGAAAAGTTCAATAACCTTATTGACGACCAACGTCAACCATTGACAGAATGTTCAACGAACTGTGGAGAATACATAGAAAAAAGTTGTGTCTTATCTTTTGATTTGTGAAGCGAACTCTCTTTGATTTCATAAATACAAAAGTCTTCTTATTTTATACAATAATAAGCCTTAAGCCTTCAGTTTATCAGCAAACCGAAAATATTATTATAATAATCATCATCATCATCATCAAAGAGATGATGCGATCTCATCCCCGCCCCCCACCCCCACCCCCATACACACATTTTACAAGCCCGACAGCTGTCACACGAAAACTTTATGCCACACAACGGAACTGTCAATTGAGCCTGGAATGTGCTGTGTGTCGTCCTCCCAAAAACCCCCATCCCACCCACCCCCCAACGCCGCAGCTCACACATGAACGAGCGGCAAACTTCTTCTCTTACGCCCAAGAGTCCAGAATGACAAGAGGCGAGCGAGCGAGTGAGTGAAAGGGTGAGAGAGAAGGAGAACAAAATGAAAGGGGAAAGAGAGAAAAAAGTGACATAAATATGCAAGTAAGCGCCTTAAAGGCGAAGCTGTGAAAAAACTTATTAAAATGACACCATCCAACAACAAGGCGGGGCATCCCTCTTTAAGTCTTGCCTGCATAAGAAATAAGTAAATTGCCGCCGACGAAACAGACGATAAATTTTCAAGTCTGAAGCTGAATCTGAATCTGAATCTGAAACTGGGCAAAGGCAGAGAAAGAGAGAGAGCGGGAGAAGGAGGGGTGTATGCATAATTGTAACTGTATTTTAAAAGAATTATGCACGTGCAATTAAAGCGCCCGAAAGTATGGAAATGGAAATGGAAATGAAAATGGATAATGCAATAATAACAATAAACGTTTTTTCCGCCTTGACAGTTATTGTTGCTGGCCATGCAAATTAACTTTCAATTTTCTAGCTACTACCAAAAGAGAAGGAGGAGCATTCATCCTCTTCAGCTACAGCTACAGCTCCCTCTCCTCTTCTTCGCAACAATTCTAGACAATCAAAACTTATTTGCATAAATGTTAAAACAACAAACAGTAAAAAAAAAAAAGAAAAAGCAAAGAAACGAACCGAGCTAAAAGTTATAGTTGTGCCAACGACCCAGACACAGAGCGAGAGAGAGAGAGAGAGAGAGATAGAGTGAGAGAGGGAGTGGTAGAACGTTAAGAGTCTAAATTAATAAGAGTGAAAAATAAAGCAAAAATCTCATATTTTGGCCGAATAAGTGACAGATAGACAGACAGACAGACAGCCGGCAGAATGATTGTCGTTTCTCTTTGCTCTTCTTTTCTATTTACAACTTCGTAATAAATTTGTTTAACATTTGGTTTTTAATTATCTAACCGACTAGCAAGAGGAAGAACAAATCTTTAACAAATTTTCAACACATTTCAATTTCCCTTACCAATTTCCTTTTGGGCCCTAATATGTGCCATAAATGTCCTTCAAATGTGCAAAAATCGACAGCTATCATCCGCGCCTGCTTTTACCCCGTCCCACTCTCTCTCTCTCTCTCTCTCTCTTCTCTCTCATTTGATCGCATCGCAGTTTTTCTCATATATATGTATATATATTTTGTACCATTTTTGCCGGGTGCGCGCAAAAATTTCACAACTAATTGAATATTTAAAACTGCCAAACCGCAATTTCAAATTTATTACCCAAAGGGTTCAGTCTCATCTTTCTCTCTCTGTGTGTGTGTGTGTGTGTGTGTGTGTGGGGAAGGGAAACTGCTGCACTGAACTGGACTCTGGCCGAGTGGACCGAACCGAAACTTGGTATAAAATGTCACTTAATTGCAATTTAGTAAATTGTTTTCCATGTTGTATAACAACAGCGGCAACAAGCCGCCATTTGAGTGAGTGAGAGACACCACTCCATGAGGGTGGCGCGGCGGCAGGTAGTGGGGGGATAGGTGGGTATATGATGGTAAATGGGCGTGCCCTCTCCCTCGCTCTATACACACACACACACTCATATATTAAAAAACCATAAATTTTGCGGTGATTTATCTTAATTTAAATGTTGCAACAATGCATTTGGGCAACGTCTGCTGCTGTTGCTGTTGCTGTTGCTGCTGTCCTTTTGTTTAAATATAACAAAGCAACTAAAAGTATGCAAGCGTTTTTTATTTATATATGTATGTATATATGTCTGTGTGCATGCACATATATTGTATAATGTAGCGCATTTTATGGCGGTCGCCCGTGGAAGAGAGGGGCGAGGGAAGAAGCTTGGTGGCTTGGTGGCGGGGGGAGGGTCGTTGGTAAGAGGGACACGGCGATGGCCCGCCATGCTGTGTGCGAAAAATCAATTAAAAATTCATCAAATAATTAACAAAACGCATGCCAGGCAACAAGGGGTTAAACAATAGCCTTCTGTTGTTGTCGTCGTCGTCGACTACTACTCTTGTGCCCCTCTCTCTCTCTCTCTCTCTACCCCCCTCCTTGCTTGCTCTTTCACTCTCACTCGTTCTCTGGGGAGTATTTAACTTGGGTAGAATGTAATTTCTGTTCCATGTGTGCGACGCGCAAAACAAATTAAATTCAATTTAGTCAGAGAGAGAGAGATAGAGAGAGAGAAAGAGGGTTGAGTGGAAGAGAGCTGCGTTGCGGAGAGTCTTCTCCTGCAAGAAGGTGCAATTTTGATGGATTGCTTTTGCCTGGGCCTTGGCTCTGGACCGACCTGTACGTACATATGTATGTATGTGTGTGTGTGTGTGTGTGTGTGAGTCTTGTTTGCTGCTTAGCTGCAAAACTTTACGAGAGCGTAATTTGCATACATGTGTGAGTGACTGTATGTGTGTGTGTGTGTGTAAGTGTGTGAAAGTTGAGCCCAAGTTAACGCAGCTGCATTTAAACTTTGTTTGCTCTGAATGGCAGCAAAAACAAAGTAGCAGCAAAATAAGAAGCAGCTTCATGTTCTTCAACAAGAAATTAAAAACTTTCCCAAACCCCCGCCGCCCCCCCTCCCCACCCGTTCTCGTTCCCTTCTCTGTCAAGTAAACGACATTAAGCATTAAAGTCTGGCATACTTTTCAACGCCTCTGCACAACAACAACAACAAGAACAACAACCGAACAAAACAAAATACCAATATAAATAAAATTATACTTAAAATGGACATCATTTCATTAGTGGTAACTCATAAAACAATTGTAGAAAATCGAGTTTTAGTTTCGATTAGTTAATTTATCTATAAACACTTTTTATGCAAAATTTTTTGATGCTAAATCTCACTTGACCAATTAAAGCAACCAACACAAACACCAAACACCAAACACAAAACGAAGCACATAACAACAACAACAAACACACTTTCGAGTTGAAAAGTAATTTTTCTTTTGCCCACAAAAATCACAAATTTCCGCTTCTTAATGAATGCCTCTGGCAAATGCTGCCTGCTCCTACCTCTCTCCGCTCTCTCTCTCACTCTATCTCCATCTTCAATTCTGTTATTATTTTTTTTTTTTTTTTGAAAAGGGGCGTGTGGGTCGACACCGATAACAGGTCGTCGGTCTGCTATATAACCGTGTAACCGTGTTTCAAGTTGGCGGCTTCAGCAGAGCGGCATGACATGTCAGGTTTGCCAGTCAGCCCAAAAGTATGCAACTTCATTTATAAAAAAAGAACGAAAATTGTTAGCTGGTGGGTGGGAAACCCTTTTGCCTTTGCCTGACTTTTGGCTTTTTGTAATTTATACGCGCTTAAAGGCGTCATGTTGGCAACACCTACAAACATTTCTTTGCTGCTCTCTCTCTCTGTCACACACTCTTTCGTTCTCCCTCACTCATTGTATTTGTCTGGTTTTTTGCATAACGTCAACATCTGACAAATGTGCCATAAGCAGGGCGCACCAACAAAGAAAACAAAAAACAAAAAAAAAAAAAAAGTTTTGCGTGCGGTTTGGTTTGGTTTTGGTTTGGTTTGGCCAGCGGTTAAAAAAGTTTGTGGCCAAATAAATGGGCAAATGGTTGAAAATGACAAATGACCGTCAATCATGACAGGCCAGACACAGCGTCGATGCCAGGTGGAATGGGTGATAAGGCTAAGCTATGTCTATCTCTAGCTCTCTCTTTCTCTCCCTTTCTCTTTCTGTCTGATGATGAGGAGGACACACCTGCTGGTGGTCAATGACAGGATAAAAAAAGCTCATCATTGGTCTGCTAAGGGTTTTTCATGTCTGCTGGTTAGAGGCGCCATCTAAATGAGTGTTTGGTGTTAGATAACTTGACCAGCTCATATTTTTGTGGATTCTCTAAATGAGAAATTTGATACGAATAGAGTGAGAGAGAGAGAGAGAGATTCATCCGTTTTTGTATTCGTTTCGTTTCGTTTCTCAATTACAATATAAAATGTATACCCTCCTCTTCCTCTCTCTCTCTCTCTCTCAATCTCTCTCTCTCGTTCTCTAGCAAAAGCAATTCAATTTAGTTCTACATTAAATGACTTTCTTTTTGTTTTCTTGTTGTGTTAGAAGGAGTGAAAAGGAAGGGAGGAAAGAGGGCCTGAGTTGGGGTGGGGGGGCTGCTGAAGCAAATTATAGCGAATTTTGCGCATTTTCACTTTGGCATTTAGTTGCATGCCTGGCAGCATTTAAAAAGCAACAGACAACAAAATAAACACTCTCCGCCAAAAGAATACATACAAAAGAAAATATAAGTAAAGCAAAAGATGCACACTGAGTCGTGGCAAGAAAGGCAGCATGCTGGGTGGGGAGCGGGCATAGTGGTGGGGTCGGAAAGGGAATAAATGAAAGCGCGGCAAATCACTTTTTAAATTTAATTTGACACTTTCTTTTCTGCACTGTGGCAAGCATCAAAGACACGAATACTACGGACTATATGGACTATACAGACTCTACCAGAACTGTGGTGGCCAAAAGGATGGGGGCACAAGGGCAAGGGCATTGTGGGTAGGGGGTTTGGGGGGCCTGGGACGCTGACTTGGGCCAGGACGTTGACTACAAAGTGTAAACTTTTGGAAAAGAAATTTCATTTTCGTTGCCCAGAGGGCTTTTGGCATTTAAATTTTTTTTTTTCTCGTTTTTCGTCGCTGACGCCGCCGCCGCCGCCGCCGTTGCCGTTGCCGCCCGAAAGTTAAATGTTTTGTAGTTTTCATTTAAGTGCAAAGTTCTTTTCTTTTTTTTTTTTGTCCCCCACCACCCTCCTTTCTGCTCGCGCTGCATAAACTTTGCGTTATTTCACACGCAGGTATTATATTCACAAAAGCAAAATGTAATAAACGGATGAGGTAGAAGAAGAGTGCACAGAGAGCGACAGAGAGGTAGTGGTTGGGTAGGGCTGGGTTTGTGGGGTTTGGGAAGGGGATCTTTGAGAAGTAAAAGTAGTTGAAGCAAGATGATGGCAGCAGGAGAAGAAAGCAAAATGTTTGCAATCTCATATTAAATGGCATCAACAACTTTGTGTCTCCTCGTTTTTTCTGTGAGAACACACAAAAAAAAGTTTGCACTGCTTATTATATTCAATAAAATATTTTACAGTGGCACTTTTATGTTGTCTAAAAAGGGCCGGACGGGGTTGGGGGGCGTTGTTGTTGTTGTGGGATGATGCAAGGATTTTTAAGCAAAACTTTGCCAACTCACAAAAAACATTTGATAAGCTTTTGCTGCTTTTGTTTTCGCCGATGCTGCTGCTGCTGCTGCTTCTGCTTTTCCCTTTATTGTCTTTGTCGAGATTGCAAACTAATATTGTAAATTTTGTCGGCAAACGATTTTGTTTACTTGGTTTTGGCCAAAATGCAAAAATGACAAAAAAAAAAAAAACAAAAAAAAAAAAAGAACCCAGCAAAAAAAATTCAGTTTTTAGTGTTTCATATTACGCATACGCAGTGGATGTCTGTCCCAGTGTGTGTGTGCGTGTGTGGAATGTCAATTTATATTTGGAATTTCCAATAAATGTTGTTGGCTAGCAACTATTTGAAAAGGATGCAGTAAACTATGTCATATTTGTTGTTAATAAAACGAAACGAATCAAAATACACACAAAAATATGTGCTTGAAAATCTCAAAAATTCAATTGGTTTTACAACTTTTTAAAGAATATCCAAACTCCTCTTTGCTGCGCATACCTTTAAATACATAATGTATACAATAAAAATTCATTAGCACAAGAATGAGAACTTTCTCCTGGCATCTCAACTGAGAGAAAAGCCATTTCAATTTTCTACTTGAAATAGGCCAAGTGTCTCAATGTTTAGTGGGTCACCAATTAAAAAGGATCAGTTATACCTGAAATAGCCATTAGTGTAAAATTAATTTGACTGCTCGCCGCTGTGTGTCTTTTTTTTTTAATTTTTCTATAAAAGGCATTTAAGTGCCTGAGTAAGAGGGTCAGCTTCAGTTGCAGTTGCAGTTGTCAGTTAGATACAAAGTTACATATCGGCCAGAGTTCTAGTCACTTTCAATGCCATTTCTTACCCATTCACCATCACCACCCACCTCACCCCACCCATCACTCTTTCTTTCGTGTTTTTTTTTTCACTCTCTCTCTCTCTCTCTACATGCACAGTGTGATATATATTGGAGGAGGCAAACAATTCATTTCATTTTCAGAGAGTTGGCAATCTCTGTCTATCTGTCTGTCTGTCTGTCTGTTCGTCTGTCGCTAGGTACCGCGTGTCGTTACTCTTCGATGTCCTTCAAGTGCGTGTGAGTGTAAAGTCAACGTTTTTACGTTTGACTTGATTTGAATGCATGCCATCGTATGCCATGCCATGCCTTGCCATGTGCTATCCTTCTTCTAGGAGGTTGCTGCTGCTGCTCATTCATTCATTTATTTCGGTAGGCACTTGTGTGTGTGTGTGTGCGTTTTCAATGACACTTTTTTTTTTCTCTCTGCCGCTCGAGACCCAAACGGCGTTTGATTGAGTGCCTTTTTCATTGGCAGGCAACAAACTTAATCAATTTCAGCGCCTGTGTCCAAACAAAAGGCGTTGCCCAAAGGCTGGAAAATTGCTCACACACACACACACACACACACACACACACACACGCAAACAAACAAAATAGGAACAAAATCGAATCGCTTTGGAGTGAAGAAGGAAGAGCAAATTCTAGTTGCATAGTTTTAGGTGAAGTGACTCACCCAACTAGAGCTGCTGCTGCTGCCGCCTTTGAGTGTGTTTGTCTAGGACAAACGCCATAAAATAATTTCACACACACACACACTACGAGTGTGAGTGATAGAAAGTGGGGGGGGGGGGGGGGGGACTTATTTGCCCAGCACAAATACACATACACAAATGTATATATTTAATTTGAGCAAATAACTATTTTTGGGGGGCGACACACACACTCGCACAGAGAGAGAGAGAGAGACAGACAACACTCACTGACTGTCTGTCTGTCTGTCTGTCTGCTTGTCTCTCTGTTCGACTGGGGACAGATTGGAGCCAAAAGTCTAGCGGGCCCTTAATTTGTGTTTGTCGCCGCATGCAAAATATTTGAAATAATTAGTGTAAAATATTTACATAGAAATTATTTGTTTACTTGCGGCCGGAGTAAAAACAGTTTTTCCCATGATTTTAATTGAGTTGATGGAAAGACAACGCCAAATCAAGACGTGCCATGCCCAATTAAACAAGAAGCTAGTGTTCTTCGTAGTAAACGCAGAGTATGCTCAATATATTTGCCTTGATTGTGTCAATTTGCCTTGTGACTCGTGACTGTGACTAATATTTATGTGTGTGTGTGTGTGTGTGTCAAGACCTTTTAATTAAAAACTATTTTGCTTGCATTTTTGAAGTCCTGTGGCTTTCACACTGAGGGCGTGTCCCCTCTAACCACCCACCACCCACAGCTTGAGTTGAGGGAAATTTTAGCATTTTAATTTTAATTTAACGTGGGCGTGGCCAGTTGGTTATCTAGCATGCAACAGTTTCTCTTTCAGCTTCGCTTCTTTTTGGTCTCTGTGTGTGTTTTGGTGTGTGTGAGTTAGTTGGTTCGTTCGC